>CM056378.1:25875670-26027808 GCA_029718625.1 Synaphobranchus kaupii | reverse complement strand
GCTCGGTTCAACCTGGAGGCCCATGGGAGTGGTGTCTCCCGGGACCGAAGAGCGCGGCACGCTGGGAGCCACCGCCCCTCCGAAGCTGACCTCCTGGAAGCTGAAGGCCGCGGGAAATGGCTCATCGTAAATCGCGGTACGTGATCTCATGAGCCAGGGTCACGGGCCACTACACAGACGAAGCGAATCTGGTTTAATTAAAATGGGGGCGACTTCTTTGGATATGAGAAAGCCAGGTTGGGGGGGTGAAAACAAGGATGAGAGGGCGGGAAAACAAGGGAGGATGGGGAGAGAGAGGAATTGACAGAGATTCCGTGAGAGCGAGAAAAGGGAGGTGGGGCCCAGAGACAATGAGAAAGAGTGTGCGAAAGAGCGAGAAAGTGCAAGAGAGGGAAAAAAACGGAGAGATATGCAGCAACAGAGACATGCTGGACGGTCATTACTCATAACTCAGATGACAATCCACACAGGGGGAGACTCACATCAACCTGAGCAGGGGGGTTGAGTTGGCAGCTGCTCTGTTTCCACATGTCCACACACTGTCAGAGAGAGAGAGAGAGAGAGAGAGACACTAAGCCTCAAAGGAAATCAGCGGGAAACCTCTGAGGCGGCTCTGACAGCTGCGATTGGCTGTGAAGGGGCCGAGAGGATGGACTTACGTTTCCAGCCTTTGAGATCTTGAGGTCTATGGAGGGGCCCGGCTTCTTCTCCCTCCTCTTCTGCAGGTAGTCGAACAGGAGCAGCTGTGGGGGCGTGGGAGAATGGGCCAGCTCCTGCTGCCTGTTGAGAGCAGCCCTGGAATGTCTCTTAAAACACCTGGGGACACGAGGGCAGGGTTCAGTGAGCTGAAAGAAGTCCTTAACGGGCCTCGGTTTCTTTATTAGCAAATAAAAACAGAGCATAACTCTGGATGTGGAAAACATCTGAGGACGCTGCAGCAGAGCGTTCAGACGGAGAATTCACAGCTCGATCGCACGCTTCATGACCACTCCCTGCACGTCTATAAACTTAAACTGACAGGAAGAAAACAACAGCATATTACATGATATACCAGATGCAATTTCAACTTCGCCTTGGCCTTGGGTAATGTAAAAAATAAAATAAAGCAGAGGATTATCATGTAGATATATGGACACAAGTCTCCAGATCTGCAAACACTTTGCACACTCTGGAGTCACACAGACAATATCAAGTGGCACCATTCTGGCTCAATACATATAGAAATGTATCCACATGCACCAACAATTTCATTCTCCCACAGGAGAGAGCCAAAAACACATTTCAACCTTTGCACTTCCCTCGGTAATATGGACACTTTCCCGTTTGCACTGTTTTAATCAAGTTTCATTGCCCTGTTTCAACTCCCCATATTTTGAATGGCCAATTGTATATGCAGGGCAACCTTACAGATCCCTCAAGTGTTCCTACACTCCACGCGTGGCTGATGAAGGGTTAATGCGGGCGCCAGAAAGACTGAAGGAGACGCTCTAGAGCAGTGGTCCCCAACCGTGATCCTGGAGATCTACCGTCCTGTAGGTTTTCACTTCAACCCTAATTTGGCACACCAGATTCTACTAATTATCAGCTCAACAAGATCTCTGGCTGTTGAATGAGGTGTGCTTTGTTAGGGTTGGAGTGAAAACCTACAGGACGGTAGATCTCCAGGAACAGGGTTGGGGACCAGAGCAATGAGCCGAGGAGATCCCTGCTGGCTCCGTCTCTTCAGTTCATGCTTGACCACCTTGTGTGTGCAAGTACTGGACTCTTTCTGCAGAGAAATAAATCCTTTTCTTCTTGGATCTACCTGGTCATGCCTGGTCATTATAAGGAGAGAAATTCCTCTGCTTAACAATATGATGATGATGATGATGATGATAATAAAATAACAAAGTAATAACATTTTATTTATGTAGCGCATTTTATTTGACAGTAAAAATCTGGGCCTGGGTTCCAGACCACGGGACAGTCAAGAACCAGTGCTTGAGCAGGATGTGCCCCACATTGCTCCTTTCGTAAACATCCTGTTAGCTGAAGTGTTTGGGCCACACAGAGACAGTAGTTCCACAGATGGGCCGCACGAAATAAAACTTTAAAGCAACTGAAACAGCCCTGTTTGATTATGTCCACGCCGTGGGGTATAACTGGGATTAATTGACCAGTAATGCACGGGTGACTTCTTTGGACATGGACATAAATGTATTTATTTGGAGCAATTAACAGCTTGCATTTTTCTCAAGGGAAGAACATCAGTGTCCCACCTGTCATTTGAACATGCTGAATTTGTTTATTTTATCTTTTTATCTTCCTTCTAATGTCTCTTGAACGGATGATGTCAACTAAAAAGCAACAGCCGTTGTTTAACAGCCACGTGTACATGCCTTGTGTACACAGCTCATATGGCGATTGAAAAAAGAAAAAGCTAAATGTTATATTGCAACGCTGCATTTAAAGAGGCCATTCGTCAAAGGGACTTCAGAGCGGGGATAAATCAAAAACGGAATAAATTACGGAAAGAAACAGAGATTTCCGTGCTTTTCATTGCAGAATACTATTAAACTGCGTGGAGCGGAAAGTATATTCAATCTTAAGATTTCCAGTGAAACTACCCTGTGTTCTTCTTCGTACACTCACTGATTTGAGGGACTGAAAAAAAGTGCACATGCAAATTGCAACGCCAGGACCCACAGCTAAACCACTTACCTCTGGCCCAAAGAAAACACACACAAAAATCACATTAGGCAGGCGCGCATTAGGCGGGCCCCTTTAGACTCGATCGCTCACCTTCTCATGGAGCGTGTGTTCATCTTCTGCTTGTTGTAGAGCAGCCGGTTGGCAGCGCAGGTGACCGAGATGGACGGCTCCAGGCACAGAGGCTCGGCGGTGGCCAAAATCAGCTGGCTCTCGAGCTGCAGCTTGTCATCCTGGGGGGAACATCCAGAAAAAGAGGCATTTGAGAAAACCACGACAGATGTCTGCCATCGACTGTAAACACGGTTCTAATGCCGTTTAAATGGCTCGACCTGGCGCTAAACAGCCGCCTTATTGGCATCGACAGCGCGGCGATGTGGCCACGCAACATCTTGCTCAGCGGTCTTCTCCGACAATCCAGTCAGGAGCTGGCTTGATGTCGTTACACATCCTAAAGGATTACTTATCTCTGATAATGCTATGTTTGCAATCTAAACAGAATTTGAGGCTGACATTGCTCCCTGAAGTCAGTTACAAAAGAAACAGCTAAACAGGACCTATTGTTTCTCCAGGCAGTTTGAACTGAGCATATGCACATAAGATTTCATAGTCCAAAGAGGTAGACATCCGTCTTACAGCAACGAGCGAGTAGTGTCAACTGGACAGAAGAGAGCGTCAAAAGAAAACACCTTTTTCCACCCGCCTTGTCCTCACCTGGGTCCATTTGTGATTGTCGCTTGTCATAGCATGGACATCACAGATCAAGGTCTGCGGAGAATTAAGATGAGAGCCGTAATGGAGGATTTCATACACTTATACTGTACTTTAATTCAACAGGAAACAAACTCCATCACTTCACCTGCATGGTAGGCTTCAGCAGGATGTGGCGGCTCTGATACATGGGCATTTTCGTGTTCCCAGACTGCCGGTAGTCCCTGACCTCGGCAATGACACACCCGCAGTGAAAGATGTTAACCTGCATGTGTGGAGGTTAACATTAAACATGAACTAACAATCAGGGGAAAACACAGTCAAACTAAAACGTACCATAACACATCACAACCAGCATCGCATTTCTGCAGTTTAGAGTCAAAAATATTTGTAAAAAGAAAGCTTAAAGAAAGTGTTCCCCTGCCAATCAAAGTTACTATACTAAATAAATTTATTGGTCTCATTGTGCATGTGGCTTGCCCTTTACAGCGAAAACTAATAATACAAAATGTAATGACTCACAAAATCAATATTGTGGTCAGAGTCACATATACCAGTACCTCAGAAATGAAAGTGTAGTTTGCTTTGTTTGGAGCTAGATGTGAAACCTCTGGCAGCGGTTGAATTGCTCAAGGGTGTGATTTAATGCAGTGAAACCATGACCACAGAGAGCTAGCCAAGGACTGTCGGTCAAACATGATGCCTATTTAATGCTGGTCCATCAAAAAGGTACGCGATATGAAAGGAAAAGCAGTCAAGTTCAACTGGAAACAAACTGCAGAAAAAGAGCACTGAGCTGTGGTTGTGACATCTAGTGAAGTCATGACTTTCCCCTTGCTTCTTTCCCCTTATTGCCTTATTCTTGTCTTCGCCAGTCGCTGTTTGTTAGCTGCTATGCTCCACATATCGGCGCAACACTCTTTCACTGTGTTCCGCAGTTAACTGATGAAAACGCTGATAACATTCAAGAATAAACAGAATAACATGTACGATGTCGGCATTCTCCATCATGCAAATCAGTTCCCCTGAAAACTTGTGCTACAAGTAAACAACGTGAAAACTAGCTACTAAAAAGATGGAACATGAAACCAACAGAATTCATAAAATGAAGTATCCAAACAAACCAGAACCTAAACCGCAAAGTTTATTTTGTAGTGCACCAGCATATGTAAATCATTTCAAGTAAACTTTGAAAGTGCCCTCATACTAATTGTAATCCCACGCTGACTAATCCATTTTTATGGAAGGGATTTACAAGCACAATTCTGGTACATCATGAAGTTCAAGGGCAGATGAGCTTTCTCCCTGGACTTTATTATTGTGCAGATCTCTCTCTCTCTCTCTCTCTCTCACACACACAACAAAACAAATAGTATGCTATGCTAATTAAAATATGAGAGACTGCATACATTATTAGACCATTTTCACTCTTGTACGGTAGGCAAGGATGTTTTAGCCCAGAAGGGGGATTTAAAAATTGACAGTCCACACTGTTTTATTATTGCTATTTGATTTTAAGCCTGTAGATTCCTGCAATGCCCCATGTATGATGGCGCTACACCTTTACGGGCGTTTAGTGTGAGGATGAGTGATTGCTGCAATGCCCCATAAATGCTGGCTCTCACCTGTGATTTCTCCAGAAGGTCAACCAGAACAGGGGGCAGTTCTTCGGCATCCAAGTACTCCAGCAACTCCCCCTCTTCGTACGGTAACCGGATCGTTTCTGAGTCTGCGCATGTAAAAAATGTGCAAAACACAAATGGGAAAAAAGTAATAAAAAAGGAGATTATAAGATAACATTAATGTGATTTATCTTTTCTACCTACATACATATTGTGTTTTGCTGTCTTATCAGCAGACAAGAAGCCCATCCTAAGGACACTGTGCACATCACCCAAGCTACTCTCAGCCAACGTGGTGGTTCCTCAGTGTCTATAGGTGTTTCCAAAAAACCAAGTAGGTCGCTACCCCAGAAAAATAAATGCATAGGTTTTTTTTTCTTTCATCAATGATAGTTCAGATTTGGGATGTATGCAAGTCTTTGTGTTGCCTGGTGTCAGTTATAAATAGATTTGCAAACCAATTATAATATATTATGCAGGTATTACCTCATACATAATTATTCTCTCTATATATACATTTATATTTATGGTTGGATTTCATTCTTGTGATTTTGATTCATATTCTTAATTCACGTAATTATTTCACCCAGAAATACCCTACAGAAAAATAACATTTCTATGTAGTCTGAATAGCCTCAACTCCTCACCATCTTTCATTTCCATTCCGTATTAGGCTAGCCTCTTCATGTTCTGTATGAATGACATTATACTCTCAGTTTCTATATCCCTGTTTTTATGTAGATTTTATGTCTATTTTTATTTTATTGCTCTGTTCTGTATTTTGTTTTTATTGTTGTGAAGCACTTTGGGCTGCATTTTATGTATGAAAGGTGCTATACAAATAAAGTTTATTATTATTATTATTATTATTATTACTCTGCTCTCCTTTCCACTGCTATTTCAATCAGAATGAAAGAGTAAATGTAACAATCATCAAAGCTTAATCATGTATATGTAAACAACAATAAACATTCCCAGAGTTTCAAGTTCAATGCCATGTGTAGTCTATGTGCCTGACTGTGTCTTACCACTTCCATTTTTCCCCCTGAGTCTCAGAGAGTAGCCCTCGTTTCCTGGATATAGATTGACCACCAGGCAGGACACTGATTCTTGTGAGGCCAGCTTCTCCAGTAGATTCACATTCCTCCTCAGTTTCTATGTGAACGGTTGCAATTCCAAGACCAGGTTATGCATTACATAAGCAACACAAAGCCTACCAACATATTTTACTAGTCTATCTGTTTGGATTTCCCTGAAGTCCTTTCATTCAAGTATCCATACTGTACTGTACCATTAATAAAACAATAACAAATTTTTTAAATTTTTAAAAATCAATATCCCTGAAAATGAATTCCGCTCCAGGATCATATCACTCAACCCCAATCCAAACCCCATACCATTTTGTGTAAAATTTGGATATAGGTCCAGGATCAGTTTTAAGGTCACAAAAATCTCTCAACAAATAACAAAGTCGTGAGTACATCTGTCAATGTTTCTTCACCTTTCATCATTTTTTGGCCCATGGTTTTATTTTTTATAAATGTGTGCACTTTCAAGAAGTGTGGGAACCCTGGACTTTTGATTCAGATAAATATTTTATAAAATGATATCAATCGTTACCTTTAACTCTGGCTCCTTTTCACATTCTTCAGTGTACAGTTCATACAGCTTCTGATACAGAGACTTCCTCCCACTAGATGGAATTCTCTTTTTGGCTGGCCGCTGGCGGGCACTCTCCACAATGTACTGGATCAAAAGTGGGAGTTGGAGGGGTGAATTTGGAATACCTGACATATTATGAAATACCTCTGACAAAATTCCATACTCACCTCTGCCCGATCCAATGCACATTCCAAAGCCTGTTGCTGAATGACAGAAATAAACAGGTCGGCACTTTAATTCTGTCCTTGTCTGAGGAAAATGTCTAAACATCAAAACAATATGTGAGCCAATAACGGTTTACAAGGGCCAATAAAATCAGGTTAGCGAGACAAAAATGCCTCTTACTCTTACCATTGCGGTATGAAACCTGTACCGTTTTACCATTGTCATTCCAACGCTGTCATCACCATGTCTGCCACCTGACCCATGAAGAGCACACAGTGACACAAATCCAGCAAGTGCATTTTCTGTGTAATTGAAAACATAATTGAATAACACCTATTAAAAAGTGACGTAATCGAAATGCGTTCAAAATGACAATAGGCAGGTAACAGTCTGCCCGTCTAACGACAAGCTGCAATAGCGATAACGGTAATAGTATAAATGTGAGCATTATGCATGCGGATAGAATTTAAACTAACGTTAGCCAACTTAACTATTCGTAACTAATATTAAATTACCTCGTTAAAAAAGGGTAACGTTAACGTTCGTCGGCCGAATTGATAATGCTAGCCTTGCTTGGCTCTCATTGTATATTTACTAGCTGAGCCACAACGTTAATTATCTAGCTTGCCAGCTAGCTAACGGTAGATGACACATTGAGCTTATGGCATTTCAAAATAATCGGAATGTGACTTGCCTTTTACGTAGCAACGAATATGTCAGTCACAACAGATCACATACAATTCAGAGTAGCTAATATGCATTTGTTATGTTAATTCCGTTATCTATGCTTGCGCTTTTACAGAAGCCATTTTTCTCTGAATGACAACAAAAAGTGTGCTTCCGTTATGTGGGCGGAGCATAAAGGAGGCTGGGACGGAGTTCTTTGGTTTGATAGGCTGGCTAATCGTACATGTCATTTCCTTAGCAGCTGCTTGACGACTGTACCAGAGACCAAAAGGAGCTGATACCACAGAACTCTATGGCTGATACAGAGCATATTACCAAAGAGCGTATCTAAAATCTTTGATAGTACACATTCAGATTCTAAAGCTCTTGCCCACGATACATGCTGCTTGTAACAAAAGCTGGTACATCAAGGGAATTTGTGTCCAAATTCACAAGAAATGTCCCACCAAGAACATTGTTAGTTCAACTCCATGATATACAGTAGGCTACATACGCATAAACAATTTAACCAAAATTTGATGCATGAACTTCATAATGCATTCATGCAAAATGCAGTGACTGATCAGTGAAAGAATAAATATGGAAACGGTTCCCTTTATGGTTGCAACTGAGCATTATGGAAACATTAAATCTTACGGAGCTGTCAACCGTCAGTTTCCATCGGTATCAAAAACAGTTGTGTAAATCTCTTACAGTCTAAATCATTTTTTTTGGACAGTGTGTCACTGTTGCATATTAATCAGAGAAAGGAGGACAAGACAGAGTAGATTTTTGGGATTCTCAGGTCAGTAAAAAAATTCATTTTGGAAATCCGACCAAACTAAAGCTATATTTTTAGTGGAAGTGGAATTCCACGTCTGTATAGAGTGGAGTAGCAGTGTAGCATAAAGGTCAGGGAATTGTACTGGCAATTAACTCTGAGGCTGTAACTGATATAGTAGCTATAGCTATATCCTTAAGCATGGAATTTAACCTGAATTGCTTCAGTAAATATCCAGCTGTATAAATTGATTGTATATTAAAATAATGTACGCTGTGTAAGTTGCTTTGGATAAGAGCATTTTCTAAATTCCTCATGATGCGGATGAACAATTATTATTATTATTTGGTCTGCTTTGAGTCATGCAACAAGGAACACCAACACCAGGGGACACTGTGGGACCTGCTGTCTGTACGGAAGTTTGATTATGGAAAACGTAAATAAGGACTTCATCCATCAGCTTTTCCATCTTTGTCCATCAAGACACCACTCAGGCACTGCAAGGAAGTAAGTAAAGATGAAAACCTTCAAAAGCAAATGCTGATAACGTGTGTAGCGGAGATGCGAGTTAGCCTGTGAATGTGCAACAAAATGAAGTGTCACCCCTGTGGAAAGACGATGGCTAGTTTGCTTAGCTGGGGATCAGTGGCCTTTAGCCCAGAGGGCTACTTGTATCTTGTTGTTTAGTGTGGCCGTAGTTCGAAACTTGCACCAGACCCCCTTCTACATGTGTACATTAATATCTTCCAAAATACAGATTTGTTTTCAAATGTCCATGTCACCAGTGTCCTAATATTTACAAATTGGCAACGCGTTCTCTTTTCTCCGCTTAGAAGTGTATGCTCTGACAGTGATCCAAGCTCCAAGTTAAGTCATGCTGTCAGATGCCAGGCTGTTCAAATAAGCTGTGAAATCACTAATCCATTACACTTTCTATCCTTGAAATGCTGTCACTCTGATGCCTGAATTTAAGCACATACCTTCAAAACACTTAAGGAAGTTCAAGTCAGGTTTATTTAAGTCAGGGGCAGACAGCAGCCAGTATGGTGCCTGTAAAACTCCTGAGTACTCAGAGTACTCCTTAAATTAAGGGCAGAATGAGATGCTGTGAGATTTTAAGAGAATTAAATTTCCAATACACTGACGGGAATAGTCTGAAGTTAAACAGGCCGTAACGTCTAGTACACAAAGCCTGCCAAGAACATTACATAACTTGACAGACACCTTACACAGATCAACTAGGATAAGAGCATCTTTAAGTGAAGCATGCTAATCTGCTATCTACTTGATAAAGGGATGCACAACACAGAAGCAGGTAGACTGATTGCACAACAGATTTAGGCAAATCAGCAAGTACTATGCAACGTGAGTAGACATGCAATGTAAATCCTACCTGTTTTCTGAATCATCTGGATCCAAGACAATCTCCTGAACATGCAAATATTCACACACAGAAGCACACATGCTTGCATGCACACACGCACACACAAATGCACACACACACACACACACACACACACACACTTTTGCAGACAGTTTCAGTTATACATTATGAATGAATAACTCCACGTTCCTACACTCTTCTCTAAAAAGAAACAGGGAGCTGACTTTTTAATTAAATTGATTAGCTATTATGTTAGTATGATCATTGCATTTTTGAGGACATTTTTAGTTGGAAAAATAAGAATTAAGAATGGGCCTGGTGGGCTTTTTATCACCTGAGAACAACACCGGTTGCACATAAAAGTTGTGGACTGAAGTCAGATTTTGAAATGCTGGAGATGTCTGTCACAGCACACAGGATGACACCATTACATGAAGTGAGACGTGCAAACAAATATTGCACATATTTCACTACATTGATCCTGTTCAATTATTGTATGCTCAACACATGCAGAAATTACATCACAATAAACCTTTTAAGTTAAAACTGATATTTTATTATCATTTTTTTTGTTTGTTTTAAATGTGTTATTACAATAGTTTGGAATAAGCCCATATAGAGTATATCATGGTAGCTTATACTGTAAGTGTAAGTATTGTTTATTGTGGCCGTTTTCCGTATTCCAAATATATATTTCTGTGTGTAGATTGCATGTATGTGCGTGTGTTTGTGTTTGTGTCTGTGTGTATACACACTTGTTCATCTGAATATTAAAATATTCTGTATGTTATAATAATGTAATAATACCCTTGTATTGAAACTCACATAACTCATGCATTTATTAAGAACTTTGTCATTGCACAGTTGTGGTTTCTCATCTTCTCAATTTTGTAAACAAAATTATGAATAGATTCATGAGAATCATGAGAATCATGAATCATCCCCACACCCAAGATGTTTCTGTCTATTTGCTTGTCTTTGAAAATGTTATAATTCATTACATATGGTTAGTATGGCTGTTGTTTGTTGGTAAGGCTGTTGTTTGGAAGGTTGTGTGCAAGAGTATTGCATATTGGCTTGTACATATCTCTGGCTTTGATTAATGAGCCTGGAGATCTCTTCTTCTATTCTACATCCAGGAAACTGACTGACTTTGAAGTATCTGTGTAGTGATAACAAAAGGTCACGATAATTTGAAATAATATCTGAAGCCTTATTAAAAGTAGTGGTTAGGAGTACTGAGTCAATACATATAGTGTAACAGTTGATGTGGAATTGCTTCAAAGCTTTGGAATGGGACCCTGGTTAAACTGCACTTAATCACGGGCAGGCATGGTGGGTTGAAAATAGTAAAAATACTACTGATTTGGTTATTCCATTATAGGAAATAATAGTTTCACATTTCAAAATTTTTGAAAAGGAAACAATTTACCTAAAGGATTTGCTGTTGTAAAAAATAATACATCAGCTAACAGATTTCAGCTAACAGATTTCAGCTCTGGGAAGCAGCAAATGATGCAAATGATAAGGGTTTATGTCCCAGAGTTCTCTGTTGAGACTGTACAGTACATGTATTTTACAGAGACTGCCTGTAGAGCGCACTATAGGGTAATCTGCACTACACAATGACTTCATATGACTTCCATTTCTGGGAATAATTCCAGTGCAGTTGCCTCAGATGAATTGCCTTAGTATATCAGCAATTAATCCTAAGAGACAGTGAAAGAGGAAAATTCTTTGGATCTAGACAGGACTTGAGTTGAGCCTAGTTATAATTTCAGTGGTTACTGGTGGGAGAGTTGTCAACTGAGGTGGCTGTGCATAGATTGCATTCTTGCGTGTGTGTGTGTGTGTGTGTGTGTGTGTTAAAGAAAGAAAGTGATGAACACATTTATGTGAATACTTATTTAGGTGAAGAAACACTAATTTTTTAATTCCCTTGTGACATTGCAATACATAATGATTATGCTTATCTAGAATGGCATACAAACTAGCTTCTGAAATTCTGAAATGACATACAGCAATACAGCAAGAATTTCAACAGGCTTTTACAAATGTGCAAAATTACATAAGACAGATAATCGCTAAATTGATCATAACCACAAGTGATCTTTTTGGAGCAGAACATTTGCAGCATGGCCACTTTGTAAACTAGCTTGCAGGCTAGCATTGGATGCCTGTAGTTTTCTATAGCTTGCTATGCTAAGCTTGCCGATAACTTACGGTTTGCTATGAGATTGCTTTGGAAAAGATTGCCTTCCTGGACAGACCTTGCTTGGTCACAGTCAGGCACTGTTCCTCACATCTAAATATGAGCACTCCAGCCAGTAGTAAGGCAGTAGAACTGGAGAGGGCAGCTTGTTCTGCCCCATAATGGCTGCTTGCCTGCATAATTGCATGCAGGTGCCGCTGTTTTCAGATCTACTATGATCCACCCAGGTTTAGACCATTTTCATAATTTTTAAAAGTTATTTTGGAAATGTATTTTGAAGGATTTCTTCTGTGCTCTGGGAGTTTATAAATTATTATAATCGAAATAATTTTGAAAAGGTTTCGAGAATATTTAAAGGGGCAGTCTTGGTTACATATGCTCTATGCACTGTGGGGAAATCAGTCGTAGGCACATGATAAAATGTACCAGCATCACAATTTCTGCAGCTTTGGTTAGATATAACAGAAATCATTATTATAGTTGCACTTATGACAGTACTCCTTCTGTAATTATGAACCAATACCTGGAGTTCAGCTGTGAGGCAATTGGCTTGTTTTACGCCTTACCCCATCCTAGCTTCTGTGGACCCGACCAGGAAAATGTGGATAATTTATGACAATTGTATGTGTGTTTTATGGTGTTGGACATTAAAGAATGTCCTAAGAGAAAATGTATGGAATCTGAGACTTGAACATTTAATTAAATTGGGTTGTATTGCTTCATCATGCAGTCTGTTGTTTCTGGACACTAGAAAGATGGCCTTGAAAGGAGTTTGCTTTGCTTTGCACATTCAGATAGCTTAGCAAGGCAGCCACATGAAAACCCGCAATGCACAACTACAAATCTTTCACTGAATAGAAAGAGAATAAAAAAGATGCACAAGATATTCAGTAGTACAGGCCATTTTGTTAGAAATTGCAAAATGGCTTGGACTATTTCGAGAATTTTCACATTTTGGTTGTCTTATATTTATTAAATTCATATTTTGTTTTTAATAAATATAAAGCTTCACTTTCCATTATTCATGTTCAGATCCAAATTTTTGTCTTTTGAAAAAAAGCACAGTATCACTGCTTGAGTTGTTGGCTGGAAGCAGCACACGCAGGGCAGTCGAAATATTGACTCCAACTGACTTTTCTTTGCCAGGATTCATGAAACATGAAATGTGAAGTAATTTGAACTCATCACATCACCCTGTAACTGTTACCATTGCCCATGTGTATATGTGATAAGGCTACTAAAACTCACACTTATTTTTGGCAGTCGTTTATTTTTATGTAATTTGTTGTGATAAGCAGATTAAGCACACAACTGAAATACACCACCAATGACCTGGCTTTACAGTGGCAGGTAAAACATTTTAGGGACAAGTTAGGGACATAGTTTGAGGATGTACAAATGTGGAAAAATCTTTGATATGTTGTATTTGTCTTCTGAAGTCCATATATTAGTCTATTAAATTGATGGGGCTTTTTGGACAGTCATAAGTCCCAGCAACTTCTATGACATTTGGAAGGTCCTGGGAAAATGTGCCACACAATTCTACAACACAATTTTATATTTTTTATTTATTATACTATATTGTGAAAGGTTCCCTGGAAAAAATGTCAGTGGTTTTAAGGGAAAGGAGTGGACCGGCTTGCATTGTGTTATACAGTGTATATTCATGTTATTTTTTCCCAAAGGTGTATTTACTATGCATTTAATGCAAAGTTGTAGTTTCCTCACACATCAGTATATAAAAATGCTAAGTCTAAGCCTTTTGCCCAGCAATATGTATAATATGTGAAACTATTTGCTATTTGGATTCAAATTACATCCAGCTCCAGAAATAAAATGATTTCAAACAATTTTTGGAAAAAGAGACATCACCATGTTTCGAAACCCTCCTGAAATCCGTCCACGTAAGCATTGCCTTTTTCGTCTACATTTGATTCTTGGATTTTTTAAAAACAGAGTTAATGTTAATTTTCCCCTTATATTCTGGGTCCAACACATGCTATTTCCTTTCGGCTGGCCAAAACAGACTCAAAGATAACCACAAGCAGACATTAGGAGAACATATTAACTTGCACGATCTGAACACAGTCTATGCCCCTACTGCTTTTGCTGGTTGCATACATACCGACACGCTTCGCCTATCACAACCTCTTTTAACATTTGACAGCCCATATCATTGTCCTTTGTCTTGCCTCTGAGTTCCCAGTGACTTACAGTGCTTTATTTACTTTGTGCTATAAATGGCGTTTTTATTGCACACATGCACCAAGTGGCTTACAGCTCATATGATCTGTCTATCAACAATAAACCATTTTTTTTCTTCCAATGTGACATTAGAATATTATCGCCTTACAGCAAGAAATTACCGAGTTCTAATCCCGGCCGAGGGCCTTTCTGTGTGGAGTTGCATGTTCTCCCTGTGTCCGCATGGGTTTCCTCCAGGTACTCCGGTTTCCTCCCACAGTCCAAAGACATGCAGGTTAGGCTAATTGGAGACTAAATTGCCCATATGTATGAGTGTGTAAGTGAATGGTGTGTGTGCCCTGTGATGGATTGGCGGCCTGTTCAGAGTGTATTCCTGCCTCTCGCACGATGCATGCTGGGATAGGCTCCAGCACCCCCCGCGACCCTGACCAGGAATAAGCGGGTTAGATAATGGATGGATGGATGGATTAAACTGATTAACGTATAGATATATTATTATTATTATTATTATTATTATTATTATTATTATTATTATTATTATTATTATTATTATTATTATTCAAATATTGGTACACCTTTACATTTTACATCATTATATCATATTTTTTGTTGTTCTGTATTTTCATGTGTTCAGTTGTACCCGTAAACCCGTCCCATTTCACATCCCACAAAATACCTGCAGCCGACCTCGACATCTTCTCTCTTCAAGCCACCAACAGCGCAGGTCCTGGCCCAGAGCATTGTGTGACTGCAGCCAGATCTCTGATGTCCAATCAAACAGAACGAGCCTGTTGAGTGATGGATTGGGGGACACCATTGTGAGATGAATCCCTCGCTACCTGGGTGACACAATGGCCAATCAAGCATTACCCCATGGGATTTCCACAGACTGCACTGACTAACATCATGATTCAACCTGGACCCACTACAGCTTATCCATGAAGAAATGAGCACTCTTTACACTTGACTTGTAAAGAATGTAAGCTGCAGTAAATTACAACTGAAACCTTGGACCAGTGGATCATTTTAAACAATGGGGAATTATTTCAGTGAAGAAAAAAAACACAGGGCATATTTTTATCCTCCCTTATGTCCACTGATTTTGCTTCATATAGACAGATGGGAATGCCTTTGACTATGTAAACATGTACAGATTCCATATTACCTCAACCCATATGTATGACAGTGGAAGCCATCAAAAATCCCACACTATAAAACGCCATTCCCTCTGGCAATATCCTATATAACAGAAATCCAAAACATGCCAAGGAGGGCTTAAGGCCCTTATCCTGTGTATAAAATAAAGCTTTGGAAGTCTATCTGACATTTTTACTGACTCTTTGGAAAGATAAAAAATCACAGTGAGAAATATTCAGATAACCAGTTATATCACATGAACACCCCTAAAAAAAATGCACTTATTTGGGCAGTGAGATGATGTGCAATGTCAAGCAAGCGGAACACAAACTCCCAGCCTGTGGCTGCATTTGGTTCTGTTTCACCTGGCCCCTCTGCAGTGGGTAATACAGTCATAAAGTGTGCAGGAATAGGCATGCAGTGTGACTACAGGTGAACTCTGAATGACTCTGACCAGGATCCTTTCACGGCCGATATGGGACACAGCCCTGGGGTAGCACTGGGCAGGACTCTCCATTTTACACAAGATGACCTTTGTAGCCTTCACATTGCAGAGCGCTTATGTGACCTCCTCCTAGAAAAATAAAGGAGGGCAGCAGAGTTTGAGAATAACTTTTTAAACAAGGCTTAAAATGGTGGCAAGTTGGAAAATATCCATAACTTGTTATCGAGACTAGAAAATATTCATAAGATCAAGCACTAATTGTTTAATAGTCAGTAACAAAAAGGCCCTGCATAATCTTTGGATTATTTCCTTCATTCAATCGACCATTGAAAGAAGCTCTTATAGTTACATTCTCACGTATCCAAATTTAATCGGCATTGCAAGCATGAAATTAATCTGAAAATAACTTTTTTTTAAAGAGCAGTAAACACAGAAAAACTATTACAAAAAAATCCACGTTGTAAAATCTGATTTTGACCTCAGCTAACATTTCATGACAGGGCTGAGTATCAGTCCCTCCCTGATGTACTTACCTCCTGTGATAACCAAGGACTACAGACTCCATCTGTTTTAATCAAGGTAGGACGACCTGAGGAACACGAAAAGCATGTGTCTGGAGTACCTCTAGCCACCTTGCACACAATTTACTCACTCTTTGAACAACTTACTCAGTGTGTGTTTGATGGAGAGGTACTACTACCATTTATAGACCACAAAGAGACCACGGGCTGCAAAGAAAGTACGGCACATCATTTTTTAAATAATAATGAAAGATGGAAACCACAAGTACGGTGAGGGCAGTTTGGAAACTTTTAAAGGTGCCGGTGAAAACGGTGAGGCGTTGTTTTTGGATTAGTACTACATTGTCTGGAAAGTGCCTATGAGGAATTCAGAGTAGTGCCAAGATAAACCCTTTACAAGATGACACCTGTTTGCAGTTCATGACCGTACTAATTTTAGTGGAAAATCTGACTGCAGCCTGATACTTGCTTGTATTTCTTTATATACAGGATAATTGATGACAAACCAACCTGATAGCATTAGTCTGTCATTTCTCTTCAAGCTCCAAGATCATCTACTCAAATGTTTTATTTTATTTTTTTACTAGTAAAAAGTTTTACTTTACTTTAATCTGATCTCACAAGTTTAGGTTGACTGAAATTTTCAAGACTGTAACATTTGGAAAATATCCTTCCCAGACTACTTTAAATAATAAAATAAACTTCTTACAGACTTTAAACTGTTGTTATGGAGTCTATATGTTTTTATGGCTTATTCTTGCAGAAGTAAACATATCTCAGACAATGCTAGATTGAAAATAATAAGTAAAAGATGCTGGTTAGCTCTCCTTTTCTCCGCCCCACGCCTTTTGAAAACTCTTTTTAGCTGGAATCATTTCCTTCCAAAAAACAAAAACAAACAACTGCTTGAATTTCTCAGTAAGGAGTCACACTTGAAGGTATCTGAATTTTGAAATCCTTGACACATTTATGGCAAGAGCCAAGAGTTCAGTGACCTTGTGATTAGATTCCGTGCCCTGGAAACAGAAGATCATTGCTAAAGGCTCTGTAATGGACTTAGAGTTGACTCTAGGGGGCAAATCAAATAGATATACATAACAGACTTCAGGGTCAGCTTCAACCCCACCACATGATCTTGCTGTAGAAACTGCCCCCATTATCATCACACAGTACATGGCTACACAGTGGACAAAAACACTGGCTTTAAATTTCCCTATTTCAACACCCAGTGGGTTCCATGGGTTAAGTGAAATGCAGTTTGGAAGCCAAAGATGACAGAAACAGAAAAGGGAGAATGAGGGCCAATAAAACTGATGATGAGAAGTTTCTCCATATATTGGATGCGTTTGTAAATTAATTTTGACACTTCCAAAGTCAGAATTCTCATTAGAGCAAGGAATTACAATCAACTCCAGAATTATTGGCACCCTTGGACCTTGGACCTTTCCTCCATGGAGACAATCTCACAATCCTTGATATCCTTAGGCTTGAGCTTGTGGACTATCCCTTCAATTCAGACCACAGGTTTTCAATAGGGTTCAAGTCTGGAGACTGAAATTGCAAAACATTGATTTTGTGTTCCATTTCTCTGTTGATTTTGATGTATATTTGGGGTCATTGTCTTGTTGAAAGGTCCATCTACGGCCAAGTCGCAACCCCCTTATCCAATGATGCTTGGCAAAGTTTAGACGCTTCAATTTATGGGTTGCTCTCGGTAAGGGCTTCTTTCATGTAACCCTTCCAAAGAGCTTGTTGACAGGCATTTAAGGGTTCATTTTGAAACTTGATAACCCCACGATTCCGCTAAACTGTGCAGTTCTGAAAGTGTGATCCTTGGGTTCTTCTTTGCCTCCCTCACCATCTTCCGTGTGGGTCACTATGCAAGAAGCCACGTGGCTTCTTCTGGCAAATTTGCAACTGTTCCAGACTTCTGAAACTGTGCCCTGCCCTGACTGTGCTTGGTATTTTCAACTGTTAATATATATTTTTTTACCTGATTTGTATTGGTCAACAAACATCTGTCTCTTCTGAGTTAAGAGCTCTTTGGTTTTCCCCATGGTGATGGATGAGAAAGGGATTTTACATGTGTGCAACCTCATATTTTTACCCCTTTAAACCAGAAATGGCGAAAGGCAGGAGGTTTCTGGAGACTGAGATCAATTTTTAAAAAATACGATTTAATCAAAGTAAATATACTTTAAGGGTGGCAATAATTTTTACCCTTATGTTTTTGCGAAAAAAAATACTATTACTAAAAAAAAACAGTTTTTATAATTTTTATTAGAGTGAAAGTAAGTAGTTTCCCCAAATGTTTGAGCAGAAAAGTTTAACAATTATGTGTATAGTTTATTTTATAGTCATGTTTGTTCATTTTCATGAAGGGTGCCAATAATTCTTGATTTGACTGTATTTTATAATTTTCAAATCACTTATAGTAATCACGAGTAAAACTGCTAATAATAATAATAATAATAATAAACTTTATTTATATAGCACAAGTCATACATCAGATGCAACTCCAAGTGCTGAACATAAAAAGTGGAAACAGGAATAGCTAAAAAAGAACATGAGTTTAGATAAAAAACATGAAAATGAATAAATAACAGTAAGTGAAAAAGAATAGTAAAAACTAAATAAAAAAAATGTAATATAATATAATAAAACTAATAATAAAATAGGAAATAAGAAATAACAGTAAAGTGAAAGTCGATAAAAGCCAGGCTAAAAAGGTGTGTTTTAAGCTTTCTCTTGAAGATATCCACACTCTCTGCCACCCTCAGGTCCTCTGGCAAGCCGTTCCATAGGCTGGGGCCATAGTGACTAAAAGCGGCCTCGCCGTAGGTCTTAGACAACTACCAGAGGACCTGAGGGATCTAGTGGGTACATATCATGTAGTCGGGAGCAAGACCATTTAGTGATTTGTAGAGCAATAAAATAATCTTAAAATCATAAAACTGCTGTCACATTATACGGCGTAAGGGTTAGTTTGCTCATTTTATCTGAAAAAGATCAAATCTATAATAAAAGTGAATAGATGTTGAACTGCAACGTACACAAAGTCTACCAAGCTGTGCTCACCACATCTTGTCATTGTTTTATCTTTAATTGTGACATTAGCTCTAGCAATCAGTCTCTGTAATAAGGTGGCATTTGAATTTACAAATGTAAACACTCACAGTTTATGAATCATGAGGTGTCTGAAGGTAGCGGTACTCTTTGAAATGTACTTCCAATGGTACGTCCCTTTGGCTGAAAGCATCTGCTAAATGACTAATTTGTGAAACACCCGTTGGAAAAGGTTGTTTGTCCTGACTGAGGTCCATCAAGGTCTTGTAACAAACAATGTCAGATTAACTAGTCTGACTAATCTCTTTGAAATGAGTCCTCGGGGGAAGGTAAGGACAGGATGGTGGATTTTATGACCTGTTCTGTACGTGTCATTAGTGAAAGACAGCTCCTGAGACTGTCTCAATCTGCGCAGGTTGTTAAAAGTGAATGTACCCAGGGTACTTTGATGGTCTACTTGCAACACATTAGAGGAAACTACTTGATGAGAATTCCTAACTGAAATAACATTTAATCTTGGGACCCAAACTGTACATGCAGAAAATAAAATAAAAAATTGAAAAGGTCAAATTCTGTATTCTTGCTGCATAGTGTTATATTCATCTTCTCCTGTATATACACAGGTGGGCAGGAATGAGTCCAGAGCGGCTTCCAGCTTGCTTGAGTTTTTTTGCTACCAATATTATGCGCAAAGCTCTACCTTGTGCACCTAGCAACCTAGCACCTAGCAACAACTGTGCTGTCTTGAGGATTGTGCCGAGCCGTAAACATAGTCTGCATGTCATCCAGCAGTTTACGCTACCTGGAGTGTAAACAGTGGGATAGCACTCATTGCTCACGTCTGGAAACGACATTCAGAAGGAGGCTTCGATCTCATCTCTCCTTACTAATCCTGCTGGGATGGTCTGCACCTCTATATTAAACTCCAGGCTGACTGTACAAACATTTTGCTCTGTCATTTTGAGAAAATGGCAATACAGCATGTGGCCGTTTCACAATAAATCATATATACCTAATGTAAAGACCGTTGTATGTGCTTCCAGGAGCAAAAGATGCCATGGTATTCAACAAATACTTTGTCAAGTAATATTTTAATTTAAGATTTCAATTTTTGATTGTTCAAACTAAAGCAATATTAAAACATTAATTTGATTTGAATTGCATAATAAACCTGTTCTGCAAAAATAAAAATCAATTTGTATATAGTAACACATAAATTACTTGCTGATTCATAGTCTAAATGTACAAGCAGGGACTACCTCAATATAACGAGATATTTATGGGCAATGGTATGAAGTTACATGAATTTCAGTGTAAACGTTGCAGTCAAACCAGGTGACAGGGCTTGTTCTCTCATTATCTGATGATTCTGCACTGCAGTCCCAACTCAGTCAGTGTTCCTGGTCTGCGTGCAGATGTGGGCCACAGAAACACTGCACTCAGTGAAATTTAAACCTGCGTGGTTGGTGCGAACAAGCTGCAAACAGCCAGTGCAACCTGACTCCAGGACAATCAGAAAAAAGATGACAGAAAAGCCAGGCAAGTTGAGGCAACAGTTTGGAAGTGACATGAGAGCTCTTTTCTTTTTGGACTGACAAATTATTTATGTGCAACCAATTATCTGTGGCTCCATTATCAATTATATGTAATTAAGACAAGAAAGAAAGGCTGCTCTGATGAGACATTTTTCAGCACGATCCAATATGCTTATGACACATCTCTGGAAAAAAACATGACGCCAGTTATAGACAGAAGAAAAAAGACAAGCAATGCATATGCTCGTTTGTCTCCATCTGTAATATAACTGTCAGACATTTTAAGTAAAATTGTGTAAACTAGATTGTATTTCAGTGGAGAGTTGAGATACTGTAAACATTAAAACTGGTAATTTTATTTTCTTATTTGTAGACTGATGACTTTCACTTGAATTTGAGACTTTTTAACACAGTTAATAAATCATTTTTTTCAACCCTGCCCTCTACATTCCATGTTGGATATTTGACCACGGAAGACAAGCAAATAAAAATGAGAATATTATTTACGGTCTACAGGGGATTGAAACTCCAAAAGATCTAATGATTCCTTCCCTTCATGTCTTAAGATGGAGTAGCATGTTCTTGGACTGCATTTTGTTCCTCCTCTAATACTCAGTTCTCATGCCACATTTATGAAAGACTTTGTTTATATTGATTACTGTCTCTCTGATGTCAGCAGCTCAGATTGGTGTTAGTCCATGGTTCCTCGTAAAATATGCTAAAAAGAAGCCATTTTCAAAAAGAGTGATCTTAACATCTGTTAGTTATTTTCCTCAAAGGAAAAGTGAAGTTCCCTCTTGGCTCTACAAACGTTAACCAGGGGTGGACTGGCCATCTGGAGTACGGGGAGCTTTCCCGGTGGACCGATGGACAATTGGGGCCGATGCAACGCTAAAATATATAGGCCTATATATATATATAAATATATAAAATAATTCATGTGCTAAATAATTCATGTGCTAAATAATTCATGTGCTAAATAATTCATTGTTCAATAATCACTTAAATAATTAATATCTTTTGTTATCTCGTTCACAGGCCCCTTTATTTGTTCCAGAGAGGACTGCCTGCGATTTGTGAGTGACTGCCCTTGCTGCCAGTGCCATGATCTCCTTTTAGCCAGCCTCCTCCTCCTCCTCCTCCTCCTTCTAAGAGCAACACACTCTCCTCATTAGTGAGTACTCTAGGCTAACTATCATACATACAGGCTTCAGAACATGAAGGGATATTGTTGAATAATCACTGAAATAATTTATATATTTTGTTCTCTCTTTCACAGGCCCCTCTATTTGTCCCAGAGAAGACTGCCTGTGCGTGTGATTTGTGAGTGTCCTACCTTGCTGCCAGTGCCATGATCTCCTTACAGCCAGACTCCTTCTAAGAGCAACACACTCTCCTCATTAGTGAGTACTCTAGACTAACTGCCATACATATATTTTACTCAAGGCTTCAGAACATGAAGGGATATTGTTGTGGTGGGCCGGTCTGGGTCAAAAAGTCCAGGCCATTTTTTAGTCCCAGTCCGTCCCTGACGTTAACCACAGTAGTTCTTAGTGGTGAAAGAGATTCACGTTTCAGTCACATTTTGGAAAGACAGCTGAAGTTATTGAGATATTGCTCTTAGTGAACATTAGCTTATAGCTAATCTGTTCCACCAAAGAAACTCTCTGTGCCAAGCCTGCATGATGAATTTGCCTGCAGAGGAACGTCTAAACCGCTGTGGATGAACACCAGACAACGATGTAAAGGAGTTGGAAAATGTGCCCAGAGCATAAATCTGAAAAACAGGGGGTTTCAAGCACAAAAACGCACATTCCGTTTCTGTGTGGCTACAATGATAGCATGAAAGAGATTTCAGACAATGGTGGTGAAGCACCTCCAGGGAGTGATTTTCCAGGACGTCATTTCTTATTTGCATCTTTGGTGATAATTACTATTTAATGTGCGTGGGATGAAAGAGGAGTTTGTTGTCAGAAACATGTCTAGGGTGAGTGTTTCTCATCATTGTATTTCCCTGAGTGTTCTGCTGGACTTTGTTTTTGTAAGTCTGATCTGACATAAACACAGTTTGACTGTGATAAAATGTGTTTTTGTTCTTTCTGCAACGTATTTGCTAGATGCAGGAACATTAAAGCTGTGATTGTCTATTCATGATTGCCACAGTGCAGGGGCCTGGAGAGTTCACCTGGGTTTTGATGTAGTTTGGAAGCCATCTGGTTTCCATTTTTTGAATTTTACTGAAACACAACTGGAAATCCATATGGTTCAATAACTGGAATGTTCACCCAATCCCCCCCCCCCCATCACCCCCCATTCCAAACTCCACAGTACCAGAATTTGGGAAGGAGAAAATATCATTTGACTTTGCCCACTGAACCGGTTTACTTCCAATATGATCATTTAATACCACTCATTTGGGATGCAATCATTTAATAATATATACTAGATCCATGACAAGATAACACTTTTTTTTTTACAGTTTCTTGTTTGCTTGTGTGTGCTGGGCACTCTGAATTTGCATTACATCACCATCATGAATAAAGAAGGACAGGTTGAAAAACATAGGCCCCTGTGGATTTTTACATATTTATTTTGAAATGTCCTCTAAATTACACACCGTTAGGCTACCTTTGATTTCACTCTGTTACGCATTCTGAAATTATAGCATCATCCCACAACTTGGGCTGTCTGTGGTGTATGTGCATCATTCAGGACAGATCAAGTTGCATGATGTGGGAAATATAATTATGTCAACAATGGCTTTGATTAAATCACCATTTGTCCTTTAACTGTGTGCAAATATTTGAATTTTCATCAGAAACACAATTTCTGTTCAGGTCAAATTGTATATAATTCAGCCTCCTACCACACCTGTATCCAATGTAGTTATATGCAGTTATGTGACCCCGCTTGATTGATAGCTCATGTCATGTGGTATTGATTACATCGACATTTGTCCATAGCTTAGTAAAACATGTAAATATTTGATTTTCCTTCAGGGACGCATTTTTTTTTAAGTTCTACAATCACCAAAATGAAGTTGGCAAACTATGTTTCTGAAGGAAAAACAAACGCCGGAATTTGTCTGAATGTCACAGTTAAGCAGGCTATAAATCGGGGAGACTGTGAGGCAATGGATGAGGCATAGTGAATCATTACAATAAGGCACTGCAAGCTAAATAAGATGCTGTTTATGGGCAGGCACTGTTCCTAAAACCTAAACCAGCCTTGTGCATAAACCCTAAGATATTTGCTAATGATCCGCTGCTGACAGTTTTTAACCACATCGGCTAATCCCACAGAGATAAACAAAATCTTTTGTCATCAGGAACTAGCTAGCCTGTCATTGCCAAAATGGAAAAGGCTATAACAACATATATATATGTGGAGAAACTAATTCATTTTGTGTGCGCACAAAAATATACTACTGTGGTCTTAAAGGATGATCCGTAGTTTTGTTTGATTGTCATCAGGAACTAGCTAGCCTGTCATTGCCAAAATGGAAAAGGCTATAACAACATATATATATGTGGAGAAACTAATTAATTTTGTGTGCGCACAAAAATATACTACTGTGGTCTTAAAGGATGATCCGTAGTTTTGTTTGATTGCGGGAGGATTCCTATAATTAAATATAGATAACTCTTGAACAGCTCTGGGGAAACACAGCGGGGAAAAAGGGGGAAGAAACCTGCCAGGGCAGCCTAGACCAAATGGATGAGCAATGAACTTCAACCATTTCCATGCAAATGGCCAAGAATGACTTACAATTCCAACAAGGGCCACTCCATCTCACGTTACCTAATCAACGATAGCATTAATACCAGTAACGCTTTGAAAAATATCCCAAACTTTTTTTCACATATGAATAGAGCATTATCCACAAATATGTCCAGACGCTACAATGTAACCAATACCTGGTTATTGTATAATAGGGATTCATTCACAGGTTCTATGCTTATGCACATTCTGAATAGGTTTCCATGTGAAATTGAACAACATGCTTGGGCAGAGAATTACATGCTGGCATAGGCCCAATGCTTACTATACAGTAATCCCTCCCTAACATTCAAAAGACCGCAGGTTGATTGGCACATTGTAATGAGTCAAAAGCTATACATAATCAAAGAGGCATACATACTGTACATTTTATAATTCTATAAAGAGACCTGGGACCACCTCTGGTCTGGCGTTTCAATGCACATTCCAAAAGGAGTGTTACTAGTGTTCTCTTTCTTTGAAAGGTCAGGCTGACAAGCTAAGAAATAGACTCATTCAGGCCAATCTGTGTATACTTCAGCCTCCTCCTGAAACTGTAGCCGATGCAGTTATACCTTGCGGCCCTGTTTGATTTATAGCTCTTGTGTGCTCATTTTCCACTGTTTCCTTTGCCTGATGACATGGAAAAGTTGACCCTTGTAGGGGGTGATTTATACTAAACCAAAAAGGCAAATGTACAAGTAAAACACAAGTCAGCATATGGGCATTACTTTATGATATGCTCTTTTACACGGTTTGTCAAAGATAAATAAATGATAAAGAAGTTTCAGGTTAGCATATTTGGCTAGCGTATTTTTAGTGTGGGGCATTTTCCCATTCTTTTAAAAAAAAAGTAAATTTGGCACCCAGTGTCCCAATTTAGAATGGCCAATCGTCTGCAACCGCAGCTGCGTACATGTGTGAACCCCATTACCGATTCGGAAGAGTTTAGACATTCACGGTTCTCCGAAATGTGGTGTCGCCAGCTGCTTCTTAAGCTCGCAGACTACAGTTAAGCTCACATAGAGCAGAGTCAGAGGAAAACCTTTCATAAATGTGGCTTTGGACTGGATCTCTGGGCACACGATCGACGAGCAGGGGTCGCGAGATAGCATTCCGATATTTGAATACAATAAAAGTGGGCTGAGCTTTCTACACATGTGGGCAGCCTTTGATACTTGGCCCTGTCCGCTGTACATAACTTCTGTCCTTATTCAGTTATAGTATCAATTAAAAACAATTTTCGCCAAACTTCTGTGAAAGAAGTACTGTAGCTCTGTCGGAAAACACACGGCTGTGTTTTAACAGTCCTTTTGTTACGAGAACTGATCGGAACCACTCGCAGACACCAAAAGTTAAAGGAATAGGCTTTATTCATAGTCGACAGAAAAGGGTCAATATCCAGCAAACATAGCAATACAGGTAAGGCAGGCTCGTGGGCAATTCCAGGCAGGGGTCAACGTCCAGCGAACAGGTGCAATGCAGGATGAGCAAAAGCAAAGTCCAGGAACAGGCAGGGGTCAGAATCGGGAAATTTGTCAGAGCAGGGGATAAGGAGGGCAAAGGGCAGCTGGACAGGACGCAAGGCAGGGAACAGGCAGGGACGCAAGGCAGGGAACAGGCAGGGAACAGGCAGGTATGCAAGGCAGGGAACAGGCAGGGAACAGGCAGGGAACAGGCAGGGACGCAAGGCAGGGAACAGGCAGGGACGCAAGGCAGGGAACAGGCAGGGACGCAAGGCAGGGAACAGGCAGGGACGCAAGGCAGGGAACAGGCAGGGACGCAAGGCAGGGAACAGGCAGGGACGCAAGGCAGGCAACAGGCAGGGAACAGGCAGGGAACAGGCAGGGACGCAAGGCAGGGAACAGGCAGGAAACAGGCAGGGAACAGGCAGGGTACAGGCAGGGAACAGGCAGGGTACAGGCAGGGAACAGGCAGGGTAGACCTCCCAGGATTGCAGTGAGGGTAGGACTCCACAACCCTTATTTCTTCATGTTTAATGTTACCTGTTTGTGGCGTGGAATGCTAGCTTATGTTTTATTGTGTGAGTGAGAATACCGCCGTGTCTGTCTGTGTGTGGTATCTTTCCCCCCGTAAGCATTGTGGGGCCGGGCGGCAGGCAGCCCCCGAGGTGGGCTATCGAAGGAGCGATCACGAGCGCGTGTGCGCGTACCCTTTTTCCTACAGTAGCCTAACAAAGCGTGAAACAAGCACAGTGTGTGTGGGGTGAGTGACGGTGTGTATTGTGTGGTGTGTGTGGGGAGGCACGCTTACCTGTGGGAGGGGTCGGCTGCGTCCGGCAGGATTGGAGAGAGTGGGGGAGGATAAGGGACCCACAGACGGGCATTGCTCTGCCAGATTGTGTTGTGTAACTTTTTCTGAACTTTTGTGTAACTAATAAAATATCATTTTTGCCTTTTACAACTACCTGGTGTACTGCTTGGAGTGGTGGATTCTGTAAAAAGAGACCTGGTCCGGAGTAGGGCACGGGATGTGCCCGCTTTCAAACCGTGACGCATGTAGTTACACCTACATGTTTTTGTGATACACTTCCATGCATGCATTTTTTTTACATAGTCTCATCTGTCTCATAAAGGAATGTATTTTAGTTCATTCAATATCCGGACTTGGTTTTCTGCTTGGAAACAAGGCTTTAAATATTTAAAATTGTATGTTGCATTTTTGCCATGACCTGGTACAGAAAAGGCCCATATAAAAATACTCTTCAACATTACAAGACTTTCTGTCCATTTCTTTTAGTTCAGATGAGGACCTTCTCCATCTAACATAACAATCCATTACTGTCCAAACTATGTAAACTGTTATTACTTATAGCCTATTAAAAAGACTCAATGTGTGCATAAGATTCAAATAAATGTTTTATGATACTTATCACATTACCCTGTTTATATTGTTGGAAGATACCCTTATCTAGGGATGATTGCATAGCTCACATTTTTGTATAATAAGTTTTTTCAGTTGGACTCCTACTGAGACAAATCGTGGTCAAGGCAGTACTTTTTCTAGAGGTACATCAGAGGTGTCTGACCCAGGAACCAAACTTGCAAAATTTCTGACCAAAGAACCAACAGTTACCTGTCCAGCAATTCACAGCCTGTCCACGTGTCTACACTCCACAGCCTCATCCAACAGTGAGGTTCTCAACCCTATGTGTAAACCACATGCCAATGAAGTTTTTATCCACTTTTCTCCGACCTATGCAAACCTGTGCTTAACTCACTTTATATTATAAATTGCTATGGAAAAGAATGTCTAACGTAATGCAAACTAGTAAAAACCTTTAAATGCACCGTGGTGTGGAATTCTTTGTACTTGATGAAATATAGTTTGTTTTGACAGAAAAATGTCTGGAGTCTTTAGAATTCCTGCTGTGCTACTGGCAAAACATGCACACACGTGCACACACACACACACACACACACACACAGACACACGCTTAGTGCCAGGCGTTATGTTAACTGTAATTTAGAAATGATGGGCATGGGCTATGAGCCTGTTAATGTCAGCACCAATTTTGAGAAGGTTGGCATTGGCCCCATTTCCCTCTGGTCTTGTGCCAGATTTGTGTGGTCGGACAGTAATCATGCCGTAAGCCTTATTACCTATCCCAGGACATGGAGGCATTCAGTTTTCCGACATTCGGGCAAGTTTGCACTCGAACGGTTGTCCGTTATTCATCTGAGGGCAAACCCTCCCCAATTTTCCCCCTTTCACCCCCCACCCTTTCCCATTTGTAATCATAAATTTTGCTATCCTGTCACTTCATCACTGCGCCAGCCACTCCCACACGGGGAGCACTGCAATTGTCAGTGATATTCCGTGTTAAGAGCCGTGACTATTTTGGACACAAAGCATAAAACACCTACCAGCAAGAAGACACCTACCCTATGTGGTAGATGTTATCTTGCTTTTGACAACTGGTAACATGTGGGTGCTTGTTAAGTTGTTAAGTGGTTTTAATTTATCACCCAAAGAAACAGGGATGAGAGCGGTACAAGTGTTTCACACCATCCAGACTCATGGGTACAGGGGCTAACTTGCCTTCATGGGACAGAATGATCCACTCAGCAGCACCCTAAACAATGTTCTGATAATATTGTTGCTATTAATATGCTTATAATAATGTGACTGAAAGACAGAATAAACTTCTCTTTGATAGCACTGCACATGGCTTCAAATGAATTACATAAGGGAGAAGAAAACGTAAATGTTTGAACAGCTCTATGTACCTTTATCTTCTAATTCGATTTGGTAAACATCACACTATTGTAAGTTTTGGATAAACAATATGTCTAAGCTATACAAGGGTGGATTATACAGAGTGCATTCACAGTTTCCAAAATTACACTGTGTAGGCATGCCTGTTTAAAATATTAACATTCCTCCCATCACACACCTTTGTGCCTCTAAATCTTGTTTGGGGTACGCACAGAGACACCTTTGAAGCAAAGACACAGTATATAAATTTTTTCTGAACACTGACTGCAGGGACTGTTACAGTAACAATTTCAGCGGGTGCATTTTCTCTGTCCTCACTGTTTCAACATGTCAGAGACAGAGCCACAGAGACAAACAATTGACCTTGGAAGCGTACAAAAACCCACATCCATCCTTGTGGTTTTGGTAGATAATGCGCATGCATTGAGAAAAATAAAATGTGACTGGGGATGTTTTTCAGTTGAGGCTAATGAAATCTTCCTTAATGCGATGGCAATAGTCATGGAATTTGTACAGTACTTAAAGACTTAAAGCGCTAATAGAGACTCCTGTGGGTCCTGGCAGTCTTGTTCCAGGAGCCCATTGTTCAGAGGGGAATATTTGTGGTGACTGTGGCTGAACATCTGTCTGCTGGCCATTATAATGTGGATGCATGTTCTTGGATTCAGTGAACTTGGAACACCGTGAGTTCATATGCAAGGATCAGGTTACTGGAGTAAATAACGCTAAATAACTTTGTGCAGTTTCCATACATTATATATATGTCTATGGAAACACAGCAGCTTAATATTGCACACCGGGACTGTGTTAGCTCTGATTTTGGCTGAAGTTTACATTATGACTCATCTGCAATTTCCACCTGAGGGTTTTTAGAAAAATCCATGGAAAAAATCTAAAATGTTTAATAGATTGGTCTCTCTCTCTCTCTCTCTCTCTGTCTCTCTCTCTCTCTCTCTCTCTCTCTCTCTCTCTCTCTGCCTGTGTGTGACAAGATTAATAGGTACCACCAATTAATAGGTAAACCACCATTTCAGAAGTTAATCTGAGGTATTAAGTTTAAGGCTGTGGTTTTCCTGGAGTGTTTGACAGGCATAAAGTAAATTCTTTCTTGGGTAAATTCCACATAAATATTGTGCGGGACAACTTGCCCAGTTCTCCTTATTATGTATTCTTAGGTTTAAAGATATGATTGGTTCAACCCAAATCTCCTTATTATGTATTCTTAGGTTTAAAGATATGATTGGTTCAACCCAAATCTCCACATCCTTCCCCCCACCACAGAAGGACACTTTTGACTTTTTTCTGGCCGGTGGCGAGCCGTTGCAAGTGGCATATTCATAATGGATTTTAACGCATCTGAGCCCGTATCAATGTTTCAGTGCCAGCAGGCAACGTGATGACATTCAAATCTACTTACAGTATCTTCAAAGATTATGAAATGCAACACCTTTCTGGGAGTAAAATACTAAACTCTAATCCCTCTCTAATTATATCTAATCAGTTTATTTACAAATATTTACTTTCAAATCTAGGTGAAAACAAATGTTAAAACAATAATCATCTACTAGTTTGAAGCATTTGTAATTTATTATGAATGGAAAGTGAAGCCCGTCACAAAAATGTAGACTACTCACTGTAGGCCACAAAACTGTAAATAGCAGGCTAGACTCAGTCCGACTTATTGATTGACTTGATTATAAATATTCTGCAGTTCAATCGATTGTGTTGTATCTGTAGCAATCGGTGTTTGTGAATAAAGACACATTTGGTGATTAACTTGTATCTGTGATTTCCGTTTATTCACACATGATGTTGTCCAAATGCACGATTGAATGCTTGTTAGTTAAACTGTTGAGTATAATATCAATGCATAATGTCAATTGCGCAAGGTGAAATAATTAGTTAATGTTTGTTTATTTGCTCATGTAAATAAGCTAGTTTTTGCATGGGCTATTTCAGTATATGGCACACTCTGATTTATTGTAATATCGTGCCACACAAAGGCAAACATTTTTCTATATAGCCATAATAACATATATCTATAACATGTTCGTGACAACTTGTAAACTTTATTGACTTATACGATGGACATCACTGAACTATCCTATACAGCCTAAAACAGTAGACTAAACCACAATGAATGATTGAGATTGATTTTAGACATTCCCTTGTAAAACAAATGCATTATTACAGTGATAATATACATTTTTAGCGAAATCAATGCTAAATGGAAAATATCATCTTCCATTGCAGTGGTAGACCACGGAAATTGGCAGTACGTCGGCAGCGAACTGCTCTTAAAGGGAATGAAAATAGGTCATTTGATTGAATCCAGCTGCAGCACACCCACAGATAAATATTCAGCCTAATCAAGCCAATTTTCCATCTGCGCAGCGCGTAGCGCGCTGTGAGCTGTGCGCTCCTCGCCTCTGGTCACGAAAATAACGATCAGGAGCCACGCCCAGTGCCCCATGCGCTGTGCCCCATGCGCTGTGTCTAAGCTCTGTGAATCTCTGTTTCTGGGGAACAGTCAAGGTGCTAAGGCATGTTGTGTAACAAAACTGAACAGAGCATAGCTGCCTGCAACCTCACACACCCTATCTGGAGAAGCAAGATGATGTAATTCAGCCATTAGCTTTACATGCATAAAGTTTACCATGATATTCCATGTGCCTCGCTTTCATTAGGGGTTGTGGTATAGAGGCTCTGTCCCTCATTCAGATGACCTACATTTTTTTCTAAAAATATGGATTGTGCTCATACAACAGTATCCCATATGGAAACTTAATATACTGCAGTATTTTAAATATATTGTGAAGATAATTTTGATATATTTACAATATACTGCAGTATATTCTTTTTCCATAAGGGATACGTCATGTGCTTGTGAAGGCTACATGGTCATCTCCCAGACATCTGACATGGTTAAGAAAGTAAACTAGGAGCTAATAAAAGTACAAATTTTGTACTTCCACAATATGGATTCAACTTCTTTGTTAGTTTTAAATCACTAATGGATAAACACTTGCATGAAGTAATATCCTCTGGGTTGCATTTACGAGGCATAGATTTTGCAATAAGATGGCTCTTTGTGGGCTGTTTAATAAACTCACAAGAGTGTAGAGTACCCAGTGATAGCATCAATGGCACTTTTGAGAAAAAGAAAACTCAAATTTCTCTTTACTTCATAGTTCTGTGAATGATGTTAATTCACCATGTCTCAGATTATTTATTTGTTTCTAAATACTTTTTCTTGGAAAGGGGGTAGAGCGCTATTCAGAAATTCTGAGTGTACAGATATCAGAGAAACTTGGAGCTGTGTCTCTGTACTAAACCAACTGTCATACATCCCATTGGCAAGTGAACACATCCACCACACTAAAAAGTTTAAAACGTAACTGTCAAACTGTGGTGTGCTCTGGAATGGATGCCCTATACATTATGTTCTTGTACATCTTAGAGGTGTAGAAGAGCAGTGTTTCCTACTTTTGTTTATATGTAAATCACTTAAAATTAAAATAAACAGAATGGCATCATTTATTACTCTGAATATATCTACTTTGTTCCATTTATTCCGTTTAACCAAGCCTAGCTAGCTAGGTATTAAGTACATGACTATCCCGTTTTGATTTTCAACAAGTTTCTATCTGGGCATAACAGTGGACTAGGGTTTAAGTAAAAACCTTAATTTTGTTATCAGTGAATTTAATCCACATAGAGTGAGCGTAGAAAAAGTCTTCACACTTTACCACCTCTTATGGCTATTATAGATATTATGGACTTTACTTCTTGGAGGTACCTTAACTAGATGACTGAGAAACTGACCAGTCCAGCATTAAAATGCATCTTTTTATTTGTAGCATAAACTTTTTTTTATTTGTTTGCCAAAACCTTGGGATGACATCTTCTTAAAGAGGCATGTGGCCTGATGGGTTTGGGAGTTTTGTCCTATAATAGTATTTAGAGAGGCTGGGGTCCTCACAGGCCCATGTTAGTACAGTGCAAGAACCAAATAAGGACCGCTGATTACCTGCAGTGCAATTTGTGGAAACAGTAGTGAAAAACCGCCTTCACTCTGCTAGTAGCCAGGCCGCGCTACACCAGAAGACCAGACAGGCTTAACATTGATAAAACTTGTTGTGTTTTTGCAGACAGATGCGTTCTGACTCTCAGGGAACAAAATGGAATCTTAGCACCTGGCACAACAAAGTAACTCAAAAGTGACACGTCGTAACTGTCAAGTAAAAAGGAGAGAGCTCAAATTGCAAGAATGCCACTAAAGTGGAAACAGGCACTGGGAAATGTGGATGAGTGTTTGGGGGGATATCTACGTGAGGAAACAATACACAGTTAAGGCAACATGCGATCTTATGTGAGAGTTGTAGATTTTTTTTTTAAGTTAAATGTCATTGGTTGACTTTTTATGATGATTTCACTCAATTAATTAAAGTACAATTCAGACAAGACTGTGTGATGCCTTATTACATAACATTTTCCATGACATACATGAGTGATGACTTTGGAGCCATAATATATAATTTCACTGTTTTTGCATTTCATCGCCATGTTTGCCATGAAAGATGTCTAAAGTTGAAAAGTGAAAAAGGACCTTAACAAGCAATGTCATAATTTGAATAAGAATTTTTTTAAAATATATACAAAGTTTTACAAACAAAAACTATTTTTGCCTTCTTGCTTTAAAAAAATTCCACCTGTTTGCTCATACAGGGTTATATGCCTTAGATTTAATTTATATGTTTGAGCTAATGAGCGTCGCGAACAGAGTTCGCAAAGGCAAGTTCTGTCAAAGAACCTCTCGCTGTAGCTGACCATGTTCGGCTAGCAATCACATGTCACATCCTCAACCTGCTTGAATGCTCTTTGTTGCTTACGGCTTGTGTTAAAAGAAATTTGCTGTCACCCACCACCACCCCAGCTTCCACTTGTTGTTTGGATCTGCTTTAGTATGGGGGGGGGGTTTCTGGTCATCTCCTGTTTAGCGGGGGAGATGCCCGTGCTCCGGAGCAGTACTAAAGCAGATCCATTCACCGCCCAAACTTAAATAATTATTCAGCACATTCATTCATTAAACATGTCATTTCAATACGTCAGTTGTCCTGACCAAAATCATTAAATCCACAGAAGCATGCAGACTGACACCTGAATTTTATTTAAAAAATACAAGAAGAAGTAATATCGATGTGCCTTCACCATTTCTAACATAGATTTTCAAAATAAATTATTTTAATGACTATCAGGTGCTTCAATCAACATACAGATCCTTTCCAAAAAAATTGAATATCATGGAAAAGTTGTTTTTTTTTCCATAATTCCATTCAAAAAGTGAAACTTTCATAGATTATAGATTCATTACACACAAAGTGAAATATATCTAGCCTTTATTTGTTTCATTTTTCATAATTTTGGCTTACAGCTCCAGAAAACCCCCAAAACAGTATTTCAAGAAATTAGAATAGTGTGTCGAAAAATCAACATTTACTTCAGTTATTTCAGAGAATGAATGCTTTAGACTGAGTGTCACACTCTAATCATCTAATTTACTCAAAACACCTGCAAAGTTTTTCTACAGGTTTGTCATTATATTGGACAGGTATCTCAGTTTGGTTCAGTATGGGGAAGACTGCAGACTTGACAATTGGCCAGAAGGCCATCATTGACAACACCCTCCAGAAGATGGGTAAGCCCACAAAAGGTCATTGCTAAGGAGGCTGGCTGTTCACAGAGTGCAGTGTCCAAGCATATCAATAGAAAGTTTAGTGGAAGGGAAAAATGTGGCAGGAGAAGGTGCACAAGCAAAAGAGATGACCGTAGGCTTCAGCGGATTGTCAAGCAAAGACGATTCCAAAATTTGGCGGAGATGCAGAGGTGAGTGGACTGAGGCTGGAGTCAGTGCTTCAAAAACCACCACGTACAGAGTGTGACACTCAGTCTAAAACATTCATTCTCTGAAATAACTGACGTAAATGCTGATTTTCGACACACTATTCTAATTTCTTGAAATACTGTTTGGGGGTTTTCTGGAGCTGTAAGCCAAAATAATGAAAAATGAAACAAATAAAGGCTAGAAATATTTCACTTTGTGTGTAATGAATCTATAATCTATGAAAGTTTCACTTTTTGAATGGAATTATCGAAAAAAAAAAACTTTTCCATGATATTCTAATTTTTTGGAAAGGATCTGTACTAGTAAGCCCCTTAAGTTGGTTGTTTGTAAGTATCATGTGCAGTTTCACCAATTAATGTTTATAAAGTAAAGTAAATTTGGTTACTTATCTATTTTTGCTACAGGTGTAAAGTTTAGATGAAGGATGCCCTTTTGTAAGACAGTGCCAAAAAGACTGATGTCTGAAGAAATTTAATGTGAACACATGCTGCACATGCCTATCCAGCATGCATTGGGCGAGAGGCAGGAATACACCCTGGACAGGCCGCCAATCCATCGCAGGGCACACACACCATTCACTCACATACTCATACCTATGGGCAATTTAGAGTCTCCAATTAGCCTAACCTACATGTCTTTGGACTGTGGGAGGAAACCAGAGTACCTGGAGGAAACCCACGCGGACACGGGGAGAACATGCAAACTCCACACAGAAAGGTCCTCGGCCGGGATTCGAACTCCGGTACCTCACAATACTGTGAGGCGACAGTGCTAACTACTGCACCACCTTGCCGCCAGTTGGATTATATTGGAAGCAATTTACAACTATACAATAAATGGAGCATGCAGTTACAGTGCCCTCCACTATTATTGGCACCCCTGGTAAAGATGAGTAAAAAGGGGTTATCACGGTGGAATCACGTTAAGGATTGTTTCTCCTGACAAATTTTCCTATTGAACTCTATAGTGAAAAAAACCCCTTCAAGTTATCCATCCATATCTACTGTATTTCTGGTGGCAGAGTGATGCTTTAAGGCTGGTTTGATACGTCAGACCCTTGTTGACTTAGAGCCATTTAGCCAACCATGTGTTCCATATTGTTTCAGTGTAATTTACAGCTAAATCTAGTCCCCACCCCCCAATTCCCATAGAGATCCATTCAAATGCAGAGACGTTTATAGTATCGCTTGTAAGAGTACCAGAAAATAAGATATCAAGAGTCTTTTGATGTTGTTGGGTCACAGACATCAGGAAGTCATGGCATGCAAAGGATATGCGACCAAATATTAAAAATGATTACTTTATTCGTATATATAAATGCAGGGGGGTGCCAATAATTGTGGCACACATGGTTTTGTTAAAAATAATTATTTCTTGATGAGAATTTTTTTTTTCTCATAATAAATTTACTTCAATGAAAGGTTAGATTTTTCTAATTTTTTCAGTGTGAGATTAAGCTAATTCACCAAATGGTGAATTTTTTATAACCCTTTTTACTCATCTTTACCAGGGGGTGCCAATAATAGTGGAGGGCACTGTATATAGTAAGCAGTTATTAGGGCTTGTATACTGTTTCAGCGATCTTGTTATTCTATTTCCATGCTTTGAGACCTGGAAATAACCTTGCTGAAGATACACACCATTGTATTGCCTATGAAGTGTTACCTTTACTCAATAAAAGTTTCTGCAATTTATTAATTTCTTTACCCGAAAACCAAAAAAAAGGGAACGGCTTGGATGTAGCTGTAGGCCAAAGTTAAGGACAGGTGTTGATTGACTCGAGAGTTTTGTACCTGTGCGCCTTTGTTTCCCTTGAAGCCCAGAAGTCCCGGTCATCTCTGACTCCCCTCTAAGATGACGTAATGGCTGCTGCGAATTTCACAGTCTTACAGACTAAGCCGCGTGGAACTCGCGCATTAAGTCCAGATGCACTTGTTGCTCCGAAAGCCGTCCATGTCTGACACAAACTGGGACTGCTCATCGCTAACACGTTCGGCACGCTCCACAGCTCCAGCTTTGTTCCTTTGTTCAAAAAGTGCAGCGGGTTATAGTTAAGCTTTTGTTGTAAAAAATATTATGCTGGCTGTGTAATTATTTTGCATGTTGAAATGTGGGGTTTTAATATATCTAGAATGAAAAATGTTTTCGAGATGCTGAAGTGTGTGTGTGTGTGTGTGTGCATGTGTGTGTTTGTGCATGTGTGTGTGCACGCGTGCAGGCATGTGCGTGTGTGTGTGTGTGTTCGAAGGGCGCATATTTTTAAGATTCGACACAGCAGCCAAATCTGTACGGCAGACCTTTTCTTGACTGATTTCAAAAATATGTCCAGTTGTACAGAGATGTTCTCCATTTTGTCTAGCATGGGCAGAATGTCCTGAAAGTTTTGGATGCTGTAAGAAACCAGCACCTGCATATCACTATACTTCTTTGATGACTCAAACAAAGTGGTAGTAATCTACACAATTATAAGCATCATATCCAATCTAGGTGGTAGTACTAAATATGTTTTGCAGTACGGGAGCATATTTGGACACATTGATATACAGTGTTTTATGGGGATGGATCCTTACTCGCCTGTACTAGTCATAGGTGGATGATCATGAAACATGATGGAGAAAAAAACCCTGCATGCTACATCATTTGGAGCTTTGTCACATGCATAATTTAACATCCTAAAAACAGTTAACCCTGTCAGGGGGGAAACCTAATTTCTGTCTCTTCATATTGAAATGAATTCAACTGCATTTTCACTGGGAAATCCATTCAGAAATGTCCTTGTAGCACTGACAGAAAAAATATGTGCCCATTAATGTAAGCAACCTTATCTACATTGTGGATTTCTTGGTACTCTTGTTGTCTTGCAAGTTCCTTTAGGCACGAGTTAATATTGCTTTAGTACAATATTGACGTTGATTAATATTGTCAAGAGAAATTCTTTTTAACATATTTCACTGTTGAAAATACAGAACTGTGTTGTCTGTTTCACCAAAATAACAGTTATCTAAGAAGCACTAGCTAGCTCTTTCAGTACTTATTTATTGTTTCTACAATTTAGTATTTTTCATATTCATCTGTATTTTATGCCGTTTCTCCTCTTCATCTCAGTATTTTTTACTTTTTTTTAATCAAACTCACTGCGCATTTCCGGGTGTCATTAAAAGTATGTAGGGAGAGCTGAAGAAGTAGGACTGTGTGCACATTACAAAGTAAATCAAGGTCACTTTTGCCAACTGAAAATCGCATGCACTCTCCTGCATGGTACCAAGTCAACCAGTCAGACAGCAGGGGGTATATTTTTGTAGTCTAATGCAAGCCCTTACACAATACTTCAGTCCAGACTAGTGGGGGGGGAAATCTGAAGCGACCTGGACAACAAAAGGGAGCATTGGCTTAAAACAGAATCTTTAAAGGATAAACAATAGAAAGAGCAGAGCTCTGCTGAGAAGAACTCAAACATCTGTTGCCACAGAATTTACTTCTGCCTTGGAATGGCCCACTAAACTGTATCAGTCAGGGAAAACACAGACAGGACAAGGAAAGAGTGACAAGAGCACAGGTAATGAGAGCCTTTTTAAAGTGATTATTTAATCATAATAACTTGTTGCTTCCAGCTTTACGTGTATGCAGTGTAAAGCTATGATACAGCTGGCTGGCAAGTTGAAAGGTAGGTTGTTTAGAGGCTATTAAGGCAAACTATAAATGTAACTATAGCTAAGTTTTTAAAAGAAGTACAGTTTTACACAAATAAATGGAGGGAATCCTGCTGGGGCATAGAATTTAGTTTGGATATGCTTTGTTTATTGCACAAGCAAAACTTTCCATTTTTATTGTGAAAAGAGCCTCTTTGCTTCTTGGAGTCCAGCACGCTATATTCTGGTTATAGTTTATTATGGTATACAGAATTATTTGTGCTACATAAGTGTGTTGATTGGTGAGTCATCAGAGGCCTAGGCTTTTAAAAAAAGAAGGTTTATATTATCAGGAGAGAGCACACAATCTCAATCATTCTAAGAAGGAATCCCAGTGACGTGCTTTGGCTCTGACCTACGCTATAGCTTTGAATTCGTTTCATGAGGGAACTCAGTAATGGTATTTGGGCAACAAATGCTTTTTAAAAATGTTTTTCAAGTTCTGTTTTTTTTTTTAATTTTGGGGTGAAATTGCCCTTCACTCATAAATGTATTATCAGTGACCTGACCCACAGTACACGGCTATGTACATGTGAAGCCTGTGCTAGCCGGTGCTTGTTTTGGGTATTTATTTTCGCCTTTTTCATGCCATTCAATTTGGATGTATGAAGATACTGAAAAGTATCTTTTTGAAAGTGTCTTTTGTGTCCTGAGACAAGAATTTCCAGCGACCAAAATGAAAATGGGATTGAATGTATTTGTAACCCAATTATAGCTTGACCATGAAAAAAATAAATGATAAAAATTGCAAATAAAAGGCTCTTTTTGAAGAATAGCAGGTTCAAGCAAACATTCCTGCTCAATGAATATATTTTTTATTCATTCTTCTTCAAATAAAACTAAGGGATTCTTGGGATAAATTATCTGTACCGTATGCCATGGTTTCTGGCAGCCTCCGGTTGTTTCTGCGGTCGTTCTTTCTTTTGGCAAAGTCGGGGCAATCTATCGGATTTTTCTGCCTCCATTTTGGTGTTTGAATCTCGCCGGGCAATTATTCTTTCACCTGTTTTGGATTTCCTGCCGGTTATAAATAGTCCAGGACTTTCGCATTTCCGACGCTTCGATACTGTCTTTGCTATTTGACATCGAAGTCGGTAAGGTATAGGATTGCGGTCTCTACGTTTCTGGTTGTTACAAATAAGAAACGTAGGTAGTCTGGTTAGAGTTAGGGTAAAAATTTATCTAGTCTTTTTGTTTCCTTTTCTCTCATTATGCTTTTATACTTCCTCTCTCACCTAGAGCTGTAGGTAACAGGTTCTATTTCTATTTAGTTTATTTCGCCCTTGTTACACCGGCTTTCTTTTGTTTTTCTCTGACCTCCAGTTATACGCTTCTTGTGTGAGAGCGTGAGGTTCTTTCGTTGTTTGATTACTCGTGATCGCCAAGTTTGCCCTCTTTTGGGGTTGTGTTAGCTTACACCGGGAGGTTTTGATTCCCATTGTTTTTTTTCATATCCTCTTCTACTGCGGAGCTGTCCGCTTAGTGGTGTATTTCTGATGATATACACTTTTAGATCCCTTGGTTGTGGCGCTTGGTTCTCCGAACCTTACACTCCCCCCTTACACCACATGCTTGGATGTTGCTTATTAGCCTCACTTTGGTAGAAGTGGCTATTCAGAGGTCATTTGTTTTTTAACAGCTCACATCTGGAGATGGGGACAGAAATGGGGACAGAAATGTTTCAGACACCAGGACTACATTAGGCTGGTTGTAAGAGTTCTCAAAAGTCATTATCAAGGTGCCAATGCGGCTTTCACGCTTGAAAATGTATAAAGTCTCCTATCCATCTTTCTTTGATCAGTGCTGACAGAGGCTTATTAGCAGTCACAGTAGTATCTAATACTCTCAACGAGTTTATAATAGGAATCAAATGTACCCTTAGAGTGAAAATATAAAACTTAAAATCACTTCAAATTGATTTAACCCTGAACATTTTATGTGTTCAACATCAAAAATCATAATTGTGCCTGATACTTCGGATGAATGTTTTCACAAAAATGACATGATTCATTAAAAAAAGACAACTGAAAGCTAAGAGTTATGACAGTTGCAAGGGGCTGAATGTCAAACATACACAGTGGTCTGGACATTTGTCCTTAATATTGACTTAAAAGTGCAACTGCTTTCATATACAGTCTCATTCAGAGTCATTTGTTTTTTAACAGCTCACATCTGGAGATGGGGACAGAAATGGGGACAGAAATGTTTCAGACACCAGGACTACATTAGGCTGGTTGTAAGAGTTCTCAAAAGTCATTATCAAGGTGCCAATGCGGCTTTCACGCTTGAAAATGTATACAGTCTCCTATCCATCTTCCTTTGATCAGTGCTGACAGAGGCTTATTAGCAGTCACAGTAGTATCTAATACTCTCAACGAGTTTATAATAGGAATCAAATGTACCCTTAGAGTGAAAATATAAAACTTAAAATCACTTCAAATTGATTTAACCCTGAACATTTAGAGTGAAAATATAAAACTTAAAATCACTTCAAATTGATTTAACCCAAAAGTCCAGTTTGGTGACTGATGAACACACAACCAACTGAAAATAAAACTAAGTCAAAGTTAAGCCAGTTATCCAGGTCTCTGACTCACTGCTCTATCTATTATTGATATAAGTATTAATATACAAAAAAACTGACATTCCTAAAGCTTATTTTAAACAAATTTATTTCCAGATTCATGCAAAGACTAGAAAATCACAGAAATATAGTGATTTGGTGTCTGATTCACTCCAGGTTACACATATGCTAAGACCTTTGAATGTAACAATTTCAAATTATGTTGGGTTTGGTTAGACTGTGTTGAGACACTGACCGATACCTGCGTGGAAACACGTTTTCATGTTGCATCTCCGTGTACACAGGAACATATGGAGAAGCCAGCTACTGGTAACATATGCAAACCACACGTGAGTCCTGAGTTCAGTTGCAGACAGGAAAGATTAAACCCAGAAGATAACCCCCCCCCCCCCCCCCCCCCCCCCCCCCCCGTGGGACCCCAGAGATGTGCCTTACGCTCGAGAAAGTGTAAAACATTGGAGACCTGGTGTTACATCCGCCGTTTACCTCCAGTCCACCTTCCCCCGTTTATTTTGCCCAGCCCTGTTTCCTGCCTTCCCTTATTTTTTGCCTGTTTCCTGCCTGCCACTCTTCATAATAAACGTCTCCCTAGTGGAGTTTAAACCTATTATCTGCATCTGAGTCCTGCATTTGCGTCCAATCCTGCACACTGCCATAACACCTGGACCATATTAAGGTATAGGCGTTCCCTTCTGTACAGAACCTAAGCGTATAATGTAGAGAACATGCCGTGTCTTAGCTCCTTAAGTGTAACCTGGACTAACTCCAACACCAAAACCACCATGTTTCCTGGGGTTTTCCTTGTCTTTTATGTGCCTTGACTGGTCAACACTACAGAACGTACGGTTTCACTGACTTCCCTCACAGCCGAGGGATGTGATATTTGTTACGACGGTATTTGTTGAACCCGTTTTACAGCTGGGGATAGACTAGCAGGAGGATTTTACCCCTTCCCCGGTCACACCTGAGCTGTAGCAAGTAACATGACTGACTGGCGGCAGCCACCCATACCACATTTCGTCTGGAGCTGTAGGCTGACGTTTTTAATGACAAAAAACTTGACATCATATTGTTTTCATCTGCCTTGGGTCTGCTGTAACCTGCAAAATGTCAATTTCCCTTCTCCCTTCAATTTTTATTTCCTTAGTTTCTAGTGCCAGCGCTAATGAAGTCAATGCAATTACCAAGCTGGTACCAAGTTCGTAGATCAGCACCAACAATTTTGGTAGGCTGCGCTAACATAGGTAAGCATTACAAAAACCACTTAGAACCTGGATGAAGTCAGCCAGCCTGGTCCCACTCCAGCCCACTCCAGGTTATCTTATGTTATGTATTTATTTTTTTACGGCTTTATGTTTTTCTTCTTCGGGCTTCTTGATATTGTTGCAATCTGTATTAATTCAGTATTTATATTTCAGGTTCTTTCTTAGTATCGTTCATCTGCGTTAGTGCTTTAGTGATATTACGTATGCACTCATTGGGAGTCTGGGAACGTAGTTAGCCAAGTCTGGCACATTTACCCATGCATATCAGACTTATGCACTTATGTGGTCTAGAATTGTCCCTCAGAATAAGGGTATCTGGGAAATGAATGCGATGTAATGTAATACAGTGGAAAAGACACTGTGGTGTACTAAGTATCAGACTAATAAGAGTGGAAAGGATTAGACTCAATGTGGTTAGAGAAGCAGCTCATGGCAGTTCATGCTAATAAACACAGAGGGCTGTGGAACGCACTTGTTGACTCTTTGACATCAGCTACGGCTTCTGGCAGACTGTGACATTTTTGTGCGATCAGGCGCAAAGCACAAAAAAAAGAAAGGTTTCACACCTTGATTCATATTCTGCGCCACATATATTATGACATAATTAACACGGCACAGTGGAGTTCTGTTAGTGATCAATCGTGTCGGTTTTTGGAAAAGCAAATGTACTTTTGCAGTGAGACTACTCAGACGACTACTCTCCTGAACTCAGCCCTTCCTGAACTCTTCTTGAGTTAAGGGGGACAGTCCAGCATGTCTCACTTGATGAATACTCGTCTGAGGGGAGCAGCCGATTAATTACAGGAACTAGTTAACTCACTTCCCCTGTCTTTGACATGAACCAGAGGCAAAGGAGTAGGATCTGTCTGGCAGCAGTTCAGAACTTCAGCCATCTTAAGACTCTAGTCGCTAGGATTTCCGGTGATACCCAAAAGTATACCTTTCCCGATATAATATGTGATTTGTGTCATTTTAGCTGAATGTGTCCTTTCCTTGGGTAATTTCTATTTTGTCAAGATGCATTCCTTAGTTGTGTTTTTGAATATCTTCTTTATAATCAGTTTCATTTGGTCAGTCATTTCCCCAAATTAATACTTTGGGCTCTATTTTCCGGCCAGTGGCGAGCTGTCGCGCTGGTGAAGTGGCATATTCATCATGGATTTTTCACGCACATGAGCCCGTTTCATAATTTTCTATTTTGTGGTCAGAATAGTGTGCGATGCGTGCCACTTGCTCAGACCAGGTTTATGGCAAAGGTTGTAGCCCAGCGTATCACTAGTAATTTTGGGGGTCTCCCAAGCAACGCGTGCATGATCATAACCTATTCACAATCTACCCAGCCGGCATTTCAACGTTTATTCACGGGTGAATCAACGTCGTGGGTCATGGTTGAATCACTGTTGAATTTGATTTCGATTTTGAAAGGCGAATCAACGTTGATATCGCAACGTTATTTCAACGTCTTACTTTTCAACATGGGTGAATTGAAAAGCTGTTAACCAGTCAGCTCCAGCCATGTTCCTGCTGTAACACAGCAATTTTCCCTCGGGAATTAATAAAGCACCCATCTATCTAATAAAATGCTAATATTATTATAATGATCATAATAATAATTTAAAAGGCAGAACATTGTTGAAGACATTATGTTGATTCAACGTACAGGTCTTGTTCAAATTTCAACGTTGATTTATAAGTATGTTGTTAACCTGTTTACAACCATTTAGCATTAAACATTGTTTCAAAGTTTTTTCAACGTTGAAACAACAACTAACATTATTTCAACTACATTTCAACGTTGAAGATCGGTCACGTACCGGCTGGGTAATCAATCGTTTTTGTGGATCATGCTTTCTTATTCTTACACCCGTCTGTAATGAGTAGAATGTCGATAAACACAGTTGTGCAGTTCCGTGATCCTTCTACCCAACCACTCACCTATACAAATCGAAAAGGGGTCTACCCCATTAACATACAGGCAACCTGTGATGCAAAGGTGGTGACACAGGAGGAAAGGACTGAGACGGTCGGATCCTGTCCCTGTTATGCCTGCAGTGTCAACTTAGACGTCTGCACTATCTAGCTACAGTAGTTCCTATATGGCAAACGAAGGAGGTGTGTTGACTGACGCATCAAAAGCGATGCTGATGAGGACAATCTGTAATATTTTGCTTGAATTGGCTTTACATTGTTTACAGACAGAAAATGCCTCAATGGCTTTTTTACAAAAACAAAACACAAAAACAAATAACAGAAACAAAAAAAAAAGAAAACAAAACATTTCCCAACTCTTTTCAATACTTTTTAAACAATGGGATTTGTACCCCCGGACCCTTAAACTCAAGTCAGATGTACAACAACACCCTCCCCCTGGGAGAGAGAGATGCACATATACCTTTGCATATACACATGTATTCACTGAAATGAACGTAGTAACTTCAGCTCACTGTCTGGGCTAACTGCTGCTCTGTCAGGCAGCTCCAACAAGACAATTGTGTCTCTCTGTATCGTGACTCATGCATTAAATAGGTGTCTGTATTTAATGCACAGTAAACTGCTTGACAGCTGCTGACATTATGGGGAATATGCCTAAGGAGTTTAATTTCATAAAAAACAATGCAGAGAAAAACACCATATCAACGCCACGCAGAATGAGGTAATTGAACTCTTGTTCAAAAGAACATATAATTATAATTCTTGGCTATAATATTAAGAACTTTTTTTTAAGAGAGACCATTTTGTGTATAATGGTTTTCAGTTCTGAACCTTGGAAGGAACTGTGGGGCTTTATATACACTAGTCCCAGACAAAACTAATTCAAAGCATATTCAGAGGCAAATGACGTGTCCTCAAAGAATGCCTTAGTTATTGTGAGATTAAGTCTTTAACCATGATATAAACAATTTCATATTTCACAAACAAGCAACTGTGAAAACATAGTTTAAGACATGCTTATTTTGTACTAATTTGATTTTGAATAAATTATTCTCAATGTAGAATTAATATTTTACTTTTGCCTTAAATGTCTGCAAATGTAAAATGGCTAATTCAGGAGTCTGTAAGTAGTGTGTGTAAGTAGTGAGTAGTAGTTTGTAAGACATGGTTCCCCATAGCCCAAAGCACTGAAAGATTTTAAGCATGGTAACATTAGAAAAGGCAGGCTCTTTTATTTCCTTTCTTATGCATGTTCTTGTGTCTCTGTCCAAGTAGACATGCTAGAAAACTCCTGGCTGGGTCATATGTTGCCATCTCCACTCTGTGTCTTTGTCTGCCATACCCGCAGTTCTTCCGTAACTTCGCGTTCTTGTTTCTTAATCTTAATCTCCCACCAATGGGGCACCTGCCCAACGTCCCGAGGCACTCCTGAGGCTGCTGTCTGCACCCACCCCCGTCTGATTCAGCCTAGTTCCTCCCGTATATGGGTTGTCCTCCCTGGGAGTTTTTCCTTGCCACTGTTGATTTGGCAACAGGTACACTGTGAAAAGTACTTTGACAAATTGTTTGAAAAATGTTCCATACTCATAAAATTTGATTTGAGTTGATTTTATAAACATTTCCAGTGCTAGAAATACTAACAGTCTTCATGCTCAATTACAGGAAACGATAATAAACGGAAGTATGAATACGACCTTAAGTGGGGTTATTTTTAGTATAGATAAATTGCACTGACTACAGTCTCTCCTTTCCCCAGTTACCCAGCAGTTTATATAACATAAATATGAGAGTATTTTTTCCCATATTTCAAGTCCCATATTTCTTTGGAAAAATATTGTATTCTTGTGATAAACATCAGGCACTAACAGCTTGCTACAGCACTAACTCAGAGCTCCTTGGAATTTATGACCACAATTAATTAATATGGAGTTATAACAGCATTCGTCAGTATATATCTTTTATGGTTATTAAATATTTGTTTTTTCCAACCATGGCGTCAAAATTTGAGGACTGAGCACATGAAACTAACAGACAACATTTCTGCAACATTCAGACATTATTATGGAGGTTTTGTGAGAATGGTAATTGATCCTGGACACTAGAATGAGAATTAAAGACAGGAATAACAGCTGCATAGATGTGTATTATTTATTTTCCAAAGATTATATTGGAAACATATGGTGAGTAAACATTTCAATGGAAAATGTAATTTTCTTTTGAGTGATCCAGCATTTCTTTGTACTATTCAACTGTTATACAGTATACTGCTGTGTATAATTTAGACGTGCTCAATGGTTTCCAAGCAGTGATTAATTAATTTACAAATCAAAAAGGCACTAGCGTTTTACTTATACTCGGCTTCTTCTCGTCTTTCTTCTGTTGTCTTTTTCCATTTAAAATCCACTTACTGGCATTTTCCTCTCTGGGCTCAGATATCCCTACAGTAATTCACATGTCTCCAAACAAAACTACCGGGAATCACTTGGATACATTGAGGCCTCTTTGAAACTGATTAGAATAGAAGCCTTTATAGACTGCAGTTGTCATGGACCTCATTCATGAACCGATCCTCAAACAAAGCCAAAGATATATGACACACGGTCCTTCCCAAGGCCAGGATGCATAATCTTTGAATCAAAGGAAAGACTGAGAGAATTCTGATTCTCCAGCACCACAATTGTGCCCCTTGTGTCAAAGAGTGTTGCATACAAAAAGCTCCATAAGTGGACTTTAATTTAGTGGGAGCTATATTACATCAGTGGTAGCTGTATTTCATGGCTTGCCAACAATGCAGTTACTTATCTGTTTTGGGAAATGGGAATATTTTGTTCATGTGCGCATTATAAGATTAATGTCCAACATAATTTCATAACACATATTTTCTTAATGACTGCTGACCTGAGCCTGTATTTTATTCTTCCAACTGAGCATGTAATTACCTGCATGAACAAATCGGCCTCTGGCCCTGCTTTAGACGAAAGTTTCCTTGCTGCGAAGAAACTGAAAGGGTAAATGCATAGGCAGTAGTTCCTTGCCTCCTTACATGACCATCAGTTTTCTACAAAAGCTTCAGCATCATCACATTTTCAGTTTTACAGTCTTCAGTTGTCTTATGTTGGCAGACATTTTCTTCAACATTTTAATGGATGTCTTGAACATGTTTTGCATATAAATGTATTTATTTTTGCATATAAAAGTTTTATAAAAAAATATAAAAAAATTTGTTTTGCACATCAGGACAAATCCTTCTCTTTTGTACGCAGTTCTGAAAGCATTCTCAATTTCTTACTACTTTTATTGTTAGAAAGTAAAAACTTTCCAACAATAAATGCAGAATTAGCACTCAGCTACAGACATAAACCTCTTTTTTCTACATAATTAAAGACCTTGAATTACACTGATTACATCTCTTACATGCTGATATCCCTTATGCTGATAAGAAGACAAGTTTTAGGGAAAGACAATAAATTATCTAATGGTTTATTCACTATATATCTACTATTTCAGATAGAACAATGAAGAAAAAAAAGTGTGCAGTAAAACTAATTTAAAGCTAAATTAGATGCACAATGAAAAAATTATTGCGTTGATTTTCATAGAACTGCACAGAATACCGATTGCTAGCCAGGTGGATAACTTACTAATTATTATTTATTAATTAATGGATTTACTATTAATGGACCATTATTCTTATTTTTTTTTAGGAATAACAAACCTCTGTGCCCATAATTGCAATGCTATTATTGCAATAACAAGATGAATGAGATAACTTGACAAATATGGAGTGCATTGCTATACATGTAGGCATATCCCTTAGAAATACTTAACTGAGCTTGGAATTCACGATAATCACTGCATTAATAATGGAAACTATTTATTTCAAGATTAATGAATATTGGAATATCAATTTTTAATAGGTAGGCATTGCTTGAATTGTGAATGTAAAATTATAAAGCGTAGATAATTTACACTATAACTGGAAAATCTGTTTTCATATTCTATATTCATATTCTATTAAATGTTCTTATTGTTGTCTTTTAATCAAAATGTTTTGGTTTTAAGTATAAATCACACATTAATTAGGCTACATGTGAGACAATTTATCAATAATACTGAAAATATAATCTCGAGAGATTTACTTTTTTGTTCAGACTTTAAACTAGTATGTGTTCTACACGTTTACAAATCATATATTATCTTCAATAACATGATTTGACATCTTTCTAAATCATTCATTAGTCCATATCGACAGCCTCATAACAAAAGTGCCTAAGTCATTTTTTGTAGTTTTGAGAAAAAGGCAAAACACTGCTGCAATTCTACATCAATGAGTATTTATTAACTCTTTCTTAGAGTGGTTCAGGAAGTGCACAGCGACCTGCAGTGACTTGAGCATTTGTACACTGTTGACGAATGATAAATCAAGTGATTTAGGCAGAAAATCTCAAAATGTCCAAAAAATTACTTAGGCACTTTTGTTATGAGGCTGTCGATATGCAATTTTTTAGGAAGGACAACATAATTCATAAAGAATTAGCTCAACAAGCAGCTTTTGTGAAGAAAAAAATCAACATACTGTGATTTAAAAGTCGTTGATTAAATCCAGGCCATGTTGAAATGCAGTTCTGTATATGGGGCAGTCATTTGCTAATCATTTAAACTGCATTTGGCTGGGAACAAGCCTTTACAGGTCCAATTCAATGAATAACTGCAGAACAATCATTTTGTATGTCACTGGACTGAACAATACAGGGAAACACGTCCATCTTGTAACAGCAGCTAATCAGGACAGCATTTAGAGCAACATATGAGTGTAAATCAGCTGCATGCGAATACTTCCTGAAACTTCAAGTTTAATGGATAGTCTAAAAGAAAATGACTACCGTAGAACTTTAAACTGAGTTTGAAATGAAATAAGTTATTTACATATTTGCTATTGTTATTATTTAGGCCTATTACTTTTTCATTTTCCATTTTTTATTTATTTACTGTAGTTATATCACAGTATTTACGGACAATGCTGAATTAGGGTCTATTTTTCTCTCTGGGAGAGTGTATGCATATTAAACAATGGTGGCCTTGACAGAAGGCAAATCATTTACAGGTTGCCAATGCAAATTTTTGTTCTGGAGTAAACTGCACTTGGATGAATTTGTGTGGAGGTGAAAATGCACTTGCATAAATGGAGGTGAATAAAAAACCATTTAAATCATAGCTGACTTCAGAAGACATGCCGTAAAGAAAAGAACACAGCCTGTATTCATTGAACAACTGAAAGCTACCATGTTTTTCAGCCTACGTGGCTCTAGTCCGAATGGTTGCATTGCCAATTGTTTACCAATAAAAATGCCTTTGCTGGCCTCCAACAGGCAGTCATTTGTCAAGAGTCTTATATGCCGTTTTTCTGGAGACATATCCTGGCTGCGTGTGAAGAAATGATCAAACTGTTGAAACTGCTTCTTGGCTCTCTGAAAACACCAGTGGGAACAGGAAACAAATGTTATGGCCCATGGTGCGTTTCCAGCAACTGGTCATTTAGCGTCAACTGACACTGATAGAGCAACAGTTGTAGGGTACATGCATTGCATTATATATAGTGATTATATGAAATATGATTATAGTGAATTTAATGATTGCGCTCAAGAAATAAGGTTTGTTGCCTGTTGACACAACTATGCTGGTTAAGGTGATAGGGCCCTGCAGCGCATCAGCAAATGTCAAAGAAAAAATCTATTAACACCACACCCAATATCATCTTCTTTCATTAATAGCCTCAAGGAAGTGTCAACTTCCATGGCTCCAGTATTTCTGCGAAACTTCTGTGATGCCTATCATTTTCACTGAGCGATCTTCCACTTCTCTCCACAAAGAGGTATTTAAAAAGGAGAAGCCATTTTGACAATGCTACACTTCTACATCAGATTTATTTTCTTCAGTTGTGATTTGTATTCTTAGGCGCCAAAGCTAACTCCACCTTGGTTCCTTAACTTCATCAATGTTAAATTGCTTTGTTGCCAACATATTTTTTTCCATGTGTGTTATGGGCAGGTGTGGGTCAATAACATCAAGGTTTGTCCAACATATGAACTGCTATTAAAGCTATGCATTTTGAAATGGTCTAGAATTGTCATGCTGAGAATTCTGAATTATTCTTTCAATTTATGAAGCAATAATGTAGGTGCAACGACTATTAGTGTTCGTTTGAATGATATTCATTTATTATCAAATTTTATTTAACGGGTGTAATAAGTGTTATCCAACTGAGATGTTTTGATTTTCCCAAAACCTTTGAATAAATATATATATATATTTAGAAATCATTAATAACCCACTGAGCTCGAAGAGCGTACTATCCTGATAAAAATAGTGTCCCTGGCTAAAAAAGTTTGGATGAAAACGTGATTTAAAACTTGTTCTCTTTCAAGAAGTAAAGAACATTGTGAACTGTAGTGGTAACACGCAGAACTATTTTCTGACAAAACATATTGATTCAGATTCATTCCTGTGCGTACAGCAACTCGGGCCACTGCATGCTACAAGAACAACCTGTTACAAAGCTACCAGGTTACAAAGCTGTGTGATGTGGAATGAGAACAAACGGCTAGCAGAAAATGAATGGAGCCTGGGGAATCATATTTGACAGCTGATACACTATTAAAGTCTAAAATGTTTTCAAATGGCTCCCAGTAAATCTACAGAATATGTGGTTTTAAGAGCTCGTGTTTACTTTCTGGGTGTGTGTGCGCTAATTAAAACTCCATTGACGTGTTGCACATGCAAATTGGAGACATGGTTCTTGGCAGCTTGAATAATTAAACACAGATTATTTCCTGTAGATCATTGGCTTTCCTGGCCATTGGTTGAAATATATCTGCCTGAATTTTGCCAGTGAATACAAAATGAAATGATATATGCATATGAGTTTCCATGCTGGGTAAGATTGACATGTAAATCTGTAGGCCTGATACTGATGCTTTACTCTCATGGGAAGGTGCTGACTGTTTCCTGGATGCATTCATTAGCATTCCAGCAAAAATACATAGCAAAATTCCTAGTATTTAAATCTATCTATCATAGTGTGAAATAAACTCTACAAATAGTGATTCAAATCTAGCAGGGTTTTTGGACAACATGCCCTCTATTTACTGTAATACCCTCTGTTCAAGTTAGCAGTAGTTCATGAGATGATTTTACAATGATGATTTAGATGCAGGGCTGCTTTTTAACTTTTGGAGGCCCTAGGCAAAATCTTAACAGGTCCTTAACAGGACCTTTTTGAGTTGTTGCGATTGCAGACAGTGGGGAGGGGGGGAGGGGGTGGAAGCTGATGTTTGGGGTCCTTTGCCATCACCTATGTCCTATGTCACCTATGCCTAGAACTAACTGTGTATGATTTTCACTCCCAAAATAGATTTTTGAAAATGGCTTTTTCTGCCATCGCATAAAAATGATATTTTTTTAGAGATCCTGGCAAGATTTGCAATGTAGAACTTAATTTAGTTTTTAGCAGTAATCCATTCTGCAAAAAAAAAAAAAAAAAGATGTCGATCAACTTTTAATCAACCCTGAATTTTTGCATTCTCTCCCCTTGCGGAGTGCCCAGTTTTGTAGGCCCGTCCTATCACTGCAATAACCTCCGTCAAGTTGAGAGAATGCAGGCTTTCACATCCTCTGAAATTTGGGCAGACAGCCCGCAGAGCATTGCGCTGCTTACGCAACCAGTGCAGACACGCTACAATCGCCCGTTCGGCCACAAGGAGGCACTCTTACACACTGAAGCGTGGCGCACCAATGGGGGGCAATGATAATTTAGGGCCGTTGAGAATGAATGAGAACGCTTAAGCTCGATGTGTCAGACAGGCATGGAAACACAGCATTTATGAGAACAGCACATTAAAACAGAAATCAGTAAAAGTAACTACGGTTTTTGAGTATGCTTCTCTTTTCATCTCCTGGTTTAAAAATGACAAATTGATGGGACTGCCGAATGACCCTTCCTGTTAAATAAAACCCTTCTCTGTGTAGTTGCGTGCCCTGCGAGATATTGAATCCTTAGTGCCAGTGTTGACTGTGGCTGGTAAGCCCTTAAGGCAGCACTCAATGGGCCGTAGCAAATGGGAGGGTTCAGGTAGCAAGGTGGTCACTGTTAAAGTCAGCTGAAGGATTGCAATGTGAAAAGAAGTGCCGCCAGGCAAAACATGCTCACATTACGAGTAGGACATGTTCGCGTTTGCAATCAGGGCCATGCCGCCTGTAAGTACGGATGCAATTTCTATTTCAGGGGCCTTTCTGAGCCAATTTAACCCGCACAATCAGCAAGTCTTCATTCTTTTATTGTGATGGGGGTGGGGGAGGCAGGGAGGGAGGGGGGGTGAACTCTAAAAATGTTTCCCAGATACCACTAAAGGCGCAGCTTCCTAAAACAGGTGGTCTCATACGCAGTAAATTCCTCCGATTGGCCGTTTTCCTCAGCTCTGTCGGGCTCCACAGCATCCAACAGCAGTCGTTGTTAAACAAAAAACCTCGGCGCACGTTTCTAAGCCTGAACCCCCCCACCCCACCATGCCCGCCTGGAGACCAACAGCTAATTGGACCAATCGATGATACAGTCGCCCGCCTTCCTCCGTCAGGCAGGGGTTTAACGTTCTTTTTTGGCAGGACTGGATTTGGGCGTGGTGCCAGTGATGTTTTATTTCAGCGTGTTTGCGTGTGGGGGGGGGGGGCGGGCGTGCGTGTCTGCGGGCAGCCCCAGGCGACTTTTGATCCGTGCACAGAGACACAACCGCTCTTCCTCTCCAAGCATGCCTCTCTTCAGGCCCTGTGTACAGGCGTGTGGTGCCAGGGCCAGTGAGAGTAGCTTTGTGAAACCCAAACTGTAGCCCCCAGCCCTGTACTGGAACACATTTAACCCGGGTGCCTATTTTTTTTATTAACTATATTTTTGCAGCCACAGTTCATTCTGGCAGAGCGTCACAGCTCCATAAGGCCGCACTCCGAGGTTTTTTAGGACACCGGTGAAGGGACGCAGCGCAGTTTGCGTCTTCTTTACCGGCCACTGTGCTGCAGGTTGGGAATATCGCAGATGGGATGGAGTCGCAGGGTTAATGCCCTGATGGTGGCAGTATGTGGCCGTGCCTGGTTCTTATAACACGAGCGACACGCAGCTGCACTTCCAGGAAACTTTTACAGTGAGAGCGGCTTAGTCATCCATAAAGAAAGAAATATTATTTTGGCAGGTCGAGGATTATACAGGCCAGGGCCGTAGTTTGTCCACGGAGCACGTCATTTTTAAAAAGTTCTGTTCTTGCTTTATAGCTCCCTACCTTTATCACACAGTTCATTCATGTTTATTTCCCATTTTGGGTAACACGACTCAAAATGATTAGTAAGTGTGTCAAATCAATGTTTTCCACACACAGTTTGTTTATGACAAGATGAAAGTTAAAATTTTATGCTTTTCTCCCCAATTTTGAATGTCCAAAATATACATATCAGCAGCGATTGCTGCAACATTGTCCGGGGGTAGGGGGTTGGGGCTTGCTGGTACAGCCCAGCTGCCTCTCCATTGACCTGCAGGCCCAAAGTCAGCATCGGTATAGTCCAGATTTAATACCAAACCCTGGGGTCCATCCATGCGCTGGATCAGCGCTTCAACAGGATGAACCACCCAGCAGCCCTGCTTTTTGAGGTTAATATTATTCTCAGGATTACTGTACTGTCCATTATAGATTTTTTATTTAACTTCTGCACTATGGCTTACCAGTATTTAAAGTTATAATATTTACACTTGAGCCTGGAAAGATATTAGACTCTATCCACATATATGAGGGCTAATAAGACAAATTACTAATAAGACAAAAACAAGTTTAGCCTTTACGCCAGTGATGCTTTCTAAATGAATGCACCATGAAAAACAAATACGTTGCACAGAGCAATATGGCTGAGAAAGCACAAAATGACAGCCGAGAAAAACCTTCCAATCTCCAGTGAGCCAGATTTAACCGCGCATTAAATATGCATTTGTTCTAATACAGTGGTAAGAGTGAGACATTCTTCACCATCTGTGTATTTAAAGAGGAGCAGTATCAGTTGCCCCTGAAGGCTGAATCTTTAATCTGACAATCTGCAAGCCTTGCTTAACCCCTCCTCCTCTGCCTCTCCCTCCTTCATTCTCCTCCCTCTCCATCAATCTCTTTTCCCTTTCCTCTGATCAAGAGGACACTTCTGTGTACATGGAGGAGACATCGTGTGAGAACAAGTTCAGCCCTTGTCCTTGATTCACCACGAGCAAGGACTCCATATGCCCCGCGAGTTTAAAGAAAGCAGCCTGTCAACAAACAAACCTCGCATTGCTACCTTGTCTCCGTATCAAAAGTGAACACCCAAAATGTCTGTTTGCACAGCTGGTTTGGAGGTACGGGGACACAACTTTGTTTGTGTTATCTGGAGTAAACAAACAGGGGTAAGCAAACAGACGGTTAAGTGAAAATTGGACGCCTTTATGGTATTGCATTTTTTAAAAGCATTAATTTGACAGCGGTTTTTAAACATCTAATAGTGGGTGTCTCAAGGAATGCTGTATCATACTGAGCACCACAGGGTATATGAAGATGGATCCAAAACACCACTGGGTAACAAATTATCCTCAGCAGGTGCTGTAGAGTGTAAAACGGCTCCAGTGAATTGCGACACAGCAATGCATTTTTAAAACTTGATGTCTTTCTTATATGTATCAGGCCTCCAAGCCTCCTGAGACCTGGCAGGAAAAAAGTAATTTTTTTTCACATAATACAAGTGTCTTGGATGACAAAATCAAAACAAAAACATGTTGCAGTGAAAATATTTTCAAAAATATGATTATTTTTTATTGAATGTCCCTTGGTAGTGTATGTTTTCAGCACAGTAGAATAAATGGTTCTCAAGATTAAGACATGTCCACTACAGGGGACAAAATGCTGGGTCTTGTGAGGATATGGGGAGGTATTGGGTGTGGTTGACAGAGGCAGAGTTTGGCAACTTTGCTTATTCACCCCATGACACTGTGCTGAGAATCATCACCTCTAACAAGATAATTTGCTTGCTCTGTTAACTTTGGCCAAAATATTTATTTGCATATAGAAATGTAGTTTTTTGTTATTAGCATTAAATCATCTCCAGTCATTTCTGCCTGCACTTGCTTATTTGCTCTGAGTGATAAAATGAATCACAGACTCACAAGTTCAATGGAACAAAAGAACTTGCCCTGTAGTGTTTTTATTAAGCGCAACTAAACCGAACCACCTGTTCCAACCACGCATTGACTCTGTATGTTGTGTTTCTACTTCCAGGATTCTTCTTTCTCTTTTTTCAGCTTTGATGAACAAAACAAATTTGACACTACTTAATGTTATTAATTAAATGCACTCTTAATGTACTTGAGTCCTTGAAACTGATTTAGATATTGCTGGTTACAATTTTGGTCCTGGTTAATAAGTAAATTTCTTAAATGTAACTTTAAGAAACCCTTAGGTTTACTTTCCAGGAGTATTATTTGGAGAATGCCTACCTAGACATATTTTTTTTGTGTGTTTACCACATCAATTTGCAGCAAAATTCTTAATTCAACTGCAACAGGCTTTATGCATCCAATAGCGAGTAAATACTCTCTCCGAGTAAAATGTCAAATGACAATAGCACCTATGTCTGATTACAAGCAAGAAAGTATGACATCCATTTGAAACTTGGACAGTGAAGGCCAGTAAAACGGGATTAAATCTGTATAAACAAAGTACCAGGGATAGGAGTGTAAATAATGGTTTAGTTTTCCGCTAGTTATAAACTGTCTTTCCCACTGGTGTGAAATCATAAATGAATGGGACCCAAGAGACCAGTAGGAAATGGCGTAAAAAGATAATAAAATCCATCAAATCACCGTCAACGCGGTTTCGCAGCGGAGCCAGACAATGGAACAAATGAAGCTACAGCCAGTGAACTAGAGACCTATGAACCAATGGAAAGAACAGCGCTTTAGCTAAAGGAGATAGTTTTACAGCACAACACACAGCAGGTGTGTAAAACCCAAACTGCTATCTACAAAGGAACCTCTCATTTATGTCTTATGGATTTATAATGAACAATGGATGCACACATAACAAGGCCAGTAGAAGTGCCACAAATAAGTCGATTATTTGTATTACGGACATTTGTATTTTAAAATGCTTACTTCTAATTTAAAGTACTGAACTGCTGAACAAATTTAAAATACCAATAAAGAAAAAATAAACAAATGTACACTACATGGCCAAAAGTATGTGGACACCCCTTGTTCTGGGGCTGTTTTTCATGGTTCAGGCTAGGCCCCTTAGTTCCAGTGAAGGCAAATCTTAACACTGCAGCACACAATAACATTCTTCCAACTTTGTAGAAACAATTTGGGGAAGGCGCTTTCCTGTTTCAGCATGACAGTGTCCTCATGCACAAAGCGAGGTACATACAGACGTGGTTTGTCGAGCTCTTGACTGACCTGCACAGAGCCCTGACCTGAACCCCCATCGAACACCTTTAGGGTTCAATTGGAAAGCCGACAGCGAGCCAGGCCTAATTGCCCAACATCAGTGCCCTACCTCACGAATAATGTTCTGGCTGAATGGAGGCAAATCCACGCAGCAATGTTCCAACATGGAAAGCCTTCCCAGGAGAGTGGAGGCTGTTATAGCAGCAAAAGGGCGACCAACTCCATATCAATGCCTATGATTTTGGAATGAGATCTTGGATGTAGTGTTTATTTATGCATACAATTCCAATAAGAGAACGCTGAACCAACCGCAAAATTACCCTTCAACCTACATGAAAACGAATCACCTACCAGTAAAGTACAAGAGCAGGTAAGCTTTCAAGACTGTATATTAATTTGCATAACTTACTGAAATTATTCAGCTCTACAGCATCATGGCATGAATATATGTATATAATACTATGACAGTAGAATCAGCAACCAATACTACTGCACCATATTACATCAGAATATTAGCCCACAGTCAGTCCTCCAGACCCATGGCGATGTATGGTGCTATTGGGCATGTTATATCTTTATATTTATAGGCTGCTTTACAGGTAGCAACATCCCAGGCAGCACATAGGGATGCCGTAGACCCTCTGTCGTGCTCCGTCTTTGGGAGAGAGTTGCGACGTCGCACGCAGGTAGTTTTCTCATTGGGAAGATGTAGCTCTGCTGTAGCACAAGATTTGTGTAAAACAAAGTATCAAACAAAACATTGTATCAAGTATCAAACAAAACACAGGCACAGAAATAAATTACTTGCAATATTGTTCCAAACTCAAATCATCTTAAAATCAATATTTTTTTCTTTGCAATATTTATTTCTTTGCTCTCAATCAGATATGTTTTGCTTGCTCAGTTTCACACAAATGTGTCAAAAGTATGATGTTTTCAATTTGATACTTTTATCCCAAAATTGGATTTTTTGTCACGCAACGTAGCCGCGACATCTTCCCAACGTGCAAACAACCTCCATGCTACGTTGTGACTACCTCCCACAAATGGAGCGCAAACAGAGCGCCTAATTCGGCCTTATGTGTGTGTGGGACCTTTCTCCTGTATCTGTGTTGAATAACAGAAGAAGAATACGCCGCAAGACAACATGCCCCATGTGTCTAGATATGATTGACGCCTAATCAAAACATTTAGGATTGCTGTCTACAATACAAATAGAATACAGCTATGGAGGTAACCAGTTGCAGCATGTATGTGAACAAGTCAGAAACTCATGAATAAACTGCAGACTGACATCAATTTATTTAGTTGCACATTATGCATCTGCCCCAAACTGTGCTTGATTTTCCATTTCTGAAAATTGCCCATATTTATATTAACGCTCGGTTTGAATAAACATCTGCCCTGATTTGATTCACAATTAAATAGACAGTTTTTTTCCGTTTACACAGCCCACCAACTACAGTAAGCACCAGAAATAACAGAATGCCAATCTGTGTGTGAAGAAAGTGAGGATTTTTAAATTAGTAAATCAAAGTCAAGGATGAATAATTGAATCCAGGTTTAATTCACAGCTTGCTCTCAATGAAAGATTTTGATTTCAGAAAGAAAAAAAGCTGTAAAAAAGTTGAGTTGCGTAACTGGGATGCCTTAGTGCACAGGTTATCAAAGTCTGCACACCCCTTTCACCTTCTCCACGTTTTATTACGTTACAGACTTATACTACAATAGATTGAGTTCATTTTTTGCCTCAAACATCTACACACAATAGCCAATAATGATGAAGTGAAAACAGGTTTTTATAAAATATGCAATTTTATTTTACTGACAAAATTAGGTTATTTAGGGGTTACATATCTGTACACACCCTTAGCGTAATACTTGGTTGCTGCACCTTTGGCAGCGATTACAGCTTCAAAGCGTCTTGGGAAAGAAGCTACGAGCTTGGCACACTTGTTTCTGGACATTTTTGCCCATTCCTCTTGGCATATCCTTGCAAGCTCCGTCAGGTTGGATGGGGAGCGTCGGTACACAGCCATTTTCAGCTCTTTCCACAGATGTTCAATTGGATTCAGGTCTGGGCTCTGGCTGGGCCACTCAAGGACATGCACAGACCTTCTCCGAAGCCACTCCTTTGTTCTCTTGGCTGTGTGCTTCGGGTCGTTGTCATGTTGGAAGGTAAACCTTCGCCACAGTCTGAGGTCAAGAGCGCTCTGGAGCAGGTTTTCTTCAAGGATCTCTGTGTACTTAGCTGGATTCATCTTTCCCTCTATCAGGACTAGTCGCCCCGTTCCCGCTGCTGAAAAACATCCCCACATCATGATGCTGCCACCGCCATGCTTCACTGTAGGGATGGTATTAGCCAGGTGATGAGCGGTGCCTGGTTTCCTCCAGACGTGACGCTTGGTATTCAGGCCAAAAAGTTCAATTTTGGTTTCATCAGACCAGAGAATCTTGATTCTCATGGTTTGAGAGTCCTCTAGGTGCCTTTTGGCAAACTCCAAGCGGGCTGTGATGTGCCTTTTACTAAGGAGGGGCTTCCGTCTGGCCACTCTACCATAAAGGCCTGATTGGTGGAGTGCTGCCTGGATGGCTGATCTTCTGAAAGGTTCTCCCATCTCCACAAGGATACGCTGGAGCTCTGTCAGAGTGACCCTCGGGTTCCTGCTCACCTCCATGGCCAAGGCCCGTCTTCCCCGATTGCTCAGTTTGGCCAGGCGGCCAGGTCTAGGAAGATTCTTGGTGGTTCCACCAGATTCTTGGTGGTTCCATTTACGAATGATGGTGGCCACTGTGCTCTTTGGGACCTGTAAAGCTGCAGAGATTTTTCCGTACCCTTCTCCAGATCTATGCCTTGACACAATCCTGTTTCTGAGGTCTATAATAATAATAATAATGCATGGCATTTATATAGCGCCTTTCTAGATACTCAAAGCGCTTTACAATGATGAGGGGGAAACTCGCCTCTTCCACCACCAATGTGTAGCACCCACCTGGGTGATGCAACGGCAGCCATTTTGCGCCAGTATGCTCACCACACATCAGCTGAGGTGGAGAGGGAGAGAATAATTTTTTTAGCCAATTAAACTGGGGAATTATTAGGTGGCAGATTGAATGAGCCTGGGTTGGGAGTTTAGCCAGGACACCGGGGAAACCCCTACTCTTTACGATAAGTGTCATGGGATCTTTAATGACCACAGTGAGTCAGGACCTCGGTTTAACGTCTCATCCGAAAGACGGCATCTCCTACAGCACAGTGTCCCCATCACTGCACTGGGGCATTGGGGTTTATTTGACCAGAGGGAAGACTGCCCCCTACTGGCCCACCAACACCACTTCCAGCAGCAACTTAGTTTTCCCCAGAGGTCTCCCATCCAAGTACTAACCAAGCCCACAACCTGCGTAGCTTCAGCCATTCAGCAGGCGCAGATTGCATAGTGGTATGGCTGCTGGCTAAGGTCTGCAGATAATTCCTTCGACCCCATGGCTTGGAGTTTGCTCTGACATGCACTGTCAACTGTGGGACCTTATATAGGCAGGTGTTGGCAATCCCCAATCATGTCCAATCAATTGAATTTATCACAGGTGGACTCCAATTAAGTTGTAGAAACATCTCAAGCAGTATCAGTGGAAACAAAATGCACCTCAGCTCACTTTTGGGTGTGCACACTTGTGTACATATGATATTTTACATTTTGATTTTTAATAAATTAGCACAAATGTCTAAAAACCTGTTTTCACTTTGTCATTATGGGCTATTTTGTGTAGAATTTTGAGACAAAAAATGAACTCAATCTATTGTAGAATATGTCTGTAACGTAATAAAACGTGGAGAAGGTGAAAGGGGTGTGCAGACTTTCCGGCTTGACTGTATATCCAGATCAACACAGCTTGTAATATTTGGATTCACACAATTCTTTCCCACAGCTGGATATGATGGATAAGGATGTTTTTATCTTGATCGTCTAGCTCATCCTTAAGATCAGGGCAATAAAACAAATGGAGCCTCCCCATTCCCCGACCTCATTACACCCTGAACCACATCATAAATGTTTTTTATTATCATTTCTACAGTCATCTCATCTTCCAGGCTAGATCTCCACACGAAAAGTCAGATACCCCGTCAGCTTTCAGGACAAGCCTTTCAGCGCTTACATATGTAATGTACGTACAGTGTGTAATGTAAGTACAGTGTGTAATGTACGTAGTGTGTAATGTACGTACAGTATGTAACGTACGTAAAGTGTGTAATGTAAGTGCAGTGTGTAATGTATGTACAGTATGTAATGTACGTACAGTGTGCAATGTACGTAAAGTGTGTAATGTATGTACAGTATGTAATGTACGTACAGTGTGTAATGTACGTAAAGTGTGTAATGTAAGTACAGTGTGTAATGTACGTACAGTATGTAACGTACGTAAAGTGTGTAATGTAAGTGCAGTGTGTAATGTATGTACAGTATGTAATGTACGTACAGTGTGTAATGTACGTAAAGTGTGTAATGTAAGTACAGTGTGTAATGTATGTACAGTATGTAATGTACGTAGTGTGTAATGTACGTACAGTATGTAACATACGTAAAGTGTGTAATGTAAGTACAGTGTGTAATGTACGTACAGTATGTAACATACGTAAAGTGTGTAATGTAAGTACAGTATGTAATGTACGTACAGTGTGTAATGTACGTAAAGTGTGTAATGTAAGTGCAGTGTGTAATGTATGTACAGTATGTAATGTACGTACAGTGTGTAATGTACGTAAAGTGTGTAATGTAAGTACAGTGTGTAATGTATGTACAGTATGTAATGTACGTAGTGTGTAATGTACGTACAGTATGTAACGTACGTAAAGTGTGTAATGTAAGTGCAGTGTGTAATGTAAGTGCAGTGTGTAATGTACGTACAGTAATGTAATGCTAGTATAAACGCAAAAGGTACATTGCCATCTAAAGGCCCCTCTAAATCTTACACAGATAAAAGATTTAAACACCGCACAGGTGGACGCTGTCATACAGGATGGATTCTGCTTTCTTTAACAACTGTTAATTATATAAATATTATATTATATACTGTATATATTATATCATTATATATCATATAACAGTGCTTCACCAATACAACACCTCCCCCCAGAGCTGCCAGCTGTGTTGAATCTAAAGGGAGGCTTGGCCCCAGATTGTCGTCTCATTGGTAAAAAACACAATTAGCTCAGTAACATAATAACCGCACACCTCTGGTCATCAATTAACATACTCCAACGCCAAAGAGAAAAAAACGACCAAGCAAAAACAAATTATTTTTATGCATGTAGAATGAATTCAGGAATCATGTAGTAACTAAAAAATATATACCGTTTATTTTTAAATGTACAAACACTCCCATCAAACATAGTAAGAAAAATATCAATATTTTAAGCCCTCCTTTTCTACCACTTGTTCTAGCACAGGGGTCCTGGAGTGCCAGTGACGTTTCTGGTTTTTGTTCCATCTGAACTTGATGGATGATTAAAAGCTTGAGAATGGTGAAAATGCTGTGTGTCTCCAGCACATGGTTACCTGCATTCATTATACTTGATTAATTAAAATTAATCCAGGTTTTTTGTTATAGGGTTTGGATGGAGTGAAAACCAGGACCATCTCTGGGCACTCCTGGTCCCGGGTTGCCTTCCCCCTGTGGCACCTGGACATTATCTGTTGAGGGAACTATGCACCAATGTTACAACCCCAATTGGTCTAGGGGTACCTGGGGCGTGTAACGTTTAATTTGTGACCGGGTGATATTAAAGGTAGTGCAATTGTGCTAAAATAATAATGTACTGAAAAACCGGACTGCCAAGTGAAAGGCTTTTTACTGGTGAAAGATATATTTACAATATTTACAATACACACAAGACAAAGCACAAGACACACAACTGAGGTCAGGGGACCTGAGTGTTGCCAACGAAAATAACTCAACAAAACAATGTTAGCTGAAACCAAAAAGAGAAACGCTGCCTAAATAAGGTACCTATATTCACAACTAAAACAAAACCTAACTCTCTACTCTAGCTAACCAAACAAAAATACAGTGGGTGGCAATCACTCCTAAACTAGTGTCTCTAAACAGTACTAAAAACTAAGTGTGCAAGTATAGAGGCCTCTCTCTTACCCTGTCCCAAGTCCTCATCGTGGCCACACAAAACACAAGACCAAACAGTTCAAATAACCAAAAGAGAAGCAAATAAGATGAAAGGGGTAAGCAGGAAGAAACATACAACAAAAATGGCAGACAGCAAACACAGGAAATCATGAGTTTAAATAAAGAGGGGTAGCTGTTGATTGGAGGAACCAGAATGGTGTGGAGCTCTGATTGGTGGAGGCGGGACAGAGGTATTGGTGTGATGATGATGGACAGCAGAAATGGACCAATGGTGACGGATCCCTGCAGAAAATGACAGAGACGACCGAGAGAGAGACAGGCACACACGTGGAACGTAACACTCCCACCCATAAGAACGAACTTATTAAGTTAGTTCCAACAACTCAAACAACAAACATGATTAGTGAGAATACAAATACTTTTTTTTGTTTTCTTAACATTTCATGCGCGTGACAGTGCATCGGCTAATACGTTATCAACCCCCTTTTTGTGCTTAATAACCAAGTTATAATTTTGGATGATAAGGGACCAGCGCATTAATCGCTGGTTATTGTTATACATGCGTGACAGAAACACCAAAGGATTATGGTCAGTATAAACTATTACAGGAACAGAGCTAGACCCAACATATACCTCAAAGTGCTGTAAAGCCAACAACAATGCTAGCGCTTCCTTCTCAATGGTGGAGTAATTAAGCTGAGGCTTTGTGAACTTCCGAGAAAAAAAACAAACGGGGTGATCAAGTCCGTCTGTGCTTTCTTGAAGCAGCACAGCTCCAGCTCCCAATGCACTGGCGTCTACCTCTAATTTAAATGGTACCGTGAAGTCCGGAGCGGCAAGCACTGGGGCACTGCACATCAAGGCTTTAACAGACTCAAAAGCATGCTGGCAATCTGAAGACCAAACAAACTGTCTTGCAGAGCTGAGTAAACTGGTTAATGGAGCTACAACCGAAGAAAAGTTCCTACAAAAACTACGGTAGTACCCAGTCATTCCTATGAACCTTCGTAATTCACGTTTATTCGTGGGTGCGGGAAAACTGGTAATGGCAATAATTTTTGTGTTTAGCGGACAAACTTTTCCCTGACCAACCTGCTTGCCTAAGTAGGTGATGGTCGCTTTACCAAATTCACATTTGGCAAGATTAACAGTTAGCGAAGCCGTTGCTAACCTGTCAAACACAAGTCTCAAGACGTGTAGGTGTTCCGACCATGTATTTGCATATATCACCAAGTCATCGAGGTATGCGTTGCAATTAGGAACACCTGCCAATACAACGTTGATTAACCTTTGAAAGGTGGCGGGTGCATTACGCATTCCGAAAGCTAGGACATTATACTGTAGGAAATCATCAGGGGTTACAAAAGCAGAGATTTCCGAAGCACGTGGTGTTAAGGGGACCTGCCAATAACCTTTTAATAGGTCAAGTTTACTTACGTACTTTGCTGAGCCAATGTTATCAATACAGTCCTCCATCCTAGGAAGAGGGTAGGAGTCGGGTACAGTAACTGCATTTACCTTACGAAAGTCCGTACAAAACCTGGAAGTTCCATCTGGTTTCGGGACCAACAGACATGGAGAACTCCAGGGACTAGAGCTAGGACTGGCTAATTTATTTTCTAAAAGATACTGTACCTCGGTTTTCATTGCCGCACGCTTGGCAGTATTGAGTCGATAGGGATGCTGCCGAATGGGGGCAGCAGTATTCACATTTATGTCATGCTTTATAATCGAAGTCTGAGTAGGAGTGTCGCTAAAGAGCATTGCATAGTGTTCAATTAACTGTACAATATCAGACCTTTGTTCTTCGGGCAAGTGGGCAAGGTGGGAAGACAGGTCTGCTATAATCTCTGAATTTAGCAACCTAGCGCACTGCTGTGGTGCATTTCTGAGCACAAGACCATCCTCATCCTCAGACTTAGCAAGACGGGAAACTACTGAGACTGAACTTACAGCCGATACAGGTTGAACTTTTTCCTCATGTGCTAACTGAGGTGTTTCTCTTGCATGATATAATTTTACCATGTTAACATGACATAAACGTGTCTGACGTTTGCGGTCAGGAGTTCGAATTATGTAATTGCTGTCACTAAACTTCTCCTCTACAACATAAGGACCAGAAAAACGAGCGGATAAAGCGGAACCGGGGATAGGCAGCAAAACTAAGACTTGATCTCCTGGTTTAAAAGAACGGAAAACAGCCTTCTCATCATAACGGCGTTTCATAGCACTCTGAGATGAGGAAAGTGCTTCCTTAGCAAGAGAGCAAGCATGATGCAAACGCTCTCGGATCTGACTGACGTAATCCAGCACATTGGACTTAGGAGGTGAGTCAGACATAAATTGTTCCTTTAAAACTTTCAGGGGACCTCGCACAGTATGACCAAAAACTAACTCTGCAGGGCTAAAACCGAGTGATTCCTGTACGGTTTCTCTAAGGGCAAACAGGGCAAATGGTACACCCTCATCCCAACATTTCCCTGTGGCTAAACAGTACTTACGGAGGACAGACTTAAATGTCTGATGCCAGCGCTCAAGGGCGCCTTGCGTCTGGGGGTGGTAGGCACTGGAAACTTTGTGCGTAATGGACAGAGACTGTAAAACCTGTTCTAGAAAATTCTAGAAAGAAAATTCGATCCTTGGTCTGTCTGCAGGACGTTTGGAAAACCAAAAGTAGAAAAAAAACTTAGTCAAACCTTTTATTACTGATTTAGCAGTAATTGTACGAAGAGGAATAGCCTCGGGAAATCTAGTAGCAGCACACATTATCGTAAGTAAATATTGATTACCAGATTTAGTTTTGGGGAGTGGCCCCACACAATCTACAATGACACGCTGAAACGGTTCGTCCATTACAGGTATCGGACAGAGAGGGGCAGGAGGAATGACTTGATTAGGTTTACCAGTAATCTGACAAGTGTGGCATGTCCTACAGTACTGCACAACAGTGGACTTTAGCCCAGGCCAAAATAAATACCTTAACACTCTGTTATAGGTTTTCGTAACACCTAAGTGACCAGACCATGGGTTCTCATGAGCCAAGGACAGCACTTGTTGACGGTAAACTGTAGGCACCACTATCTGGCAAACCACGCCCCATTCCATACCAGCCGCAATAGCGGAAGACCACTTTCGGAATAACAGGCCATTTTCCAAGAAATAAGCCACAGACTTTTCTTTTGCAGCTTCAGGAGTGACAACCATATTAAAACATTTGTACAAAGATGGGTCACTTTGTTGGGCAACAATAAGTTGTTCACGAGTGACGGGCAGATTAACCGAGGGAAAATCGACAGACACTCTACTATCTTTGATTTCCTCTCTTACATCAACCATCTGTGGTTCGACCTCCATCGATACCTCTGCTCTTGGACACTGAGGGATTTTCAAAAATGACGCATCATTATTAAACACAGACGCTAAAACAGAGTCGGATAAATCCACCTGCTCGCCTCCTTTCCTTGACTGTGCTCGGGTAAGCACACAGGCGGGGAACACATCAGGGTAAGTTTGCGAGACCTCGAGCGCAGTGCATGTATCGGGTTGTTTTAAAACCTCCAGTACAGGGCGCACTTTACCACCTGCTATATCATTCCCCATGATGAAGGCTACACCTGGCACTGGCAAAGCAGAACGCACAGCTACCTTAAAACATCCAGAGACCAAATCGGTTTTAATATGCAGTTTATGCAGTGGGACAGTTACGAAACCCATTTCGATTCCCTGCACTATTACGTCTGCACCACAGGAAGTTTCATCGGACAAGGGCAAGACCCCAGCCAACAGGAAAGACTGTGACGCACCAGTGTCTCGTAACATTCTAACTGCCTTCTGATCTTTAGCTACACCAGTTATGGACACAAAACCGTCAAATAGGAATGGTTCATAGCCAGCGTCACCTCTCTCGCAGCTATTAGAAGACTGAGCAGTTTCAGAAACTGCTCTGATAAAACCAGTAGGCCTTGGTGGACTTGAATTTTTCTTTTTTAATAGGAAGCAATCGGCAATAACATGGCCTGCTTTATGGCAGTAAAAACACTCGCGGGTTTCCTGGGAACGAACCGGGGAAGATCGCGTATGTTTTGGCTGTGAGCTCATTGGTGGGGCGGCATCAGCAGGCTTTTCACGGGAAGATACAAACACTCCTTTATGCGTTATGGTAAACTCGTCAGCAAAGATGGCAGCTTCATTTAAGGTGGTAATTTTCTGCTCATTTAAGTAAACCACACAACGCTCTGGTGTACACTTTTTAAAATCTTCCAATAACATTAATTCTCGGAGAGAATTAAAATCTGTAGCCTTGCTAGCAGCACACCACTTATCATACAAAACACCCTTCTCTCTAGCAAACTCAACAAAGGTTTGAGTCAGGGTTTTTCTATGATTGCGAAACTTTTGTCTATATGCCTCCGGCACTAATTCATAGGCACGAAGCACAGCAGCCTTCACCACATCATAGTTTAAACTATCCTCTAGTGACAAAGTAGCAATGACATCCTGTGCTTTACCAGTTAATTTGCACTGTACTAATGTTGTCCAAATTTCTCTAGGCCAGTGGAGAGCAGCAGCAAGTCGCTCAAACGTGCTGAAGTAGGCATCCACCTCTGTCTCCCGAAAGGGAGGAAGAGCAACATGTCTCCTCACATCATAATACTCAGTATGGGGTGTGAACCTATCTGAGGCGGATGTGGATGCAACAGGGTGCGCAGTGGCGTTCTGCAATTCCAACTGCCGCAGCTTGAGTTTAGTCTCTGCCTCAAGTTCTAGTTTGCGTATTGCCAACTTATGGTCAAACTCCAGTTTCTGAGCTCTTTCCTGGGCCTCCAACCCCCGAGCCTTTTCCTGGGCCTCCAGCTGAAGACGGGCCAAACGGACCTTTAGTCGTGCATCAGTCCTTGACCCAGAGGAGCTTGGCGAGAATGCCTCAAACCTGGGCAAGGTTGTCGGGGGATTCCCCTCCTTCACCTCCGTTCCAGCGGAACCCCCAGCACCCAGCGGTGGCTTAGGATCCTCCTCAGGTACTAAGGACGACATGTCAAGCTGGCTGGTAGGAAGCAGACTAGGCAAAGCAAATAGCTTTAACTCCACCAGCTTATCCCACACCAAGGACTTAATCTCTTTTTTTAAAAGAGATCTTGAAACTGGAAAACTAATGTGATCCGCAATAGACAGTAAATCTGCTTTTCGGCACTGTTCAAAAACAGCAATCGAAGGTTCTGCCATAAATTCATCTAAATTGAAGGAAGCCATGTTAATCCTTCACTGCACGGAAATGGCAGTACTGCACAACACAATATTATTTCGCGAAAGTGCACCGATCCCGGACGAGCCCCCAAAATATGTTACAACCCCAATTGGTCTAGGGGTACCTGGGGCGTGTAACGTTTAATTTGTGACCGGGTGATATTAAAGGTAGTGCAATTGTGCTAAAATAATAATGTACTGAAAAACCGGACTGCCAAGTGAAAGGCTTTTTACTGGTGAAAGATATATTTACAATATTTACAATACACACAAGACAAAGCACAAGACACACAACTGAGGTCAGGGGACCTGAGTGTTGCCAACGAAAATAACTCAATAAAACAAAACAATGTTAGCTGAAACCAAAAAGAGAAACGCTGCCTAAATAAGGTACCTATATTCACAACTAAAACAAAACCTAACTCTCTACTCTAGCTAACCAAACAAAAATACAGTGGGTGGCAATCACTCCTAAACTAGTGTCTCTAAACAGTACTAAAAACTAAGTGTGCAAGTATAGAGGCCTCTCTCTTACCCTGTCCCAAGTCCTCATCGTGGCCACACAAAACACAAGACCAAACAGTTCAAATAACCAAAAGAGAAGCAAATAAGATGAAAGGGGTAAGCAGGAAGAAACATACAACAAAAATGGCAGACAGCAAACACAGGAAATCATGAGTTTAAATAAAGAGGGGTAGCTGTTGATTGGAGGAACCAGAATGGTGTGGAGCTCTGATTGGTGGAGGCGGGACAGAGGTATTGGTGTGATGATGATGGACAGCAGAAATGGACCAATGGTGACGGATCCCTGCAGAAAATGACAGAGACGACCGAGAGAGAGACAGGCACACACGTGGAACGTAACAACCAATCAACTACGGTTAATAAGAAGAGGCCAGCTAACTTTTAACCTCATTTGGTCACATCCCTCCCTTCCTCTCCTTTTCTATTTAGCTGTTTATTGTGCCTGGGTAAAGACTGATTTCCAATATTGAATGGTAGTGTAGGATTGTCCTCAGATAAACTACTTTTGCAAAAGAAAAAGGGGGGGAATACAATGAATTGTGAAACCAGCTAAATGAGATCACTTTCCTTTTCCTAATGCGTGCCCTTATCACGCTTCAACCACAACTTTTGTGAGAAACGTTGCCAAAACATAAAATGTAGCTACACTCCCATTATAAGACACTGTTAATGATATTGGAAGGTAAACCCAGTGCATAAATACTACCTACTCCTTAATCACATGATCCAAGTCTCTAGCTCCTGGGCCCGGTCTGCATCAGTGTGATGCATGCAATAGCATACTTGTTTAGCAAAGTGGGTTGCCATGAGTTTATTACTCCATTAATACTCAGCCACCCTTAGCTCTAATAATGCCTTCCTGAGCGACATACTACCCATTTGTAGTTTTATGAGTAATTTCATATTTTACAATGCCGCATTTACCTCTGCTTGTATTTGTTCACCTTGGCATCTACGTCACTGTTCATTTTAGACACAGTTTTTGCTCAACAGGGTGAAGTTAATTAAGCATATGCAAGGGGAGTCATCAGTGTTCACACGATAAAAACAGTCTATTCAACATCACAAAAATACCAATAGACTTTTTTGGGATTTGGACAGATAGACAGACGTGGACTTAAATGTAATTATATGAATGAAGAATGTGTTCATTCATTTTAATACATAACAATGATGTTTTCATGAACTATTAAAGGGAAATAAAGATTTGTTTGATTACATGATTCTGAAGAAAACTCAGAATAGTTTACTAGCGCTGCAGTTGGCGCAAACCTTCACTCCGGTTTCATCTGTGTTCCTCTGTAAAATTTTATTTCTTTTATTCTGGAAAAGGAATGTCATTCCCACTGCAACATCTGTCTTGGTGGAGGCTTGAGACCTCATAACTCAAAATGAAATGTAACCTGCTATAGCAAGTGTACTCAGAAAAACAACCAACAAAAAACAAAAAAATACAATAGCCAATGTATTTTCATCTTCTAGTTGTGGATTACACAACCTCAGAAACACAGGACCAGCATGGTATTAATCTTAGAAAATAATTACATTTCTGAATGCTACCGCAGTTTCAGCTAAGGCCAGGATTTAATGAACATTTGTCCTTAACTACGACCCAGAATTCTATTATGCCAATATTATATAAACATGCACATTGTTGAGTTCAGTGATAAATTTAATTAGTGGAACAAAAATGTATGTGTATTAAAAAAAGGAAAACTAGTTTTGAATCCAAGCCCGTGTGCCTTTCTGTAACTATAGGGAATGGTATAAAGTTTTGAACATAAAATGATACACTGTACCCAGTGGTGTTTTTAAACAAATGATAATGTTATGACATTTGGAGAAAAAGTACACTAGTGGCCTGGATTCAATCAGCAATCGTCCTTACCGCATTTCACAATAAGTCACAATTATACGCAAGTGGCCCAACGGGACTAATTCGGCAATGTCCCCTTCATTCTTAATCATTTTTGTTCCTTTGATTGGGACTCAGCCATTCACTGTTTAGACTGGTGTTCTAGCAGCGTATCTCGAGCCATGACAGGAGAGCAAACCACTGATCACCAATCGTATTCCAGAACAATACATTTATTGGGATTGGCTGTTTGCGGTTAACATTTGGATGCTGGTAAGCGGATAGCCTTCCATGCTGCGGTGCCCCTGTTGGCCAGCTGCCATAAATAGTTTGGTCACGGTTCGGCCTGGTTCTGCTTGTCAGGCAAAGAATAAAGACTTTTTAATATTCCGCCCCGCTTTTCATTTATAAATATAAAATATCACATTGGACATATGAGTAAGTAACCAAGTAGTGGCATCAGCGAATGATGTTATGTTTGGGAAATGGAATGTGTCGAAATGTAACTGATCAAATGTGCACGGTGATATACTGGGAATTAATGTTTTTAGTCCGTTGTTAAATGAATGATTAAAACTGAAAAGCTGGGAGTTTTGTCCTGCTTTCAATTATGCATTGGCTTTCTTTGACTTAAGCATGGTTGGGTCCTGAGACATTTACAACAGTAATGACAAATGGAGGTGGAGCCGGATGAAACAGAGAACTTGGAGAAGTAGTTGCACTTAAAAACATAATGTAATATGATCTTGTGGATGTACCTTTATTTATAACAGCATTGTCATTGACTTTCAAGAACTTTGAAATTGAACCCGTGAGGAGTATTCTTCTGCACTTTGAGGATTATCTTGCAGGAAAAACAGACATATGAAAAATGTAGTTTTTATCAATGTTGTTTATGAGCATGTTTACAGTCATAATGCACATATAATCCAGATAATGACAGGACACATACAGATCCTTTCCAAAAAATTAGAATATCATGGAAAAGTTGTTTTTTTTTCCATAATTCCATTCAAAAAGTGAAACTTTCATAGATTATAGATTCATTACACACAAAGTGAAATATTTCTAGCCTTTATTTGTTTCATTTTTCATAATTTTGGCTTACAGCTCCAGAAAACCCCCAAAACAGTATTTCAAGAAATTAGAATAGTGTGTCGAAAATCAGCATTTACTTCAGTTATTTCAGAGAATGAGTGGAGTGGCTTGACTAGAGGAATCCGACAGTTGCAGCCCATGTCCCGGATACGTCTGTACGTGGTGGTTTTTGAAGCACTGACTCCAGCCTCAGTCCACTCCCTCTGCATCTCCGCCAAATTTTGGAATCGTCTTTGCTTGACAATCCGCTGAAGCCTACGGTCATCTCTTTTGCTTGTGCACCTTCTCCTGCCACATTTTTCCCTTCCATTAAACTTTCTATTGATATGCTTGGACACTGCACTCTGTGAACAGCCAGCCTCCTTAGCGATGACCTTTTGTGGCTTACCCATCTTCTGGAGCGTGTCAATGATGGTCTTCTGGCCAATTGTCAAGTCTGCAGTCTTCCCCATACTGAACCAAACTGAGATAAACTTTGCAGGTGTTTTGAGTAAATTAGATGATAGTGTGACACTCAGTCTAAAACATTCATTCTCTGAAATAACTGAAGTAAATGCTGATTTTCGACACACTTTTTTCTTTTTTTTCTGAAATTTATGACTTTGGATGTGTTTTTGGAATGTATTTGAACCATTTATACGGATTGATGTTGGCTTTCATTGTTATTTGGTATTTGGTATGATTAAGCTTTTTAGAGTTAATTGTTTCCCCTACCCCTTGTGTTTCTGTTAGGCTAGCCTCTGTGTATATATAGCCCCTTTGTGTGTCATTTGGGAAGAGTCTTTGTTCTGTTACGATCTTGGTTTCAGTTTGGTTTGGTTGACGGGTATTTAGTTTAAAGGGCATTTAAAGAATGTTTTCTTCATTTCTTTTGCTCTTACCTTCTGCTTTAATATTTTAAACACTTAGAGTTGCGCTATCTATTTGTGGAATAAATGTATCCAAAATTTGTTGGATAAATAAAACCCTTTTGTTACTTTCCAGTTAAACATTGTGTCCTTGTGCGGTTCTGCTCTGGTCCCTCACAAAAAACAACGGTTTATGTAATGTGGCATGCCAAACGTCTAGGAATTTTCTTCAATAGAAATAATAATAAAAATATATATTTTCATTGGATCCCAGATTCAATGAATGGCACAGAAGGCCAGGACACTGAAGAAGGCTGGGTCTATTTTGAGACCTGATTATGGTCGTTATGGGGTTTTTTACTCACGGGAAGGCCGCATTTGTTTTTTGTAAATTCTCCTGTTCAATGGCTAGTTTCTGTTTTGGACTTGTCCCTCTTGTAGCAGTAGCAGTAGCAGTACATTGTCCTGTACTTTCTTTAATAAAACTATGTTATATCTCACTCTTAAATTATTTACATTACATTACATTACAATCATTTGGCAGACGCTTTTATCCAAAGCGACGTACAATAAGTGCATATTGAAGGTCATTGACTACAAAGCAAATCCGACAAAGCATAGCTTTCTCACAGCGTAGGAGCTATCACTAGTAATACACATGAGAAGTACACAGTCAGCTATACATTCTGAACTAAAGAATAACCAAAAAACACAAGTTAAATAGAAAACAGGAAGCGAATACTATAGAATGGCCCTATATAGGTATAATTTAGTCGAGGTGGAGTCTGAAAAAGTGCGTTTTCAGACCACGCCGAAAAACAGACAGTGTTTCAGCTGAGCGCAGCAGAGTGGGGAGTTCATTCCACCACTGGGGAGCTAGGGTGGAAAAGCTCCGCAGTCGGGATGAGCGGGAGCCTTTAACACAGAGGGAGGGAAGTGCAAGTCGCCCTGCAGCAGCAGAGCGAAGTGGTCGAGCAGGAGCGTAGTGCTGGATTAAGTCCTGTAGGTAGGAGGGGCCTGACCTTTTGGCTGCAGTGTAGGCCAGGGTCAGAACTTTGAACCTGATCCTGGCCACGACCGGCAGCCAGTGGAGTGACCTCAGCAGGGGGGTGACGTGCGAAAACTTCGGGAGGTTGAACACAAGCCGAGCAGCCGCATTCTGGACCAGTTGTAGGGGCAGAATGGCGCAGGCTGGTAGGCTTGCGAGAAGGGAGTTGCAGTAGTCCAGACGTGAGGTGACCATGGTCTGGACAAGAAGCTGGGCGGAGTAAGTGGTCAGGTACGGCCGAATTCTCCTGATGTTGTACAGGAGGAACCTGCAGGACCGTGCCGTTGACCTGATGTGTTCTTTGAAGTCCAGCTGATCGTCCAGGACCACCCCCAGGTTCCTTGCAGAGCGGGAGGCGGTCACCACGGTTCCGTCGACGGTGATGGACAGGTCTAGGAGCGGGGAGGTCTTGTATGGCATGAAGAGCAGCTTGGTCTTGTCGAGGTTGAGCTTCAGGTGATGGCTAGACATCCACTCAGAGATGTCAGCCAGGCAAGCAGATATCCTTTCCTTTACCTGTGGGGTAGAGGGAGGGAAAGAGAGGAAGAGTTGAGTGTCATCAGCATAACTATGGTAAGAGAAGCCATGTGAATTAATGACCAAACCAAGAGACTTAGTATAAATGGAGAACAGCAGAGGACCCAGTACAGATCCCTGCGGGACTCCTGTAAGAAGTGGATGAGGTGCAGAGACAGAGCCCTTCCAGGAGACCTGGTAGGATCTATCAGTGAGATAGGATGTAAACCAAGAGAGGGCAGTTCCAGAGATGCCCATCTCAGCCAGTGTGGAGATCAGGAGTTTGTGGTTGACCGTGTCAAACGCTGCAGACAGGTCAAGGAGAATCAGGACAGAGGAGAGGGAGGAGGCTCTGGCAGTGGCAAGTGCCTCAGTCACAGCCAGGAGCGCAGTTTCAGTGGAATGGCCGGTTCTGAAGCCGGACTGATGAGGGTCGAGCAGGTTGTTCTGGTGGAGAAAAACTGACAGTTGGTTAAGGGCAGCTCGTTCAAGAGCTTTGGACAGGAAGGGAAGGAGAGACACAGGATGATAGTTTCTAACATCAGAGGGGTCTAAGCTAGGTTTTTTAAGGAGTGGGGTAACACGGGCAGTTTTGAAAACAGCAGGAACATAGCCACAGGTTAAGGAGGTGTTGAAAATGGAGGAAATATATGGAAGGACCTCACCAGATATAGACTGGACTGGACTGGACTGCAGACGGGATGGGGCCCAGTGGGCAGGTGGTTGCACGCTGGCGCGGTAACCGGTTATGGCAAAATTTGATAGCTACTGAGACGTCATATTAAATAGGTGTGTTGCCATTTAGAACACCACCTGCTAGCAATTTTCAGACATTTCACAAACATGCACACAGACAGTTCATGCACACACACACACACACACACACACACACACACACACACACACACACACACACACACACACACACACACACACACACACACACACACACACACACACAAACAAAGAATCTGCTTGCTTTACTCCAGGCCAAAAATTGAAGCACATATTGCCTTTGTAATCTCAGTACAGTTCATGTTTTTGTCTCAAGTATACTGATGAGGAAACTTGCTCTTGATACCCTGGCTATAGCATGGACACAGCTGGGCTGTTGCAGACTTTCCCATGACTTTTCTACATGGTTTAGAGAAAAAAGAAAGTGATCATTAGTCTGTTTATTGTGTGGCCTTCACCTTGTTTGAAATGACCTGGAATCTGATATTTATACATTTGGACACTGCGACCAAACGACTTAAACAGTATTTACAACAATAAAAATGCTGATGGATTTGTAGGAATTGCAGTATTATTTTTGGGTAGTAGCTTTACAATTAATCGTGGATTTATAGTGCTGTGCTCTGGAAGGAGCTTTGTAGTCTTTGTTTCTTTGGACTATACCCTCATATCTTTATTAACTATTAAAGGGATAGTTCGGAATTTTGGACATAATGTCTCAATTACGACTTACCCATGATGTAGTTGATTGATGGAAACCATTTTCAGCTAATTCCATGCTGTCCCTTCTTTTGGACATACACACGTTTCTAATGCTAGCGCAACTCTATGGTAACCGGTAGCATCCACTACCAAACGCATTTAAACACTCCACAGTGCACCCAAAGCAAATAAAATACGACAACAGTCTATCGGGGTATTTTGAGTGTTTATACCATCATTTTTGAAGTCAAACTATCGTTGAATCCTTTACTTTGTGCTGACCTAATATTCTCTGTGGAAGTACGGCGGCGGAGCGAACGTGGCCATTGCAACTTGTTACTCTTCTTTGTTGTTGTAGTCGACCAGTGCCGGCACTACATTCGTAGGTAACGTAAAGTATCGCTCCCCCGATAGACTGTCGTCGTATTTTATTTGCTTTGGGTGCACTGTGGAGTGTTTAAGTGCGTTTGGTAGTGGATGCTACCGTTTACCTTAGAGTTGCGCTAGCATTAGCAACGTGTGTATGTCCAAAAGAAGGGACAGCATGGAATTAGCTGAAAATGGTTTCCATCAATCAACTACATCATGGGTAAGTCGTAATTGAGACATTATGTCCAAAATTCTGAACTATCCCTTTAACTACTCCATAAGTAACCAAGGATATGAGTATATGCTAAATAAAATATGGTCCTAACTTTTGATATCAGTGGCCCACAAATTCAATCAAATCTTAATTGCATACCTTTTTCAGGGAGAATGGCAATTTTTTCAAGGGTTTTGCATAAACCAGAGCAGGCTTGATGTGACTTTCTGCTTTAACGAGCAGTTCACCTCATCCAAAGAGCAAGAGTACAATACGAGCAATTCATGTTCATATCTCTGCACGGGGCATGGGATAGTGGCTTGCTCATTTAGGAATATCTTTCATCCATCACTTTATGAATTTTCTTCTGCCAACCTGCCAATCATCTCCGCACCAAGCACGCCAGCACCATCTGTTTGCAGGCTACAGGGCAAACAGGGTCTGACCAGTTATAACATGCATCTCCCATGCGTTATATTGCTGCCTAAGCTGTCACACAGTTTCCGAACACCTGCAGGTCACACGGCTGTAATTAACAGTTATTTACGTATTTAATTCTGCACGGACATGGAGGAGATTAATGGATTTTCACCTCTGTGATTCTGAAGGGACACTTTAATAATCTCTGCATCCTCTCAACCTAACCCCCCCCCCCCCCCCCCCCACTCCCATCTAATGTGGGCTTGAACACAGTCTTTAAAAAATCTGCCTTTTTAAAAAAAAAAATTTTTTTAAGTGATGGCACTGACTGCCTTCAGTCATGCACAACTCATTAGTATTATTGATGTGGGTACTCAAATTGTCCTGGAGTGATGAAGTCGTGATGAGGACCCCCCCCCCCCCCCCCCATCCCAATCGCCGCCTCATACCATCACGTATGGACTGTAGGCTCCAAGGGACCTTGTGGTGTTTATACTGCCAGGGTCTTCAGTGGCCTGTCTCCCACACAATGTTAGAATGATGATTTACACGTGCATGTTTCCATGTGCAGGAAAATTTATTTCCAAAGCTAAACTAATTCATTAGTAATGCAAAATGAACTCAATCATGAATTCATGATTAGATCATATTTAATAATATTTGATAGCACATTATGTAATGAATGGATACAAAAATACAAGATCTGGAAATATTAACACCCATGATAGATTTTTATTGAACACTTGTTGAAGGTGAAGTTTGTAGAGGAGAATGTGTGAGGCGCTGTGCACATCAGGAACCAGTAAAACTATTTTTAGAAAGGTTTTTAGAAGAATAATGGCTGCGGCACGCAGCACTTGCATGAGTTAAATTTCAGAACAAGTAACACAAAAAATGAAAAGAAACATACAGGAACCTCTGAAAGTGCACAACGTTGGACGTACAAATCGGGGGAATTGTCAAGATATGTCATTTACAGAGAGTAACTGCAAGTCACCAAGCACTGTTTATTTAAAAGTGGCATTCTGAATTTGAATGCGAGCACCATCAAAGTCATGGCCATGCAGAGGTTAATGCCTCAAAGCTGCCTCAGCAACTTTTCCTCCCATCTTGAAAATAAAGTACTTTACAGGCATACACTATTTGGTCTTATTTCACTTGCTGCTTCCAGCTGTGATCTATATAATATCAATGACAGCACACACACACAGACACACACACACACACAGACACACACACAGACACACACACACACACACACACACACACACACACACACACACACACACACACACACACAAATAGTTTGTATAGGGCTTCCATATGTTACTGGTTTTTGTACTGGTTTTTTTTTTTGACCAAGCCTTTCATTTCATGTAGGGATTACATACACCAATAATTGATTTCCCAAATAATAGTTTTTCTTCTTTAATTTAATTGATCTAGTCGACCCATAACCAGTTCACTGTTGAGCGTGTTGACCGGGTCGTGGCCCCGTGGGTCTCCTGATGTCCGATGATCCTAGCTCCTCGTATTCAAAACCTAATTGGTGTTGTTTTCCGCTTGCGTTCACTGCCTGATGACCCCTCTTGTTCTTCTTCGGGTTGGGTTCTCTGGGAGAGGGAGGACAATACGATTACCCGCCGCGCTCTCGTCAAACAAACGCCTTAATAGCATGTTACAATCATTTTTGTCGCTGGAAAACATCACAGCTGTACACACCGTGTCCGCTTTCAAATCCTTTTCTAAAAGCACTGGCATTTATTTAAGGCTGTTTTTAATTTGGTGTAACAACAACCAAAATAATAATAATAATAATAGTAATAACGTAATTTTTACTTAGAATTTTCTTGTGATGGACACGTCTCGTTGTGCCCCCTACAGCAAATACAAAAGAAGAGAATCAACTATCATTAACGAGCCGTGACCACGTCATGACCCCGGCGAACGTCCTGGCCACGGGTCTCACCTCGGATGACTTTGGTGATTTGTTCTGTGTCAATGTCAATGGTTGAAGGGTGGCCCTCAACTCTGGTGAACTGAGAGTAGGTGGTCCCTGAGGAACAGGAGACAGAACAGTCAAAAACCCAGCGATATAACAAACCACTCTCCAGAAACTGTACTTGGGACAACAGCGTTGGCCAATGACAATAAAAAAATATGAGAAATGACATTTAGAAAGACATAATACACTCATTTTAAATGACTTCATATTTCAAATATTATTATTATACTAAACATCCAGAACAGAAAACTGCAATCGTTTGTTTTATTATTTTTAATATGGATTTGCTTTTCTAGAATATAAAGCCCAATTGTTATTACACAGCTGAAGTTATTCTCCAGTCCCTATACCTCATACAAGATCAGGCATGGACAAACAATTACAAAAGTGTAAATGCCAAGTTATACTCAGCGAGTCATAAAATAGCATTTACTATGTGGATGCATCCAGTTGCCACTGGCCTGGTTATATTTTCTTATGTGTTTGTTATGTGTATTTTTATATTATATTTTTTTTTTAAATTAGATTTTAGCAATGCAATAGAACACATGAAATGCCTGCTCTTTCTCTCCATTCCGATGTAACATGCGGAGCGGTTATAGATTATCCACGGATGTTAAGAAGCAGTCTTAGTTTTCCTTGTCTAGCCTCTAGTCAATCTAATTACATTGAGAACCAGCACAATTTCAGCAAAGCATACAAGCAACCTGCACAGCAAGTATAAAAAATGTACAGTTCTTTTGTTCTATTTGATGGATGGGAAATTATTCGGCTAATGATTTGCTATATTTACTGCATGTATTTTATTAAAAATCACATTTGCGATATGACACGTATAATGTCAAATGCAAAAAAAAAAACAGATGTCAGAAAAAACTTGTTTATTCTGCCATTACAAACTAACATAAAACATAACTACTTTAGTTTAGCTTGAAGTAATCTGTGACATATTTAATAAATCTTTCTTTCCTCATAATCACCCCTAGCAAATGAGTCTGATATTACCAGTGTACATTTGTGCTAACTACGGCTTTTATCGTTAATAGATGCGGTTAACAATAAAGTGCCCCTGCAAGTCTGCACCAATTGATATCTGCAAATGACTGGTGACGCCCCCAATACAACAAACAAGAGTGAAAACGGTACCCACAGCATAATCATCACTGTGCACTTGCACCATTATAAAATGCTATTATTTGCACTAATTTACATTGCTGTTTTTTTTGTGATCAAAACAGGACCATGATTCTGTCCATTTCGAGTCAGTGGGGCATTTCATTTGAACCCCCACTAGGCTGTCTTTACCTGGACGGCTATAATGCCTTTGGCAGTCCCTTTCAATGAATTACGGAATAACAGAACAACTGTGTGTGGCCACCCAACAAATAGGAAAGTCATCCATGTTCTCATGATGATTCGCCCTCAAATTGAGTCATTGTGCGTCTTGCTCCGCTCATTTATTTACTCGACTAACAACTGACCTTCTTCCAGAAGTCTCTTCAGATCCGCCTCACTTTCCAGATCACCTGTGAAGACAAAAGATCTTTAATCACAGGAGCCCATTTTTTACTTCAGAAAAACACAACAGGTCTCAGATTCTATAATGGTTCTGGTACTCATGCTCATCGCTAGTGGACATTTCCTAAGACTTTATTCAATCTAACAGCAGTGTGTTTAGCCATGGATGGTGTTTCATGTGTATACATTTGTTTTTCTTTTTGTAAGCACTTTTTTAATTCTCAAAAAATAACATTTTTGCTCACAAGTTTCTACATATGCATAAGTAATAATTATAATAATTTCTCAGTATGTGCATATTTCAATAAATGCTGGTTGTCTAGCGTTTATGTAACCAGTTCTGGCAAAGATGGGATGATTTAAATGTTTGACCTATCATTTCAAATCTTGAACAGTAAACTTGTCAAAAATCTAACGTTCCAGTTTGGAGCTAGTATGAAACTGGAACTGTCTATCTCAGTAAAAAAATATTTTACAATCTAATAGGCATTCAGTTGGATACCACTAATGACCAACAATAATTTAAATTTGATGATGACAACATTTCTTTTTTAAGTTGCTTACCTAAGTGGGTCACGTAAGGTATACTGATGGTTCATTATAACTATATTGAAACCAGTTGTGGTGATTAGTAACATGTGGCTTTTGTAGTATACCTTCAATCACCCTGGTGACCTTTGTGTAGGTGGGGTCGCCCTCGATGACTCTTGTAACCTTGGTAATAGATGGTTCCCCTTCAATGACCTTTGTAAGCCTGGTAACAGATGGTTCCCCTTGAATGACCCTTGTGACCGTGGTAATAGATGGGTCCCCTTCAATCACCCTGGTGACCTTTGTGTAGGTGGGATCACCTTCAATGACCCTGGTGACCTTGGTAATAGTTGGTTCTGCTTCAATGACCTTTGTAAGCCTGGTAATAGTTGGTTCCCCATGAATTACCCTAGTAACGTGGGTGATCTCGGGTTCTAAAAAAACAAAAAAAACAATTAGAATCCACTTTAAAGAATATTTTTGCAATACTATTCAGCCAGACTGTCCTAAGTTCTATAAGCACTGCTTGCTGAACAGTAGTGGTATTCAGGTCACACAGTGAGAAAACCATGCAGGCACAGGCTTTAAAACAACAAGGGGGTGGTACAGAAGATAATCTTTCAGCATGCCTTGTTCTCCACACACGTAGTTCTCAGGCACTTGATGAAACAGATAAACGTGAGACTTCAGTTAGACTGAGGAATGTATAACAGAAGTGGCCCTCAGTCCTTAAGCAAGGTGGAGCACAATGCGTTGTGTTTCTTGAATAAACGTCAAGTGGAAGCTTTCAGCAGTGCTAAAGAGATTCAGCTGATGGACATTTATGGCCTAGTTGAAGAACAGAGGTGGGGGGGGGGGTCCATGCTGTCTTGTTCTCTTCAACGGGCAATTAAGCTTACATATTCCATTTAGCATGATGGATGTGAAAGACTTGGCAATTGTTGTGCTCTTCAGAATGACACGATTTCATGAAATTAAAAATATTATTTTTCATTACTTTCATTACTTTCTTCTGTGACATATTGAAAGGTGCTTTTGCAACCTTAAAATAATGTTTTATATACAACCCCAATACCAAAAAAGTTGGGACAGTATGTAAAATGCACATAAAAGCAGAAAGCAGTGATTTGTAAATTCTATTTAATTGAAACCAGTACAAAGAAAAGATATTTAATGTTTTACCTTATCAACTTTATAGATTTTTGCAAATATACACTATTTCTGAATTTGATGCCTGCAACACCTTCCAAAAAAAAAGACTTGGAAGTTAAAAAAAACACCTGTTTGGAACATTCCACAGGTAAACTGGTGATTCTATCATGACTGTGTATAAAAGGATATCAAAAGACTCTTGATATTTTATTTTCAGCGATACTATAACCTCTCTGCATTTGAATGGATCTTTATGGGAATTGGGGGGTGGGACTAGATTAAGCTGTAAATTACATGGGAATAGTATTGAATCCATGGTTGGCTGAGTGGCTGTAAGTAATCAAGGGTCTGAGGTATCAAACAAGCCTCAAACCATCACTCTGCTGGCAGATATGCAGCAGATATGGATAAATCACTTGAGGGGTTGTTTTTCCTGGCTTATTTTTCCATAGAGTTCAATAGGAAAATGAGTCAGAAGAAACAACCCTTAAAGTTATACATCCATATCTACTGCATATCTGGCAGCAGAGTGATGGTTTGAGGCTCATTTGATACCTCAGACACTTGATGACTTAGAGCCATTTATCCAACCATGGGTTCCATACTATTCCTGTGTAATTTCTATCTTAATCTAGTCCCACCTCCCAATTCCCATAGAGATCCATTCAAATGCAGAGAGGTTATAGTACCAGAAAATAAAATATCAAGAGTCTTTTGATATCCTTTTATACCCAGTCATGATAGCATCACCTGCTTACCTGTGGAATGGCAAACAGGTGTGTTTTTGAGCTTCCCAGTCTTTTTTTTGCCCCTATGCCCCTATATTTTTGGAACATGTTGCAGGCATCAAATTCAGAATTAGCATATATTTACAAAAATCAATAATGTTGATAAGGTAAAACATTAAATATATTTTCTTTGTACTGTTTTCAATTAAATATATGTAAAAGAGAATTTAGAAATCACTACTTTCTGCTTTTATGTGCATTTTACATACTGTCCCAACTTTTTTGGAATTGGGGTTGTATTTAAAAAGGGACCTTCTGATTATATTAATGATAATTATTAACGAAGATACAAAATTGCCCCCAAATTGTGAACTGTGGCACGACCACAAAATTCTAATCTGAGTTCAGCTGACAGGCAATTAATGTCCAGCTCTAGATGACGTTAAGCATTGCTGAAAATATAGTCTATAGACAAATCTATAGTCAATACGGACATAGGTAACCAAGGTGAATGGTCGCCATAGGCCAATCTCTTGGTTAGGCGGTGAACCCACAAAGGTTTGACCCAGTTTAGGCAAAGCGGTGAGCGTCAACCTCATTCAGTGTGGCTGGCAGGAGCACCCGTGCTGGTGCCCAGCCCCTCAGTACCTGGAAGAGCACGGGAAGACCTTTTCCCAGTCGATGTGCGATACGTTTTTTTCAGTTTTGTCACCTGCAACTCTGGATATACAGTAGAAAATCACACACGCCATGGTGTCTTTGTCACAACAGCTTGTTGGAACATGCACAGCGCATGGTACTCATATAGTTGTTATAATGGCACATGGTGTGTGTGTGTGTGGGGGAGGGGGCTGATCTCGATCAGTCGAGGAGCTGTTATGGTTCATACACACACACATATTGAGGCATTTTGCACTATGCCTGCCACTTGAAGTTGTTACTTCGATGCCAGAGTAAAGGTTATAAAATTCACAGTATGGCCTAGATTTGATACATTTGCCCTTAAAGGGATAGTTTGGAATTTTGGACATAATGTCTCAATTACGACTTACCCATGATGTAGTTGATTGATGGAAACCATTTTCAGCTAATTCCATGCTGTCCCTTCTTTTGGACATACACACGTTGCTAATGCTAGCGCAACGCTATGGTAACCGGTAGCATCCACTACCAAACGCACTTAAACACTCCACAGTGCACCCAAAGCAAATAAAATACAACAACAGTCTATCGGGGGAGTGATACTTTACGTTACCTACGAATGTATTGCCGGCACTGGTCAACTACAACAACTAAGAAGAGCAACAAGTTGCAATGGCCACGTTCGCTCCACCGCCGTCCTTCCACAGAGAATATAGGTCAGCACAAAGTAAAGGATTCAACGATAGTTTGACTTCAAAAATAACCCAGATAGACTGTCGTCGTATTTTATTTGCTTTGGGTGCACTGTGGAGTGTTTAAGTGCATTTGGTAGTGGATGCTACCGGTTACCTTAGAGTTGCGCTAGCATTAGCAACGTGTGTATGTCCAAAAGAAGGGACAGCATGGAATTAGCTGAAAATGGTTTCCATCAATCAACTACATCATGGCTAAGTCGTAATTGAGACATTATGTCCAAAATTCCGAACTATCCCTTTAACTTTGACTTGCACATAAATACAATTTATTGTATTGGACAAGTTCACTGATCATAAAAACAGACTCGCCAAAGGACAGCTAAGGACTCAAGTAAAAATGTTGATTGAGAACTTGATTGGAAAGCTCACTTATTACAAAACCACAGAAGCCATTGAAAGCATCAAAAACAGACAAGAGAGAGCCTGCTAGGAATGCTAACCAAAATGCTGATCTTGTATCTGTTCTGTGCACTTCTGTGTTACGGCCACGTGTAATATAGTTTTTATTATTTGTCTTTTCTATTGGTTTTGGCCCTGTGCTGCTGTGTTTTTCTTTGTGTTCCCCTTTACAGGTGGAGGTGGGAATGCATCACGGTTGCTGAGAGGCCTGTTGCGGAGCAGCGGATTCGGAAGATGCTGGCCTATAATAGTGGATGCCCGTCGCCATGCCATGAGATGCGCCTGTGAACATCGAGAGAGACGCCGTTGCTGTTGCCTGCTGGAGTTTTGACTGTTTTAAGTTAACCCAATCCTTAACGGAGACTGTTAATACTTTTAACAATTAGTTAGTATTATTTATTGTTGGCGTTTTTAAAACGGGAGCTGAAGACCTACTTCGGAGATCAGACCGAGTAGCCTGCTGGACGCTGGACATTGTCATTGAAGCTACCCGGTGAGACTTTGCCAACTCAGTCTCGTAGTTAGTTAGCTAGGAGATAAGTTTAATGTTGTAAATAAATACTGCTTTATCTTTTATATAACTCCTAGTTGTCAGTGTGGGTTCCTAACTTCACAGTTTGTGCGCCTTTAAGTGGCTAATTGTTGCATCCGACTCTATCAACTTGGTTAATATTACACAAGCTGATTTCGGGACGTAACATCTGTAAGATGATTACCTTGTCATCTTAAATTCAGTGCCATAAAACTTTATTGGAATGCTCACATATTACAAAACCACACCAGGTATTAAAAACATGAATAGATGTGTGGCGACGGCAGGCGCTTTCTTCTCCTGATCTAATTACTTGTGTGATTGAACAGTTTTCCATCACGGTTATATAATGATAAATATAGAATGGTCTTACATTAGTCTTTTTTATTTCCATTAAACCTGACAGCTCCTAAATTACCTCATTAGAAACAAAAATTAGCTATTTAAATTTATTAATATACACTGACAAAAACACAGTCGTTTTTAAGAAAAGATTTACATTTACAGCAAAATAGTTACATTTATAATGTTGTGTATTTGGCGTTTTACCTGATTCGACACGAGTGGTGATGATTCGCTCTGGATATTGAGAGAGAGAGAGAGAGGGAGAGACAGAGAGAGACAGAGACAGAGAGAAATCACGAAAAAAGATCACTCAACTGTCCAGCACAATAAATGTCTCTGCCAATCAGTGTCCAATAATCAGAATTAGAACATCAGGTTTGGAAAATAAATAAATGAACTAATTGAATAAATAAATACAAAAAAGAGCAGTTTACTCACTCATGAAAGTTAGAGGAACATCCACATATCTGTAGCCAGCGACATACTGGAAGAGGAAAGAAAGGTTCATGGACCCATCATGCTCTTTGGAACAGTATGATCTACCTGATATAGATCCCAATCACATGTGAATTTATCAAGGGCAATACTGTGTTGCTGCTGGGGCTGAAAATGGTTAATTTTCTGATGCAGGCCACCTGAACAACCTTACCATATTATTCATGCAGTATTTATTCACATTATTTATGCAGTAACAAACAAGCACATCTGAATGTATAATACTAATAGCTGAAATACTTTATGTACAGTCCAATGTATTACTTATAATTATTACTTACAGTATACATATGTAGAAACCTGTGAGCAAGAATTTTCCTTTGAGAATGAAAAAAAGTGCTTACAAAAAGAAAAACAAATGTACACATGAAACACTATCCACCCCTTATGGAAAAAGAACACACTGCAGTATATTGTAAATATATCAAAATTATCTTCACAATATATTTAAAATATACTTATAGTATATTACATTTCCATAAGGACCTGCGCGTACTATTTATACATTTCCCTGAAACAAAACATCCTGACCAAGAAGCGAGTGTACGATGAGCAAATCCGTGCGGTGTGTGTAGACGCCGGTCTCCTTACCCTGATCTGGATATAGCTGATCAGTCTTCGCAACAGAGAGAGCAAGTCCTGACTTCCCACCGGCAGGTCTGGACAAACGGACACAGAAAAGCCAGTCACGTCGAGTCCTTACCGGTTCTTTAAAATCATAGGCTTGCTACTGCTGGGTTGAGCCCCTCATCCCATAACGGAGCGCCCATTCATCCTGCTGCACTAATATGCAGTACAGTGGGAGGGGAGGGAGGGTTCACTTCACTTTAAACCTCCTAACTTTCATTTTTTTAACATCAGCAAGTGTTTCGGTTTAAAGCTGAGAATTTATGTCGGCTTTAAACTCATTTATAGATGATCACCCCTAGGGGAGCTTAACGCCTATGCTTAAGCCCCTGTTCAGCGTGAGGCTCACCTGCAGGGTACAGCAGTTTTTTAACGGTGTGAACCACTCCATTTGACGCCATGAGGTCAGCGTCCTCCACCTTGACGGAGTTCACCTGGATGCCGCTTTTGTCCTGGATGAAATCAAGACGATGATGAAATCAGAATGATAAAAATCAAGACAATGACAAAACAATGACAATGAAAAACAGTGTAAGCCTTGGAAGATAACTGGAGGGGAGGACAGGAGGATCATGGGATCTTACAGAGAGCAGCCTGAGGTTTTTTCCCTGCAGGGACTTGAGCAGGTTGGTGACTCCACCCTCCAAGCCGCCGCCAATGGACATGCTGTTGGTGAGGTGGTACAGCAGGATTGTCCTCAGGGCAGTGATGTCACCTGATCAGGAAACAGGGGTTACTTAAGAGCTCTACTGATCTCAGCTGTAAAGTATAAGCTCCCAAAATGTAATCGGCATATCGCACAGTGAAATGCTCAGTGTTAATTCAACCATTACAGAGTTTATGCAAACCCAACAGGGATGAAAGTTATCAGAGTTGATTTAACACTGAACAGTTAACTGTATATTACGTATTACTCAAAAATGGATCCTGTCTCAGAAATGAGGGGAGTAGAGTTGTTTCCATAGCAAAATAAAACAAAAAGAAATAAAAAAATAAAAAAACAGAACTGCAAAAAGAAAGAGGACCCACTTGTCAGCAGCGCTTTATCACGCTGGCTCATGCCCTCGAATGCGTCATCGGTCGGCGCAAACAGAGTGAATTCGCCCTCCTGATTGAGCAAGTCAGTCAGGCCGGCGGCTTCCATTAGAGACAGGAACACCCTGCAAACAGGGGTCAGGTCAGCTGACCCTACTCCAACAGGCACATGGGACTGGAAGAAAGCTGCAGTTCTGTTGCTCCGTTCCAAGAGCTTCCATACCAAAAAGCAATATACAATAAAAATCCCTTTTTCAATGTATTACTCATAAGTAATATATAGAAAATAAATGTAGATGATGAATATGTAAGAACATAAGTAAACCTTATATGTAAAGAACTAACATTGATGAAAAAATACACAAGAATTGGTGCCTTTACATGCTATAAATAATGCATGGGAAATATATGGTACATGCATGCAAAATGTATGGCAAATACATTGCATTATATATTTTACTATATTTTTTAATTATATAATATCTATATGTCTCACATGTTAAATTTCTGAAACAACATAAATGTATTTTTATTTAATAAATATGTATTTTTTTTATTTAGGAAGTGAAGTGTGGTTTTGGTGTGGGATGCAGTTTTAGAAATGCATACTGGCTCACTGGTTTTTCAATGTATTTGAATGACAGGAAGCAGGGAAGGTGCACATCATTGTTCCTGATCACAAAGACAATCTCGCCTCGGCGGCTTACTTGAAGCGTCCGTCAGCGTTCAGGATACTGAACATGGTCTTCTCTGCCGGCTTTATGAGGGTCTTCATGAGGTGGAGTGCGCCGTTGGCCCCCTCCTTACTGCCTCTCAGCATGCAGGCATTCTCAATGCAGACAGACTATGCAGAACAGAGACCCAATACCGCCATTTCAGCCTCTTCGCCATAACTCCATAGCGCCACGCCAGCCCCCCCCCCCCCCCCCCCCGGGGCTGGTTATTACACAACACCTGCTCTTGTGCTTCTAACATTTGTGCTTCTAACATTTCTGTTTGATTGTGTGAATCTGACTGCACTCTACGTGTAGACTGCACTGGAAGACTTCACTCTTTGTGTAGTCTGCACTGGAAGACTTCACTCTTTATGTAGACTGCACTGGAAGACTTCACTCTTTGTGTAGACTGCACTGGAAGACTACAGTCTATGTATAGACTGCACTGGAAGACTACGTTCTTTGTGTAGACTTCACTTGAAGACTGCAGTTTATGCGTAGGCTGCGCTGGAAGACGGCACTATGTGTAGACTGCACTGGAAGACTGCAGTGTATGTGGTGATGGAGAACCAATGTAAAGAGGTAGATGAGGAGCCAATACTAAGCAGAAGAGGAAATAAAGTCTCCAGATTACTTTTCCAAGCTTACTGTTGTCTGCGTGCCAGAAGCAATGTGATTTGCATTATTAACACTATGTAATGATTCTCAGATCCTCCGGATGTTTGGCCAAAGGGAGGCCATGGGAGGAGGAGAGGGGGCTCACAGTGCGGTAGATGAACGCTCTAACAGTCTTCCCTCCGATGCTCTCCAAGCGCTGGCCGTTGTACAGCTGGTTCAGGAGGAACTTCTTCTTCAGGATGTGGTTCTCCAGAGTGATCTTGAGGAGACGCTGGTCCATGGACGACACATCCTCTGCGGGTTAAGGAATGATTTTACAAATACAGAAGGAGGCAAAGTACAGTGATTTATGTTTTTGCAGGGATTGACATAACGGGTACAATAAGGCAGGCTGCTAAGAAGAAATTGGTCAAAGTGCGACGTGTAACAAAGCCAGATGTAGCCGACACGCATTTCTGCAGTCCGGGGGGGCTAAACTGCCAAGTTATAAAAGAGAAAAAAAACTGGAAAAACCCTCAGAGAAATCAGAAAAAAATAAAACGTGCACAGCTGGTCTATCAGCGTTGTATTTAATTGACTGAGCATATAATTCACTTGAGGAAATAACAATCACTCTGAAAAAATGTCTCAGCTCTCTCCCAAATGCCCTGCCTCTACAATCCTTAGTGCAAGTCTGACTATGAGAACCTTGCATGCATCTGATCTCTAAAGCACCTCACCAGTTGTTAAGCATTGCTATATATGCACTGCTAGTCTGGCCAGTTCCCTGTTGAAAAGGAGATTTTAATCTGTGAGACGCATATGCTGAAATAAAGGTCGGAAAAATAACAAATGACAAGCCAGACGTAATGAACTCACTGAGGCCATGAATTTAGACCGGCATCAGAAGAAGCTTTTAATCAGGGCTCTCAATGCGCTGGCCCACACTTGCAAGCCGTCGATTTTAGAATGCATTCGGTGCCAAGCTCAGACTGTGCCTTCCTTTGGTGATGTAAGCGATAGAATGTTCTGGAAGGTAGAGATCAGGAGGTGAGTCTCACCTGTGAAAGCTGTATTGACAGGTGCCAGGAGAGTGTAATCCTCATTTGGTCTCATGGCGGCGGCCAGTCCCAGGTGAGCAACCATACCGCCAAACTTATTCTGGGAGTCACCAACGAGCTCCATCACCAGTTTAGCTAAAGCGGGTAAAGTTTTAAAACACATTATGACTCCTGCCAGTTTAAGAATGATTACCTGGCCACCTGTAACTCTAGTTTTGTCTACATTAACTGCTGTGCATGCAAATTTCTTTAGAATATTACCAATTTAGCCATATTAATGCTTTAGGACTGGTATAAGGAATGCAGGTCCCGTAGAGTCACAGGGTCTGGTTTTTCTACTTTTTTCATTTAACCTTGCATTCAGGAACCTGCTCAGACCCTAGAACTCAGAAGAGGTGAGCTCACCTCTTGTCATCAACTGGATATGTCAGCAACTGTTTTAATTAAGTGCTTGGTAACAACAAAAACCAGCAGACCATGTGACTCTCCAAGACCAGGGTTGAGGAACCCTGGTATAAGGGGCTATCAGAGAGAGAAAAAAAGATTTTTCTCTCAATCTCATTGTCGTCGTAGTGTCCTTGCCTTTTAAAATTTAAAGTCATGATTTATACTTATACACTGAACTCTGATCCCTAGAACCCTGAGGTGTGAGGAGAAAGAGCAAAGGGATGGAAGCTCACCTGAGTCAGGCATGAGCACCTTGTCGATCAGGTGGATGACGCCGTTGGTGGTGACGATGTCCTTCTTCAGCACCATTTTTATGCCGTTGACCGTCAAGCTGTCTCCGTCGCAGCCAATCTCGATGTTGTGGCCCTCCATGGTCTCATAGGAGGTTCCAGCCAGGATGGCCTCAGAGCACTGAACCGAGTTCAGGAGGTGGAAGTTCAACAGGGCTGGATGGGGAGAGACGACGGAGCATGTGATCAGGAAGCCACCACGCACACACACGAACACACACACAGCCCAAGTACGAGAGCCTGCACCTCATAATCACTGTGAGACCCTGCAGCCTTATATTACAACTCAGGGCAAACAAGGACAGACAGGAGACAAAGACAGAGTTCACACGGCTGCCAGTTTTCACAGCTTTAAAATTGAAGGAAGCAGCTATTTTTTGGCCACTAGGTGACTGGCACTGTTGTGTGTATCAGGAATATTTCTGTGGACTGGATCATAAAATCTTGTTCGTGTAATTCCCCCTAATGGTTCTACAATAACATGCGGTGATCTGCCCAATTATTTAACCACTTTCTAAATCTTTTTTTCTTCATTTTCTAGTGTTTGATAAATGCATGAGGAATTGTAGAAACAGTAGAAATATCAGATAATATGAATTACCATTTTACTGTACAAGGGAACGATCTGAAAGAGTGTGGAGTGTGTGTTATCGTGCCGAAATGAGCATAAATTGAATGGAAGACTGCAGTTGAGAAAAATCTGAGGGGAAATATCTGTGAGCTTAAATTTCTTAACAGATTCATCAAAACAAAATAATAAAAACAAATATATGTCTTCTCTTTCACACACCTCTCAAAACAGTCACTAAATTAAATCCTTCTCCTCATTGATGCAGGGTTCGGCTTTTGTTTGCTGTCTAAAAATCTAAAATCCACAGTTCAGGCTACAGAGGTCCTCTCCACTTGTAACGGACCACAGAAAAAAAAAACTAACCATGGCTCAGTACATCAAATTTGTTAAAGGAAAACCAGAGGTACGGTTCCTACAGCTTCGTATTAAGAAACACTGAATAAAGTACCACATAAAGGCTGTGAAAACCTATCTGACGTCAATAAGAAGCCCAACTATCTTCCCAGTGACCATAATTGATCCCAGCTCTTTATGAACTTTAGTGTCTTCCAGGGAGACACGAGACACCCTGAGTCTGGCTCGTGGTTTACCTTTGAGGACTTCTTTGTCACTCATCAACCTCTCCAGAACGTCGCTGTCCATTTTATCGAAGGCGTCGTTGGTGGGGGCGAACAGAGTGTATTGTCCTGGCTCCCCCAGTTTGTCAATCAAGCCAGATGCAGTAGCTATGCTCTGGATCAAAAAGCGATGTTTGTTATTATTATTACTACTGTCATAATACTGTCATCATTGGGCATGTACAGTATATGCCCATATATATGGAATTTCTTTTCTAATAGTGCCACTGTCTGTAATTTAGAAATCACAGCTCAAGATGTCCATTATATGTAAGACTATAGCACTATTTCACCAAGTCTATCTGTTGAAGTGGTAAGGAAAAGTTAATAGAGGAATCCCACAATACGCTAAATACTGACTCAGTGTAATGTATAATGTATAATGTATGCATGTATCGTCATTACTGTTGACCCACTATAATGGTTCTGGATTAGTGTCAGTATTATTGTAATACTAACGTTCAGAGAGGACAGGTCATCATCAACTTCAATGACATCCTGGATGGTGTTTCCTGCGGCGGTGATGACCCGGTCAATCACATGCACCACTCCATTTGTGGCCACCTGATTCCCGTGGATAATCCTGGCACAGTTCACCGTGACGATCTGCACAAGGGAAGTGAAGGCAGGCAACATTTAGGGCGCTATCTTGGTGATCTTAGCGCTTCGTCTAAGCGCATGGCGTTAAGTGCATTTAGGGCGTGTGCCAGTCCAGTTTTGCTATTTTAACGGCGTGTTTTTTGGGCGCTAAGCACGGCGCAACGTGCAAATGGGCTGAACCTAGTCTCTTCATTAATTATAGGTGTGTCTTGGGCGTGACATGCAATAAACCAATCAAAATGTCATATCCCATTCCCTTTAAAAGCCTGCTTTTCCACCTTGGCGGATTGCTTATATGATGGCGAAACAGACATGCTCGTGCGTGTTTAGTGCGATCAAGGAATAGGCTATATGGATCAATAGTAGCCTATGATCAATATTATTCCGACTAACCATTATGAGTTCCCGGTAATTCCTGACAGTGCTGTTTACAAAATATATGCGGTTAAATTTTGATAAAAGCGCCTGCAACAGCTGAGAATAAGCTACCAATGGCTTCCGTCTCACCTTAGAAAACGCCAAATTAGCCTGCTTGTTTAATGAATTTCGTTTGATTATGCAATGAAGCAATAAACTCATGTTCAAGCTTCGTCCGAAGTTCATTAGGCTACCTGCATTCAAATTTTGATTAATAACATAATTAATTTTGCCTTAATGATGACACTAAATACAATAAAGCTGTCAGGTTGGCAACCCATAGGTTCATGCATATTTTCCCTGTTTTTATGGGATGTCCTGCTTATGGAAATGTGACCAACCTGTTTTACTCGTAGTGTAGGCTAATGCTTTTAAACAATACACTTTCCCAGGAAAGTGCGATTTACAGCAGGGGAAACAGACCTGCTCATGCATGAAGTTAAAGCGCACATGCAGAGAATGGCATTACAATTTATTGTGAATTAATTGTGTAACGTGCTGCAAATTTTGTGTTTCTAATTAGATGCTCAGTTCTCTTTAAAATCGTTTTGTTCAGTTATGGAATAACAGGTGAAATCAGCGGGGTTTTAATAAGCTGAGAGTATGGAAACCTTGTCACTGTTATTTAAAAAATAGGAAGGATGAAGAATACGGTTCAAATTCAGTTAACATGGTGACATTTATCTCCGTTTTTTTAACCGTATGCTATTGAAAAAACCTTATGCACAGTGAATCCGCTGTAGCCTAGGCTATTTGAAAAACAATAAATGAAATGTTTTGAAAGGTTTTGAACTTTTTTCAGTCAAAACCATTCTATTTACTTACAGGCTGTAGGCCTAGAGAGCTCTATTGTAATGACATCTGAAGCGCATTTTCAGAACTCAAATGTCCGTCTATTGCAGTGCGCGAGTTTTCATCATTGACAATTCACGCATTAGGCTTGATATGTTATCAGCAAATGGAAAGCCATTTTTAATGGATAGCCATTGTCCCGTAACAGAAGATTGTCCCCCCAGAAGATTACAGGAATTATTGGCAAATATAGGCTAAGTCATAGCTTGATCCAGGATAATTGCGAATAGTCTATACATGTAACCTTACACGTACCATCGCACATCGCCTGGATGTTGGAGTGGGCTGAAAGCAATTTAATGCGGCATTTCCTTTCGCTGAGGGACAGGTATGTGGTATTTGACCTATGGACCCTTTTATTATTATGCATTTTTTGATATAGCCTACACAATAATATTTCACATTGTACTCTTGATATTTTTAGTCATGATTGTTTGCGCCCCTGTGTGTAACAGAAAAGAGGGTGTACGCGCGTTGTGAACACGCCTATGTAGGCGCACTTATATGCGTCGTTAAAATAACATGTAAATGACGTGAGCACTAGGCGTTATAATGAGCCCAGCGCCAGGTGTAAGATAGCAAAGACACTTGCGTTTGGGTTAGTGCCGCTTAGCGCCGGGTGTAAGATAGGGCCCATTGTGTCATCTCCAAATGACGCAGTGCGTGATGTCATTTTAGAAAGATCACACCAAGTGGTGAGGTACACCAAGGTCTATTCCGCATGCACATGCCATCTTGCTTACCCCATTGGAGTAGTGATTGATGTAAAGGCCGAGATCGTTGTACATGGAGTTGACGCTTATCCCGTTCTTCATGTCTTTGGTCAGCAGGCGCTTGTTGACCATGTGGTAGTGAAGGGCATTGTACAGCTCGATGTTCACGTTGCTCTCCAGACCACTCCTCACTTCCTATTGGGCAGAAGTGAGGAAGCAGCTACAATTAGGGACATAGTTAATTAACATGAACCCTAAAATCTTTTAAAAAATATTCAGTGCATTGTTGCTTGTGTGAAAACTGCTTCACAGACATTATAAAACAAAGTGAAACAATTCAAAATATATTCATAGTGAAAAGGTAGTGAGAAAAGTAGATGAAAAAACTGTAATAATTAAAATAAATAAAGAAATAAAATTACAATAAAATGTTTTCCACATGCCACACTATTAAACAAACTGTGTTCCCATGAGTTCCCACATATAAATATTTAGCCAGGATACTCACAGGGTCCAAGAGCTCCCAGGCCTCATTGCTGGGAGCGAACATTGTGAATGACCCTTCTCCTTCAATCTCTGGCCTAAGCTTTGACAGGTCTGCATACTTCTGGGTTGTGATAGCGTTCACAAGACCCAGTGTGCCGTACACGTGGTCAATGGGTGCCACTAGAAGAATTGAAATTAAAATCTAATTAGAAACATACACAGCAAAGTGTTTCACGTAAAGTCGACAAAGTACCTTTAACTGGAGTACATACGGTCCTCAAATTTGACTCATTAACAGAGTCAGAGGTGTAAGAATTAATTCAGCACTAAAATGGTTGCTGTGAAGAACATGAGCTCATTTTAACAGTTTAAATAAAAACAGTGTAAATCATACTGGCAAACAAGATAAAGGAGTATCTCTGTTCTGTTATATGTTAAAAGGCACTGGTTTATTCCGTGTAGGGTTGTTTTTTTTGCGCTGATGCCAGGTGCGACCTGCTGCCAGTTTGTACTGCATGTAATCAGCCTTTCAACACGCAACGTCGCTGAGCTTCCCTCCAGCACAGGGGCTGGTGTTTACCTGCAGAGCATCCAGGCATTCCTTCCAACTTCATATATCCTGGGCAGCACTCATAAAGCACTGTCCTGAGGGCAGAGAAGGAAGAGAAAAAAGGCTATTCCATTTGTTTTACTGTAAGCGTACTGCATCAGTCTGCTGGCATGTACATTGTGTTGTTAAAAAAATCTCCAAAAGGGCAACTTTTCAGCAAATGAAAGAAACTGATTTTATTGTTGTCATTTCATTACATTATACAGGTTCAATGATGTTTTGAATAATACACTTTATTAGTCCCAAAGCCATGCAATATTGACAGTGTGCAGCACACTTTGATGATACAAGTTTTCTATTTGTGTATCAAACTCAAAAAAGCTTAGTTTTTTAATGATGCAATGCAGATTGATATGAAAATATACAAGGGAAACTTACTGAATCCCTTCCAGTCTCACTGGTTGTAATAACTTTGTTTGCAATAGTGGGCAAAGGGTCCAAACTTGCGGCATACTGAGTTCAGTTGAGGATATACAGTACAGTGTTATTTCATGAATCCGGGAGAAACCAGAGCCTCTGTGGACAGCAGTACATTACAATAATTGCAATGGTTACTGAACCCAGAGACCCGCGTAAGGTTCTCCCATAGAGCAATTCTGCGAAACCTTTTCGCTGACTCAAGGACAACGATGTTTTTGATGGTTTACATCGTGCGGAACATACGGTGTTTTTCCATGCTGAATCCATGAACTGATTCATCACCCAAACATGCCATGTGGTCCAAGTCTGTGTGCCAGCGAAACAGACAGAAAACGCTTCCTCATTAAGATTGCATTGCCATGCCGTTGCATGCATGATAAATCCTCCCTACTTTAATGCAGAAGCATTCGCATGGCCCGTGATCAAGCTCTGGTTAACCTCCAAAGCATCATTCTTTTTCTGGAAATTATACAGTGCAATCATACGTATTTACTGGTCGGAAACACGGGCTAGAAGATCCCACAAAGATTTTAATCCAACATATGGGAATGCATATGTTAATAATATCAGCATAATAATAATATAAGATCGCATAACATGGTGATGTGGAATATCTGACAACGTGCAAATAAAAAGAAAAGGCAGTCCTGATATGAGACCATGCAATAGAAATAACCCCTTCTCATCTGCAATGGTGCCCTCACAGTAACATTATGGCAGTTTAAAAAGATATTAAATATTGTACGATAAGTCGTCAACTGTATGAACAAAATGTACAGATGGCGAGTCATACAGTCTGACGCATTTTGATTTCCTCTGACTTTGATGCTTACAGTGCAGAGTGCACAGTTCTGACAGTGAAAGCTGTTCTCCTCAACAGTCATTCAGTCATTCAAAAAAAGTAATTCAAGAAAGAACATGTGAGCGAGGAACAAAGGGGCAACTTCAATCGGCGAGTCAGGGAGGTCGAAGACGAGCATCTCCCCCGAAGAACCTGATGTTCGATGAGGCGCTGCCATCCTGGCTGGCTAAAACCTTCCTAATCTGGGTGAAGCCGGCACCAATTACACACGCCCTGCAGGGCTGCCGGCCACGGTCGGCACTGACACGGTCCAGATTCGACACCATGCAGACCGTGGGGCCTATCCATGGTCTAAGTAACTTAACAGCCACCACTAGTCCCCAAGCAACCATCCTCAACTGGATTTTAAGAGAGATTTGGTGAGGTAGAGGCACACCCTTAGAAGCTTCCTGTTTTTTTTTTGTTTTCTATTTAACTTGTGTTTTTTTGTTATTTTATAGTTAAGAATGTATAGCTGACCGTGTTCTATGTTCATTACTAGGGATGGCTCCTAAGTTGTGAGAAAGTTGTGCTTTGTCGGATCTGCTTTGTAGTCGCATCAATGACCTTCAATATGCACTTATTGTACGTCACTTTGGATAAAAGCGTCTGCCAATTAACTGTAATGTAATGTAAAAGGAAAAATTCCCAGTAAGGAGAAATGAACCAAATGGGAGACTGATATGTTGCATACGAGTTAGCTTAAAGCCATTTCACAGCACTTATACACCACCTAATATGCCTTTTTTCTGCTAAATTTTGGCATGTTTTTCTCAAAACTTGTGTGATCTCACCTCCACTGCTCAATTTGTATTGTTGTTGAAAATTATTTGATCTTATTCAGCACACAGAATGGACTTCAAATTAGTTTCAGATGAACTGTACGTGCTTGGAAGGGTCTATTACAATTACTATTAATATTTTAATAATTGTATCATTTTGTAATAAAGCCACATTTCTCCTCACTAATAAACTATTCATACATTAACAAAAAGAATATGATGAATTCATGGAAGGACAGAGCTGGAATTTGGCAATAGGTTGAACTGGAATATGAAATGGCTCCTGTGAATAGTTACAAAGCAAGGAGAACCCGTTGGCATGTGTTTATGTCCCATATGACAATACAACTTCCTCTCCTCCTGCAGTACTTCTGTCATACAGTAATGGATGTACATTACAGTAACCACATGGGTCCCAATAATTTATGAGCCCATTAATTATCGCTCGCTTCACTGCAGGTGTGTTTTTGTGATTTAAACCAGCAGTACAAAATGCTTTAAGCCTTGCTCTAAATAGAAATATATGTAAATACATATATAAATTAAACTTTGTGTGCAAACCATGATAATCTCTGCACAAATGCACATTTTTTTTATTTTTAAATGTTTTAATCAGGGACATGTTAAACTGATATTTTTATTTTTCACGCACGACTGGCCCGTGGCTCTAAGTGTAGACACGCTGCGGAGAGAAGCCAGTGTTACACAATCCTCATGGCTCAGCCTCAGGGGAAGGTAACAGGGCAGCACAAAATAAATGCGAGTGCTGAAAAGTCTTTGGCTGCAGATAGGCTCTGCCCTGAGTGTCAAAGGAAATCCATCATGTTCCCAAAAGCTATCAGTCAGAGCTTTCTTGCTCAAGAGAGCAGATGGGGTCTCGGGGGGTGGAGGGTGAGAGGTTGGGTGGAGGGGATGGGGTGGAAAAGGAGGAGGAGTGCTTCTAGTGGACAATGGGAAGCCTCCACACTAACAAATGCTTCCATATGTTTCCTCGCAGTGGCCTAAAGCTAACGGAGAACCAGACATTGGGGGGCTGGCCAAGCGCCAATGTGCAGAGGCTGGAGAGACCTGAGGTGCATGCTGGGGGAAAGGGAGCGCTCCAGCTTTTGTGAGGACAGAGGAAAAGGAGTCAAGATGGAAAGCGGCCCACGGCCACCCTCTGTCTTTCAATCACGGCAGATAGAGTAGAGTTCACAAGGTCACCGCAAGATACAATCTTCACAGCTGTGATAAAGCGTTACCATTTCGGTACTTTGCTCCTGCGCTCAGGTGAACCCTTGACTCCTGGCTTCAAGAGCAAAACATGAAAGCGAATATGAGTATTCCACAAAACGTAAATAAGAAAATAAATAAAAAAATCTGTCACAAGGTTCTTGGAGAATGTTTTTCGCCTTTGTTCCACATTTCCCATTCGAAAGATGGAGTCACTGACTGTCCTAGGTGAAGACATGCAGTCTTCGTTAAAGTCATCCTTTAACCATGTGTTAACACAGTTTACACTGGACATAAGTAACTGGTAGCATGGCTTGGGTAATGTCGAGTTACTTCTGTTCTGTTCTAAAGCACTAGTCCACTGCACAGTGATGCGGCCCATGATCCAGGATCAAATACTGATAATGCCGGTGCCAACTCTGGTTGACAATTTAATGTGGTGCTGTATAATGAGCCACAGCTTCATCCAGAGAGGAAGGGTTTCTACTGGCAGGATATTCCCCACATTGCACAATAGCGGCCCCTCTGGATGATTGGTTGTACTGCGCTGGTCTGTCTGAGCCTGCTGCCCAAGATGTTCAGTTCCATGTGGACCACAGCTGGCTGCATGGATTTTCTAACGACATGCACGTTAGTCTGTGCCGACAGTTGCAAACGAGCTTTCCAAAATTGGGGAATAAAGACAAAAATGGGGAATTAAAGGGGGTTACAAAATAGATGTTCCTTTGCATATGAATGAAGTTTGATAAACAAAAATAAAACGTAATTAAATTGGCACATTCACAGACGCCAGTCCAATTGACAGTCACAAGGAACATACGTGCGCTGCTGGAACTTGGAAGAATGACTTTGTATGACAGCTGAAATTAACTGATACCAGAGATAAAGCGCTGCCAAAACACTAAGCCAGTGATACAGTCACAACTAGGCTACTATCACTGATTTCCACTAGCCAGTGAGCAAGAAAAACATCCAGTAGCCTTCAAGATGTATTCCAACTGAAAATATTAATAAAAAAAGGTCCACACAACCTGACAATCTGTTGGGCCATTGCTCTTTATCTTAACATCCATCACATGCAAAATACATTTTGTTGGGGGGGGATTCATAATCTAATATCATAAACCTGTCTGACACAATAAACTGAGCAGACAATGGAAAGGATAGGGAGAAGATATACCTTGCTGTAAAGAAATGCTTATTGCACAGAGTCTAGCAATCGGATCTCATTGAAAGCTACCAAACTTGTTTGCTAGCTGTGCATTCGCCGTACTCTGAAACTCTCAATCAAAAGGCTTTGTATGCCTTGGCTGCTCTGATATACATAAAAATTCATATAGCACTGGCTGTCCAGATCAGGGGAAGGCTATCTGAGGTAAAGGAAATCTTACAGAGCTACTTTCAAATGTAAATGTAAAACACTGTCCTTCCATTGCTGAAGGAGTGCAGCGCTACGCTGGTAGCTGCACTTTCTCCCTTAGTGGAAACGTTTATGATACCTTGGAGGTTTTACAGACTCCTTGGATGTGGCGCTGCGAAGGTACATGCTAAGCACACGAAAATCCCCACTGACACCAGTCTTCTGATTCCAAGAGCAACGAACAAACAGCAGCAACGGCAGCGGAAACTGCTCGGAACGCAACGCTCACAGAAAAAAGGGTTCTTTGGCTTGTCTCCATAGGGGAACCCTTTTTAGTTTGTTATGGAACCCTCTACGGTAGGTGTGAAAAATGAGAAAGCTCCCAGCTTGAACCATTTTGCCCAACAAAGAATCCTTGAACTAGTTAGGGTTCCTCCGTGGAGACACGGGAGCAGCGAGCCTTTTTAGAAGCGATTCTTTTGAGAGAAAAGCTGCGGTTTGGACGTGTCCAGAAAACCAGGCAACGGAGACAATCCGCGTTTTTTTATTTTACAAGGGAGCCGGGCCAGAATAAAAACTGAGTGAAAGACACATCAACCAGGCTCTCAGTGAGTCATCCCTTGCCACCCCCTGTTTAAACCATGAAAAATGACATGGAAGTCCCAACGTTACATCAGCAAAATTTTTGAATACCAGCGGTGCGCCATGGTTGCCTCTCAAAACAAGCTAATAATTCAATACAGATTTATATTCGAGCAGCATTTTTATGACTTTGCTCAAGATAGAATGAGTTCCTCATGGTGTTTAATTGACGGTCCTGTTTTCATACACATATGTTATGAACACGTCTCTGTTACTCTTCTTTCTTTCTTAAAAGCTGTATAAAAGCTTTACACGGGAGACGCTTGGCAATCCACAGGTAAAATATCCCTCCATGCCAATGACAATGTTTCTCTCTCTGTGTGCTTACAAATGAATTATTAACGCAAGCTGTCAAATAGATTGTCTCATTACAAATGAGTGTAACGTCTGTGTATATTAAAGGAGGTGACTGTTTGTGTGGCAGTCACTGATCATCTGAAGTGGTGCTTACTTTTATTCACTATAATAAACAACCGTCAGAGTATGAACTCTTCTAGTGAGAAAACTACTGGGAATGGAGAGAACTTTACCAGGAAAGGGCCGACTTTCTGTTCTTTTGCTGTCCCTTCAAGGAGACTGGATATTGTCAAAGTGAAAATAAAAATTCCATTTAAGATACCTCTTTAACGAACATTTGGCAATGGCTAAGACTAAAAGGAACGAATCACAATTGATTTCAACCTGCTCAAGGGGGAGGGGTAAGGTGGGGGTGACTTTAAACCTTTTACATGACGTACCGTTACATTGCCTTACACATTACCTTAATACATCAGTGTTAGGAACACAAACATAAGAAATCATCAGAAGGCTCAGAAGCCCATTCATAATCAAAAAGTGTAATATTAACCTCATAAACAACTATTTGTATTGTAACAAAACAAGTACCACTAGACAGATACCCTATCTTTAGACTGTATCTTTGATTTTCCTTAAAGGAAATCAAAAGAAAGAAAGGATAACTTTGACCTTTGACCTTCAGAGTTCAGGAGCATTGCAAAACTCCAGGGCTGTGTCCGAATCAGAGCCCTATCTACTGCTCCCCGTCTCCTGCGTACAGTGCACTGGCAGAAGTGTGCTGTTTAATGTGCACTGTTTAGCAGTCCGCAAAAAATACGCCATACTATTTTCCAACCGTACTGTGGAAGTGTCGTAACTCATAAGCAGGTCATAAGACGTCCCAGCCCCACTCTTGCACTGCCATGTTGCATGTTGTTTTTGTTGTATTTGAAGGAAAACATCTTTTTTTTTTAAACAAAGCTTCATATTTATGCAACCAAAATGTTTGTGTACTTCTTGAAAAGTGGGCTCCCGAATGTACTCAGCGAAATCCCGGAAGTAAGTGTGTCATCCGGGTGTTTCAAGTATACTGCAATTTGAAAAACTTTCGCCTACTCAACCAAGGCTACTCAACAGTGTTGAAGAGTGCTGATTCGGGCACGGCCCAGGTTCCAGACACTGAGCGATTAAACCAGGCAGCTGAGGTGAGCAAAGCACGCACTTACGCTTTCTTTCCACAGATGGAGCCGCGGTACCAATTCCTGCAAGTGCTGAAGTATTTCTTTTTGGTGCCCATAACCTGCTGGAGAGCGCACACGTTGGGTCTGAGATGGAGAGAAAAGGAAAGAGAAGTGATTAAACTTTGCAAAGAAAAATAAGACAAGAGAAAACTTTCCTTCACATATTAAACAAACCAATGGGTCACCACACAACTCTTTTCTTTCATGTTTCAACATGATAATGGGAATTGATTGATTGATTGATTTTGAGCCACTAAATTTAACGGCATAATCAATTGTGAAAAATGACAATATAATAAAAATGTAATTAATAATAATTAATAATTATAATATGTATAAAGCCATTTGTGATTTTTGGGATGGACAATGCTAATTCAGTAATTTAAATTATTATTCCTCTACACACTAGTTGCCCCAGAACCACACCAGCAATTTATCATGTAAAAGTTCATATCATATCTTTTTAACACCATCTTTCCATTCCTTGTTAAGCAAAGGGAACAAGCCATACTTAATAAATTTTATGCTGCAGCCTATCTTTTATAAAAACAAATAAATAAAACTGTGCATGGGAACATGAATAAATATGGATTGTACTCACAAAAGCAATTATACAATTATGTTTTATGTCAATATATTAAACTAAGCATTCTGTATTCTTCACTCCACCCTCATATAAACATAAAAGTATAATCCCTTGTCCACAAAATTGGCAAAACAATTATTTGTTTTTGTTATACATTTCAATTAAATAATTTCAATTACAAAAATCAGTCGTTTTTTTGATCCACTGTACTCCTTGTTGATTTCATATTCATAGAGCAATCCCATTAGTAGTTTCTGCATTTACTTCTAACAAAGCAGCTTTTTTCTTCTTTCTTTTGGTTGGTAGAATTGCCATTTCTCTTACCCCTTGTCCTTGGCCCTGATGCGACTGTGGGTCACTATCTTGTCATAAGCAGAGGAGTCCGCCCGGTCAAGGGCGGACAGCGCAAACACTGCAAAGGCGGCTACGAACAGGAGCTTCATTCTCGGGTCGCCTCCTGCTTGGACTACAACATGAGAAGTGGGAGCAGGTCTGACAGAAGGAGCTTATATATGACAAGACTCCACATGTGGGAGGAAGCCAACCTGATGTTTGTACCACCCACCCCTTGAACCCCTGCAAGACTCTCCTCTGCTCAAAAAAGGGTGTAGTCCCACAGTCTGGAGTCAGCTTTATTATTGTTGTTGTTGTTGTTGCTTCTGTACAGAATTATTATTAATAATTTTTGCAAGTGTACGTTTTTAAAATGCATTTATGTAATTTTTCATATGCATTCTGAGCCAAATGCATCAGGAGACTTGCGAGAAAGTTATCTTTCTCTCACAGTTTCCCTTATTCCTGAATGCAGACCGATCCAAGGAACGGAGGGGTTACCTTCCTTCCCACTGGGTCGAAAGGTGGTCAGTCAATTTCAGGGGGCAGTTCCTGAATTAGCAGGCAGAAAATGTGAGCCAGATGGGAGTGTTGGATAATGGAAATCTCTCCAGTAAGTTATCATCGGTGATCTCATTTTGCAGGTCACACAGACTGTTCAGGAGAAATGTGATGGAAGGAAGGCAGAACTGTTACATGGATATGGACTAAACATTGTGTGTAGAGCGCCATCTAGTGGTTAAAAGGAATCAGGGGGACAGTGGTAGAGGTCTCGATAATCTAATTGGATCAATATGTAGGAAAACTACAGAGTACTTATATTGAAGATGTTGATACCATACATTGTTTAATTATGTTCTGCACTATTGATAATTTATGTTTTTTATAATAGTAGGTGTGAGTTCATGTTAATCTGATATTAACATTAAATCCTTGTAACATTAAATTAAATTTTATCATAAATGTAATGTTTGTGCAAATTGGAAGAGATGGGGAGAGTTACTGAAATGACTGATTGCAGTTGTTTTTCACAATAAAATATCAAGAAATATAAAGGAAAAAAACCAGAGTAAAATCTAGTGGAGACACAATGTCGACGGTATTGTGCTCCTTTCCCTAGTACTCTCCTGGTTGTAATTAAAACTCTCACGTTGAGGAAACAGTTTTCAGAGTACTGGGAAACAAAGCAACCAAGAAAATGACAATTGTAATGGGAAATTAAGATTGTGACAGTTAGACTGCTTCCATGCAGATGCGAAACACGTTTGAGTAGGCCTAATTATTCCCTCTGAACAGCTTCTGATAATGTATTCAGTCTTTTCACCTTTAACAGTGTTTTTAAGATGGATTTTAAAGGTATATTTTATCCACTACTGTTAAGAATACTTATAATTCCAGATTTACTTATGGAAATTAAAGTACAGAAAAACAAGCTATACATGGTATTTAGTACAATATTAGACATAAAAGGTTTGACCTCTTGCCGAGAGAATGTTGCTTTATGTTCTGCGTAAAAACCTTTGTGTATGAGAAACTACTCACACACATATTGGTCAATTATTTTTTAACAGCTTTTCAACGGTATTTTTAAACTGCTAAATGAATAGAGTGAGAACTGTGTTTTGATCAGGAGATCTGTGCCCTTGCGGTATTCCCTCATCTGCTTGTGTGCCTTTAAAGCTCCATCATATAGAGCTTGCTTCAATCGCACATTATTTATTACACCAGCCTGGGCCACTGGGCCCCAGCATGTGTTCAACATATGAACACAAGGCAAATGAATCAGCACACCAACCAGCTGAGACTATTAAAAAGTATCAGGAACATTTGAACAGGGGAACAAAGTGTATATTGCCATACAGTGAAACTGCCCGTGGGTAATTTCAAGAGTTTATATAATTCAGTGCAGACAGCCCCCCCAAGGGGAGAGAAATGAGGACAAACGAGGGGAAACACTGAGGGACCGGATGAGGACAACAGTTACATATGATACATGTGCATAACCTCCAGAAACACACTGAAACACGCATCAAGATATATTCATGCACACATGTATGAACATCCACACACACACATGCTGTCACACACACACACACACACACACACACACACACACACACACACACGTACATGGGCATGAACATGTGCACATGCACACACACACACACACACACACACACACACACACACACACACCGCACACATGCATGAACATGTGCACACACACAGGCCCAGGCAACAATGTTCATTTTACAAATTAGAAACAAATGCACTGGAAGCTTCATGGACATTTGCTTTTTCACTAATAATGTGTCATCAATCAATGTCATTGAATCAATCTATAAATAGTCACTGGAGTCATGTTTGTAATTTCAGAGACGATGAAACAGCCGGTGGAAACCACTGTCACACGGTCTAACACAAGCTGAAAAATAATCAGAGTAAGGTAGAAAGTACATAAGGGCAATTCCAATTCCAAAAACAGCAAAATTGAAAGTTTATCAAATCTCTATGAGATTACATTTCCTATGTGGACAACTGTATACTTAATAAGGAACTGAAAATCGTTTTGGAATAACTTTATTGGTTTTCATCAAAACAGGTCTGCCATGACTATTCACAGGTCTTACATCATAGAGCTCCTCAATGAGCCACAAATGGACAGAAGAGACACACTTAGCTTCATGTAAAGTACATATCAGTACAGATGAGATGTTCACTGGCCTTGTTATATTATGCAACTCTGAGACTGAAACCTGAATCGTTCATTTTCAACTTCTGGGTCACAGACTGTGATCAGGTTTGAAGTTGAACCTGAAAGTTTATTGTTTGTTGTTGCCAGAGTTTCAGTGTTTCTTGTATTTTAGTTCAAGTTTGGGCTTTTTTGCCCAGTTTTACTATGTTCCTCATTTTCTCCAATTTTAAAGAGTTTTTACAAGTGGGTTAAAGCCATAATATTATGATCCTTTAAGAAAAAATTGGTTGCTTCTGTTCAAAGCTGATTTTTGGCATTAATTTGTCATCTTTACACATGTTCAAACTCACACCTAAATATTGGAATCAGTCAAATGTGTTGTGTTTGTAGGAAAACAGAGCAATATATGTTTAAGTACTTGTATTATTGTGAAACAGTACAAGTCGATAATAAATCTCACATAGAGTTCTACAGTTGAATGGTCAAGATTGTAGGCCTAAGTGTTTTTTATTTCAGCATAAAATGAACAAAAAACCTTGCTGACAGTTATATTATTTTGTAATCATTTTTGTGAAAGTATGACAAAATTGAAATTTGACCAAAATCATAGTTTATTATGGCATTAATCCACATGCAGCTGGCCTGTACAGGTATGTTTAATTACAGGCAGAAAGTAGTGTTTTAAAATAGTGACTGTATGTTGGAAATGCATCAGGATCAAAATTACAGTGACTTTGACAAATATGGAAGATATTAGGCAGATTTGACGATGCAATGTAAAGCAGTATATGTAAACCTCCTGTAGATGCGTAATTTCGTTACCGTGCATATTAGATTAGTTTGATGCATAGTAAAGGATGTTCTAACCTACAAACTGGGTCAGTATTAAGTAGTTTGAAGCCAATAACCATACTACCAGAGATTGACTTGTTTATGTCACCACTCACCACTAATTACTCCAGAAATGTCATTGTTTTCAAAATAAACACTTTTTAGTAGGTATATTCTCCCAATGTTTTTCAATTTGACATAAAGGTGGCTTGCATTATGGTTAATATTAAAGGTGGTAACACATAAAGTGTTCACACAATCATGTCTGATAATCTGATGTTCAACAATTGTAATTTTTTCAGGTAAATTTCAGAGATGTAATTGTGTTACCAATTTGTGCAATTCCGTTACCAACGCTCTTTCGGTCTTGGACCCTTCCACATGCAGGAAGTTTTTTTGATATGATAGCAGGGGTATCATCTGAAGTTATAAAGCTTTTTATAGTCAGTTAGGCTTTAAGACTTATCCACAGCAAGTAAAATTAAGGCCAAAATTTCTGTGAATTGTAATTCCGTTACCGTGGAATTGCCAATAAAGTAATCAGGTTCCAAGTTATTGCGATGGATTACAGATAGTTACTCTCTCTGAATCCCAAAACTTTCTAAACGTAACAACAGTGAGATGTCTACAGCTTGGCCTAGTTTACGGAGATAAGAATACACATCATAAAGCAAGTAATTGGTGATAAATTAAATGCAAATATAATGCTTGACATATGAACTCGCATACAGCCCCCGTTTCATCCCATTCTCTCTCCCTCTGACACGATGCAGACCCTTTCCAACCATCTGCAAGCCATAGGCCTGCATGCAAAGGGCCATCAGTCAGTCTGAGAGAAACATGCTTCCACGTTAGGCACCACAGAGGGACACACAGCACGGCTTTTGACCGACATACCTGTACAGTTGACCTTGCAAACACAGCGCAACGTTTTAGACTTCAAAGACCAGATAACTGGCTGTCTAGTCTAAACTGGGGCTGGGATCAGGGATTAGAGAGGACAGTTCACAACACTATGACTGGAAGCAATCTCCCTCAACAGTTTTATTGCCACAGGGGTCACATCTAGAGGCCGGTGCTCCACTTTTTGTCCCCACGCAGAACATGGGTAATGGAAACATTTGGGCAATACCAAGGGGCTAGAGTCCCATTAAAAATGTAAGGTTGAGTGTGCTCAGCCTCTCCAACACATTCCACTGCCTCTGACGTCTACCACAAGAAGATCTATGGTGTTAGTTGGCAAACCTAAAGGACACACACAGGAGAGTATTAAACTAATCACTATGACCAGGAAAAGAAGACTTGGTCAAATAAATAGCAATCAGAGTCAACGAGACTCTGTTCCAATCCATTTATGAAAGCCAGCAATTAAATCCTTTGAAAATTTCCAAGAAGGAAGATTTATTTTTTGCACACTGAATTAAATCTACAGGACATTTGGACCCCTGAATTGAGAATAAATCAGTGGTGAGTTTGACTGGTGAATGCGAAGCGGGTTCTTACATTACCGCAGCCAGTACATGCATCACAATTGCGGGAAGTTTAAATGACAAAATGCACAAATTCTCCATCTTGATGTGGACTTGCAGTCCTCTTAAGTGGCACCTTCTGACCTCGGTTGGCTGCGTGGGAGGTTTTGTGGAGACAGAAGCGTAAAGTACAGACTAAACGTTCACCTGAGTGCATCCTTTAAGGGCACTTTTAGTATCCTCTCCCTGTCTGTTCAGCCATTAACAAAAGCCCTGCATATTCCACGCTCTTATCGCCATGTAATACAATTTCATAAAACGCACTGCGTCGTCGTTCACAAAGGGATCAAAATGGCTCCTGCTTTCGCGTTTGAAAGTTTGACGCTTTCACGCCTAGTTTCTTGTCAACCCATGTTCACCGGGTTCACACATTTTCAAATGCGCTACTTCCCACGCTTTAAAAAAAAAAAACTTAAAAAAGTAACAACTTGCCCTGTTATTTAGAGAGAAAATCTTTGGTTAAGATGAAGCGATACTCATGAATAAACATTCCATTTAAACATTTCCATGGTAACGGGGAGAATATTATTGCATTGTGATTGGAGGCTAATTTTGTGTCTGAGTGCTGCATGTGAGGAGGTGTGGGAAGATGTGAGATGAACTTGAGAGATGAAGACATCTGCTCAATTTGTCCAAGCGTGTGAGCAATCTAGGTGACATATGCCTGATGAAATTCCGACACAGTGGCTTCCTCACTGACAATACAACATCAAACAATACAATCAAAGAATACAATCCAAAAATGCAAATGCAGTGCAACGTCCATTTATATATTATTGATTTATTGATTTTTAAATGAATTGACACCTTGAGCATCATGCTCTGGAATGGGAAATGAAACTGCATGTGTGCATACTCATTATGTCATAACCTATCAGTGCTTCAAAAAAAAAAATGCTTGTTTATTTTTTGCATCAAACACACATAACCTTACCAAGTATGCTGCAAAAAAGTATGATTTTCTGCTAATTTACTGCCCCAATACACAACTTTAACATTGATTGGATATGATTTAATACTGCCTGTAAAAATGTTGAAGAGAAACAACCCAATGAGTAGAGTTTGCAGCACAGTAATGCAATGTGACAAATGCAAAAGCCAGGCTGTCTATTCATCCCTGTTGATTGTTTTAACCCTGGAAGTTAAAATTGAATGAATCCAAAGGTTTGCATAGAAAATGTATTACATAAATATAAAGACATTTGTTTTGCATCAAAAACATCAAACTCCCCCCTTCATTTACATACATTTCAAGTAAAGTGCAAAATAAAGATTACAGGTCTCCCTTGTTAGACTACGATTAACACACTTACTGTTGGACTGTAAGAGAGAATAACTTAGTCTTTAGTTTTTTGTGCAGTGGGCTGTCATTTAGAAAGAAAAGACATATTGGTGAAAAATAGTTGAAAATGTAATCATCTCATGTTTTTTTTTAAATGATAAGATTACATATTGGCTGAAAAATCAGTTAAAACATTCTCAGCCAGTATTCAACAAGGTTCACCACCACTGAAGATGTGCAAATTATTTATCAAAACCGGATTATTTATTGTGCTACATTTGACAAAGTCTATGGCTTGCTGCGGCCATTTTGTTTCTGAAAATCGTGATATAACGAGGGAGCACTGTACAGCATATGCTAAGGCCGAGTGCAGAGAACAGGCTTTATAAGGACAACGGCTGCTGCACTTACTTTACTGTGTAAGATAAGGGAAGTAATACACATAAGATAAAGAAATGCTGTTATCGCAACTGTCTCTGCTAAATAGATACAAGTCTGGATATATGTGCCTTTTTCAGTAATAACACTCTTCAAGGAATAGACACCAGTTAACCAAACCTTTCATTCTTTAACGACAGGTCGCAGATAGCTAAAGCCCGTGTCATAAAGAATTCAAGGGAACTTAGTCTTTTCCTGTTTTACATACCACACATTTCCCTGAGTCTGCAAATACCCTCAAATAGATTTTTTTCTTCTTCCTAGACAAAAATACACACATTTCTAGAGACTCATGAAGTCACAAAAAAAAACGTTTTCCCAACGTCACCTTCCTCAAACTGTACAGACATTAATCTCTTCTGGTCCGAAAGCAGTTAAAGAATCCCTGTGACACACTGGCAGAAAAAACAAGATCTCCTTGGCACAGAGATCTGATTGTCAGCCTCGCAATACAACAGTCACGCCCATGTTGTGTTGCGTCGTACCCTCCCCCAACACCCCACACACACAGTTTCACCTGTGGAATCAGGGGACGTTCGAAACACCCTACGAAGAGGAGATGCAAGTGTCCACCTTGGGAGTCTGTTCCGGCAGAAATCTCTCCATCTCCTCCCCCACCTCCTCCTGACAGGCCACCACCTCCTCTTCCTCCTTCTCCCCCTCCTCCTCCTGGCGGGGCAGGTTCCCCGGGTCAGACTCTCCCGCCTCCTCAGAGACAGAGTACATGGTGCAGGGGTTCAGACCCGAGGATTTACCCTTGTGGCACTTCTGGAAAAGTCTGAAATCGGAGATGTCTTTCGGGAAGTCCTTCCGGGGCAACTTCTCCTTGCTGTCGGTGAGACTCGGGGTGGGGCTGGGGGTGGGGCCTGGTGAGGGGCTGGAGGCGGGGCCAGGCGAAGGGCTGGAGGCAGGGAAACCATTAGACAGCCCATTGTTAGCCTCGGAGGTTCCGGCAGCCGCGTTGTGCTGAAGCAGGGTGAGCTTGCTCTTATCCTGGCCAGTGGTGCTTGCTGGGGAGTACCTGAAGTGGTGGTCGGGATAAACAAAGCTGGATGAGCCCCCGGTGAGTTTACCCCCCAGGGTGGAGGGCTTATTGTGCTTCATCATCCCCAGGACCTCATATCGGAAGCTGGAGATGTCTTGCTTCAGCTCCTAGAAATATTTTAGCAGAAATAGCTCAACTGAAAGAGCGATATTGCAAGAACTCTCCAGTATTGGATTTTTAGAAACACCAATGAGATTTGATTGATTTGGCCTTTCCCTGTTAAGACTAAGAGAAACTAAAAATAGCGACCTGATTTCTTTACATAAAGTTAGAAATGAGAACTTAGAAATAAAAATTCAGTGTGAAAACATATAATTTGCAATTCAGAATACTTAAAATATTTAGTCCAACATGGACGCGTCTTTAGTGCCGTTTTTGGTAATGGAAAAAAAAGACGACTGAGCTACTCTCAATAAAGTTTATGAAAATATTGTTTCAAGAGCCTAGATTAACACTGAAAGCATTTAGGGAATACATTTTCTCTTAGATAATCTGTGGCTCATTGTGTCTGTGTCCCGTTATCAAATCAGGCATCACCCTTAAATCTGTTAAACCAGCTCGAGTAGAGTCCACTCGAATCAGGATTTATACGTAGTATGCTTACAAAGTTAAGCACTTTTAGGGAAAATTACATTTATACAGTAAACACTGTTTTCCTAACAACAATACTGCGTTCATACTGGCTAAAATGGTGCTGCGACTTACAGAAATAAAACGATGCCCATTGGCCAAGGTTGAAGAAGTGACTGACACAAATCAACCCTGGCACAGGTCAAAAGAGGCATGTTAAAATTGATTTATTTCTAAAATTTATTTTATCTTTTGAAAGGCTCCACATGTGAGCCTTTGAGCATTCCACATGTTCTACTAGTAACATAATATACCACTGGCACCTGAGCCTGCTTAAAGAAAATACATAAAAATAATAGTATTTGTGTGGAAGTTTCCCCAACATATGCAATGAATCATAATCTTTCTCACAGTCACTCCCTATCCAGTGTCCTGGTTCTGGCGCATGCTGTGTTTACATTGAACAGATTGTTGGGACCACTAAACGACAGCGCTGCGCCAACCCAGAACTCCAAGCACACGACGGAGCCCCTGCGACTCCCACTCCAGGGCAACCACAAAGAAAAGCAAGGACAAAAATAGCAGCATCACTGCAACTGTCATTTTTTCCCCGTCTTCAGCAAAGCTCGCTACTGGTAAGAGGCAGAAACAGTGCAGTGTGTGTGCTATTAGAACTGGAGAAAATGTTTGTTACTTAGTTTGTTACAGTACGGATACACCACATATTAACGCAGTCTGCGCAAGTTCTGTACTCTTTGTGACTCAGGGAGAAAAATGTAATGAAATAAAATACATTTTTATTGATAGACCTGCCGAAGGAGCACTTTTAGTGCACCTCAATGGCAATGCCAGGTGTCCACTTTTTCTATACAGTACAATGCTTCATTACTTGACATTGACTGAGCGCATTACATTCAACTGCACTAGCATGTGGAAAATCACAGTAAATTACCTTGAAATTCTCCTCGGTCAGCCCCTCCTCTGTCTTGGCATCCCGGATCATCGCTGCCACGTACCTCTTGACTAAATTTCTCAGCACTCTCCTGCAAATGTGAAAACACAAATCAAATATTCGACTGCAAGGAGCAAAAAGCATTCATACTGAGCAAGAGCAAACATGTTAAAACTGCTGCATTTGAAACTGCTGCAAGGTCAACATAAATGTAAAAAAAACACCCTTGGTTCTCTAGCTAATAAACTGTTATTGCATTACCTGATACTGATGGTTTATTCTCATGGTTTCTGCCGCCCTTCTCTACAGAAAAAGGATAAATTGCATTTAAGATACCTGTAATCTTAAAGTGGAAATATGGTAATGCATGGCAACACTCAAATGTTAATTAAATGCTCATACAATTCTGGATAGCACTTTTATTCATCAAGAGAGAAAGTTTCAGAGGCCAGTGAATTTCCCCATATCTCTCAAAATCAAAGTGCAATATTGTTTTAAAAGCTACATGACATGACTTCCGTTTAATTAAATGTGCAATTATTTCACAAATGTTTTATTTAACAAATGCTTTACGTTAGAACCTTACCCCTAAGGTTCCAAACATTCCCGGTCTTGTTGATCCTGATTTTTGCAAAATTGCCTCTTTGTCCATTTGATGAGGTACCATATGGACTTTGGGCTGGGGAATATGTTAAAAGGAGACGGCAACGTGCCTCCTTCTTCAAAATAGCTCATCCACAGCTTTGTCCTCGCGAATTTCCACTCAATGTCCGCGTGATCCTGTCACGGGTAAGGGAAAGAACAAGGACGGTGCACAACCACAGTAACATGCATCACACGTCAGTGACTTTCACCAGTAGGTATTCTTAATCAATTCCCTCCCATAGATACACAAAGCCAAGAGGACACACAAGGAATCTGAGTGCTATACCACGAGTCTGGTAGAGAGGAGTGACTCACGGCAATGTGCTGATAGGAGTTGTTCATCATGGCGATGAGCATGTTCAGGAGAACCACAGGGAGATGATGTTGTACGTGCCGAACATGGTGGCACCCACAAACTCTGTGAACTTGTGGTCGGCCCTCGACATTGGTCACGTACAGGCTGATAAGTCCAAATATGGACCAGAATAACGACTGCAGAGTCTCGAACAAGCTGTAAGACAGACAATCGACCACGTCGGATAAACTGAGGAACGCGCTTTACTGCATTCAACACTTCATCCAATGCCCATCAATGGTTTTAAAACAGTGGTTCTCAACCCTGGTCCCCCCTGTGTATGCTGGTTTTCGTTCCAACCACAATTGCAATACTTGAATTTTAACAAGCTGTTAATTTTTTTAACCCTAATTAGGTGTTTTTAATGTTTAGAGGGATTATTTACATTCTTAAGCCACATTATGTTAGTAATAGCTATGCATGCCATGAAGAATAAATGTACAATATTCACATTGTGCTGTATTGTAAACAATTAAAAGGAGGTAAAAAATGTTTTAACTGATCAAATTAAAGACTGAGGTGAATCAATTGGCTCATAATTGGTGAAATTGTGGACACATGGCCACTAAAACTAACCGTTTGGTAAATAATGAAGAATTCAAAGACAAAGCAAATGATAACGAGCCAAACCTGCATTGTGTTAACAAGTTTAAGAAAAAAATTATGAAGGAACTTAAACTTGTGCTCAATTACCTAATTAGGAGCCTATTCACCTGAGTTCTTACCTCTTCTTTGTAATTGTTTGAAATATAACACAATAAGCATAACGAACATGGGATTTTTTTTCTTCAAAGCATGCATAGCTATTGCTAACATAACGTGGCTTAAGAGAGTAAAGAGTTTAAAGTGTTCTCTCTATACAATAAAAACACCTAATTAAGAAAAAATAACAGCTTGTTAAAATTCTGGTATTGCAATTGTGGTTGGAACGAAAACCAGCATACACAGGGGGTCCCCAGGACCAGGGTTGAGAACCACTGGTTTAAAACACACATGGCAAAATCTAAATCTAAATATGTTTTTAATTCAGTAAAGACAACTGCGGCTAAGGAGCCTATGCACAACAGAATATCAGAATCATAATTTACATTATTAAAGCAATAATGTAAAAAGTATTTTTTTTCAAATGTATTTACTGTAATTTATGTTTTAAATTATTTTCAGCCAGGAGAACATAACTGCATCTAAACATTATGTGTAAATACAGCAGAATATAATCATCATGGAAGTTATTATAATAAAAGGAACTTGCAGGAGGAAGATACTGCACAGAATGGGAAATTAATAATATATCTCATTGGGTTCCCATTTTAAAAATAGATGTTTTGTTATTCTCTTTTGAGAAGGCTCTGGCCTTTGTTTACAAACAAAAGAGCAATGCAGTATGGGATTGCTGGCTCTCTGGATCCGCAGTCTCCCTTTTTGAAAAAGGTATTGATTGTTCTTGGTAACCAGTCTTGCTTTTCATGGTCTTTGCATTCATGCACTCGCATTTGCATTGATTTTGTCTTGGATTCAAATCAAATCAGCGGCCGTCCGAAAACACTCCCCGCGATAGTGGGAACAGTCGCCTCTCCCGTCCATAAAAGCAGCGGGAGAGGATCGCGCAAGAGACATTCGAGAGACGCGGGCAGGTCATGGCGCTTACGTTGAGAAGGCGTTGTTCTGGTGCTCGCAGCGGATGCCCTTGCACGTGTCCTCGTCCGTCTCGTAGTAGAAGTAGAGCTGGTTGAGGCCGTTGGCGAAGGCCAGCAGCACCAGGCAGTAGATGAAGAGGAACTTGAGGATGTCCAGGAGCATGCGCCCGAGCGATATCTGCAGTGGCCCGAGGTGCGAGTTGGCGGTGAAGAGGGAGATGAGCCGCAGGGAGCTGAAGATGTTGGCGATGGCGAACATCGCCTCCGCCACCAGGGTGGGGTGCCACATCTCCCAGTCCTCCCGAGGCTTACAGTTACTATACTGCAGGGGGAGCCAGAGAGCAAAGAATCGGTTCAATCTAGCCGTAGAGCTTTTAATCTTTACTTACACAGAAAATACATTTTTCACAGATAACCTTAACCTTAATTATAATCACACTGTTGATTAATAAATGTCAACATTTCCCAGGGCTTCTTCGAGAGTGCTTCCTCACAGAGCACTCGCAGCTTTTCATTTGAAAATGTGACCTTTCTGTAACCCCACTTCAGCATCACTCCCTCACTGCACTGAGCCATTTCCAACATTATTATTGCCCCTTTCTTAGCAGTGCAATACACAAACTTTTACCCACTGAACAGACTTACAAGGTATGTGTGGTTCCTGTCAGGATGTGGCCCCTGCCTTCCACAGCAAGTGCTATTTTTTCATAAATAGCTTCTTTATGTGGTGAGGTTAAATAGGGCTTCAGGTATATTGTTTTCTGCACACACTGACTTCACAGAGGAATAATAACACTCACTGGCATTGTTTTACATTGCAGGTATCTTGCAATGTTCAGAAGCCATGTACTGTTAGCCAACAAAGGCTTTCTTGGGTGTCATGTGGAGATTCACATACAAATGTAATATTGTTTTCACTTGTATTGACTAGAATTATTTTCACATTTAGCAGAGAAACCCCGCTTAATTCACTTGACACACCTTATTCACAAGATTAACACTGCAATTGAATCCGCAGGCATTTGTCGAAAAGGACAGAAATAATTTATAAACCTTTACGTCTTTCTTTAATAAAGCGAAGCAGCACGAATAGTCATAATGTCACAAAACGTCATTTATGAATTTATAATTATAATTTAAATAAAATATAAATATAATTTTTGTAACATGAAAGATAATAAATATGACAATTTTCTGAACATCATGGTCAGCACAACTCATCTTGAAGAAGAAAATAGCTAATTTGTCTTTGCTCTGCTTTCCAAACCGCTTACCCTCATCATCAGAAATTTTTATTTAAGCAAATGTTTCCCCTGCAAAATGTTTCCTTTTCACCCATTTCTCTGTCTTATTGTATTATCAAGTGTCATTTCTACATCCATTTTGCAGCAAAGAACCACTATTAAAACAAAACTAAACCTTTCACTCTCAGCTCCGAGGCAGCAGCACTTATGGCAAACCTGCAAAAATCTTTGTTTGTAGTCAAGGACAAGTCAGTACAGAAAATAGATATTATAGATATTGGCTATTTAATACTGCAGTATATTGTAAGTATATCAAAATTATCGTCACAATATATTTAAAATATACTGCAGTATATTACATTTCCATAAGGGTAACTGTAAGGCTCCCGAGTAGCTCAGTCAGAAAAGTCACTGACTAGGAGTCCAGGCTAGGCCCTGTAGATGTATGTATGTTCAAGCCTTGACCTTAGTTTTGTTAGCAGTCAATTGTGACTGGAGCAATTAGCCTTGTCAAAAAAAGGTTTAGGTATGAGGTTAATTGTAGGGTGTAAAACTTTCATAAATAGAGTGTATGCACTGCCATGTATTTGATCTTCAGGTGTAGGTCATGTAGCAATTCCAAATTTGGGGGAAAACATAAAAATTAATTAGGAATAGCCTAGTCAAAAGGCCCAACAATGGTAATCTTATGCAAGTCACCTTTACATACGCGACGATCTTCAGCGAAATGGTGGCCAGGTACAGAGAGTTCATGACAAAATCCATGAGGTTCCACCAGTCATGGATGTAGTCCTGAAACCCCCCGTCCCACATCTGTTTGATCTCCGTCCAACAGAAACCTACGGTTGGAGAAGGCACAAAGAGTTTGTATTGTGTTTTATTAACATCTTTTAATAATCTCACCTAATAATGTCACGTCAGCTTTTATCACTGAACCAAGTGCATAATTTACCACAATAATAAAAAAAATAGAAATAATTATTAATAATAATAATAATAATAATAAAATGGTCACCAGTTACAGCTAAAATACTGTATGCACGGGTCAAAGAGAGATCTTTTCACCAGTACAGTATGAACTAGATTGCTTCAATAACACGATATAGGAAAATAATTTAGCCGTGTCTAACTGGGTTTCTGCAATTTATGCCAGTCTGCAAGCTGCAGACAGGATTTCCATTAAAACCTCAGATTTCACCCACCAGCCCGAGCTCACGCGACAACAATTTTTCTTCCTTTCCTTGCTGAGGCATATGTTTCCATTTGCTATGAAGTTTATTATGCTTTATTGCCAACTGAATAGCGCTAGAGGTGGAACGCTGAGTATGAGTATTCCACAGCACGAGAGATGGAAAACCGAGTATCAATATTCCATAGCGCTGGGGGTGAATATCAACCTCCATAACAATAGTGGTGAACATTAGTATTCCATATCACTAGGGGTGCAGCATTAGAAGATGTAGCTATTGTCTGTGGTGAGTGTTACCTAAGACCCAGGGCAAGATCATCCACTCCACAGCGGTGGGAGCAGGGCCCTGGCGGGAGGGGTCCGTGGAGACGATGTGCTGGGACGCCAGCAGCAGGAGGAAGAGGAAGGTCAAGTAGGACGCTGTGTGGCAGATGAATTTGATGAAGGGCTTGCGGATGAAGAGGCCGTAGGGACTCTTGGGGATGACGAGGTAGCAGAGGGAGAAGAGGGGGAACAGGAGCCCGATGAAGACGCAGGTGATCAATTTCACCGCCCAGTGTCGCCTCCTCCAGCCGGGGAACTCGTCATACCAGCGCGTCGCCAACAGCTGCTGACAGTTGGGCTGGGCCACAAACTGAGCGAGAGTGAGAGAGAGAGAGAGAGTGAGAGAGAGTGAGTGAGAGTGAGACATGAATATCACACATTCAATTTTCTACACAAATGGTAGAAAAAACATAACGTTACATACTCGAACAACATCATACGGATATATCATATATCATATATGATCTTATATTTAAAGCTGTACGCCATAATTTTATCATATTAAAAATGGCATATTTGATACCATTTCACACTGGCATTTTTGCTATGCTATTTTCCATTGGTGCCAGCGGGTGCGACAAGTATTCACACGTGACGACTGCTCAATATTACCGTGTCGGACGACATTGTTGATCATCTCTAGCAGTCTTCTTTCTCCAAAATACGCTACCACTGCTGGATTAACTTCTAAGCAAATGAAACACTCGATGTGCTCCTAGTGCTACACCGCCAAGCAAAACGTGCTGATTTGTTGTGACCGCCAGAGACTACAGATGTAAAATCCACCAAAACTGAAAACCTCTAAGTGTTCTCTAAAACCTTTAAGAGAGGACCAGAAAAATGCCACCACTGAGCTAGCATGACCATGAACGGCCAATCAGTGTCTGTCCAAACATATGTCCGTTGTCTTTCTATACATTCTAATTTCTTCATCTTTAACAGCGAGGCAGCCTTCCAACTGTCAATTTCCTCTTAATACTTGAAAAATAATGAAAAATAGCGTGAACCAAGTCATATATTCTCCCTGGACTGCAGGACGTTTGTATGTTTCCAATAACTCTCAATAAATGAACCTTTATCTGGTGTAAATCTCACAGAGGGATTTGTCTGTGATTATCTACAGTATGAGGCATAAGAAATAGCAGAAAGCAATCTCATCATAACCAAATTGTCACCTAATTACCCCTGACAGGGTTTTCCAGGGCTTCCAGTTTGAAAGGAAATAATGACTATTTAAATGCATTTCATCAGTGTGATTTGCAGTAAATGCTATATGTTTCTCAATAAAAAGGGTGTGTATTGTGGATATTACAGCAGGAACAGCTGGAATAGATGGCCAAGTGTTCATTGGGGATTAAAGCAAATTCACCATTGAATGCCTGGATGCCATATTCCTGTACTTATATTTACTGAAATCACTCAAACCCATTCTCCAGGAAAACTCAATATCTTAATTTGAACAAAAAGCTGGACAACACTAAAAAGAAATCTAATCTTAATTGCCATTATAAATTTAAATTCAGATAATAGCTTTTTTATATTATTATTATTATTATTATTTATAATTCATTTTCTTGCCTAGCATTTTATCACAATAAAATATTGATTTTGGTCAATATAATATTTAATTGAATTTAGTTCAGCATAACATGAAAGCGATTACATTACTTGACTATAAATTTAGCGGAATATTGCTTTGAAAGTTATTCAGGTCAGAAACTCAAAAAGCATTGCTGTCCTTTTATGTCTTAACATGCCTAATAGTAGCTATTGGACAGAGAACACATTTACTTTGACGACATTTCGTATTCAATCATCATGATCCTCTAAAATACCATCATCACGCCATAACCATCATAATTTATGTGATAATTGCCATATGTATGCTGTCCCTCTACCAACTCATACTGTTTTCAGACAAGACAAAGGCCAAGAAACACAATGTCCCATTCCAAGTTAAGAGCAAAGCACGTGAATCAAATGTGAATATTGCACTCACAGCGTAGTTCCAACATCTCCCACACATTTTTCAAAAACAAGAAAAACACAGTAAAGTAAATGGGTAAGGATTTATTTTTGCTGTTAACTTTTTACTTGAACTTGGCTCCTTTCTGCCTTTCAGGCCTGGATCTGGAACCAACCAATTAAAAAGGTGTGATTTTTACACACAGGCTTGTCATTTAAAATGGAGGCTGTTGCTGCCGCTGCGAAAGTGCAGTGTTTCAGAAACAGATGCTCAGTCTGTTTCCAGAGTTTTAACATCTTGACTATTATTAACAGTCCCAATGCACAAGGGGGGAGCTTCAGACAGGCCACACACTTAATTTTAACTGCTTCACAAAGACAAATATGCAGCACTGATCCTTAGATGGATGGAAACCTACAATGTGCCAAAGGAGAAAGCCCTGGAAACATATTCATGAGGCTGAGGGACATTTTTATCAGTTTAATACTTTAAATAAATCTTCAGGTGCAATATCACTGTATTTTCAAAGGGGGGCAACATTAGTCTATATAAAAATTAAGGGCTATTAGAATTTCAGCAAGACAAATGCCTGGTAAAAGGTGCACTTGGTAGGACTATTAAACATTGTGTAAATATATAAAAATCCGCTTTAACTGCTCTTGCACTCCAGATGTAATACATCAAACGATATTAGTAATTTGGCATCATGCAAACTGCAATCCCAAAATGTAGCTAAATACGTCACTGAATATTCCCTTTGGCAGAGATGTTGCTGCTTTGTCTCTCGGGGTGAATATTTATACTTGTTAGATCAGAGCATGCTGCACTGATAGCACTGAGTTATGCTGCCATCTAACACTGGTGTTTCTGAATCACCATATGCCGCACATACACAGTTACATAAGCAGTTACACATAAGAGTTAAAATCCTTGATATAGTTCAACAGAAACAAAACGAAGATCAAAAAGAAACATATCGTGTGAACTGTAGAGATTAGAGAGTCACAGTTTTGACCAGACTGCTACTGGAACCAGCCTTACTGTTCACAAATTCTGCCCTCAAAGATGAACAAATACAACATCCTACCCCAACTTTTGCAAATATTACTAACATTTAAGATTTGTTCTTCCCTAGGTAGACGAGTTTAATCTAAACATTCAGCACTACAATCATCAGGAAATACATGTGATGACAATTATAGTGACATATTATTGAGTTCAAATGTGTTGTTTCATTATGTTACTGTAAAGCAAACTTTTTTGCACTCATGGCCTGCAAATCACTGTACAAACATTAATTTATTTATTATGATTATTATTATTATTATTATTATTATTAAGCTTCAACACACTTAGCTGCCTACGGTCACCAGAGACACTAGGCCAACTAGGCTGGCTCAGCCTCCTTTTCAGTGCCAGCATCCCCTGACAGCAAAAAATAAACAGAACTTTAACAATGTGAGAGACAATCCTTTATGTTATACTCCTTTAAGAGTCTGTAAAACAGCTCTGGTCATTCAAATAATGGAGCTCATTAGTGGTGCATCAGGGGACTGTCAGGCTGAAGAACGGAAGTAATGCCAACCCACAGCTCCCTGGAAGGGCGCATCATATCCCAGACACACACAAAGCTAATGTAGCTTACCACCATCAGCAATTTGTTTTTATGGTCAAAGTACGACAAAAATACTCATTATTCAGCAAATATGTTTTTTAGGGAAATTAAATAACGTCATTTAAATGGCAGCAAGTAAGCCGATGAATTAGAGTGTACCGCACTGCAAGTCTAAAGACTAGAAATCTGTTGAAAGTTCTGTGGCAAATGCAAGCATTATGCTTTATAGCACGGCCAGGCAGAGGCGGCACAAGCTCCATGCATCATACGTCTGAAATGGGGAGTGAACAGCGCAACTGCAACTTGCATTGAACAGAAATGAGAAACTAACCATAAATGGGCATATTTAATCACCACCCACAGGAACAGCCTCACTCTATTTTCAGTTATATCTTCCACGAGTCATTACACCTGGAAATGGCGCTAGCAGGAGAGAGAGACTCACCTCCTTCTGACCATACTTGATGGCCAGCTTCAGCCTGGCCAGGTCGTAGTTGCCCTCCTCCTCGAGGAGGTTGACGTCGTCGCTGAAGTTGAGGATCATCTCCAGCTCGCGGGAGCTGCGGGTCTGGTCCAGCAGGTCCTTGGCAAAGCGCTTGCACTGCTGCGACAGCTCCTCGTACTCCGACTTGAACTCGTTCTCCACCTTGCTGAGCTCCTGCAGCTCCCAGCTGAGCTGGAAGGCGGTGAGGAAGGGGTCCTCGCTGGACAGCGCGATGAGCGACGGGCTGGCGAGCGCGCGGTAGATGTTGAGGCGGGGACCGGGAGTGGCGGAGGCTGTCCACGTCCGAGCTGGACACGCACTCCACGCAGTTACAGCGCACCTCGTGCGGCTGGGGCACGGACACGCCCTTCTGCACCAGCAGCTTGATGACCTCATAGTTGTTGGTGTGCGCAGCCAGAATGATGGGCGTTATGTCGGGGGTGAAGTCGGAGAACTGCTTGTCCAACAGAATTGGCGGAACCTGTAAACAGAGATGGGGTGAGGGGGGGACAGAGAAAGATGTGAGTCAAGCGTGGAAGTGTGAATACGTTGGAAAAGACGACACTGTTACAGTAGAAGTTATTATACGTCTTTCAACCAGAGCAGCCCGTGAATCGATTTAGACATATGGACGCTCCATTAAAAATGCTCCTCCAGACAGATAAATCCTGCAAACAAAGTATAAACATTATGTTACGTTTGACGTGACGAACTGAAAAACTGTTACGAGCCATTTTAAAACAATAAAGAATTATCAAAATAGCTCTTCCAGGTACATACTCTAAGTCTTCATTTGACTTGCAGGAAGAAAACTTAGGAAGTGTGATTAAATGCCCTCTTTCAGATTTATTTCAGAGGCCATCTCTAACCCTCCCAGATTAGGCTGGTTAACACACGCTGATGAATCGTCGGATGGAAAGGCCAGCGCTCGAGATGGGGGGTAATAAGAGCCCCTGAGCCCTGAGCCACTCGAACATTAATCACTTAATTCTAATGCTGTTAGGTTAGGTCAACGCATTGTCAGGATCATGTTGGTAGAGACAATCCCAGATATTAATAAGTAAAAATGTGACAGGCTTTCATAATAATTCATGATAATGTAAAAAAGGGGGGAGGGGGGCTATATCTTGACAAATTACCAAGAAGTCAAATGCTGCTGCCTTTATTTGTAATACAATGGGAGATTGCACCACCACTGTCATTAGTACCAATCAGAAAATTGTATTATATTGAACTGGCGAAACATCCATCTTGGTGGCATATCCTTATAGATTTATCTGATTATCTTGTGCTTTTCTTGAAAATATGAAAAAGCTGCATAATGGAGAGACATTATCGGTATTATTCTCCTCTGTAAAATACACTGCAAAATGGTTATAGATGGGCATAATGAACTAAAGAGGTGGTAGCTATTTGAAAGCCTATTGATCTTGATGGAGGACTTTATAATGTCAGAAATCTATCTTGAACTCCCAACCATTTTTTCCCCACTGTGTACGGGATGAGTGGTGTGCTTTATTACAACAAAAATTCCCCTTGACCGAAGAGAATAAAGAATTTCCATTACAATACTTAGTTTTAATATTTGTGGTCCACTGCGTAAGAAGCCATCTTCATGAAGATTCTGAGCATAATGACTGGTTGGAGAGCGATCAACAGACGTGCAAATGGCTGATTTGCATTTCACAGAAGCGTTGAGAGCTTGAGCGTAAATCGGAAGAACACCGGAGGGCTAAAATATACTGTGATGAAGGATACAATCTCTGATGTGCAGTGACTTCAGCCTCCAGTGGTCCAGCCCTCTTTCTCAGACTTAAAAGAAAATTAAGTTTAGCTTTGAGCTGTACTGCAGTTTTCAGTTTGCTTAAAAGCCTAGTCCTCCAAAAAGTGTACATCTAGGCCAGGGGCTGCACAGCGAGGGCCAACCAATTTTGTGATCACGCACCAACGATGGCTCTAAACTATTTAATTAGCCCCGGACGCTTATTTGATCGCGTATTTTCTTTGTGATAAATGAGGCTATAGCCGCGGGACCGCACACGTATCCTTGGTGACGACGTTTTTGCGGTCCGATGCAGGAGTAAACAAACGCTGCTGCAAAACCAGGACACACATCGACCCTCCGGGACTGGAGCTGCGCACCACTGATCTAGGCTGAGAAAATATCCAGCTATTTCCAAATAACGTACAATGCAAAAATGGAGACTCATCTTCCGGTGTAACTATTTTACACGTCATCGTCAGCAAGAAGGCTTCGGAGGACTTGCCAAATTCTCAGATTCCGCTTGCATGTAATTTATCAGGGGAGGATGCATGTCATCCGTCTCCGTATCTAAGAGTTTGTTCCTCTATCAAGCTAATTATTACTATTTTTTTTTATTCCAGCCATGTTACCAAGATTATCAAAGTGGCTAAAGATCTTAAGATGCTTTATAACTACCAATTCCCACGACTTCATTTTGGAATGCACAGTCGCAGGTGCGCGCCTGTATCGTTACTGCAAGGTCATCGTTCAGATTGGCAGTGTTTGCACGCCAACGTGCACATCCTGCAGATGCGTGCCCTTTTCCTCGCCGTGTTCACCCAGCGAGTCCATCACTTTACCAGCTGGTCCAGGTAGATAGCAGCTGCCTGATCAAACATAGACATGTGCTATTGGCCAGGGAGGCAGGAAAAACCTGCCATCTGAACCTGTCTAGTACTGGGAGGTGGCATGGCCCATTGGACTCCCAGGCACAGTCAGTGTTGGCACGAGCAGGCCTTTTCACTGCACCAAGGACCGCTATTTTTGTACAGCTTTTGCCAAATACTTCATCAAAACTTTCAGTTGATGTATCGACATAGACATCAGCACACAAGATCCTAAACATAATCTACTGAATTACTTTCTTTTTTTTTCACATCATGTGGAAATTTATGATTAAGATAATCACTCACATTGAATGTTACTTTTGAGGGGATACTTTAAAGCATGTATATTTACATACATATCGATAGTTTTAATTAAAATGATTCTGCACCGTATTTCTGAAATAAAATAGTAATTAACATGATTGATCCTTGATTGCCAAAACTCAATATGTCCTTTCCCAAATGTTAACATACACTAACCGGATAATTTTTAAAAATACTAAATACACATCTACTACAAAGTACCAAAGGTAGTCCTGTTACTGTTTAGAAAGGAATCAGCAAGATTTTGTGTCAGGTGGTGGGTTTCATCACATGCGCAGTACTTTTTTTTGTTAAAAACTATTTCCCCAAAGTCTATCGCAAGGACAGCCGGCCCAAATGAGAAACCGAAACGGGAAACCCCACCTGCTTCTCCCCGCTGGGCTTCTTGTGATTGAGCAGAAGCTCCACGGCCCCCACCACCTCCTTGCGGATGGCGTGCAGCAGGGCGTCGCCCACGTACACGTTGAAGCTCAGCAGCAGCTCGATGATCTCCAGGTTCTCGTTCTCGATGGCGATGAGCAGCGCCGTGCGGCCCAGCGGGTCGATGCAGTTGATGTTGATCTTGAAGTAGATCTCGGCCTCGTCCAGGGCCTGCTTGACGCTGGCATAGTCGCCCTTCTCCACCGCGCTCAGGTAGGCCTTCTCCAGGGACGAGAGCTCCGACTCCGCCCTCACGATTCGCAGCGGGATGCGGTCCCGGTACGAAGAGTTGTCCGTCCGGCGGTAGTAAAGCTGAGACATCGCTGTGCTAGGCCATCTCACGCTGCCCAGACTGGGGGTGGGGGGAAACTAAGGGGATGGGTTTGGGGGTGAAGATATGACAGGAGAAAAATCAGGGGTCTCACGACAACAAGGCAGAGATTCTATAGACCATGCAGTTCCTGCAGCACTTACATCCTCTTGGTTTCTTAACTACAGAATGCTGTCCAGTCGGTAACAGGAGTTTTCTGTGCTGTGTTACAGCATAGAACATCCATTGCCACCTTACTGTACTTGGACACACTTCTTAATCCGTTTTCTCAAACTGTAATTTTTGGACTCAACCGTTATAGAGACCGAAGATTCAGTGATAAGAATGTTGAGCTACGTACGTACCTGCTGAGCCGAAAAAATGTGTGATATCGGTGAGCAGATCTAAGATTCGGCCCATGCCAGAGGTGGCCGTGCAGCAACCATCCCAAAAGATATATCCATCATGTGATACTGCCAAGGCATACCTGTCTCAATGCGAACTTAACGGCAACTCTTCAAGGCTTTATCCTGTCCTCAACTCATATATAAACCGGGGGAATAGTATGAATGCCAGGAAGAATGCAGTTTCCCGTAAGTACACGGGAAAAGCCTCATCAACTGACCAAATTGCGTATGTTTGGTCTAATGCTTCCTGAGAGATCCACAACGTCCTTTGTCCGCAGGGGGGAGGGGGCGGCGTTCCAGTGCAGAAAACAAAGTGCTCTAAGGAGCATGCAGCCCTGTTTTTAATTAACTAAATGTTGACTTGGTGGTGACTTGTACTGTTTTTGGCTATCATTTCTTTACATCTGCACTCATTCTTGTGTTATCTTCTTCTGCTCTTAGCTTGAGAAGTCTGGGCTAGCACTGAGCTGACTAAGTTCTGGATAGGTTTTAATTTAGTTACATACAGAGAGAGACACACATGCACACACACACACACACGTTTATATACTGTATAAATTTAAGACACAGCGTCTTATTTGAGTTGTCAGTCCAACCATACTGCTCATCTGAAGTGATGACTCGCCAATCTTACATTAATCGCTCTCTATAACAATGCACTTACTGAACTGTTATGACCACCACAAAACCAAATGCCACAAACCCACAAACCTTTTACTGTCTCTCATGCATTTGACATGGACTTCCCATAACAGCACACAGGAGTTAAAGGTTACCACACGCTTGCAGAGTAGACTAAACATTACGTGATTTCAACCCAAAAGCATCCCCTGGATCAAGTCATGTCGGACCATGGCACTTTTTGAACATGCAAGAATGTACACAGTACATAATGACTGACTGTCCTTTAATGGCCTTTTTTGTCAAATGAAATCATTTGTCAGGACTTAATGGCACTACATCTCCAGCACTCCTCTCAGGAGACTGGAGTATCTGGAAGAAGCTTTCACCCTAATGCAGCAGAACTAGAGCAGGGCATTATCATGAGAGTGAAGCTCAGCAAGTTAACCACCAGCAAAATTACACTTCAAAGGCATCAGGCTGTAATTCACAAGCAATAATCAGAGCCTGTTACTCAGTAAAAAAAAAAGGCCCTTTTTAGGAACTCTTGCAGAAGAGATTGGATGGTCAGCATGGTCCCTTCAGTTCACAAAATAAGCATGGCATGTCAACAGTAGGCTATATAATATCAGGCAGTGGAAACTCATGTTAAGGTCCCCATAAACATACATATTCCAGGATTGAAAATGCATAAAGGTTTTTTTTTTTTTTTCATTTTCTTGGGCAAAATATTATATCAAAATATTATATCATTTTCAAAATGAATGAAACACAATCAATCAATCAAGCAAGCAAAACCCCATCGCTAAACAGGTTATAACATTAATGATAGGCTAGCCTATTTATGATAGTTAACTAAGTAGCCTAATCTGTAAAAATATGCGACTAAAGAAATCGGAACAAAGTCATGCCAGCGGAGAAAACAAACGATGGAAATATTCAAACATTCAATGTCCACTGGTGATAGAGCAGTCTCCTATAGGAACAGAAACAACTGCTATCTGCTGGGTCAATATTAATGAAACTTTTAAGACAATGCAAAATATACATACAACACGCTATTATACAATAATTGCAATGAATTATCTCAGAGCTCAGTTCAGTTCCTCTCGAGAAACCGCACTTTTCTTCCGATTTGTAATGTTCTTAATAGAGCCTCCGTTTCGGAGAGTTCAGTGAAAGTGAATAGTGAGTGCACCGTTAACAGACTTGGGTTTCTAAAGGTGATTTCGTATTCTTATTATTGGTTTAAATTTTGCAAGGTAAAATAACAAAAACAGCAGCGTTTCTAATGATAGGCTAAAAAAACATTTAAATCAATATACTACTGAAATGGCAACAATTAGCTATCAATATAAACATATAACTAGCCTACTCGCTACGTGGAGTTAACGTGCCGTGCACGTTAGTCAATAGTCAGCCATGCACTATTAGTGACGGTGCTATAGTAGCCTACATTTGCTATTGTGATTGCTGTCAGTCAGTCTTACATTAAACTACCCGGTGCATTATATTGGGGAGTCTACATTTGTCTTCTTCCATTAAAAGCTGAATCGAGGATGACGTTCAACACTTTTAAAACATTCAGAGCAGTCCTGTATGTTCTTAACAGTGTATGAACAAAATCACACAACCTTTACGATATTACTAAATTATTAACGCAGCGTTTGGCGAGTGCAGATTGGAGGTAGCCTATTTATAATGTCTTAAATAATTCAGTTGAATTGCGGACGCAGAGGTGTACCTACAGTTAGGCTCAAGCGCATCAGTAAAAACGGACTTACCTGTTTCAGTAGGCTACCTGATCTTGTGCTTATGTCATCAGGCGCCAAAAAATCGCAGCATTTCGCATTTATATCACCACAGAAAGCTCCACCGATTTGAAAAAGTGTAGGCTACTTACTACGACAAGAATCGAAGTGGAAACACTAGCATCAGCCTACTACTCTAAAGAAACGAGTTTATTTCAAACGTAGCAGAGACGACACCGACGTTATTGGAGGAAATAATTTAGTCGATTGTTTAAACATTGTTTTCCTGAAGCGCTTCCTCTCTCGTTGCGCAACAGACGAGTCTCATTAAGATTCTTTATTTTCATCCAGTTCGTTCCCATGGCTTATTAAAATATTAAATTTCCACGAGGATCTTGCTTCTTGTAATTAAACCAACTAAGACTTAGGCAGCATAGCCTGAGTTTCATTTCGGTTGCTTTTTTCTTTTTTTATTATTATTATTTTCCAGCCTTTCTGTTTTACCCAAAGGTCAATAGTGCTGAGGTTTTCAATTGTCAGTGGAGCAATTCTTGCCAGCTTTTTAGTAATCCACATAGTGTCTCATCCCCCCTCTCCATTTCCCTCCCTCTCGGACATTACCCACCCCAGCTGTTACAGTGGGAACGGCCCTCCCCATGCTGCGGAGGGGAACACGTAGTCACGAAATATGACGTTTTTGATCTGCAGCAGAGAGCAGCGGTATTTCTGAAATTTTGTCATTCTGAATAAACAGAAATGTTAAAATTAAGAAGTAAACTGGAACAGCAATGAATTCTGAAATTCTAAATTACATGCCAGGTCTTGCGTCAAAGGACATGTCTGCAATCACACGCGAACATGTGTCCTGGAGCAACAGTTTTACTCTGTGTAGGCTGTTATAAGCAGGTAGACCTTTGGTCATTGTTGAGATTACGGGGGGGGGGGGGGGGGGGGGGGGGGGGGGACTGCTTGAGTAACTTTTACATGCAGATTTTAGGAAGGTTGTGGGTTTCCGAGTGGATGCAATATTCTATGCATTATTAGTGTTCTATTGGTTATCTTCTGACGCAGACTGAAGACCCACCTCTTCATGCTGCATCTTACTTCCCCTCCCATTCCCAACCCGTATTACTCCCACCTTTTGTACTAATTCAAGCTATGGTGTTTCTATGGTTTTAAGTTGATTTTTATATGTCTTTATGTTTCTCATAGGGCTTGTTATGGATCCAGTTTGACTGTATTTATAATTGGCACTTTGGTTCTTGGTTTTAATTCACACTAGTGCTTTAGTCACATTGCAAGGTGAAAACATGTGTTTCTCTTATACTGTGAGTCGCTCTGGATAAGAGTGTCTGATATAATGCAGTGCATTCTGTTTACACACATGCAAAATGTATCATTCAATGCATGGTTACTGTTTACATGGGTGAACACATTATACAGTATATCAAAGCAGTTAGCAGAAGACATGCATTGTGTTGTTTATTGAGAGGTCTTCCACTGTACCAACAGACTGTGAGATTGGCAGCTTTTCCTTTAATTTGTACAGGGTAGGTCTGCAATACCTTAAAAAGTAAGATAAAACATAAAAATCACACCCAGGTGGTGAAGTAAGCGGTGCAGGTTTTGAGCAATCATATTAAAAAATGCAATAGAAAATGTGTGTGTTGTTTACATGTAAAAAAACAATGGCCTCTGGTTTGGTGATATTTTTACATTATGCTTCTTATTAATTAGTATACTTACAGACATTGCATTTAACAAACATGTAAAAGAGAGATAGAGATAAAAGGACAGCAATTGGTATTTCAGAAGAAACAGGAAATATGACAGTTAGTACTCTGATAACAAACAGGAAAGATTACAGTTATTACTTGAACAATAACAATGGAATTCCAAACTCAACAAGAGGGTGCATGGATTGTTGGGCCGTTCCATAACTGACTGGGTCCAGCAGAACACTGGTGGTAGATTTTGTATTGATTTTGCTTCGGGGGTTGCTACGGCGACTCACCTTGCTAACAGGTGGAATGTTCAAAACTCCACTCTAGCGGCAGTTGGTCATTTCAATTTCGAACCCATTTTCTAACTTGTGACGACGACTACAGTTTTTAAGGTACACAGACATAATATGTATCAAAATGTTCATGTGGTTCCCAAAATTCCTACAGTGTAAATATCTAAGCTGTGACATTTTTAGTTTGTAAAATATTCAGTGTTGTTTGAAAACCATGCTCCCCATTCACACAAATGGTGGAATGTTCAAAACTCCACTCTAGCAGCAGCTGGTAATTTCAATTTCAAACCCATTTTCTAACTTGTGACGACGACTACAGTTTTCAAGGTACACAGAGATAATATGTATCAAAATGTTCATGTGGTTCCCAGGATTCCTATGGTCTAAATATCTAAGCTGTGACATTTTTAGTTTGTAAAATATTCAGTGTTGTTTGAAAACCATGCTCCCCATTCACACAAATGGTGGAATGTTCAAAACTCCACTCTAGCAGCAGCTGGTAATTTCAATTTCAAAGCCATTTTCTAACTTGTGACGATGACTACAGTTTTTAAGGTACACAGACATAATATGTATCAAAATGTGCATGTGGTTCCCAGGATTCCTACGGTGTAAATATCTAAGCTGTGACATTTTTAGTTTGTAAAATATTCAGTGTTGTTTGAAAACCATGCTCCCCATTCACACAAATGGTGGAATGTTCAAAATCCCACTCTAGCGGCAGCTGGTAATTTCAATTTCAAACCCATTTTCTAACTTGTGACCACGACTACAGTTTTTAAGCTACACAAGACATATTATATACAGATGTGCATCTGGTTCCCAGGATTCCTACGGTGTGAATATCTAAGCTGTGACGTGTATATTTTTTGAGATATAGCTGTCTGAAGCTGGGCATGCTTTTCTCAAGCTACTATTGTATTCCCGGGCATGTGATGCCTAGGCGACTCCTGATTGGTTTAAAAAAAATCTGCAAAGATTAATTTCACAACACATGTGAGCAACAGCAGTCGGGTGTTGCTGTAAGATAGCATGCATGCTCAGTCAACCTACCCTGTATAAATAAAGGTTAATAAATGAACAAATACATGAGAACTAGAACTGGACATAACAAAAATGTTTTACTTCACTAAATATAATGTGGCAACCTCCAGTAATTAGAAATAAACTTAGATCAATAGCAAGCTCTTTTTTCAGATTCCATTGTTCATGTTTTTTCATCACATATGCACATAACCAGCTAATTTAATTTAATGTCATCAAGTTTGCGGGCAGATAACACAGAAATAGTCTACGACTACATGTTGCCGTAATTAGGCCTATACATTTAAACTGCATTAAATAATTGCTCCAGTAAAACCTACCTACATGGCTGCCTATGATTATAGTTATATGTTCACAAAGTTTGCTGAATTGCATTGGGCAGTCTTGTGGTTCAAAATCAACAAGGTGAACCTCAATTTTAATTAAGGGAGGAATGAAGAATAATTTCTTGATAATAAAATCTATGCAGATACCCTGATATTTATGATATGGCTGGCTTATTCAGAATTGAAGCTGCACAGAAGTGATAAGACTCACCAATAAAAATAAATAAATAACTGAACTGGCGAGCTTACAGTACAGCATGCACAAATCCAGGCCATAGATAAGGTTATTGATTTGTGCCCTGAACACCAAATTACAGAGATTGATCAAGTTACAAACCCTGTTGTGTTTACAACAGTTATGTGGCGGGCTGCAGGGGCACAAACATTGTCTCAGTGTGAGACCCAAAATCTTTTTTTAAAGTCCGTCATTCACTCTGGCACACTGAAGTGATTTACATTACAAAATGGCCATGAAATTATATACATTTTAAAACAGTACTCCTGTGTGTGTACCCCTATGGAAAAAGAATATGCTGCAGTATATTGTAAATATATCAAAATGATCTTCACAATATATTTTAAATATACTGCAGTATATTACATTTCCCTAAGGGTATATACAGTTGAAGTCAGAAGTTTACATACACTTAGGTTGAAGTCATTAAAACAAAGTTTTAATCACTCCACAGATTTCATCTTAGCAAACTATAGTGTTGGCAAGTCATTTAGGACATCTACTTTGTGCATGACACAAGTCATTTTTCCAACAATTGTTTACAGACAAATTATTTCACTTTTAATTCACTATATAACAATTCCAGTGGGTCACAAGTTTACATACACTAAGTTGACTGTGCCTTTAAATTTTTTATATTTGGTCCATATCCTTTGCATGCCATGACTTCCTGATGTCTGTGACCCAACAACATCAAAAGACTCTTGATATCTTATTTTCTGGTACTCTTACAAGTGATACTATAACGTCTCTGCATTTGAATGGATCTCTATGGGAGTTGGGGGGTGGGACTAGATTTAGCTGTAAATTATGCTGGAACAGTATTGAATACATGATTGGTAAAATGGCTGTAAGTCATCAAGGGTCTGAGGTATCAAATGAGCCTCAAACCATCACTCTGCTGCCAGATATGCAGTAGATATGGATGATCACTTTAATGGTTGTTTCTCCTGACAAATTTTCCTATTGAACTCTATGGAAAAATAAGTCAGGAGAAGAAACCCTTCAAGTTATCCATCCATCAGATTGGAGACTAAAGTTAAACCCTTGTCTAAAATGATGTCCAAATGATGTATAACTATATAATTGTATATATTTTTTACAAGTTACCATTGAAGTATAGACACTTCCATTAAATAGGATTATATTAACTATTTTATAGGTATGTTTATAGTGATCGCTCATGGTGGAAATGGGCATATAGCTTCCTATATTAGCCACAATGTAAGACCAATGCATTTCCAAAAAATATACAGTAACCTGAAAAAGTTACAATAGATACATTATTGCTTTTTGGAATGCAAACTATTCAGTTGAAAGCTGGATAGATACTGTAGATGCGGTATCATGTTTGAACCAGGTATTTATCATTCAGTAGCTGTGAATTTGCAAATTCGTTTTTTTAATCTCATAAGTGTCCTTTGGTAATCACCCTCTCTGACTCAGCCTTTTCTTCATTTGGTTTCTCTCTAATGTGAGGCCATGCAAAAGACTGTGCTCAGTTTTAAAACTATGCCACAGCCGGTGGGGCTTCAGTGGCATGTGTTTGTGTTCAGCAATGCTTTATTTTTCCTTTGTTCTACCACAGATATTACCAAGTTAAAGTACGCCTCAAACCATAAAACACATCATTCATTTAACAGTCAATAAAACCACCACTTCACATTTTCAGAGGATAAGATTGTAATTGCATTCTTACTTGCCTGATGATGCTTTTACATGAAATGCGATGTTTCTATATTATGCTATTTCACTGTTAAAAACCACATTTAAGTTTTAAGCTGCTGTATTTCCACGGCCTCTTGGGATATGACTTTGCATCTGCCTGAAGCCAAAACTCCAGAAGAGGTAATAATCCCCCTGCCCCCACTCCCCCAACCACAATTCCACCCCCACCCTGACTGGTTTGACGGTATTCATTAAATCCTGATTGACATGAGACTTCAATATTGCAATGCATCACAAAATGCCTCCTGATGAAAATATATTTCCTTTAGAGAAGTTTCCAAGTCTGCTAAAAAACTATAGGGGACTTGATTTAATAAACAATGCTCCTTAACATTGGTGGAACATTAAATGCAAGTGCGATCCATACGCATACTTTTTCAAACTTGCACTGGGAAAAGTTCTTCAGTGGTATGTTCTAAGCCATTTTAATACGTGTAATTTTCTCAAATAAATCCATTTTCGTTTTAATCCTTCTTACATCTCATCTACTCTACAAATTTGATTAAACATCAAATTTGAAGCAATTATTGTATTTTACGCCCAAGCGTTTTATTTAACTAATGCGAATAGCAGGGTGATAAACTGAGTTTAATAAACTATGAAAATGCTTAGCCTATCTGAGTGTATCCCATCATGCACCGGCTTGCAGACGACCGGGGTGCGTCCCAATAGTCGAAAAATTCACCCTCCTTTCCTCCACTACCACCTCCTCTCTCCCTTCCCGGAAACAGATCTTTGTGTTTTAATCTAATGTTGCTGATTACATCTTAATTACGTATTAATGGTTACATATTAATTAATGTCTCGATGCAAACCGCAATGTCTGGTACATTGTATACTGTACATGCAAATACTTGTACTCAAAACGTTCAGGCAGTTTTGCATATTTTCGGGTAGGAGAGGAGTGTTAGTACGGGAGTGGAGGAAAGGAGGTGGGGAGTGAAGAATATTGGGACGCAGCCAAGTTCGACGTAGAGACTCCTTATCGCGGATGTTTTTCCTGCAGAATGATTTGAATTTGAGACGTGTAAGTAATGTTTTCTTCGATTTGCTAGCTAGGATACAAGTGAATGTCACCTCAATTTTATTGAAATTGTCACAGTAAGAACGCACAAAGATGGGTTATCAATTGGTCATTTACATATTTCTGTAATATGATCGATGTAACATAATCACTGTAAACTAATAAACTGACATGAGCCCTACACCGTACTCTCAATCAAACTCCCAACCAAACTGAGCCGTTTTAAAAAACGTGTTGAGAAAACGGAGTGAACGGCATGAGGAGAGCTCGTTCCGGGTGCAACTGCCCAGTTTGTATTCCCTGCTCAGTCGGCATCCCTCTATTAGAAAAATGCACCACTGGCTGTCATGATGCCAAATAAAACCTGTTTGAATTGTTCAGATTCGGTCGTTTAACATTTAGCAGGGACTTGCAGCACAAGGGGGTAATTCACAATGCAGGATTACTGAGTTAGCTGGATAACTGCTCTGAGTAAAACCCGGAACCCTCCCAAATCCGGAACATAGTAAAAAGAGCTGTTTACGGGGTTTACTCAGTTACTGTGTAATCCTTCTTTGTGAAATACCCCCTGCAGGTGCTCAAAATTAAGGTAATGTTTGAGTACTGGATCAAAATAACCACACTTTCAGTTGTTAGTCGCTAATTAAAACTAGTTAGCTTCCTAGCTCATATCAATGCTCTAGAAGACAGCTATGCGGAGTCTGTGATAGGGATGGCTAGCCACTTTAGGCCAATTATCACCAGCTTCCAGTTATAACTGTGGCAAAACTTCAGCAATAGAAAGAGAAAGACTTCACACACCAGCCAGCAGCATGGATGTCTGTAAACATGCTGAGATCAAACATCTAATTAAATTGCCATTATAAATGATTGATAATACTGGGTTTTCTTTCTTCTAATGTTTGCAGCGGAAACCATTGAAAGATATGCATTTGCTTCCTTCGTTTGCTAAATCATATTGCTGATTGCAAATGTTGGACACATTAATGCAGAATTTAGATTTTACATGAATACACTTATGTGATATACTTCATCTTAAGAAGTATTTCATTTTATTACTTTCATTATATGCCATTCTAAAGAAGTTCTGAGATATTTTCATAAGTCAAATAGACAAAAATGAAAGGTTAAAAAAAATAGTGGACTCGTTTTTCTTCATTGTATTTACTCGTACTTCATTTAGGAAAAAAGCCCTACTACATTTTGCTTTCTCAAGGATACCTGTTAATTCAACATACATTCACAAAAAGTACCAAAACAAAACAGCAGTTGCATACACTTTACATAAATACGATCTCTACAGTCATCTGCCATAAATCTCTCCTCAACTGTAGTTGATTGTGTTAAGTGAATTTTGTTAATGGATTTTCTAGGCTTGCCAGTGGATTTATGAGTTCTTGCGGACCATTCTTTAAGTGTCTTGAGTGTTGTTTTTGGGTTTGCGGCAGATACGATTCCCACTGATACCGGGTCTGATTAAGAAAGCTAATAGCAGGTCAGTCACTATTGATTTGAGCAGTAGAGCTGGTGCTATTCGATGCACTCTAAGGAGGTCAAATTGGGACCGCAGTCTAAAATGATGAACCATTGAGCCAACTGAGTACAGTTAGTTGGAGAAAGGAAGTCTGTATCGCTGTCAAGAAAGACGCAGTATTGATTTTGATGTGGTCATTCACTCTTGCATAATGAGCAAATTCCCCACTCATTTTGTGGGTCAAAGTGTAATGCAGTGCAATGTAATAGATGACTAAATCAATCCGAATATAATACATATAAGAATAATTTACTTATGTTTTTTTCTCTACCAAGCCATTTTCTGCTCAGCAGGAAATGGCTTGGTAGAAATGTCAAAATATCTGATTAAAGTAGTTTTTCCATTATTTTTTCCATTGACAGGGTTACTGGATCAGGGATGTTTATGGGTTTGGTTATGAAAGCCAAGATCATTCGGAGAGAGGCTAGATGCGATTTCTCCACCTCGGAGCACGGCGGGAATGTTTTCTGTCACTCACTTTGTAACATCCGTGATTGGAAATTGTGGATAGTATCTGAGAATTGGGGACCCTCTTTTTATTTCTTGTATGGTTTGTCAAGGCAGAAAAAAATTCAATTATGGTCTTAAATTATGACTAAAAATAGGAAAAAAATAACAATCATAAAGGTCTTAGCCTTTGCCAGGACCAAGCATAAAAAAAAACATTCTCACACAATCGGAGCTGTCATTCAGATTTGACACGAGCGTTTTCACAGGGCAGAGGGACGGGAGAGATCGTCTTCATGCAGGCACTTGAGCTCTTGGGAACCGACAGCAACGCAGGCTAAATTATAGCATCTAAGAGCTGTGGCTTCTGGAATACATCCTGTTGCCTAGACTACAACTTCCTCTGGCTGTCATCCCCCGCCCCGCCAAAGAAAGAGCGCTGTCCTGTAAAGCTGACACATTATCCAGGTCTAAACCCAGAGTCATCGTTGGCAGGAGGCGGCACAATCGACACGGAAACGGAAAAACCGATAAATAATCGACCAGTGGACGCCTTACTGGGGTTCCAACGAACACTGCATCTGTGCGAGTGCGGTCGGTTTTGGGAAGGCAGCAGTTCACATCAACAGTAGTAGTGTGCAGGGAGGACTGTCCAATCTTGGTGTAATCAATTACTGTAATTAATCAATGAAGTGCTGACTGAGTAGCAAGGAGAGCAGCAGCACACGCGCAGCAGTCTTCCAGGACCAGAGCCAGGAGGGCACAGTGTAGAACGTGGGCCTCTAAGATGGACAGCTCATTAGGAGATTAGGTCACAAGGTTTTTTTTTAATTCTCTTTATCCAAGGATCGGAAAATTCCCATCTACGAGGGGTGACTTTTTTTTGTTGGCACATGCAGGAATTAATTAGGTTAGATGATGCATTATATGCTACCACAGCTCGGGATTGATGGGTAGAAATCGCATCAAGCTCAAGTTAAACTCAAGTTTCGGTAGTGTGAACAGAAATAACTACCCTTTCTCGCGAACGTATATATTTTCTGCAAATTGTCCATGAAGCAAAAGCAAAAAAATCCCCCTCTTTCTTATTTTTAGATAATTACAGAAGGTATTATTATATGTGCAACATATACTGTATCTTCTCAGTCCATGGGTTATACGGAACCTCTTGCTGGGTGATTACTCACAGTCCCTCTAGTTGCCCCCCCCCTTTACCCACAGATGCTTCTGTCCTTCAAACGATCCACAATCATTATTTTCAACTGTAATGCAAATATATTAAGCACTGTGGACCTGCATAATGTGCAGTTCGTTGGTATTAATGAATTCTATTTCACGTTTTCTACTGATGGGGAAGCGTTTATTTTTTATTTTTTTTGCACCGAGCAGCAGGGAGAACAATGAGCCTCTCCACATCTTTCACACTCTGTGTAGACACTCTGTGTAGAGGTTTTGAATTATGCACTGCTGGAAGGAACTGCAAATGGCTGTTTATGCAATTTACTGCTGGAAAGGAAATTCACATCAAACATGCACTAAGGCTAGCACGGAGGAGATTCTCTGTGATGACAACCGCATGTTTGTTTCAAGCTTCTTTTGTTTTTCTTTGGTCTTCCCACCTATCAAAAGACATCTCAAGTCTTTATTTGATCTCAGCTCAACTTTTCAGGCAACCCCCTCCTCTTGAAGATAAATTTATACAGTACATCCAAAAAGAAAAAAACTTTAATGTATTAGCCAAAGATGTTCTGCTGATTCAGTTTCACAATAAACATATGACTGAGTAAAGGTTTGTGGAGGTGAGAGAGAGACAAAACAGAGAGCCACAGCCTACAGATCACTGTCTTAATATGAACCCAGTGTGGCAGCATTGCACACGATCAATTAAACTGTAGATTCCACTACTCAGAGACTGCTGATATACTAGCTGCAGGTGCACATGTACCCCTGTATTTATAATTAATTATATTTAATTAATTAATTCAATATTCATGAAAACTAACAGTTTGGGATTCAGGGCAAGCTTATGTTTCAGAAACGTGTATTCAAAAACGAGACCAGGGCTCTGTAATTGGTCTTATGTTATTTTGCATATACATGCTCCCCCTCGGTCATATTATCCATAGTTTTGGACTCCCATTATCATTTTTATGCAGACGACGCCCAAATCTATATCAGGACCAAAAGCAGCAGCTCTGCTGAGGTCTCTCAATTCACCGCCTGCCAGTGGAAGCCATCATAACATGCATGAAGCAGTTTTTTACGACAGAACTGCGACAGAACTGAGCTTGCATTCCGGACTAAGGCCATTCGTAAGAATGCTGACACAATCTCCATAGGTGATGGCACTCTGCATACCTCTCCCACAGTGAGAAATCTAAGTGTCATCTTTGACTCATCTCTCTCTCACCAGGCCCATATTAATCACATCAAGAAAGTGTCATTTTTCCATCTTTGTAGTATCTCCCATATTCGATCATTCCTGTCTCTCGCTGATGCTGAAAAGATCATTTGTGACTTCACATCACGCCTCGACTACTGCAACTCCCTTCTCACTGGTGCTCCTTCCAACCTCCTCTCACGATTACAAATGGATCCAATCTGCTGATGCCAGAGTTCGCACCCGCACATCTGGCAAAGAGCACATAACCCTGATATTGTACACTCTTCAGTGGCTCCCCATTAACACCAGTATTGATTTTAAGGTCCTTCTCTTCTCTTGACCTACAAGGCCCTTCACGATCTCGCCTCAGACTACATCCACCAAATCCTCCATCACTATACCCTGGCCCCCTACTCTTCTGACTCTAACAAGCTCACCGTCCCATTTGCCAATCTCCACTCAATAGGTTCACCCCTCCTTTTGCTTTTGCTACCTCAGGCTCTGGAATGCCCTCACCGCGGAGATCAGGCCTGCTGACTCTGTACATTACATTACAGGCATTTAGCAAACGCTCTTATCCAGGGCGACTTACACAACTTTTTAGCATTTCTTTACATATTATCCATTTATACAGCTGGATATATACTGAAGCGATTCAGGTTAAGTACCTTGCTCAAGGGTACAACGGCAGTGACCTACCTGGGAATCGAACCTACAACCTTTCGGTTACAAGGCAAATTCCTTAGCCATTATACTACACTTTGACCCATATTTCTATATACCTTTAAGGCGAAACTAAAAACACATAGAATTCTGTCATAGAATGTTCAATTAGCATTATGCTGCTACCATTTTTATGCCCTAATGTTATGTCAATGGCCAATTAATTTCCGTTATCATAGAATTATAAAGGCTTATTTAAAAAGTGTACCACAAACAGAAATATGACCCATCAAAAGCAGTAGTCCATGCTACCATGACCCCCTAATTATTGTGACAGACATGTGTAAGGAATGCTGAATTTGGATTACAGCACACATACACTTAGTGCATCCCACAATGTACCTTTTGAAGAGCAGCGGTGGTTACAGAGACAGTAGCCTGAGCAACATTTCTCTCTTGGTATCCTGTGCTGTTTGACGTTAGCCACTCCCATGATTCCTGTTAGCCACAACCAGCGTAACACTGGAGTATGAGATCAAAGCAGTAGGATCAAATCACGGCCATTTGGCTGCCAAAGCTTCTGCAGAAACTCACCTCAGTTCCCAAAAGGCACAGTAGCCTATGTGTTCCGCTGAGAAATCTGTCATGGAAGAAAACATATAAGCAAAGATGTTGATTCCTTTTTAACAAGAGAATGGCTGAGGGGACTGTACCAGGGAATTACATCGCAAAGGGAATTACAATTCTGGTTTGTAGAACGCTGAGTTGGGTGTTTATTTTCTGCCTTGGGAAAGCCACAAAAGGGAAACATTTTTTTCATTTTCCATAGATTTTAGCAGGTTTTAGTGGTGTAACAGAAACATCTGAAAAGAAAACGATGAACAAAACTGTTCTTTTTTCTACTCTTCAATTTATCGCCTTCTAAATAATCATATGGATGGCCCACTTTGTTCACTGGTGAATTGAGTTTACTGTTCAAAGAGAGAGCGATCCTTTTCTATAGCTCAGTATGAATTTTAAAGGTCATACTTAACTGTGTCAAAAAATATCCAGCTGTAAAAATGGATTGTATGTAATGAATATAAGCTGTGTAAGAGCACCTGTCAAACGCCTACAATGCAATGCATTGTAATTACTGTGGCATAATGTGCAAGCAGAGACATCATCTTGACCATCCCTGAACTCTCTACAGCTTTTCTTTATTTAACATATACTTTATTTAAAAATTCTTTGTTCATTTTTGGGATTTTTTATTTTCTTGAGGTTAGGTAAACATTGAATGCAGTGCAGGGTTGACAAATTTGGTTGAAGGACATTTTTGATATTTGATCTCTCATGCACACCTTAGGTTTAGGACTTAGGACTTGTTAAACTACCGAGCTACCTAGCCCCAACATATGGATCTCCAGCGAATCAACAATCAGCTAAAATCAGGATGAGCTGTCAGGTGATCTAAAGAATATATTAATAGATTTAAATATACATATATACTACATATATAAATCTGTTAATAGATCTGGCATGAAGGACTGTGAGATTAAGGCTGAAAGCCAGATTGCGATGCGTGAGTCTCGGCAACCCTGACAGTTTGTGAATACCTGATATGTGTCTTGTTTACAGAGTAAATCATCACATGCTCTGCTCTGGGAATACTGATCTTGTCAAGAAAACAGGTTGCCTGGAGCTCACTATTATGCTAATTACAATTGTAAAATGATTCAAGAAAAAAACATTTCAGCAGTGGATGTGCATGTGGATGTGACAGAAGTAACAAGAAGGCAATTTGTGTCGGCTCCACATGGAGGAGCAATATTGTAAAACAAACTCGATTACCTGAAAAACACCCAAATGCACAGCTGAAGTGGCTGTCTGATAGCCTGCCCTGCTAAAGCACTAGTTTCCATTGTAGTAACATGCCCCACAGTCTCTACTGTGTCAGTGCAGGTTACCACAATGCAGCTCTGTAGACTGCGATCACAAAAGGCCATCCGTGGTTAAAAACACTGCTGCAGCCAGAAGGGCATTTTTGCTGTGTCAGGGCAGGGGGCATATGCTGCAGCGTATGTTGGTGTCTATCTGTGCACGTGCCAGGCCTGAAGTCACAGTAGACAACTGGCCCCTTTCGAAGCTCGTTGTCCCTTCAGGAAGATCAATCTCAGCAAGTCAGAGAAATATGGCATCAAGATACGGTTGCCATGTGATGCAAGAGGATGGCACTTGGGCTACATGGGTACAATTGAATTAATTTATTTTAGCCCAGTTATAGGCCTATGTGTTCACTCTAAAAGAACCAAGAGCTGTTCTCTGAAAACTATGAACTGAACATTAGAATTTAATACGTTTTTCTTGATGTATATCTTTATGTCATTTTCTTTTACTTTGCTAGATAACCGTAATTCACAAAACACACAGAGGAGAGACAGATCCAATTTCACTGGCTTCACATTAAAATATTACTTTTATGCACACTGTACTTTGCATATAGTCTCTTTTCCACTCGGTGTGCTTGAAATTATTTTTGAAATGCTTAGCATAGTTAACCACATTCTTAAAACCCCATTTACATCTGACAATACTTATTTTCAGCCTCTTTGCATTGCTGTAATTACAGTTCTTTGACACGGGCTCTTAAATGGTGAGTAAGTGGGACACCTTTTTTTCTATTGACTGAGAATGTCTTGAGGTTAATTGAATTGCTTCAGGAAAGGACGGTGTGGCAAATGTGAGACCGTGTATGGGAGATTTGATTTCTTTTGAGAACATAAAGGAATAAAGGTTTGATTTGGTTATATCCATCAGCTATATCCATCCATAACCTAAAGCCCCCCAAACCCCCAGCCGACCTCAAAGAATAGTACAACTATACAAGAAGTACAAGAGTGGGGACAAAGTCATTTTAGAAAAGAATAATAGAGATGGTTTCTTGTACAAACAGACTGGTGGCTGTACGTCCCATCCCCACAAGTTCCCTGCAAACACTTCCTGTCAAAGGTGTGTCCTGGAGTTCCTACCAACTGCCCCTTGAAAGGGTCTACAGGCAGCGGAAAGCTTCAGCTCAACAGGGTTGCCTCCGGTTCTTTCAAATATCGTAGCTGGCAGAATGGAAGCACCAATGAGGCCTGTAGAAACACGCTCGGTTCCAAATCCCAAGGCCGGCCAGACACGAAGGGCACTCGCTCTGAAATGTTCAACTGGAAAAACGAGGAAATGTTCAACCGGAAAATTGCAATAGTGGGTTAAATCTCTGTTGGTGTGAGGTGAAGGTTCCCGCTTTGCCCTCCATCCCATGGTGGAAGTAATTTAAGACAGAAGACTGTCAGATGGTGTTAAATTGGCAGTATTGATCATGTCATTGACTCTCTGCAAAAGAAAAGAACATTTCAAGCCTTTGTGTGCATTTTATGAATCGAATCTCCATCCATGATTGGTCTCTTGCACACAGTGAAGAGGCAGATTATCATGTTTAAAATGAACAGTAGAGGCATTAATTGATGTGGAGACAGCAGGCTCTTTCTTACCTCACCAGTCTCACATTTCCAAACCAATTTTTATTTGTTTTTCTTTTCTTTCAGTTTAAAATTGGCCTTTCCCTTTGCTCTTCTGAGCAATGCTTACTATCCGTCATGTTTAGCTTGATCTGAAAAATGATCTCTTCTCAAAGCCACCTCAGCCTTATTTCCAGGCAAATGGAATATCATGATGCTGTAGTTCTAAATATTACAGGATTGTCAACAGAGAGTGAGAAATGAATTTCCATCTGACATTTCCACTGAATAAGAACCCGTTTCCAGTGAACATGAGGGTTAATGCATTATTCAGAAGGAAGTGGTACAAACCGCTATTTGTACCTATTGCTATCATTGACAGAGAATTAGCTACATAATTAATATGAATCCTTCCTTTTACAGTTTAATTGGACTGAGCTTGTAGTGTTACCAGTTGGTCCACATTGGTTCCTCACAAAGACCAAAATACAGCATTTTTGAAGGAACAGGAGCTAAACATAAAAGCCGATGCCTTGAATCTATCAGGAGGCTACTATTTGATGATGATGATGATGGCTTGGAGAACTGTCATTTACTGTGACTGTCAGAGAAATGTTTCATGCGAAAAACAACAAGCAACAAGCAACGGACAACAATGAATCTATACTATACAGAGTAAATGAGAAATAAAGGCTGAAAGATAGAGGTTTATTCCTCTGGAATAAATGCTCTAAAAAGCACTGTGCATAATGAAATATAACACTTAGAAATGAATTCCCCTCAAGAAGTCTGTTTTTCATTTTAATGCCCCCCCCCCCCCCCCCCCCCCCCAGACAAGCGTGCACTCTCCAAAGCACATGATGTCAACTGCGGCATATTATCACACTGGTTTTGCGAGTGGGGCTCGCACAAAAATGAATCTGAGGAAGAGGGGCAGCGGGGGTTGCTGGTGCGTGATGACGCGTGATCATCCCAGTTTATTTTAAGAGCAGTAGAGTTAGGTATCAATGCTGGCTTTATGTGTATTTTTGAACAGGACAAAAAAAACAGCCCTCGGAGGAATAAGTCTAAATGACAAAGACCATCATTCAGAAACTTATAAAGGAGAAGACAAACTGAAACATTCAAAGAGAATGGATTTGTGGAACAGATGTTGTCTTCCTTGGAGATCGCTTATTTCTGTCTACCACAGTGTAGTCCTTACAGAAGCAATGCAAATGAGCAACCATGTACAAGGGTACACAACCACTGTTTAATCCTCCGTGAATGCACAAACCCCTCATTATGCTCCTACTGTCTCAAACACTTACTATCAGGCATGTCTGTAGGTAAAGAATAACACTCAGATTATCATAAATGAGCTCAAGAGGGAAACAAATTGGCCTCTATGCCGTTGGCACACACACTGTCTACCTACATTCAGAATAGCCCTGCTTTTACTGCATCAGCATATTTGATCAATGTCGCCCACTCATTGAGCTTTGGGATGGGCTGAGACTTGAGAGTAGCTGAAGTAGCTTTTTAGCTTTGTCTGTGGTCTAATAACAATGTGTCAGATTCAGTGATGGTGATGTTTTTCTCTTTAGCAGGTCTTATATTATGGATGTCACAGGCATGCTATTTTGTTCTCAAGAAGCGATAAACTGTTAAAACTATTGAAACTTCAAAACTCACGGAGCATAACCCTCATATTGTGGTCACATTTTATGACGCCTTCTATGTTTGGGGTCAATTTGACCCCAAAAGTTTAAACTGACGCAAAACTATTGTAATAGAAAGATTTTGATGTTTTCTGTCACCTTTTGTGTCTCCCAATTGACTAGCCTTGTATCCCTAAATATTAGAAATATGTGATGAAATCTCATTTTAGAGCCTGAGGTAAGTGTAAAGTTTGTGAAGTTTAAAACCTATATGGGAAAGTGCCACCAGAATTACCCACAAAGGTTGTATATTTTCATAAATTTTATACAGCTACCCCACAAATGACCCAACACAACACCTTTGTATACAAAGTTGGTACAGCACTTTTGAAAGTATAGCATTATGTTTTTTGTGTGTTTACTATTTAATCTCAACAAATTAGGAGAAAGCATATACTGTCAAAATTAAAATATAAAGTTAACTGGGTTTTGAATCGGATAGAATTTAACATAATATGAGGGTTAAAGCAGGCAATATAATTTGTTCATCACCAAATAACATAACATAATAAAAATGCTTCACTTCAAAATTCAGTTCAGTTTGGTTTTAGACAATTGTGAAGGGGGTGAACTTTTCAGAGGTTTTCAGTGGAAATATGGAAAGCATATTGTTTGACCTAAGGCAAGATCCTAGTGCCAAGAGTGTTTTTTGTGTATTGGGGATGGCAAGCCATGAGCTCTGAGCATGCTTTTCCAGTGAGACTGTAGCAGGATTCGATGAGCATTTGTCGTTAACTTTGGCTGATAACGTTTTTTTTAACAATTGTTTTCTTCACAAACACAGTTTGGTGAATTCAGTAATCTGAAACTATCTTGCCGAACTGAGAAGAAAAAGCATAACACTTAGGTCCTGATTTACTAAGACCTTTAGCATGTACAAAACCTTTCAACACACGCAAAACTAATAACACAACCAATGATTGGTGCAAAACAAATACCATGACCAATCATTGGTCACGTTATTGGTTTTGCGTGTGCTAAAGGGTTTTGCACACGCTAAAGGTCTTAGTAAATCAAGCCCTTAATGTTTGCTTTTAAGTCAAAGGACAAATGCTGAAGGCATAGAGGCCTGTAACACGCATGTGGCTTTCAAACCTTTTCAAAACATTCAATTTCTCTAGGTAGCAGTGGAATTCCATTACAGCCAGTTACAGCTCTTCACTGTCACCATGACAATTTCACCCTGCTGCGCGATCGCCCAGTTTGGTTATATTGCATTTGTGTTTGCTTGCCAGAGAAAAAAACCCATCAGTGCTTCGTGGACCCATCCCATTGCTCCATCTGAAAAATGCATTAAGCTAATCATGCTGGGACAGACATGCTGTATAAATGGCAGCAATCTTAGATGAATAGCTGATAATTATCTTTGATTTGGGAGCTGGCTAACCAGGTAAAAGAGGAATGAAAATGATAGTCGAGTTTCAGACCGAAGATGAATTGTCAAAAGCCTGAAAATTGTCAAAAGCCTGCTTTTTGTTTTTCCTCTTTCACATTTGAATATGAATGACTGTAAATGGCGCCATGCGGAGATGATCATTGTTTGGGCTGTGTTTGTTCATTTAAAATGACTGGCTGTCTGTCTGGGGCCCTTGAGTTTCCACACAGATGTTCCTTTAATTCTAATCTTGTTATTGCTTTATGGATGATATGTTTCACATCATCAGGCCTTCACAAACAAGATCATAGTTCAGAGATGCCTGGGCTCTTCAACGTACTGCGTCTTACATCCCATGGAAGCTCATTTCTCCAGAGAAGCGAATCTTTACAGTGCTTATAATTCCATTTCCTTGAGCAATTAGCAGTCAGGTCCTCAACCTCATTGGCTATCTGTCAAAGCATATGCTGATCAAAAAATCTATGTGCAAATTGACCAAGTAGAAGAATCAGTATTCTAGAGAGAAAGTGTGTTGTTTCTTTTTTAAAAACGTCCATTCCGCATCTTCTTTGATCATCTTAATAGGAAAGAATCATCATGTTTTGCTTCCCTCTTCAATTTATACATTTTGATGAAGACTCCTGGAAACTAGAGGATTCACTTCCAGCAATATGGCTTTACCAAGGGGGCTTATTTCCTTTTAATAGTCCAATGCTTTCTCTCTCGCTTGTAGGGCTTCTTCAGTTATCACTTTCTCAAATGAAACGTGGCACAAATGTAGAAAATATATTTTTTATTTTTCATTCATCTCACAAATAAATGAGACTGCTAGACGTGAGCAGGAATTAAAGTAGCATTCAGAAACGTTCTGATTTACAGATATATCTAATAGCTGACATACTTGGCATAGCATACAGAAAGGTTGTATTTTGTATTTCATACAAAATGTTTTGAAGATGGTTGTTGTATTTAAATGGCCAAAGCATACAGATTAATTGACATGTACTTATTTAAATTCCAGGGCTATAAGGTGATCGAAATGAATGACAGTAAATTAATGCGGCACATGATATTTTTTAGTATATATGTTTCAGTTTTAGACTGATGTTTTATGTCACACAGACAATTCACATAATTAGCATAGCCCTCTGTCAATGACAAATATTTTGGCTGCGGACCAGATTGTCAATATGAGACTGGCCAGTATATCTACAGCATCCAAATACACATCAGATCTCATTCAGGGTCCTTTTTTGTTTGGTATTGGTGGATAAACGTCACCTGTCCTTTGGTACCCATCTAACCAAAGCAACAGATTGGAACAAACAGTAATACAAAAACTAAGATCGATTTGGCAAACTTATGTTTTTAAAAAAATATTAATGTTTAATCAGCCCCTAAACCTCTGAGAAAAAGAAACCAAACAAGCTCATATGCAGTCTGATAGGAAATTCAGAAAAACATCATAATTGTTATAATTCAATAAGCAAAATAGAAAATTCCACTTTAGAGGAAGGGAGACATTTGAAACTCAGGACTAATTTCCTAATAATCCCTTTTTAGTTGTTCTTCCAGTCAAAGAATATTAGCAGATCAGTACCAAAGCACATTTATTGGACCTTTGCTGTACATTGCCTGGACCATTTAGTCCTTAATTAGTCCTACACAGGAAATATAAATATGTTGCTTAATGTCTGTCTTCAATTTCTTAAAGAAAAATGAGGATATCAGCTCAACAATAAGGTTATTATAGAAAAATGCTTCCTATATAATCAATACACTGTGAATAAACTTTGCGTCTGAAGCAAAAAAAATACAATTACCAACTGCAGTAAAGCTCTTTATTATAGCATTATTTGTTTGCTAATTAATCATTGATAAGTTTTTAATTGAGGTAAACAAGCATGCACAGAAGAAAGAGCGGCAATGTAAATTGTACACACGTCATGATTATTCACAGAGCCAAACACATTTCCTCATAAACAAATAAGCAGATTGATGGAATAGAGGCAGGCACTGCCCATGTCCATATCCCATCAGACATGGTCCGGCACCAACTTGTCATCATGGAATCTGATCATCAAGGCTTTTCAGTTGTTTTGTGTGCTGCATGCAATTATCTTTTCCCACACCGTAATCTGTGCTGCTGCCAAACCACTCTTTGGATGCCGGGTGACACGAATCTTCGTGACATTCAATCAGTACTAGCAAAAAACAGGAAACCCGGAGTGCAGTTTCTCTGACGGCGTCATGTGAGCATGTGCCGTGCAAGGGCGGGACGTCTTACGACACTTATACTCCTACTAAATGATTTACCGGGACAGGCCAGATGGTTCATCCTGCAAGAGCGCTGGTTTTCTGTGCAGTGAGACACTCCACAGTCTAATATCATATCTTGCCCATGTCAGGGCTAAGGAAAGATTGACGGATGATCCAATCTCCTTTTGGTTGAGCAGGCCTCTGTATTCTGCCTGCACCTGCTGAGTGTGAATCAAACACTTTAGCTGGTGGATGGACCACAGAGGCAAAGGGTTGAGGAGATGCGTGGTTGTCTGTGCTCTCCTGGATTAAGAAAGGGCATTGGGACAGGCTAACAAATACGCTAATCCATTCATAAATGGAAGAATAATAAAACGTTGCAGAAAAAATGGCTGGAAATAAGAAAAAATAAAACTTGTACTTAATTTCTATTATAAAAACGTTCAGGGCATAGTAGCAGTATATTCCTCTATGTGGCTGTTTGGGACTGTTAAGGCTTAAGGTAGCTGTCTAGCGAGAGATTTCATTAGATCACAAACAAGTAACTGATCCCACTGGAGTTTGATTTAGATTGATTCTTGGGCCACTCGTTTCAAAATAAGTGAATAAGACTGCATTATATAATGCATCCATGGATCTATAAAACATCTGTTAAAGAGGTGCTCTCAAAGTAACAGTGCCCCGCAGGAAAATATATATAACTGCATTAGGAATTTTATTTGAATCTGGCACAAGAGTTAAACTGTTTTTATTCCTTCCAGGGAGTTGCATGTAAAATAAGGACACTGTGATTGCCATGCTCGCCCACTTAGCCAGGTGACTGGAGCATGCTAGCTGAAGCTATTAGTGTCACTCCTGATGCCCTCTACTTTAGCTTTTTTCAGGCGAATCTCATTTGTCTGTCTGCCACCATATGGACTGGCTGGATCTCTCAGGCATACATCTGTTAGGGTGGCTAGCTACTGAATCAAATGCAATGAAATAACGTCCTCCCCAAAACATATTGACTCACAGATGCCAGCAACTGAAATATCAACCTGAGAGTTACTAATTACACTTTTAAAAAAGATTGACAATTAATGGAAAATGTCTAAAAAGATATGCTTTCCTCTCATTCAACAACTGCTGCAGTCTGTCACAGTAATTACCATATGAGTTCTTATATGTATGTTAATCCTAACTTAAGGAAGCTTAGCTCAGCAGCCTATGTGATTAATTTTGTTGAACAGGTTAATTAGTGAATGTGTGATCGCAATTAAAATTCACTCTTTCCTGTCTGCATCGCCTGATCAAGAACCTACCTATATATAGGTGCTGCAGATCAAGCTGAAATTTAATCCTTGGGGAAAATGAGTAATCAGCTGGAAAAAAAAAAAGACTAATCAGCTGGAAATTTATGCAGAATGTCTAAGAGGCCAACTGCACAAGCTGCGAATTTCCACCTTTAACAGCGTGCAATGTACGCAGCATCTACGTTTTCTCAATGGGAAACAATGTAAATGTGGGAACATTTAGGATGGTGTTTTGTTTCTAAAGTCAATATTACAATAGCTTGTATGATTTTTCACAAGAGATGCATTAGTAACAATGTGTAATATATTTCAACCTCTTTCTTAAGAGCGTCGGTAAGTCCCTCGTTGTGTTATAGCTTTACCCTTCATTAAGATTCTGCAGTGACTGCACGGTCTAAGCTCCGTAAATCAGCGCGTCGTCAATGCGCTTTAATGAGCTCGTGACTTCATGTATGGGCATGCTTCAATATGTCGTTCCCCCCGAAGGTAATCTCCTTCTTTGAGTTAGTTGGATGGGGGGGGCTTCCACACGCTGAAATGAACCGCAGTCTCTGGACGCTACTCACTACGTGATGCTGCCTTTTAAATCTCTCTGTGTTAATTGTAGGACTCTGACTCTCTCAAAGAGTACCGTAGAGTCCACATTCGGAAAAGTACTTATGATCTTATGGGGTAAGGCCTCCGTAGAACAATGATCATTCCTGCAGTGGACTATCATAGGAAGCCTCACGTGATGGTTTTCTCTTTCTTCCCCACACAGGAAGAGCAAGAAACAAGGAAAATTTCAAGGCCAATTCTGTATTTATTAATTGTACCATTTAGTGACCAGTAATACAATTCAAGAAAGGGGCGAGGGACTGGAGGTGTCAAATTGTTTTGTGTTGACAGCAGAAAGCAAAAAAGGTTTTTGACTGTATTCCTGATACTGATAGCATAATGACAAAGGTTTCTCAGAAGTCCTAACTACTAAAAGCATTTGTTTTTACCATTGTGGCTGCTGACATACTGCTAGATGCTTTCATTGATGCAGCTGAGAATTATATAGTAGCAGGGTTGTTTAAGAATTATAAATGTGTATTCAACAGACATTTCTTACAAATATGAAAGAATAACCCTTCATATTGCCACGTTCTGAAATGGCTTTATTTGATGTTGCCAAAAATATTATTATTGTGTATTAAAGGGTTTCTTGATTAAAGCAAAGCTGTGAAAAGACAAATATTGTTACACTGTGATAAAACATGCTCCATTCATATAAGGTTGTTGTGGTCTAGGGTCTAGGTTAATGTCCTGGCCAGACATTATATGAAATGACTATATATAGATTAGGGAAAATATTTCAAAATATAAAACCTTTTTTTATAATATAACCCTTTGTAGGGGTCACCTGGATGGCTTTGAGCCTAGATGGGGGTCCCTAGATCAGAAAAGGTTGAAAACCCCTGTTCTAGTGCATCTGTTTTAAATGGAAATCAACAGTTACAAAAATAAAGTGATTGAATCAATCAAATCAAAACAGAATCTGCCGTCACAGAATTGAACAATGCAAAGAGTGCAGGACACTGAACCAAAGCATACCTCAAAATCTACACAAAAATGGTTCACTGACCACAGAATCAAGGTTTTAAAAATGGCCATGCCAGTCTGCTGACCTGAACCCCATTTGAGGGGGAGCTGAAGAACAGAGTCCACAAATGAGGCCCCAGGACTGAAGGATCTGGAGAGATTCTGTATGGAGGAACGGTCTCAAATCCCGCGCTATGTGTTCTCCAACCTCATCAAACATTACAGGAGAAGACTCAGTGTTGTTATCTTGGCAAAGGGAGGCGGCGCACAGCACTAAATACAGGGATGCCAATGATTGTGAAACGTATTCTTCAAAATAAAAATGACTTTGTGTAAAAGATTGGGTTTTCCTCTGATCAATGGTATCATCATTTAAACTACTATATAATTCTCTCATTTTTCTGAGCATAGAACACAATTGATGAACAAACTAAATTGAATCACATACTTTTTGCTCTTATTAATTGAGGTTGCCATTAATTCTGGTGGGCACTGTATATCATCGACAAAATTGACTTCCTCTGTGACAGAGGACGAAAGAGAATATGCAAAACTGCGCTACCTTCTTCAGTTCAGTCTAGTAACGTATTCTGGGCCTGCCGGAATCAATTTAATTTAAGGTAATTAATTCATTACAGAAAGCTGAAAAGCATGACAAGCATCTGAAAGCCTGTCATACCTCATGAAATGTTTTTGATATTCCGTGGCTTCCCTGACATCCAAAACTCATGAAGTGATTGTCGTATTGGTTTAACATGATTGCTTCTGTGTCAGGCAGACTCTGGGTGTAATAATATTTTAAAAAGGTGATTTGTGTTAATCCATTTTTCTTGGGATGCACTTGTATATGATTGTAAGCGACTCCTCAGTGATTAAATTAGATATAAAACCCATTTCATGCCTCTTTGAGGACCTGACACCTAGGCCGAATTCAGTCAGCATTTGTCTTTAACTTGGACTTTTCTTTTTGTACAGCATTTTCT
>CM056378.1:25291755-25875170 GCA_029718625.1 Synaphobranchus kaupii | reverse complement strand
AACAGTTAAGTGATGTCTGGGAAAGTAGGACCCAGTCAGATTGTACGGGGGCTCCTGCCCAAACCTGTTCGCTTGGTACTTTATTAAAATGCTGCTTTGCGTAATGAGTCCACAGTTGCTACTGACTCTTAATTATCCTGAAATACAATGGGAAATTAATTTCATTCAGACGCGGTTCTTGCACAAGTCAATGATATTAAATGTGCTGTTTTCCTGGTCTTTGCCAGTTCACCCAACTGTAACGGCGGTGTTTAGTTTTCATCCAAAGGAACATTTCCAAGAGGCGTGATATTAAAAAACTTGCACTGTCTAGTGTCTCCAGCTCGAGAGCCACATTCGATTGAAGTCACCTGAACGGAAAATAAGCAGGTGATAGGACAGCAGAAGAACAGCAGCGGCGGAATATCCTGCCGACTCTTATATGACTGTGCCTGGGTTCAATCCAGTGAAAAAATGTGTTTGTATCTGGGAACATATCGACTCATCAGAACTTCTTTGATTCAAATTTTTTAATTGATACTGAAATAAGCTTCCCTATGTGAACAATAGCGCTAGTTAAATTGTATCTTACTTTTGCCTTATGCTGATTTATCACTGTCCTTTTTCACTTGTCCCCATGTTCTTCATATAATATGTTGCCTGTGTCCAGTGCTGATGGTGCACTTCCATTTTTAAGAGATGCATACAAATAAAAGACTCTTTGGGTAAAGGAAGCACATATTGATGCAAAATGAATGGCACTCCACAGTTCTGCATTCTCACCCGCTGCATTGAGCTTTTTGCACTGTTCATTTTATAGCTCGTTTGGCCTCTACGTTCAGAGCCAGTCCCCTTGATGCTGTATAACATGTGCCAGCCTGGTCGTCCCTCATTACCGGCTGCCTGACATCTTGTAATGCGGGCTACCGGGGGCCACGATCATGTCTCCAGGCCGGTCTTTGATGTCCACTTCCAGGCCCCCTCAGCTCGGCCCCACCCATCTCACAAGCAGCGAGACTACCATGTCTCCACTCTGGAGATCACAGGGGCTCTCCACCCTGCTCCGCCCTGGGCTCCATATCCAACCTTCAGCGAGGAGCAGCTTGCCTTTTAATGCGCAGATTAAATATTTAACACACTGATTCCGGATTATCTTTCTTTGCGAGGCTCACCTGTCGGTCATGATATGAAAAACTCAGCACAACAGGAGGTCCCTCCACTTTTTAGAACCTCTGAAAAGTGACCAAAAATGTTGGGTGCAATATTTAACCCCTTCTCATTTGGCTCGGTGTTTTTGCTCTTCACTTTTTTACATATCATTTTAGTCCTGTTACATTCAACAAAAAAGGATTCTCCATGTAGATACAGTGCAGTCTGTACGTATTTGGACAGTGACACAATTTTTGTTGTTTTGGCTCTGTTGTTTTGGCACATTGGATTTGAAATGAAGCAATGAATATGAGGTTGAAATGTAGAATATCAGCTTTAATTTACAGGTATTTACATCCATATCCAGTGATACATGTAGGAACTACAGACCTTTTCATACATAGCGCCCCCCCCCCCCCCCCCCCCCCCCCTTTATTGGACCAAAAGTAATTGGACAAATCAACAATCTAAAATAAAGTCCTCATATTTAGTACTTGCAAATCCTTTCCCTTCAATGACTGTCTCATAGACATAGATGACCCATAGATATCATCAGACTTTGGGTAAGATCACTGAACTGTAGCTGTCTTCAGTTCCAGTTTGTTTCTGGAGCGATTTTCCTTCAGTCTTGCCTTCAGCAAGTGAAACGCATGCTCAATTGGATTCAGGACGGGTGACTTCAAGATCATTCCACTTTTTGGCCCTTGGTCGCTTTAGCAGTATGTTTGGGGTCATTGTCCTGCTGCAAAGTAAAGCGCCATCCAATGAGTTCAGAGTCGTTTGGTTGGATCTGAGCAGATGTTTCTGTAGACTTCAGAATTCATCCTGCTGCTGCTGTCAGCAGTCGCATCAATCACAACAAGTGAGTCAGTTCAACAATGTACCAAGCAGTTGATTTTGACATACCCAATGTTTTGGCTGTCTCTGATCAATTTATCCACGATGGTCTTTACTGGCATTGACACTTATTTGGTCCTCATGTTGAGAGACAGCAGCAACATACTTCAAATGCAAATTCCACACTATCAACTCTAGTCCTTTTCTTAGCATACTTGTGCATGAACTAATGATGCAACACCAATGGGCCAAGACTGGGCCTTCGTTTTGAAGCTCACTTCCTGGTTGGGCTAGGAGCGGCAATTGTGCCGTTGCTCACTAGTGCCACTGCGATTGGCTCCAGTATAGGTCTTTCACCATGTAAGTCAATGGCAGCAATGTGGTCAAAATACTCAGTCAATAAAATAAAAATTTTCAAAAAAATGTAATTGCAATAGGTGCCTTTCCTTCATTTAATGCCTCTGCACGTGCTGATTTTTAAAAATATTGTGTCGTTTGGACAGGGTATTCACATTTGTTCAGGACCAATCAGAGGGACAGGTTGAGTCCTCTTCGGCTCCACGGAGCAGGCGCAGTTTGTACAAATGGGCGGCGAAAAAGACATCCGAGCTTCAATTCAGTTTTTACGAGGCCGTGGAAAGGCAATGGGTGACGTCACAGTAGCTTTGTCCATATTTTTATACAGTCTATGTGCAACACACAGCTGGCCAAGAAACAGCTGAGCAGCCAATTGTCCAATTATTTTTGGTACCTGAAAATGGGGGGGGGGGGGGGGGTCTATGTATAAAAATGTCTGCAATTCCTACATGGTTCATCCATTATGGATGTAAATACCTGCAAAGTGAAGCATACAGTCTGCACTCATGTTCATTGTTTAATTTCAATGAGTACAGAGGGAAAATAACAAAAATTGTGTCACTGTCCAAATACTGCAGAGATTGTATAGTACAGAGATGCCAACTGCATGAATATCATGGTTCACCTCTAGGGGCGACTATGAGCACTAAAACTGGGCTAAACAGAGGAGAATGAATGGGGGTCAATGGAAGTTTTTTCCAGAAACCCAAATCTATGAGATAATAATTTTTTATTTTAAGTTGGAGAAAGTTCGTAGACAGCAGATAAGAAAATATGCTTTTCTACGCACTTAGATTAATGAAATCTCGAACCGTTTAGGAAAAAAATAACTTTTTTTCTCTGGTTATGCAAATTTAGTCATGAATATTCATGTCCGCTTTGGACCTGACTCAAAAATAAGATGGACAGCTCACAGCCAGCCGAAATCGTTGGGTAATAACAGCACAAGAATGACAACTATGTAGACGAACAAAGTACTAGCTATCACCTTATATCTTATAGACAATCTGGTTTTTAACCAGAATCTTCTAGAAGCTTCGAGAGAATATAGGGTTTTACTGAGCAAGCGAGAGCTACTGGCTAGTTGGCTACCGTTGACTGAGGAGCTGCCGGTAATATTCATGAACCGGCGAACTCATCAACATTGCGTAGCATCGGAAATGTTTTGAAAGTGAGATCATAACACAACCATCGATTCCATGTCGACTTAGAATTATGTATTAATTATAAGCATTAGGCCGTGTAACATTGGCAGTAATAATCCAGTTCCGCGAAAATATTTGAAATCGACTGTGATGATAATTTTTTAGAATTTAGCTCCATTCACCTCCGTGTATTTTTGCAGATTCTACCCTGTTTAGCAGTGCCTCAGCACTGCCCCCCGATGCTCAAAGAATGCCATTGCACTTTTTGTTCTGTTACATTGCAGTCATTGGAGTTGGCAAGGCTTTCTCTCTCTATGGGCTTTGTACTTAGGGACTGCATTGTATTATACAGAGATAGTTGTCATTTTATGGTTCTGTACATTTATCATTTTCTGAACAATTATCCGTAACATTTATCTGTACATAAGCTTTGGTTTAACCATGCAGATCCTGCTTAAACCTCTGCCCCATCAGATGGAGAACAATCGGACAGATGGACACATTTTGCCAACAGGATATATAGTGATTTGAGTACTGCTGCAGTCTCAGGCAGGATACTGCACCATTTCCTCTTACACCTTCCAGCGCTTTCAAACCAATCAACCAGAGTGATGCTGCCCAAAAGAACAGAAAAACAATATAACTATATTGGCACTGAAGCGTGCTCATGAGTCCAGAAAATCAGTCCTGGGGCTTTTTCTAATGTTCATTTCCACTACTACTTTAGCAGATCTCTGGCTCCTTACCAAGGGGAAGCAGGCATGAGCTAAACCCCACTGGCTTACTGATAGATTAGATCGCAAGAACGCAGATGCACTTGAAGCAATGCGCAATTATGTCCTCCTCATAATATATATACACCCTCATATAGTGGGTGTCTGAACATAAATGTGAACAATGCAGCTTTTATTTAAAAAAATATTATACTGTAGGAGGAGGTGGTCGTGTTCATGTAAATCTATCTGATAATATCCATTCGGCTCCAGAAATAGAATTCTGAAAAAGTGCCGATGTGCTGAGCGTGTGCTGTACGTGTGTATTACCTAGCCTTTCTATTCCTAGAGCTGTCATGGGTCTGTTTCACTGAACATTATGTCTTCAGTTTGTTCATTTGAATTGTATCCACTACTGACCGTTACATTCATTTGTTTTCTTCCCATGCTTGTTCTGGAAATATAAAGAATCTTTTTTCCGTCTAACAGATCTTACAGTACAGTAGCAGCCTGCGAGTTTGAAATAGCAGGTTAAGACCTTATCTTTCTATTTATCCCTATCTCAATCTGTTTTATTTTGTTTATTTGAAGGTGCAATATATCATTTGAAACCCCATCTACTAGTGTCCACAAGAGATAACTGCAATCCCAACCCAAAGCATGACACCCCCTCAAGTGGTAGCCAGATTCTATCACAACCTGTGTCTTTGTGTGCGGTTGTGGTATACTGTTGAACGTACTCTGGTGGGAAGCTGGCTATTGTTGCAACCAAAATTGCTAGTGCACAATGAATATTTTTTGTTGGTGAAACGCCGTCTAGGTGTTCAAGTGAAAACCCGGCTACATTTGGTTGAAAACAGATTTTCTAGCAGACTAGGGCGTAGCCCGGTTATATCCGGATAAAACCTGAGGTATATTGGGGTTAAACTAGTCAGTTTATATCAAAACATCTCTCAACCTAGATTTCCACCCCTCTAGATTCCGGCTTTTGCTCACTGGGTCATCACAAGTGGGAATCCATGGGTGAGACCTATTCGCCCCGTTGAAAGGCCATGGGGTCTACACAACTCAACATCCCAGGAATCCATAAATGAGCTATCAGAATTTAAGATGATGGAGATTTAAAGATAATATGCAAATATGCAGCATTACAAAATATGTCAGAATTGATATACTATGACTGCATTTGAAGACTTAAGTACTTAAAAAGTATACATTTTCTTATGCTCAGGAATGATAGCAGTTCAATTACATTACATAACTGCCTTATGATGATTTGGAAATACATGGCAAAAGGGATATTAGCAAACCAATTTGCATGGGTCATTACTACAAGCCCCCCTGAGATGCCACTATGGACCTTAAGCTGCACGGTGCTCAACTGCAGGGGTAGGCAACCCTGATCCTTGAGAGCCGCAGGGTCTGCTGGTTTTTGTTGTTACTCGCCACTTAATTGATCAAGTAAAGCAGTTGATTACACAGTTAACTCACCTCACCTGGTTTCTTTGGTCTAAGTAGTTGTCGTATTTAAGGTGAAAACAAAGACCGGTAGACCCTCACGGCTCTTAAGGACCAGCGTTGCCTACCCCTGGCATAGCGTAATGCAGCCGTGTCATTCTCTTGTAAAGCTAGTGGCAACAGAACCAGATTGACGATGATTTTAAAGGGTGTTTAAGGTGTCTTTTTAGCGACTCCCCTATTTTCTAGCCCCTCCCAAACATTGCCAGGTCATGCGGCATTGTCTTTTCCTAATGGACTGGGAGCTCAGTGAAAGCAGCCTTGGAACTCAGCCTTGGTCTGGCGGCAATAAAAAATATTCTGCTGTACAGGGGAGAAATGAGGTTGCAGAAGTGGCTTTTCACAGGTCATTTAACAGTACGAAGACAAGAAACCACGCAGCATGGTTAACTAAATACTGTACAGGTCTCAGTGTCACGTCCATAGTGCAGTTGTGCAGTGGAGTATAACAGATAGAACTTTAGACTGACCATTTGTGGTGTATCTGTTTTCCCCACGCACACCTCACTAATTTCCTTCATAACCTGGCAAAAAATATCCTTCTGTAAATGGGTAGGAATTTTTACTTCCCTTAAAGCCTTTGAACCTAATGAAAGATATGCAATTACATTGTACTAAATTTCACTTCTTTCTAGGCATTTAACACAATTGGGACAAATGTGTTCATTTTAACCTCCAGAGCTATCATTTATTTCCCAGAATTTCTTTTATATTCTACCCTCGTGGCACGGAACTTTGCACAAGCCCGGAAAATCCCAAAATGATGTTCTCATTTCAATGAAGAAACAACTGACAATTATGTGTTTGAAAAGGAAGACTATTACATACCATTCTTTGGCACCTGACATTTTCTGCCAGCCACTTCTATTGATGGCTCTAAAATATAGATTATGCACCAGTGTGCCTATCAGGCATTGGAAAAACAATCAATATTTTACAGCAGGCATTTATTATACCCCAATGTGCATTTCTAAGATAGGAGAGCTCTGGCAAATGGCCCCTGATTGAGGACATGAAACAGTGTTATTTCTGCACTATATAAATGCACACATTTTATATCTGTAGCTTATTGGAGTACGTCAGGTTAAATTACAGTACCTTGCTAAAGGATGCAATGGTTGTGTTCTACTCAGGACCCAGTAGATCCCCAAATATTCACGCAATTACCTTGTCAAACACGATCCCCCCACCCCCCCCCACCCTCAGCTTTAGCCATCTTGATTTTATACAAATGTGACTAATGAGAGATACCTGCGCATACTACAAAATGTGTAATTATAAAAATTGTCTTCCGGTGACTATTAAAAAGCTACATAAATCTGCACACTTGGGTGATAAATATTTTATTATATTTAGTAACAAAGCAGTTCTATCACTAGGGTTCAACTCAGGCTGTTGGCAACAGGTAATCAGATGCAAGTGCTGGTTTCCACCTATACATTGGCTTGCGATTACCAGAAATTACACAAATGTGACAATGTTGAAAACACAAGGACAGCAACAACAGTAAAATCAATGGTTGAACAAGAGGACCAGTTTATTACTGTGCGATATTTGATGTGAAAATAGGAGTCAGCAATTTTTGCCAAACGGTTATTACTATGATGGTAAAGGAGTAATCACTATTCTATCAGACATAACTCAAAGCCGAGAATCACAGTGGCACATGTGACATAATGTTTTTCAGAAGCTTTCCAAAGGTTGTTTGTGTAGAACATAGACGCGAAGAATAGCCTACTGCAGTTCTCATGCAGACATGAACTGTCTTTACAGTGCACAAATGTTATCATCAGCGCTTTTTTGTGAGCCTGTATTTTGTTAATTGGGACCATAATATGTCCTCTTCTTTCAATTCTGTATGATATATGAATTATGCTATTTCATTATATAATGTGACGATTTTTGTGTCAGAACATCAACGGACAGCAGTGACCACTCTGTGAGTTTCCCGGCCGTCTTTATGAAAGTTTATGGTGTTTTTTGAAAGATTTTCTATACGCCCATCCAGATCCATTGTGTAAGTTAGCTGTGACATGAGCAATAATCAGTATATCTCAAGACTGCACAGTTCGTCAAAATGTTTATATGGACCGTTGTATATGATCGTAATTAACCTTTTAATAGGCCTTTTAAAGGGATAGTTCGGAATTTTGGACATAATGTCTCAATTACGACTTACCCATGATGTAGTTGATTGATGGAAACCATTTTCAGCTAATTCCATGCTGTCCCTTCTTTTCTACGTAAAGTATTGCTCCGCCGCCTTACTTCCACAGAGAATATAGGTCAGCACAAAGTAAAGGATTCAACCATAGTTTGACTTAAAAAATTATGGTATAAACACTCAAAATAACCCAGATAGACTGTCGTCGTATTTTATTTGCTTTGGGTGCACTGCGGAGTGTTTAAGTGCGTTTGGTAGTGGATGCTACCGGTTACCTTAGAGTTGCGCTAGCATTAGCAACGTGTGTATGTCCAAAAGAAGGGACAGCATGGAATTAGCTGAAAATGGTTTCCATCAATCAACTACATCATGGGTAAGTCGTAATTGAGACATTATGTCCAAAATTCCAAACTATCCCTTTAAGATCGCACTTCTGATACTCTCCTGCTACTGAACAATCACAGAGGAGGACGCAAAGCAGATAGGTCTCCCTAAGGTAGGAAACCCAGGAACCGAGAGAGAGAGAGAGAGAGAGAGAGAATCCTTTGACGCTTCCTGTTTTCCACACGTTGTTTGTTTTCACTTCATGAATACTGCAGATGTCCACATGCAGTGGATAAAACATCTGAGGGTATGCTGTCCTTGAAAGAGAATGAAGCATTGCACTTGTTCTTTGATTCAGTGTAATTTACATGTGAAACTAATACATGACACCCCCTCCCCTGTTTACAAAAAAAAAAAAAAAAAGAAGCAATTTGGGAATCCACAATGTTTATTTTGATTCTAAATGATATGGTGTAAAAATAAATCAAACGGCACCACCACAGGTTTATTTGTGGCTAGACAAAAACAGGCAAAGTATTACAAAACACACAATGTCAAGGCAGTGCTGGGTTGGAAGGGTTGGAAGGAGCACTGTAGAGTACAGTTCAAAATACTAAAAAGCAAAATACAGAACTTTACCTTCATGGGCAGCAGTGTAGTGTAATGGTTCGGGATCTGGACTTCAAGTGTGACTGGTTCAGTTCCCTGGTGGGGCATTGCTGTTAAGTGAGGTACTTAACGGGAGATTTAAAAAACGTCCAACAGAGTTTCTTCAGTTAATAGCCTACTGCATAAATGTATTGCAAGTAAAATAAATGACTGTGTATGTCACAGTCCAAATTTATTTTTTAAAGAATGGACAATAGAATCTGCTAAATGCATTAATGTGAATTGTACTATAGTCAGAGTGTGACAAATGTTGTAATGGTGTCTAATTGTGCCACTGTGCGCAGCTCTCTTAACTATAAACCTGATGGAAGTATCCAAAAAGCCATTCATCTCCTCTACATACCTAAATCAAGCCTGGAAGCAATCATGAACTACACTCCATAATAAATTCAGCAAGGCAATTGCCTGACAAATAATTTTCATTGGATTCATAGAAAAAACGCACATTGCATTTGAGTCTGGCCCTGAGTTCGGGTATGGGTTGGGATAACATAGGATCATAAGAGGTCAGTACCTCTTAAAATCGTGATGTGAGATCAGTCAGCTATGGCAAAATTACAAGATAACCAGACAAGTTATCTATTCACAAATTTCTGTAGACAACAAAATGCAACGTGGAAATTTAAACCGAACTCTCCTTCACTTTTAGGCTATAACTTTCATTTGAATATTCCCTAAAGCACTAAACATTTTTTTTACAAATTAGATTTGTCAAGAGTTGTCTGAAGTTGATAATGCTTGTAATGAAGTCTGTCATTTAGTTACCGCATCATCTGAATTGCAAATCAACCTGTATTTTGGCAGTAAAAGTGCTGCCGTATAGAAAGCAGGCATACAGAGATGCACTCAGACTGATTGAGACACACTTTTGAGACACAGTGGGCAAATCCTACTCTCTGGGTTGGATCAGCTCTGACCGCTAGACCAATTGAACCATGCCAACACACCACCATCTTTCATCTCACTGAGTCAGTTAAGCCCAGTTCAGATCTATAAGCATGTTGTAATGGACCTATAAGCATGTTGATTCACTTCATTAGCCTAGCTTGTACCTGCTTCCTGACTGGCAGCTGACTGACATTTCTCTGGCAAAACTAACGTTGGCTAACAAGCTTAATTGGACAATGCATATTTCCCAGGACTCTTACTGACTTGCCAACACTATAGTTTGCTAACATGAAATATGTGGAGTGGTTAAAAATTAGTTTTAATGACATCAACCTAAGTGCATGTAAACATCTGACTTCAACTTCACAAGGCAAAACAAAGCAACCTCCAAAAACTGAGGCGATCTAACAAAATAACTCACAAAAGAACCTCACGCACTAAATAATTAGGCGTAACAAGCGGTGGTGAAACAAAACAAAACTCGATAAAACGAGTGAAGGAAAAGAATAGAAAAGACCTGTTAGCCAAAGCTCTTGTGGCAAAAGAGCTGAACACAACTGGCAACAGGTGAAAAGAATAAAGGATAAGGAAAGATTGGAAAGGAAAGAGAAAACCAATCTAATCCTAAATCTTATAACCGGACTTGCTGCGTTTCCTATTCGTACAAACCAGAAATGCAGCGACCGAAATTCCTATACCTTACCGACTTTGTTGTCGAAGTGCAGAAATGTGGAAGTCCTGAGGTATTTATAGCCGGCAGGAAACGCAAAACAGGTGTAGGGAATAATTGTCGGGCAAGATACGAATACCGGAACGGAGGCGGAAAAAATCTGATAAAGCGTCCTGACGATGCCAAAAAGGAAATCAAAATGTAGAAATGCAAAGGCTGCAAATAACCATGACACCTACGAAATATGCACTGAAACGTAACAAATTACTTATTAAATCGATGGTCATATCGCTCGTTTGCTATAGCCGTTTGTCTCTCTCTCTCTCTCTCTCATCGGGTCCAGTCGGATCTCTAGACTCGCTATTGTCCGATTCGGAACAGGTGTGATTTTCCTCGGGTCCGATTCGGACCGGGTGTGGTTTTCTTTGGTTCCAATTCGGACCGGGTCTCTCTATTTTGAAAATGTATTTTATGCATGTCGGGTCCGGGTAAAACATCCACGGGTCCGTTTCAGAACGGGTCCAACTTTCTCGACCCGCAATGACAAACTATGTCGGCTTTTCTGTAATGACCATCTTTAAAACAAATGTTTATGAAAACATGTAGTCTGGCACACTTATTTATATATTTTTTTACATTATTGCGATCTTAACCAGATGATATTCTGTGTTAAAACTTGCTTTTTTTTTTTTGCTTGACAAATGGCCATCTGATACCTGTTACCATAATGTTAGCTATTGCATAACTGTCGTGGTGTCCAGTGACTGAATTGTTTAAGTAACAGGATACAAGTGAACACTTAATATTGTAAACATGTCTTTACCTTTGCAATAAAAAGACATTATTTAATGTGGGGAAAATATTCTTGTATGAGAAAACCATAACATGTGTACACTGTTTTAGTCAAAAATAAAATTAGGCTATACTTCAGTACCCAGCGGGGATCGAACCCAGATCTCACATGGTAAGGCTTGACACTTACCACTACACCAAAGCTTCTTGGATACAGTTATGTGATATAGGCTACAGGGCATTTGTCAGTGTATACGGCAAGTGGAACATTTGTTTACATACTGCGTAACGTTACCTGAAGTGGTGTCGTCTGACTTTCATCATTTCACTGTAGTACAAGTGACACATTGAACAGTTAATATTGTAAACATGTCTTTTTCCTTTGCAATAGAAATAATTCTGTGTGTCCTCAGTTTGAAGTGTTTTTATTGGTCGATAAGCTTGGGATAGCAGGTATGCAATGTTGTTATCCAATGGGGAGAATTTTTCTTTGAGGGTATGGAGGCAGGAAAAATAAGAAGAAGAATAAGAAAAAGAATAAAAAGAAGAAGGAGAAGCCGAAGAGGAAGGATAAAAACCGGCAAAATAACCCAAATTTGGGGCTTTTTTGTGTGGATGTGTGAAGTTGTATCTGAATGCTGTTTGGTTACATGAGGTCAGAATGTACACAAGTTAATGTTTTTAAGGGCTGAGAGTCTGTGGTTATTGTGGTTACTTCTGTAGGAAACCCTGAAAAGTGCCAAACTCTCAGTGCTGTATAGGTATGGGGCATGCCCCGCCAAGCCGTAACCTGGCGGATGGCAAATCTGTCATCCCAACTTTAACAAGTTTGATGTAATCTTAAGGAATGTATTTATTTTTCACAGACAGAAGCTGCATTATTCAAAAGGTTGGGACTAAACTGAGAAAGTATTTTTTTATATTAATATGCATGCAATGCAATCTATTTGGAATTGAGACAAAGTACACTTACTGCGAGGAGATTGTGGGAAATGACTTCATGGAGCTTAATTCTTTACCAAGAGACAAACTACTTAACGACTTAATCGCTCTGAGGCATTACAGTTTTAATGCTGTATTTTAATTTCCTGGTGAAGATTTAGTTTCACTATAAAGTCTAGAGTTTAATTGCTTTATAGTTTAATTTCTTCTTATTATTTTTATTATTAGTATTCTTATTATTAGCATCAGTAGGACTGCTTCTGACAGAGCTGAAAGGAATATGAATTTATTGCACACAGATACAACAACATCTGTCTTTCGGATGAGACGTTAAACCGAGGTCCTGACTCACTGTGGTCATTAAAGATCCCATGACACTTATCGTAAAGAGTAGGGGTTTCCCCGGTGTCCTGGCTAAACTCCCAACCCAGGCTCATTCAATCTGCCACCTAATCATCCCCCAGTTTAATTGGCTTAAAAAAATTATTCTCTCCCTCTCCACCTCAGCTGATGTGTGGTGAGCATACTGGCGCAAAATGGCTGCCGTTGCATCACCCAGGTGGGTGCTACACATTGGTGGTGGTAGAGGCGAGTTTCCCCCTCATCGTTGTAAAGCGCTTTGAGTATCTAGAAAGGCGCTATATAAATGCCATGCATTATTATTATTATTATTATTATTATGTATAGTAGATACACAGAAAGCAATGCACATATCTTTGGTCTGTCCAAGTAAAATCTGCCAATGAGTGACACAACTGGGTTGAAGGAACAAAACTTCCATTCAAATGCAGAGACGTTATAGTATCGCTTATAAGAGTACCAGAAAATAAGATATCAAGAATCCTTTGATGTTGTTGGGTCACAGACATCAGGAAGTCATGGCATGCAAAGTATATGCAACCAAATATTAAAAATGATTACTTTATTCTATATATAAACGCAGGGGTGCCAATAATTGTGGCACACATAGTTTTGTTATAAATAATAATTTCTTGAGGGATTTTTTTTCTCATAATAAATTTACTTCAATTAAAGGTTGAATTTTTCTATTTTTTTCAGTGTGAGATTAAGCTAATTCACCAAACGGTGAATTTTTTATAACCCATTGTACTCATCTTTATCAGGGGTGCCAATAATAGTGGAGGGCACTGTAGGTCACACTAATGGACTGACATAAATGACTGGTAGATTTCTTTATTTAATTTTATAATTCTGGACAAAACCACATGTCATTTCTTGGTTAAATCTACGCAGTAATATTCTTTTTTCTCCAAGGAAAATATCATGAAATTGTCATGGTACATAAATGCTCAGCCAACAAATCTCACAAATGTTGTTTTTAAGGAATGTCTATTTTTAATTTTGGCCCCAGGCAGCAAACACATACCTTGTTCTCCTCGTTCAGGACAAGACATACGATCCCCAAAGTTGGAAATAAAACTGTGCACATGCTCTGTAAACTGAGTCTGTAAATGTTTTGTATTAACCGGGGGGTCTGGATATTGTCTGTTCAGTGCTGTCATGTAGATTCTGCTTCTCCAGTGTTTACACTGGATTGATCCAGGACCCATATATAACAACGGAAAGACACCTTTTCCACAACAACAACTGAAGTTGCAACATATTTCACTTGCGTTAGTAGTCACAATCATTACTTGTTTAAAGACTTGTCTGACCCCATTAAGGTACCAATAGCCAATGAATAGCATTCCACATCTGTACTGGGGACAGAATATGTAACTGATTGCCAACAGAAAGCTTTTATTACAAACTGCAGGCTAATTAATTCTTAATTCTGTTTCAGGCTATGTGCTCCAGAAGGTTTGTGCTTTACACTGTACAGAAGAGCTAGGCAGGGGACGTCAGGCTCATTATTGTCATTACCCTTACACAAGTGGTGATGACAGATTCATGTTGCCTTTTCTATAGCACATATTCATGCACCTTTAATGAAAGTGGACTGTATAAGTTTAAAGGCCCACAAGCTATGGCATTCTCTTCTCTCTCTGGTTTCGGTATCTGAAACACCCACAAAATGTTAGCAAAGAGCAGTGGCGTAGCTTTGTGAAAAGTCCCAAACCCCGCCCCCTGTCTGTATACATTCGGATTGCAACTCCAACAAATTATGCAAAAACATATGTCATATCACGTGGGAAATCGTTTTACCCTAAAATATGCATTCTTCGTCCAAAATTGCTATTTTTTTTACTTGAACCAGTATGGAACACAATTGAAAAGCTACAGGATGATATGAAAAGCTCAAAAAACACGAAAACTATGCCTGTGGGCCTTATGTATTTGCATACTTTCTTATACGTACGCAATGCTTCCTAATGCAAACTACAAGGGATTTACACCACTAATGATTCACATTCTTGATCTCCACTATATAACACAATTGTTTGATCTCGATTTAATCTGGTTTGATCTGGCAAAGTACACCGCTATAAGTATTATGCATAGATGACCACCCCCCCCCCAATAAAATAAAAAACTTTGATACCTATGCTTCTTAAAAACATCAATCATTTATTGTAAAGATGATAAAGGAGCATCAAGGTCAGAACAGAAAACATCAGGATTCTGAATAAGGCATATGGCATATTCAGAATATGGCAACCATAAAGGAACCAGAACTGGCCATAAAAATGCATAGAATAGATTCGACCTCTGTGGTCATCTATCTACGTCTGTCCAAGACATGCAGGCAGCTCTTTCTTTTCTTCTGCAAGTGCTGTTGACTAGCAGTGGAGGGGCATGGGATAAGGGAATGTATCTATTCTGAAGCACGATCAATGGCTGTTTTCACTTCATAAAGCACAAATCTTTCCTCGTCTTATTTTATGAGGTAGACGAGCAATAAACATTGAATTACAGCATAATGCAATAAGTGAATCTAAGTGAAATATCTTCAATTTCCCTGCCCTTCCCTGTTCATATTGTTCAGACCCTCTTCTTTGTCCTTTCTCTTGCAAATGCAGTTCATAGAGGCATACAATGCAAGGGCTCTCTGCCATTCTTATCTCTGTGACTACAGAAACCGCTGCTCATGTCTTTCTCCTGCACCCAGTGGTTACAAAACACTGTTTTCTCCTGAAATCAAATACTGAATTGAAGCAGGGGGCAATGAAGAACACGGGGCATTCACGCGGCTGTTCTTCCCCACAAACTGCATTCGCAGCGAAGGAAACGTGCCGGATCTCTTAACCTCCGAGAAAAAGAGTGAGGCTGACGTGAAAGAAAACGACGTGGCACTTTTTTCAATCACAGACCCCAGCGAAAGACGCTGGCAACCAATCAGTTTTTGTAACTGTGTCACCTTCAAGTGACTCGTCTAGAGCATTCTGTTTGTGCTCTTCTTTACACAGTTCCTACACCAGCTAGTGCTTATATGGTATGAAAGGCAGAACCTTAATACATCAATTATTTCAAATAAATATTGGAATAAACTATGAAAACATTTACTCTTGAATGTATTCATTTTATATTTCAAAATGTATATTTATTTATTGATTTGTTTACTTACTTTTACAGGTTTTGCCTTCTGTATGGTAATATGCTCTCCTATATTTAAGCCTATATATCAACCTAAACATTGTGGAATCAGCTTTTGAGAATGCTGTTGCTCTGCTGTGGATGACAGCATCTAGGCCTAATTTACATACGTATTCATATTTGGTGTTTCTTCCTGTATTATCTTTCTATATGACACTGGAATGAACTCCATTTACGCAGCAGGTTGGTCTTATTTCCAGGTCCATGGTGAGGCTACCTCTGTTTTTCCCTGCTGTGTCGAATATTCCAGAAGCTGTAAACATAACGCTCTTTCTGACTGAACATATTAAACGGGATCTACTGTATGTGACTGTGAGAATCAGCTGTCTGGGGACATCCCCATAACAATGGAAGTTCACCTAGTGTACTCTTTTATATCTTTTTTCTTAATCTAAATATGTTTCTGTTTATACGAGGGCACATAGCTTCAGTCAGATTATACGTCAGATGTCACAAACTGTCACGTGGAGTCATAGAGATATGGTGTCGTGATGTTTGCAGTCAGTATTTTTAGCATGTGTTTCATGATTCTGCTTCCTTCTTTTTTTTAAACCTCCCTGGCATGTTGCTGTCCTCTTTCCTGCAGGAAATGTGTTCCCGAATCCGTATCATTCCAAGAGACAATAGTGGGAGCAGGGGGCAGATACTTGACTTTCCCTGAAAGGGGTGAGGGGGCTTATTTATGTATTTGTTTATTTTTTGTTAATCTCTGTATTCCCTCGCTCCCTACATTGGCAGATCTCAGCAGTTTGTCACCTTGCTCCAGTGATCTGTGAAGCCCTCTGGCAGCAGAGGGGTCCTCTTATACCCCTTTGACACACACAAAACCTGGGAACGACACAGGATATAGAACTCCCTTATGTAAAAGTTTTTGGAACATCGTTTCTGCACAAGTTAGAGACATGACAATGTCGAGGGTCGGTCAGACAGCCGCGCTGCGTAGAGTAACCCGCGTCGCGCCTTTCACACCGAAGCCGAGCCATGTCCGGCGTGAAAGGGGTATTACACTTGGGTCATTAATACTCATTCAGAGAGAGACTGGCAAATATGTGGAAGGTGGCTGCATTTCACATGAACCCTTCTGGTTTCTTGCGCTGATGGAACCGCTGTAGGCCTGGTTACAGCTTCCTGACGGGTAGTGGAGGGCACTGAGCTGCCGCCTGGCCTGACATGGGCTGTGGTGTTTCACACTGCGTTTGTTTCTGTCAGTTATAAGCACGGATGCTATGAGAACCATTTGTATCATATATTTTCTTTTGTTGTCAACTTTGTATTAAGTACAGCGATGAATCTTAAGGGAGCTGGTTGTTGGACTACTGAAGACAAATCAGAATAAAATCCACTCCTATGACCCCTTGCCATTGGCTAGTGTGTCTCAGAAGCATAAATACACATGGTGATGTATTCACTGTGATGTGACTCAATAGTGTTGTGTAGCTTGCTTTTGAATGTTTTTTTCCTGTATATTAGTATTTTGTGATGCACGTTCTCACCTTTTTGCCAACAAAGATGGTGAAATAGGTATGGCAAATGGTGCATAGAAACCATGATCATTCTGATCATGTGAATTCAGGAAGAGAGAGAGCAGAGGATCCAACCTTATGTTGTATTAGTTCCACTACAGTTCATTTGACCTGTTAATCAAATGAACTGTAGTGGAACTCTTCCTTTAAAATTTTAGTAAGACACATTCCTGTTTCAGAAAGGCAGAATCACCAAAATGTTGCATATCAGGCTTAAGCTCTACATGCATGTAAGGCTTTTCAGGGTCAAGCCTCATATGCTTCGAATGACATCATTTATTAATTAGGTAAGGAAACAGTATGGTGGTTATAAGGGATATTGACTGAGGATGTGAAAAGTCAATGTCCATTACAAATTCAATTTATAGCCATAAAGCCACTCTTCCACACTGTTGAGTAGCTTTGGTGAGTAGATAGGGCAAGAAAGTCGTAGAGTACGTGAAAAATGTTCTAATTGCAGTATACTTCAAACACCCAGATGACACACTTACTTCCGGGGTTTTGCTGAGTACATTTGGGAGCACACTTTTCAAGAAGTACACAAACATTTTGGTCACATAAATATGACATGAAGCTTCATTTAAAAAAAATTAGGCACAGCTTCGCAGGCGTTTTCCTTTAAATACAACAAAAACAACACGTGACATGGTAGCGCAAGGGTGGGATGCAAGGTTGCCAGATCTTATAAGACTTTCCAGCCAAATGGGGACTCAAAACTAGCCCAAATGATAGGTTATTTTTAACCAAAACCAACGTATTTTAAATAGAAATCATCATGTTTTTACTTTTTAAAATAAGTGCGTGCTTTGCGACTTTTCGTTTTTACCCGTGAGTGCACTTTGAAAGTATCCCAATTTAGCTGTAAAACCGCGGACATGGCAAGACTGGTGGAACGTCTTATGACCTGCTTACAACACTTCCACGGTACGGTTGGAAAATAGTATGGCGGTTATTTTTTGCGGACTGCTAAAACAGTGCATATTACAGTTTTTCTCAATTGTTTACACACAAAAACTGGAACTTATGACACAATGACCACAACCTGTAACTCATGTGCCAACTCCCTAAACCAATTCTGCTGAACTATAAACACATTTCCTGCTGTAGACCCAGATTTAAATTCTAAACCACACTTTCTTCAAAACACTACACACAATACTCTCTATTTTGTACACTCTTCATCAATGCCAAATCTCCTTGTGTTCAGACAGAACACACTGCCATTCAAATGGCAAAACTTCCATTTCCAAGGCCGTTGTGCAATTTCCAATCAAAGCTTGAGCAATATAAGGGCCACAGGTGAGCTCCTGGTTTGGAGAACAATGGATGGCAACATTGAAGTGAGAGGTGATCAGAGAGGCAGAGGAGTGAGAGTAAGAGGAGGACGAGGAGGAGGAAGAGGAGGACGAGGAGGAGGACGAGGAGGAGGCATGTGGCGATATAGCTCCTGAGGCATTTCAGGGCTGGATTCGCCATACTAGGCGATACTTCCCCCACTGCTTGGCCAGAGAGAACATAGCCTGTGATGTCGATGAGGTCCTGTGGCCAGACAGGAACCGAAGACAGGATGCAGCCTAGTTTTTTTGTCCTTTTTTATTTTACATTTTTCTTTCTTTTTTTGTTGACTGTACTGGCCTATTTTCTATTGTTTGTTCTGTGCAAATCATTTACACATCCAGTTGTGTTTGCTGTGATGTATAGGCTACAGCACGTTTGGAAAAAATAAAGAAATATTTTTGTTGTTACTGTATATTTGTGTATTGTTTTATATTTGAGTAAAAACATTATACAGTAATATTTTACAACAGGAGTAAGCGTACAGTAACACTGAACATGAAAAGGCATAATGCTCCTGATAAGGCCTTCATACTGGTGTTTTCCCATTCATAGTAGTGTTTTCCATTCAGCACATCAGTGTTCAATGGTTCTTAGAAATGTCTACTGATATGATGGTCTGTGTGTGTCATTTGAACACAAACTACCATTTTGAGGAGACATAACGTTGTTTTGAAGGCAAAGTAGCATTTTGCAGGAGATATGTAGGGTTTTGCATTTTGTGTGTGTGGTTTTTGGATTTGTGTTTAGAGTTTTGAGAAAATGAGGTATGCTTTCAAAAAATGTGTGTAAGCAATTGAGAAAAACTGTAAACAACACATTTCTGTCAGTGCACTGTACGCAGGAGACAGGGCGCAGTAGATAGGGCTCTGATTCGGACACAGCCTAGGTGTCTAAAATCTTTGATAAAAGCAGCTTTAAAACTAACGCGTCCCCCGTTGCTAGGCAACCAGTAGAGGGAACGGGAGGTTTCTCGCATAAATTGACCTTTTACGGTCTATGAAAGGGACACACGTAAACAGAAAGGTGGAGGCTATCACTGATAGAGGGGGAGCGCTGCGACACCTACAGACTCAACAGAAAACGGTAGCGAAATAACTCGGGGCTTTCCTACAAGTGTCATTAAAGGGATAATTACTTTCTGGAGTTTAAAAAATATATATATATTATGTTGGTATTTGTGTATGTTTTTGATTGGCCCAGACCAGCTTTTGTGTGCAATGAAGGATATTTTAGATATTTACATTTAGTTACAAGTTTCTGGCCTGCTGGCTTGATGAGACGTGGGGCTATTGTGTGTACACTTTATGTAATTCCAAAGAACTTAGATATTATTATTTTTAAAAGCCATATATCACATGCAGACACATACTATCTATATACACAGGAAGTCAGTATCAAAGCTTATCCCAAGTCCAGTATATGGCATGATTGCCATCTCACTCTTTGATGTCATATAACAAGCAGATGCGCAGTGGGAATTATTCAAACCGTCAGCTGTCAGGTCAAATGCTAACAGCGAAGCCAGTAATCAGGAAACTATTCACTCAGAATTGGTTGTGGAGTGTGATGCGAGCCTGTGACCAGGTTCCCAAAAGCGGCCCTTTTAATCTGCCACTTCCATGTGCCCAGAAAGGCTCGACAGAGTGCGGAGTACGTCAAGTGTAAATCGTTAACTCTTGACATAAACACCTGTCATTACATGCCTGCCCAAGCCTCCCGGGACAAAATTATATAATATTATTATATTATATAATGAATGTAATGTATGTAATGTACAATGTAGCCAGTTGCCCCCCCCCCCCCCCGATGGCAGCCCACTGTTTGACCCTGGTCTTGGATAATAATGGTAATAATAATGAATTTGATACCACCCATCTCGATAGATCCATACATCTGTCAGAGAAAAAGGCCAGGACTGTACCCCTGCCACCTCTTTCATTCCGGATGTATTTTGTTTCGTTTCGGTCGGAAGGCAAAAAACAGAACATTGCTCGCTGTGAACATGACATCCATCGGTGTGAAAAATATTTACAGTTTTGTGAGACCCCCTGTACTTGACATTCTGTGTATGAGTCCCTGCCTGGACAGAGCTTAGCAGCGATGAAAGCACCATATGCTATATGCAAATGAACACAGGTTGGATTAACAGGTATTAGTTGTTGCCATTAAGCGGACAGGTGGATGCTGGAATGCAGAGACAGGGTTGACGGTGCTTGATTAATGAATAAATTTCCATGTCATTTTTTTTTCCTGGAGGTTGGCAGATTGGTTAAACGTGTGCTTGGGGACCAGTGAACCGTTTAACTACAGACCGTCAGGCGCTGCTAAGTCCACGACCGTCACAGCCGGCGGTCACCCATGGCCTGCAGCATGCTGCTTAGAATCCTTCTCGCTACGTTTCCTCTATCTGACACTGACATCGTGATGAGCCGAGGGGCGTGAAATGAGGGAGCGCTCTCATTTTCCGGTTCCCTCAGCTTTGTTTTTCTGCTTCATCAGTGACACATGGAGCAATGGTTTATATCTCAGCTGAGTGAAAGATGTGCCTCCTACTTTAACAGATTCTCCTTCTACAGCAACTGTTACATAATTGTAACCGATTATTATTCGTTTTTTTATTTTTTATTATTAGAACTTGTTCTTTTTTTCCGAGTAGACACTCTAAATAGGTTATTACAAAGTTAATATTTGTCTTCACTTCAGCCTACTCTATTATCTGTATTTTAGCCAGATTTTATTTTAGCCTGAGGAAATGTGAGCTTTTTTGGTGAAATTGTTCATCATAAACATGGGCATTTAAGCCACATCTGATTCATTTTGGAAAAGTATGCGTTAATAAATACCACTTTGTAAATGTAGTCTATTCAGGGATCTGACAGGATTCGTGAATGCAGAGGGAAAATTCTAGAGGCTCCTAAGTCTTGAGACCATGAGATGGAAAATCTTCAGCATTCTTAGTGCATATGGCATATATGAAAGTTGTTACATCAGTAAAGGAAATAGATTAACCTGAAAATGTAGTTCTGCATGTGTGTGGTATCCAATGTGGTTACTGGCTTCTCTAGTATCTCGTGAAATGCAAATAAAGAGGTTAACCCCATTAAAGGCCCACATGCATATTTAGTGTTTTTGAGCTTTTCATATCATTCTGGAGCTTTCCAATTGTGTTCCATACTGATTCAAGTAAAAGAAAAAAGCTATTTTGGTCGAAGCAACAATTTCCCATGCATGACGTATGCTTTTGCATAATTTTGGGATGACGTTGCTAAATATAAACCTGACTCTGAGCCCATTCTAGGATTGCTCTGGGGGCGAGGTTAGGGATTTTTCAAAATCTATGTCAAATCTTTGCTAACTTTGTGTGGGGCTGTGTCAGAATCAGAGCCCTATCTACTGCGCCCTGTCTCCTGTGTACAGTGCACTGGCAGAAGTGTGCTGTTTAATGTGCACTCTTTAGCACGCAATGTGCAGTACGCGAAAAATATCTGGCATACTATTTTCCAACCATACTGTGGAAGTGTCGTAAGAGGTCCCAACCTTACCATGTCACGTGTTGTTTTTGTTGTAAAGAATTGCTCTCTGCCTGTACTTATTATTCTAGTGTTTGGGTCGTTTCTGGGCTTCAACTCATTCAGTGGAGATCCTCCCACAAGGCCAATTGGTGTTAACGGCAATCAGTTGGTGGAAAGACCTGCAGACTGATCAGCCAGTGAGGGGAAAGGCATTAATATGGCTACTTTCAGCAAAAAGGCATGTCCTCATTTGGACCATTACAGCATCACAGAACCAGAGAACTAAATTATCTGTTTACTCATCAGCCCAAATGATTACAGTGTGAACCATGGCCAATGAATACATAGTAAAGATGATGGACACATGCTGCAGGTGAATACTGAAACTTTGAATGTGTTGAATCAATTTTCAACACAAAACTAATATCTTGAAAAAGCTTTTCATAGTAATGGGGACTGAGTTGAAAAAAAGTAATGTATGATATGTACTATTTTGGTCCATCCAGAGAACCTCCCTTTTAAGCATACTTTCAACACACAATGATGATGGGTTCTTTCTTTTTTACATGAATAATAACATTCTGCATCAAGTGAAAGTCAATGAATGTGTTTTTGTTTTAATTTTATCCTCAAACATTTACCGTAAGTTCAAAGGTGCCTTTGCATTGACAAACCAAATTGTTAATGCCACTAAGTTCTATTTTGTTTTCTGAGCAACAAGATGATACATTTCCTCAGCATCAAAAAGCACTTTTTGGCTTTCCTTTCCAGGCAGGATGTTGACCTGCTTGATGGAGAAGCCAAGGTCCCTTAGTGCCTCAAGTAAGCTCTGACTAAGAACCAAACAAAAGACTCTCTGATGCCCCACAAAGTAGAATGATGCATTGAAAACACCGAAGAGCACCAGCGCACCCCCAGGTTTAAGGAGTGCCGCTATACTTTGGAGAGCCCGGCGGTACGTTTCCAGGTCCTCGCAGGCTGAATCCAGGCAAAAAGAAGAAAGTATGCGGTCTGCTGGTTCCATTGTCAGAGGGTGGAAAGGGTTCTCCTGCCGAACGTCACATCTCAGCACCTGCTTCACTATCTGCCTAAGCCTCTGTTCCACCTCTTCTGGTGACCTGCTGCTCCAGAAATGGTGAAACAGACACAATAATATTATCTTACATAGCACGTAGCCAATATTTAAGCATATTCAAATTGCCATACAAACCGAGGATAGTAAGTGATTAACACATTTTTAAACAATTCTTATGTAGGTTCACATACAAGAATAGCTACTGAAAGAATACTTTGGGAAACAGTACTAGGATACTGTTAAAACGTTTTTGTTTGTGTTGCTGACCTCAATACATTTGTGTCTCGTGATTAGTCAAGAACACAATTCCCACAGGACAAATACCATTTGCATTTTATAATGGGCAATTCCTTACATATGTGTAATACCTTCAAAATTGTATAAACAGAAAAGAATGGGTTTTGTTTCATACGTAATGTTACGAATGTAACACCAATTCACACAGTAGACTACCTTCTGCCTTCTAGCTCACAGACAAACTGGATGGTGGGACTCCAGTCAAAACAGCCCTCCTCTTTATTCAGCCAGTCCTCAATCTCTGCGATTGTTGTCAGTGAAGTCTGACACCACTATTTCTTCAAAGTATTTGCTTGCACTTATTAGGCCATGGATTATAGGTCCACTTCCTATCTCAATTAGCTTGTTGCCCTTGATGTTTCCTGAAATGAAAGACAGTAGTAACTAGGCTACAATAGCATAAGAATGTTTGTTGAGGAGAACAAGCCAATCAGCATGCTTATGACGATCCCAAATACTTCAGAGCAGCATTAAATAATCACAAAACACCCCCTTTCACCACTCACCAATCACAAGACTTCAGTAGCCTACTTAGCCTACTTACCATCTGTCTCGTTCAGATGCCGTAGCACGAAAGGGAAAAAATCGTAACAGGTTTGCGGACTCCGGTAGTAGGAGTTCAAGTATTCCCTGCTGTCGAAATGTATCTGGTAAAACTCGCCTGCTGTAAATGTTATGTGGTCTGAATCACCCATAGTTCATCTACTGTGTGTTTGTGATTTTTTTTTTTTTTAAGTTAAAACGAGTGTCTGATAGAGCTGGGTCGTTCACGTTTCTGACACCTATGGTATAGGCTATCGATTCGCTCTATGGGATTTGAAATACATTTTTCAAATTAAAAGTCACCCGGCGCGCCTACGCGAAAAATGTCTCAAAGTTTGTTTTTAAACCTTCCCACTGGGCACTAGACGTCTATTAGATCATCTAAAGAGCCGCTAAATAAGATCTAAGCATCTATGATATCTTTTAGCCCGGCTAAAAGGCGTCAACAACATAGACGTGCCATATGACACATTTTATTTAACCATTTCCATACGTGATTAATTCAAAGAGAAACTATGTGTTGATTAATGTGGATCTATTTCACTATAAGTCATTGCTTTGACCAGCGAAATCCGGTCTACACTTATGGTGTATTCAAATGATCTTGGAAGTCGGAATATTTCCGATTTACGAGAAGAAAAAAGGATTTGAACGTGACACCCTGGGCTCAATTGTTCAGAAGTAATCTGATCGGATTTCGGCTATCGGATTGGATCAAATCTTGAAAATGGGGGGCCCTATCTTGGCGATCTTGGCGCTTAGTCTAAGCGCATGGCGCTAAGTCCATTTAGGGCGTGTCCAAGTCCACTTTTGCTATTTTAACGGCGTGTTTTTTTGGCGCTAAGCACGGCGCATGGCGCAACTGGGCTGAACCTAGTCGCTTCATTAATTATAGGTGTGTCTTGGGCGTGACATTCAATAAACCAATCAAAATGTCATATCCCATTCCCTTTAAAAGCCTGCTTTTCCACCTTGGCGGATTGCTTATGATGGCGAAACAGACATGCTCGTGCGTGTTTAGTGTGATCAAGGAATAGGCTAAATGGAGTATGATCAATATTATTCGGACTAACCATTAGCCTATGAGTTCCCGGTAATTCCAGACAGGGCTGCTATTTTACAAAATATGTGCGGTTAAATTTCGCTAAAAGGACCTGCAACAGCTGAGAATAAACTATCAATGGCTTCAGTCTCACCTTAGAAAACGCCAAATTAGCCTGCTTGTTCAGCGAATTTCGTTTGATTATGCAATGAAAGTGTCAAACATCAATTCCAAGAGGCTGTTCTCATGGAGTCTCAGCTACCTGCATAGTAGGCTAATATTGATTAATAACATACATACCGTTATTTTGCCTTAATGATGACACTAAATAGCCTACAATAAAGCTGTCAGGTTCGCAACCCATAAGTTCACGCATATTTCCCCTTGTTTAATAATGTCCTGTTTATGGAAATGTGACCAACCTGTTTTACTCGTAGTGTAATCCTTTAAAACAATCCACTTTCCCAGGAAGACCGTGAAACCTGCGACTTGGAAACAGAGAACATGCAGCTCACGTGCAGAGAATGGCATTAAAATTAATTGTGAATTAATTGTGTAACGTGCTGCAAATTTGTTTTAGTTTCTAATTAGACGCTTAGTTCTCTTTAAAATCGTTTTGCTCCGTTAAGGAATAACGGGTGAAATCAGCTGGGTTTTAAACGGTGAGAGTATGGAAACCTGGTCACTGTAATTTAAAAAAATATGAAGGACGAAGAATAGCTAAGGTTACAATTTAGTTAACATGGTGACATCTCCGTTTTTTAACCATAGGCTATCGAAAAAAACCTTTATGCACAGCGAATTCGCTGTAGCCTAGGCTATTTGAAAAACAATAAATGCAATATTCACTGGACAAGGTTTTGAACTTTTTTCAGTCACAAACCATTCTATTTACTTACAGGCTGTATTCATAGATAAACAGAGCTGTATTGTAATGACATCTGAAGCGCATTTTCAGAACTTAAATGTCCGTCTATTGCCGTGCGCGAGTTTTCCATTGAATGACAATTCACGCATTAGGTGCAAAGACAATTCGCGCATTAGGCTTGATAGCTATAGGTGTTATCAGCTCCTTTTTAATGGATAGCCATTGTCCCGTACCATCGCACATCGCCTGGATGTTGATGGAGTGGGCTGAGAGCAATGTAATGTGGCATTGTTTCCCTTCGCTGAGGGAAAGGTATGTGGACCTATGGAACCTTTTATTATTATGCATTTTTGATATAGCCTACACAATAATAATATTTCACATTGTGATCTAGATATTTTAGTCATGCCTGTGCACGCCCCTGTGTGTAACAGACAGGAGGGTATGCGCGTTGTGCACACGCCTATGTAGACGCACTTATATGCGCCGTTAAAATAGCATGTAAACAACTGCGACATGACTTTAGACCAGGTTTGTGGTGGTTCTAGCGCAAGCGCTTTCTGCTGGCTCAAGATAGCAATACGCCAAAAAGAATCCTGGCCACTCCTCATCTTAAGACCAACACGCCCAGTTCACTAATGATGGCGCAAGAGTTACGCCGTCAACATGCTAGTTTGACGGCGTAAGCGTTAGGCGCTATTATGGACCTAGCGCCGGGTGTAAGATAGCAAAGACACTTGCGTTTGCGTTAGCGCCGCTTTGCGCCGGGTGTAAGATAGGGCCCGGGTTGTTCAAAAGAAAAAAAGGATTCTGAAATCGGATTAGATCAGGTAATCCAGTCTTGGTTTTGATCTGGATCAAACCTTCAGTATATGTTGTTCAAACCTTTTTAGTAGGATTGGGATACCTTTGATCCAAAAAATCAGGATTATCCTGATCCCAGCAGAAGGGTGGATTCAGGGTGGATTTCAGGAACAAAATGTAATAAAACTTTAAAATTGGTCAAATAATACAACATTTCTATCATGTAGTAGGCTAGTTAACTATTGGACATTTAGCTTTTTTATGATTTAAAACATGTGTTTAAAATATCCACAATGTATTTGTGAATAATGTATATTTGTTTGTTTTTATTTATTTGTTGTGGGTCAGATGATGGGTCTGACTGTTTAAAAGAAACTGAAAATGGAAGGGGATGTTTGTATTGTTTTATTGTGCTGTTTTCTGTCTCTTCAAATAAAAACACTTAAAGTGACCCCACACTGGCTATTCTACCTGTTGTTCTTTACATAGCTTGTAGCCTACATTGTGATATGTAGTCCCATTTAGAGCTCTGGTAATCCGGATTTGGTAATCTTGAAAAGTTTGTATCTGGATCAGGGTGATCCAATCCAATGTTGCTTTGAAAAACAGACACAAAAGTAAGATGGATTACCTGATCCTGGATAGCAAAATATAGGATTTCCAAATCCGGATCATTCTGATCCAGATTAAACGTTTTGAACAACTGGGCCCTGGGGTGCGTCCCAATATTCTTCACTCACCACCTCCCTTCCTCCACTCCCCACTACCACTCCTCTCCTATCCGGAAGTATGCAAAACTGCCTGAACGTTTTGAGTACAATTATTTACATGTACAGTATACAATGTACTTGACATTGCGGTTAGCGACGAGACATTCGTTAATATGTGACCATTAATACATAATTAAGATGTAATCTGCAACATTAGATTAAAACACAAAACCGTTTCCGGGGCACGGAGTAGAGGAGGTGATAGTGGAAGAAAGGAGGGTTCATTTTTCAAGTATTGGGACGCAGCCCTCGGCTACATTCCAGTATCTCTGTCGACAGTGATCTGCGCCTGCGCAGTGAAGTATGACGTGGAAAAACACACATGAATTCCGGTATGACTGTTCTCACAGCGGTCGCATGGCCAGTTTCAGATTTAGGACGACATATGAAAGTGGCCCAGATCTGATTGGAAAAAATCTGATCTGTGTCACAGACTGTGAGAGCAAAACAATCGGATTTGGGCCACTTTTGCTTGTAATGTGGACGTAGCCTAATGTCGTGGCAGTTTTGGCAGATCAATGCTGTTTTCTGAAGTGTGGTGTTTGGGTAGGTCTGTATAATGTGTGGTAAAATAATTTAAATACATTTTTGATGTGTGTGTTTTAGTAATGTTACCTTGGGGATCTTTGACATATGCTATAATGGATTTTTAATTTTTCAGCTATTGGCTAAGAATTTAATAGATTTATTAGTGTATTGGAAAGTTATATTTTAGTCTTTGTGTAATGAAATTGGTCTTTATGATTTCACTTGTTTCATATTTTTCTTCTTTTAGTTTAACATTAATTTCTTCTGAGGGAGATTCAGTGTCTGAGAAAGTCAGGTGTTTCACTTTTTCCTCCAAGTTCTTTTCTTTTTTTAACTCTTTTTTTTTTAATAAGTGGAGTATATGACGTTTCCTCTCTGGTTTTGCAGTTTCCCATAGTAGTGGGAGTGCTATTTCTGGGGACCCGTACAATTCAATGAAGGATGTCCACTCTAGTGAAAAAAATCAGGGTCTTTAACTAATAATAATAATAATAATAATAATAATAATAATAATAATAATGCATGGCATTTATATAGCGCCTTTCTAGATACTCAAAGCGCTTTACAATGATGAGGGGGAAACTCACCTCTACCACCACCAATGTGTAGCACCCACCTGGGTGATGCAACGGCAGCCATTTTGCGCCAGTATGCTCACCACACATCAGCTGAGGTGGAGAGGGAGAGAATATTTTTTTTTTTTTAGCCAATTAAACTGGGGGATGATTAGGTGGCAGATTGAATGAGCCTGGGTTGGGAGTTTAGCCAGGACACCGGGGAAACCCCTACTCTTTACGATAAGTGTCATGGGATCTTTAATGACCACAGTGAGTCAGGACCTCGGTTTAACGTCTCATCCGAAAGACGGCATCTCCTACAGCACAGTGTCCCCATCACTGCACTGGGGCATTGGGGTTTATTTGACCAGAGGGAAGACTGCCCCCTACTGGCCCACCAACACCACTTCCAGCAGCAACTTGGTTTTCCCCAGAGGTCTCCCATCCAAGTACTAACCAAGCCCACAACCTGCTTAGCTTCAGCCATTCAGCAGGCGCAGATTGCATAGTGGTATGGCTGCTGGCGTATAATAATCATAAAAGACCTGACAAGAAGGTAGTAGGTGTCCCAGAGTATAACTTTGAGTCATTTTCCAGGTGTAATTATATACCATAATAAGACAGCTACCTGTGGTCACAAACATTTGTATAATGTAAATTATGATGTAATTTACTCGAAAGCAGAGGAACAGTGTGACCCATGACCAATGTGTGCATACAAAAGGATGGACAAATGCTGCAGGTGGATGCTGAAACTTTTAATATGATGAATCAATTTTCAATTTAAAACAAATATCTTTTAAAAAAAATAGTACTGGGATGGAGTCCTTTTTTACTTCAGAAAGGAATTTATTGCATACATCTTAATCCATCCATATAAGAAGAAAATGAGTCCCCCTTTTAAACATATTTTCACACACAATGATAATGGGCTAGTTTTTACATAATTTTAAAATATATCTAATATGTATTCCTTTAAAAACATATCTCATACATTATGCATCAATTGAATGTCAGTGAATCAATTCTGCATCAATTGAATGTCATTGAATGTTTTTTTCTAATTTTATCCTCAAACATTTACCATAGATTCACAGATGCCTTCGCATAGAAAAAAACAAATCCTTATTGGAAGTAAATCCTATTTTGTTTTCTGAGCAACAAGATAAAAAAATGCCTCCGCATCATATATCTCTTTTTCACTTTCTTTTGAAGGCAGGATGTTGACCTGCTTGATGGAGAAGCCAAGGTCCCTTAGTGTCTCCTCAATGAAGCTCTGACTAAGAACCAAACAAGAGAATCTCTGCTGTCCCACAATGTAGAATGATTCATTGAGAACACCAATGAGCACCAGCACACCCCCAGGTTTAAGGAGTGCCGCTATACTTTGGAGAGCCCGGCGGTACGTTTCCAGGTCCTTGCAGGCCGCCTCCAGGCAAAGACTAGACAGTATGCAGTCTGCTGGTTCCACTGTCAGAGGGTGGAAAGGGTTCTCCTGCCGAACGTCACATCTCAGCACCTGCTTCACTGCCTGCCTAAGCCTCTGTTCCACCTCTTCTGATGACCTGCTGCTCCAGAAATGGTGAAACGGACACAATATTCTCTTACATAGCACCTAGCCAATATTTATCCATCGTCAAATTGCCATCTAAACTGAGAATGGCAAGCTATTTTTAAACAATGCTTATGTAGGTTCAAATACAAGCAAATACTAATCTACTGAAAGGATAATTTGGGAAACGGTTTCCACAATTACCGGCGTAATGTTAAGCTGCTTTTTCTTGTTGCTGACCTCTATACATTTGAGTCTTGTGATTAGTCAAGAGCACAATTCTCACAGGACAATTTCCATTTTTCTTTTATACGCCATTTCTTACATACTGTATGTGTACCGTCTAAATTGCATACACAGAAAAGACTGGATTTTGTTTCATGGATACATAACATTACTAATATAACTCCAATTCACACAGTACCTTCTGCTTTCCAGCTCACAGACAAACTGGATGGTGGGACTCCAGTCAAAACGGCCCTCTTCTTTATTCAGCCACTTCTCAATCTCTCTGCGATTACTGTCAGTGAAGTCTGACACCATTATTTCTTCAAAGTATTTGCTTGCACTTATTAGGCCATGGATTGTAGGTCCACTTCCTATGTCAATTAACCTGCTGCCTTTGATGTTTCCTGAAGTAAAAGACAGTAACTTAAAAAATAACAAAATAATGTTTTTTGAAGGGAACATGTTAATTAGCGTATCGTAGATACTTCAGAGCAGAATTACTCACAGAGCACCCCTTTCACCACACGCCAATGACAAGTGTTTGGCTGGCAAGGACTTCATTAATGTTAGCATAGTTACCTGATGAAAATGTCTCGTTCAGATGCCTTAGCATGAAAGATGAAACATCATCTGGAGCCCTGTAGAAAGACCTCAAGTATTCCCTGTTATCAAAATGTCTCTGGTAAAACTCGCCTTCTGTAAATGTTTTGTGGTCTGAATCACCCATTGTTGTACTGTGTGTTCCTAACTGCCTGTGAAATCAGGGATCGTCAGTGAAATTAAAATGGCTGATTTGCAGGAAATGGGTCAAAGTCCTCTTGCGCAAATGCGATAAACGCGCATCTCAAACTTCGTTGCCTGATTGGTTTCAACGTTTACATTAGACAATGTATTTTTTTATCTCAACAAAAAAATTTTTCAACATCCAAACATGGCAAGTTACACGCTAAGAAAATCGCGTTCAGGTATAGAAACAATAATATATTTTTTAAAACGTTAAAAAAGCTCTCGTATAAATATGTTTATGAACCAAATATTTTACCTGTATATAAAAACAGGTTTCTGATTAACCCTGGTGAGTTTATCATGTTACATATCTTGTTACAAGTCCCGTAAAGTCTTAGGGTTTGAAATACTGTACGTTGCTGTTGTTAGCCTATGTAAAAAACAAACATGCTTTTGTATGTTTTTTTTATTTTAAAAAGGTATTTAAATACATTATGCTACTTATTTTATGCATATTATGTATATACTGTATGCAACTATTCTGAAATAAATGTATTCTGTTGCAACATTCTGAATGATACAGCCTCTTCAATTCAAACTTTAAACCATGGACGTGCAGTGAATATTTTTTGAGATATTGACACATAAATAAGACTAGTAGAAACTAGTCAGATACCTCCACAGACCTGTATGGGTGCGTCCCAATATTCCTCACTCCTCACCTCCTTTACTCACCTCACACATTTTCCTATTGAAATCTATGGAAAAATAAGTCAGGAGAAACCACCCTTAAAGTGATGCATCCATATCTACTGCTGTCTGGCAGCAGAGTGATGGTTTGAGGCTTGTTTCATACCCCAGACCCTTGATGACTTACAGGCATTTAGCCAACCATGTGTTCCATACTATTCCTGTGTAATTTACATCTTAATCTATTCCCACCCCCCAATTCCCATAGGGACCCATTCAAATGCAGAGAGGTTATAGTATCACTTGTAAGAGTACCTGAATTAAAATATCAAGAGTTGATGTTGTTGGGTCACAGACATCAGGAAGTCATGGTATGCAAAGGATATGCAACCAAATTATTTAAGTTTATGTAAATTTTTCCAATTACTTTTGGTGCCCTTAAAAGGGGTGGGGGCTACGTGTAAAAATGGCTACAATTGCTACACGGATCACCCTATATGGATGTAAAAATTCTCAAATTAAAGCTGAAGGTCTGCATTTCAACATCATAGTCACTCTTCCATTTCAAATCCAATGTGCTGGAGTACAGAGCCAAAATAACAAAAAAGTGTCACTGTCCTAACACTATTGGAGTTCATCTACCTGCAGAAACCTGCCCCTGTTTCAGAGAGCTTGAGCTTAACACCAAACAAGGAGATAGGTTGTCACAAATGCAAATGGGGAAATCCAGTCTTCTCCTCCTTCAGATAATTTTCTCCATATCTCTGCTGAGCGTTAATTAGTTGTAAGCCAGGTTAAGTGCTTCAGGCTTAAAACTCATCAAAAGAGGCATGTCCCAAAGGGCTTCTCTACAGATTTGGCAGAAGCAGGATTAAGTTCCGTTGCCTCCTGCCCCCAAGGCGACAGCTCAACAGCTTGAGTCCCTAACACCTTTCTAATAACTCATATAAAAGCTGACCCCTGCTGCCACCTGCTGGGGTTGAGGTAGACAGTTTCCTATTCGGATTAATACAGAAAGCTACGATTTGTATTGAAATGATCAATCCTTTATTGCACAGTCAGGTTTAAATAAAATAATAAAAAATGTTCTCCCTGGCTACAGTATTATGTCCGGAATTTGTGCTTGTAATTTTTTTCCTGCTTGTTACATTTAGCTTGTTTTTTACAGCCTCTTGAGATTAGCACATAATGAGCATTCTGAAAAAGCAAATGGCAGATGCTGTATCTAATAAAAGTTATGAATCTCTACTTCCACAGCATCTCATGTCTGCTTTCTCCTATAATGTTATTGCCAGAAGCGGGCATATAACAGGTCACTCTCTTTGCACTCTTGCGAATGTAGCGCTGCCAACATACTAAGCCACTCGTAGCCTAGCTTTGTTTCCGGACATATTAAACAGGGCAGGCCTTTTTTTCCAAAATCACAGGCCTGTGTGCTTTGCTCGTGCCAGTGTAATCTCACATAGCAGTGTCCCTTTCAGGTGCATAAGAAGATAATGCATAACAAAGTTGTGCATTAAAGAATTATAATGCTAGTCACTGAACCTTTGAGGTGACATGTACCAGTCGCAGGTATGCCTCAGGAATGTGGGGAAGAAGCGGGTAAAGATCTGATACAAACCAGCTGCTTTTGGAGAGAGAGCGAGAGGTGGGGGGTGTACTTATTCACATCTAACATTATGCTGATGAGGTCTGTGCCGGGGCAGTTAAACTTCAGAGGTGATAACCTCCAGCTGCCTGTGGCTGCTAATGATTGAATTTTTGCTAAACTGCAGGAATAGAGAACCTGACTGTGGCAAGTGTAGACCCAGCAAGGTTCGTTCACACGTTGTCTTAGCTAACTCTGTCATAATGGCTGTGGCATATATGTGAGCTGTTAAACAGCGCTACTACAAAGCTGATGCACAGTATTAAGTGAGTGTGTGATGTTTCATTTTATGTTTTATATAGAGTTTTAATTAACCTATACCAAGAAAATATTCTTGAACAGTCTATTCATATGTGCATGTCATTGCCTATGTGTTATATGACTGACTCATTTACCCTGAATAATTCTTTGTGAGTCGTGTAAGAACACTATTCTCTATGCCCATTAAGACATTGTGCCAAATTCAGCGGGATTTGCTTAACTACTGGCTAGAAGGAAATCCATGAACCATACATTTTCTCTCAGCCTCTGTATATACTGTATGTGCTCACAGTATGGCAAAATTTGGAATTTTTTTAAAACAACTGCAGGCTGAATATACAGCCTAGTAACCCAACCGCTGGGTTTTCCACAAGTTTCCCAGCTCTTCTGGAGCCGTTTCAACACCTCAGAGGCACAAAGGACAAAATGCTGCCAGGTGGCCGCCCTCATGGAACACGTTAAGGAAGTCAGTATCATATAACCTATAACCTACAAGGGGGCTGTCTTAACACTTTTTAGTGTTATTCATTCATGAATGGTAATGCTACTTGCTGCATTGCTGCAAACCCCCCCACCACCTCCCTAGTCCCTTCCACCTTGGGTCTTATCATCATTGCGCTTTAGGTACCTGCCTGTCACCTAAATTGTTTTTGGCGACCTTCTGAAAACTGGTCACCGCCATTCCTGCGCGGGGTGCGCAGGATCAAAGGAGAGGTGCAGCCAGTGAAGAGATTACCTAAAATAGCACTAATGAGTCAGAAGGGCCCAGCTTGCATTGCCACTCAGTATGGGGGGGGAAAACAGAGAGTAACAGTAAAAATAGACCCGATAAGCTTGGGGAATTGGAACAGTCCAGCGATAGTAGGACTGTGTCTGTGATTTCACTGCCAGACATACTGTAGTACTGTTAGCATTCAGAACTAATAAAGGAAACAGGGTTTCAATTCAATGTACATGTAGGGCACATTTTCTGCGGTAAACATACATACTTATTCTATGCAATGTTTTAGTCATACAATTTGTTACATTTAAAACTCATAAAATGCAACAGCATAATTACATTTATATAGTAGGTCTGTCTGTGTGCACATAACCTGTGTTGTGTCCACATCTATGAGTCCCTAAAAATCTTAGAAATACAGAAGCAGTGCTCAGTTGTATATAAGACCTAACGCTAATGTTTTTCACCTATGATGGCCACCTGAAAAGGGATCATTTTATATTTACTTTTCTGCCATTTAGCAGACACTCTATTCCGGAGCAAATTACAATGCAGACACAAGTGCACAAGGGTACTGTATATAAGTATGTTGCACAAACCACCTAGAATTATTTCCTCAGTTAAAAGTTAAACCTACAGTTTCTTTTTGCTTTTTAAAAAATGGCTCTTCAAAATGGACAATGACCCAAAGCATACTTCCAAAGTTGTGGAAAAATGGCTTAAGGACAACAAAGTCAAGGTATTGGAGTGGCCATCACAAAGTCCGGACCTCAATCCAATCGAAAATTTGTGGGAAGAACTGAAAAGGCGTGTGCGAGCAGGAGGCCTACAAATCTGACTCAGTTACATCAGTTCTGTCAGGAGGAATGGGTCAAAATTCCAGAAACTTATTGTGAGAAGCTTCTGGAAGGCTACCCGAAATGTTTGACCCAAGTTAAACAATTTAAAGGCAATGCTACCAAATACTAACAGAGTGTATGTAAACTTCTGAATGTGATGAAAGAAATAAAAGCTGAAATAAATAATTCTCTACTATTATTCTGACATTTCACATTCTTAAAATAAAGTTGTGATCCTAACTGACCTAAGACTGGGAATGTTTACTCGGATTAAATGTCAGGAATTGTGAAAAACTGAGTTTAAATGGATTTGGCTATGGTGTATGTAAACTTTCGACTTCAACTGTTATCAAGGCAAAGGGTGGCTACTTTGAAGAATCTAAAATATAAGACTTTTTTTATTTGTTTAACCCTTTTTTGGTTTTTCACACACACACACACACACACACACACACACACACACACACACACACACACACACACACACACACACACACACACACACACACAACACACAGAACACACACACACACACACACACACACACACACACACACAAAGGGGTTTTCCTGTGTCCTGAGACACAGAGAATATTATGGAGGACCATGGGCGATAGACAGGGTCTCTCAAAGTGTCCACACGTGACACCACAAAACGGAGTATATTCCATAGGGTAAAGGGAACAGAGAAAATACAAAAGACGAGAACAGAAGACAGTCCCTCCCTCTCAGACAGAGATATAAGGGAAGAGACTGGAAAACGTAAAGGTCTCCCCGACAAAAGGACGAGGAACTCGTAACTTCGAGTAAATGAACAAAAATAACAAGCAATAGGCTTATAGACCTCCAAAAACGGAGGAGAAATAAAAGGAAACTAAATAACTGAGAGTAACCCTAAAACTTAGGGTGAGCAGCACTCGTTAGCTTGAGTGTAGGAAAAAAGAAAAAGATACAGACAGGTAGCTGGAAAAGCAGAACCTCTCTAGCTCAGTGGTGACGAGCTAGACCGATGAGAGGAACTGACTAGAGCAGAAAAATAAGGAGATAAATAGGATACAGTTAGAGTAGCAGAGTAGCAGGGAAAAGATCTACCCTAAGTACTAACTTTCTACGGGACCTTCCTGCTTTCGCTTATTTGAAACAACAAGCCAAACCAGTCTCCCAGTCCTATACCTTACCGGCTACCAGAAATACAGGATAACATGGAAGCGCCAGAACAGGAAGACGCGGAGTTTAAATAGGCAGCGGAAGAGACGAACAGGTGCAATCGCTGAGTAGCGAGATGAAAGGAAAACCCGACACGGACAATGAAACAGAAAAAAAGACGTCCTGAAGGCGCTTAAAGGGGAGGAGAGAGTAAAAAGGAAAATAAGCCTGCAGACTGACACACATACACACAAATACACATAGACTGTGTATGTAATATGTGACCCGCTCTACAAAAATGAGTCTGATGTGGCCAAAACAAAAAATTATTCATATGGCTCGAAAGAGCATAAAATAAGCTTCAAATTGGTGTATGTTGGAGCGCTCTAGGGTATTGCATTGATTTTTTTTATGATTTTCTGAAATCCTTTAATATATTTTAGCTGCTCTCTTCCCTGGCCCAGGTTTCATTATTTGAGCCATTTTCAATTGATTTTTAAAACCAACACTCCGATGACTTTTGCTGAGGAAAAACTTAAAAAATGGCTCAAAGTGAAATAAAAAATGAGACGAAGCTTTGGAGAATACGGTCATGTGCACGTACATGTGCATACGACATAGATGCTACGCTTCTGTGTACGTGTCAAGTCAACGATTAAATAATTTCCATTCCATTCGGTTGATACCAAAAATGTAACTCGGGGGTGAATATAAAGACGATCACAAGAGGGGCAGAAACTCGCAAATTTTACGCATCACAGCGAACAAAGGAATTAACTTGAAACAAAAGAGTCAACAAAATCCTTTAGCTAATAAAACAACTTTAGGAATCAAAATCAATACTACTTTTGGTTTTATCTGAGAATATGGATATAAAAGAAGCAAAACAAACTAATAAAAACAATTTTATTTTTCAGAAAAAAAAATCACAACCCAAAAAACCCCACAACATTCAATCGCTCTGTACGTGCAAACATAATATGCGGCATCTGACTCATTATTGCAGAGCGGGTCACATATATACGTACATAGGTAGCCACAGTGTTAGGATCCTGTAATTTGTCTGTCTGTTTATTCTGTATTATTATTTTTCCTGATTTCTTTTACCCTTGTGATTGTCAGTCCGCGTTCCATGTTCCTCAGATTCCACTCCCTGTCTTTGTCATTGCACTATTCGGGTGATTTTGGGAACATTCGGGTTTCCTCTGTATTTCGTATCTCGTTTTCTTCCTTCTGGCTTTCTTAATATTTTTATAAAATACTAATGTACTAATCATACTAACTGTTAGATTAGATTTAATACTAACCTGCTAACAAACTAACGTGTATATAATACTAACCAGCTAACCTACTAACATTAGGGTTTTAGAGTTCGCTACTAACATTACTGATTACTAATTCATCTTGAGTTTCTACCTGCAGCTGTCATTTCCCTCCTCGTTATTCTATCCCTGTATCTATCTGATTTTGCATTCTCTGCACGTGTGTCCACTTTCGCGTTCCTCCCCTCCGAGCTGTGCACTTGTCTACCTGCTAACCCCAGGCTGTTTGTTATCATTGTGTCTATGTGCATTCCAGTCCGTGTCTTACGTTTCCCCCATTATTGTATTATTGGTCCCTGTTAACCCTCATTGTTCTCACCTGTGTACTCTCCCATTTCCCCTCCTCTTCACACCTGATTCCTTTTGTGTAATCTTCTCCCTGTGTATTTAAACCTTGTTATTTCAGTCTTTCTTCGTGAGTTCCTCATACAAGATTTTTGCTACTGTGTTTTGTTCTGTCTTTCCAAGTATCAGCCTGAGTTATCTGTTTTATTCCTAGTATCTGTTTCTGAGTTTTTGTTATCCCTCTTCCCTCCCCTGTATTTTTTCGTTGTCTATTCTTCGTTTTGTTTTCTTTTTTGTTCCTCTTTTGCCTCCCCGGTTTTGACCTCTGCCTGTGTTCTCGCGATCCTGTTTTTGTGCTTTTGCTGTGCCTTCCCGGTTCTGACCCCTGCCTGTTCTGTGACCACTCTTTGGACTCTGTATTTGTACCGTTGCCCTGTCTCCCCGGTTTGACCCAGCCTGTCTTACCACGGATTGCTGCCTTGCCCTTAATTAAACTTCGCTTTTTTTTTATACTCCTGCCTGCGTTTGGGTCCTTCCCCCACCAACACCTAACACACAGGGCAGTTAGGTACACAGATTTTTCAGATTCCATCACACGCCTTGATACGGCACTTTTCAGAGGACTAATGACACAAATTTGCATAACGACCCCATGAGAAATCAATGCGCCCTGAACGAACAGATGAGACCAAAGGGTCCGTGTTAAATGCAGACATTCCACCCCATGACACCTCAGACCCCAAATGTCAGATAGAGCTCCCAGCAATGGTAGGGAGACTAAAACTCAATGTGCCGCTGACACCTGCACATTTTGAGTTTGTGTCCCTACACGAGGCTGGAACAGGACACTCAATGTTTCTCCAACATGGCCCCCGGTCTGTATGGTATATTCCCACTGCCCTGTCCTCAAAAACCCCTATAGATGGGAAGGAAGGGAAGTACAACCTTTTCTGATACCGCCGCAATTTCCATTATTAGCCCAGTGTGTCCACATTGCAACATGTGGGGGGGGAAAAAACAATTATACATCTTTGATGTGACTGGAGGTGGAACATATGAGGTCATCCAGGTGACTGTTACTTTTAGCAATGATTTGCCTTTTAAATGTCCATTTGCCCATGTCAGTCTCTGGGCATGTCAGCGCTTGTAGCATAGTTCCATTATTTATGTTTTGTTGAGTAAAGGAACATTTGTCTCGCACACAAATCCAAAGAAAAGTACACACTTGATGTGTGTAAATGTAAATATCAATTGTGCCTGAAATGACAGCATTTCAAACACACACTATATTTTATGGACTCACTGGGTGGCGCAGGAGGGACTCAGAACACACATACAATTATTTTATTTTTTCAGCCTCAATCCACGTCTGGACATTCCGGCGGGATCAGCACATTTCCCAAATGTCCAGATCCTTAACCATTGCAATACATTGCTGTCCCCACCATTATACTACACAATATGGCTTACAGTATATGGGCTGGCAGTGTCAATGCAAAGAAACAAGCTACACATCTGTCAAGCCGAGCCCTCAGAGCCCTCCAGAGACGACCCTAAATACACTGACTCACCTGAGGGACAGGTAGGTCTGAGGCGAGTGGAAACTCTTGACTCAGAGTGTGTCACACTGTAGTGAAGCGTAGTCTGATATGGGCATGGCAACAAGGCTTATGCAGCAGCAGTGTTGCTCCAATATAGTAGTGGAAAGAAAATCCTAAAAGGGAAAGACATTCCACTTGGCCATGGAAAATAAATGTCACTCTTAGAGTGTGTCAGAGGTGAGCTAGGGCCATGGCATATTACAGTAAATCTGTCGTACTGAAAGAGAAATGGGCGAAAGAGTACAAAATAAATCATTTTTAAAATTGTGCATATATATATATATATATATATATGTTTAAAAAAGTTATTTTAATGCTGAGAGGAACATGGTGATTAAACTGGCTGAGAGGGTATAATACAAAATGAATACAAGACTGTGAGGTGAAATTCACATGATAAAGTGTTACAACTGATATTAAATGAGCAAAAGAAAATTGCCAATGTATAAACATGTGCAAGAATAAATCAGTAAATTCATAAGCCGATAGTTCATTTAATGCCATTTTTACTAAACTGCCACGTGACAAGGACCTCTTGAGGGAAGCTCAGCAAAACAAAACAAAAAATACAAAATTGGTAATGAATGTTGTGCACAGATTACACTGTATTCCTTAGATCGCTGCCATGTACAAACCAAGCAGGCACTGTAATGCCTTGCATTGCTATACCACTCATTCAACAAAAGCAGTTTAACAGTTCTAGGTATGGAATTCCTGACATGCTTGCTCTTGTCTATAGATGTACTCCCTCTCCCTGTCATGCTACTATTATTATAAACTTTTTTCTATTTTAATTTGTCCGGCAGCAATGTAGTTTTCAACAGGTGTGTAATTACACAGGAAGCCTTTAACGCGACGCAGCTTACTGATCCCTTCGCACTTGACATTTTGAGAGAACGTTACTGCCTCTCACCCGTTTCAGTCACTCGGCCCTTCCTTCACAATTCGGGGAATTACACTGATTTGCAGACATTACACTGGCAGCCACTTTAATCAAATGACTGTAATAAAGCAACTGTCTGCATTCTGCAGGAGTTAGAGTGCTATTTTTCTTAGCTGGCCGTATGGTGCCCTCTCAAAATGGAGGACGAAACCTGTTTTCTTGGGGTACGTCGGCACTCAGTGTTATCAGTATTTGAAGCATTAGTATCATTTGAACTATTTGAAGAGCAACGGTGCTAACAGGACTGGTCCTGAGATTTGACTCCTTGGTGAATCGTTTATGAATAATTTGTTAGCGCCTTCAAGAGAACGACAGCATAACAAGGCAGACGTGCTCTCCTCTCCTAGCCTGTGGCTGAACGGCTGAATTCGGCCGGCGTTTATCTGTTGCTGTGTTATTGCATTTCCTGCCCCAAGAGTCCCATGCCTGGAAGCTGCCGCTGAAAAGAACTTTTCATCTTCTCTTTATTTTTATTTTGCCACTGAATTATGCAGGCGATTTCAGGCTTTGCCTCACAATCACCCCACTTGGCTGATTCATAAGTCGCTCCTGACAGACGGGCCCAAAGCAACCCTGCCCATTTATTTTTCCTGGTATGTGCGATTTAACAACTGGCAGCCCGGATATCTGAATGGGTGCGAACCCCATACACTCTTTTTAACACCCCCTAATCCCACATCACTCAGAGGCGTTCCTAACATCCCCAGCCCATATCCCCCACTGGCCAGGACCAAAACCAGGAGGCAGTGGAGGGAGGAGGAATTCTGGGAAGAGAGAGGTGGCGGGAACAGCAGAGAAACATTCCATGTATAACTTCTCCAAATGGCGGTACATTACAAACGTGACCCTTGAAACACATTCAACTGCAGGCCCAGTGCCCGATTTAACCCCTGTCCAGTGCTTGCCCTACACATTCACACAGATATGTACATAAATCAGTGGCAGGCCAAGGCTAACTCTAATTCAATTTTCAAAAGCAGCTCTGCAGGTATTAGTAGGGCATCCTAAGCATCCTAAGTTATGACCTGAACTACAGTAAAAAAAGATGGGCACTAGCGGGTCCAGGGCGCCCCTAGAGGTGTGTGCTTGTGCGCATGGGGGGGGGGGGGGGGGGGGGGGATCATACTGTTTTTGAGGGGAAAGGAGTCTAGGGAGGGAGCCCAGGGACAGGCAACACTGACAGTCTGATGAGGACTGAAAATCATGTCAAAATGTGTTCTCAAAGATCTGACAGCTCTCAGAAAAGAGCACTCAGCCAACAAAACAAAACCCGCAAAAAAGCAGGTATTCTACTTGATGCGCATCAATATTAATACCCTTTCGTAATACCCATGGCTATTGTATGAGAAGTGAACGTTCAAGTTTGACTCGTCATTAAAAAATAATTTGCCCATCTGCGGAAGTCCTTATGGACACGTGATAAAAACCTCAGGGAAATACATATTCACTTCTCCTGACCTTTTGCATGTCTCATTTTATGCCAAGATGTTCTGAAGTCTGATGTATATCTTTTATCAGATCCCTTTTATCAGTATTTGTATATGAATTATTGATATCCTATGCAGGCAAGCGAAATGACAATATTATACAAACATGAGGCAACCTCATAATGCCGTACACAGACATTACGACATAATAATCAACACTGGTTGACTATTATCGTGACTGTTAATGACTACGTACACCTTTGAGGTTGCAAAATAAAAGCAAGGCAATCGCTGCGTTCCTTTTTCGGTTTGCTCGACAGGAACATTGCTTATTGTTTATGACATAAATTCTGGCGTGAAAGACATGTGGCCTTTCAGCCTCCGCGTTGCGCGTCACAGCAATCACAGCAATCGGCTTATTGACCCAACTTTCTGCAAAATGAAAATACTGACCTTTGCAAGTTCTTGTACTCTAAATCTTCAGCCACTTGTGGTGTTCTTTCTGCTTCTTTGCTGCGGGTGGCGATGTTTTTGTAGTTGGCGGTTTTGCAGTCAGCTGGCTTTACCCACTCAGTCCTCTTCCCTGTAAAACTAGGGCTGTGTCCGAATACGACCCCTGTTCCCTGTCCCCTGTCCCCTGTCCCCTGTCCCCTGTCCCCTGTCCCCTGTCCACTCAGACCCCTGTCTACTATGTGCCCTGTCCCCTCACTTTGCAAGCTGTGTGTGAAAGAAATCCTGCAAAAACTCTCCAAACTAGTGAGGAAGAGAGGGTGTAGCTGTACCTCTTGCCCTGAGACATGCTGGTTTTGCCTTTAACGAGAAGGCAGGGCCAATGCCAATGTCACAGTGTACGACTAAACCTCGCAGGCACATAACAAGGGTTCTGTGACTGAACTTCAGCAGGACCTTCCAGACTGGTGGGGTTAAATATCTTCCCCTGGACCCATCAGATCCAAGAATCAAGGAATGGAAATTATTAGTTATATTATTACTATTATTGCTGTGTATAGAGCAGAGTGTATTCAGTTTGCTTTTGGATGAATAACAGATAACCACAATCTGAGATACTGGTGCTGGCAGGTGTTTGTGTACACCCCTCGCCCCCCCCGCCCCCCAATTACACACTTATTTCCTGCGCTCAAACGTCTTGATCACTCAATAAAATGCTATATATAGTTTATCAGTCAATAAACCACATATCACACATTTAAAACATTAAAACAGAACTGTTGTGCATGTGACCTAAATTCCTTACAGCCTTATAATTGGGGAACATTTTTCTTCCTCTCAGTATACTGTAAAGGTAATATTGAATCCAATAGTGTGGAATGTCGTCAATTTGGTAAATGATTGATGGGAGAATGTCAACACTGAAACAATACCGTCAAAAGGTTGACATTTTGTACGGAGTGGCATCCCGTGATATTTATTTACCCTGTGATATGAACTATAGCTTCTTGTCAAAATTAATAATACCAAGGCATTATGCCTTTGCCTACCGTTTGCCTAGTCTATTAACAGGCTGTTTTGGACAGCACTGTGTAGCAAATGTGCACTCTCAAAACAGATGTTTTAAAAACAGCACATAACGTGTCATTTTTAACACATCTGCGTGTCTAGTTAAGGTTTTAAGGACAACACATTTTGTGTTACTTTTCAACACAGTACGCGTTAAAAAGTCTCTCTTATAACACATACTGTAAATTGTGTAATTTGACGCAAAATGTGTTGAAAGTAACACACAAGTAGTAACACAAAAATTGTGTTGGATATCACATATCATACTTTTTGAGCATGCATGTGTTTATATGATTGGCATTATTGTCATTATGCGTACAATGCCATGAAATAAAATGTTTAAAGTCCCATGTAATTCTTGTTTTCTTCTCGGACCTTTGTGAAATAGATGGCATAAATGGATCATATTTACGCCTTTCAGAATCTGAGTGTACTTTTCAGCAAATGGGGTAAACTCACCTCAATTGCTACCAACGTACAGCGCTGACCTGGGTGAAAGTGACACCCGAAAAACAGTGTGTATCCTCTGAATGGCGTGAGATTTTGACATTTCTCAATTGTAATTTGAGTGCAGTTTTTTTTTGTGATGTCTGCCGCTGCTCCATTGCCTAGGCACGTACGATTCTCAAGTTTCACAGGGCAAAATCCACCCTGGAATTCCACGTTCATTGTCCGGAGGCCGTCAGTATTTTCACAGGACATGCTGCGGAACCGGATTAAAGCTGGCACGTAACTCCAAATCAAAGTCCCTAGCTTCAGGAGCTTGGAACTAGAACAGGAAATTGTAAATGCAAGAAAAGGTATAGCCTCTGGGGACCTTCCCTGGCACTGAATAAACTTCTGGTTATTGGGTAATCCTACCCCATCCCTATCAGACTCTTGGTTACTTATTCACTGGTTTACTGCAGTCCCAGAATTTTACGTGTAAGATCCATGGTGCTGCTCGTGCACATGACTGAAATCTGATGCAGTGATAACCATATGGGTTTCTACACCACTGCGGTTCCAGAGTGTCGAGTAGTTATGCATTTTAATCAAGTTCTGAGGTAATTAAGTCATTTGTTAGCCATTAAAATGTAAAACAGTCCTTTATTCTGCCAGGCGAATGATGCGTCTACGGTGCCTTTGGATAGGATACTTCAGCTCAGATTATTTTTAGCTGTTTTTTTTAAAACAGTCCTTTATTCTGCCAGGCGAATGATGTGTCTACGGTGCCTTTGGATAGGATACTTCAGCTCAGATTATTTTTAGCTGTTTTTTTTTTTCAGAAAAATCTCAGGAGGGGCAACATCACAGCTGGTGCGATTGAAGTCGCTCTGTCAGACAACCCTCTGTCTGGAGGTGCACTCCGCCACAGCAGCTGACTGAACCTCCGCAGCTGCCGCCCCAGACTCCGCTGGCTTTTTGCACCATTTTACCTCAGTGGGAAAGGGCTATTTGCACCAGCAACCCAAGTGAGGATAGAAAAAAGCAAAATGCCGCCCGGTTGTGACACTAAAAATTTGTGTCACAGTGCTGCCTACATTGCCCTGAGCACTGCCCTGATGTACAGAGAAGCTCTTTTCAGTGGAAGTGCATCCGTTCAGAGCGAGATAAAAACCATTTTCTGCCTCATTTACTGTTCTCCCTTCTGGCATAAGTGTACTTTATTTCTTAATTACTGGACTTTTAATGTTTTATCTCTTCCTTCATTTCCCTGCCTATTCCTTTTGTAATACCCATGGCTTTTGTATGAGAAGTGAATGTTCAAGCTTGGCTCGTCATTAAAAAGTTTTTTTCCCATCTGTGGAAGTCCTTATGGACATGCGATAAAGACTTTAGTGAAATACATATTCACTTCTCCTGAACCTTTGCATGTCTCATTTTCCAAGATGTTCTGAAATCGAGCATAGCGTCAGTTCAGGCAGGTCACGAGAGTGAAACCCGGCCATAGTTAATCAGCTGACAGCTCAGCTGAGTAGTGACGATTCACCCATCAGTCCATTCACATAACAAGGCGGTCTATTTAACCGCCTCGCCCTACCATGGTGGATCCCCTGCCAGCACACCCGCTGCACACAAACCCCCCCCCTCCACCCCAGCTCCATCCTCTTCAGTTTCCCATTGCGCACATACACCTAGCCTATATCGCTCCTGCATGAATCACTAACATTTTCGAGTGCCTACTGATTTCTTTTCCTCTTTCCTTCCCGCTTCGGCATCCGCCGGAGCGATAGCTATAGATCAACAAACATCGTTCTCCAGAAGCAGACGGTCGGCTCCAGCTCCATGCATGTACCCAGCTATGATGCACCTGCCGGGCTTCAATCAGTCTTCCTCACCGGCTCCTTATACATTGACATTTTCATATGTTCGGTCTACAAATTTCTATTCTGTAATCAGCATTTAGTAACCGGTGCTAGTCAGCGGCGGATGGACTTCCCCCTCAGAGTCAGGTTCTGCCCAAGGTTTCTTCCTGCTAACAGCAGGGAGTTTTTCCTTGCCACCGTCGCCTTAGGCATGCTCTACGGGGTTTCAGGCCCGGTTCCTTGTAAATTGTTGTGATAATGACACTTAAAAGTGCCATTTATATATATATATATATATATATATATATAACTGACTGAATGGATTCTGTCAAACCATTCTCAGTGCTGCGGTTCTGTTCTAGCGTAACCCTAATGGGGGTTGTGCAGCTGCCCTCGCCGCCATACCCATGCTTGCTCGCGTGGATAGGCGGGAGGGCTTGGTGAACAGAACCATACCGCCAAACCTAAAATGTATTGTTTCATAATGTCAATAAAGTTATTTGAACAACAGTGGCCTGACTGAAGTCTGATGTATCTCTTTTATCAGATCTCTTTTATCAGTATGTGTATATGAATAAGTGATGTTCCAAGTACAAGTACAATTTCCCTTTGATGGGGGGAAAAATAACTATAATTTTAGGAGATGAAAAACCCACTATTGTGTATTACTGATAATAAGACATGACTGTATGTACCAGACCAATTTTGAAATGGGGTATGTTATTTACTTCGTAGTTGATAGCTGGCTTCTATTTGGATATACCCTCCTACATTCATAATGACGGAGCGAGTACTGGGAGATGGATACTGTTTAATAAATTACATTTAATGTACCACGAGAGGGAGCCAAATTATGTACTTGGAATGTCCGCATGAGAGAAACATTTGGTATGTCTACTACACACCATTATCGTATAATAATTACTGATGTGTGAATGCCTATATTTCGGATGTATCAAAGAAAATTAGTTTCCCGTTGAAATTAATTCATAATGAAGACATGCAACGTCATTTCACAGACAATCAGAAATATGTTTAATGGGAGGATGTTAAAGACAAACTCAACAAAAAACAATGTTAAGCAAGCACGCTGTTATTTCAAACAAATGTAATACACGTAGGCTACATCTTTGTGTTTGCAATTAATGCTGGTTGTTAGGCATTCCTGTTTTGTTTTGTTTTTAGAAATTATACACCTCTCGCGTTATTTCCGAGTAAATCATTGAATATAAACGTATGCTCGTAAGTTGTTTTCATCTTGTAAACACTGATCTACAGAGAATAATTTTGCATTCATTTTTTTAAATCCCTTGACTCACCTCATTCAACCTGTTACTAGTCTTCGCGGTGCACTGGCTGTCTTGTGTCGCCACACTCCATCTCAGAGTGACATCAGTCACGTCCATTTACAACCTGACAAACGCATTCCACCGTAAATATCATCCAATCGCCTGTTTTAGAGGGCGTGATTTCCTTACTCTGGGCTTGCAAGTGCCTGAAGTTTATAACTCAGTGCTGCAGCTAGAGAAGAATGCAGTGTCTAGATACGGATGCGCGTGTGAGATTTTTAAACTCTCAGTCTCCGTTCTTTTAACTTTGAACCGTCCTATTATTTTTTTTACCGTGGATTTTATTTTGCAGAGACACGGACATATCAGTGGCATTTGACGACAGATGGCTAGAAACATGTTCTCGCAGCGGCAAAGGACTGCAACAGCCGCTGTGGGGTTTTGCAGACTTCTACTATTTGCAGTGACTCTGACAGGTAACGCATCCGCGCAAGTTTTTGACAGTTTGGGATTATTTTACGCCCTGAGACCAGAACTATCAGAGGATGCAATTCTTGTAGCTAACAATGGAATACGTGTGCCGTTTGGAAGACCCGTTTTCATTGATCCCATCAATGATTTAGTTATTCAAGTTCAACCAGGAGACAGATGCAGCATAACTGTTTTGGATAATGATCCTTTGTCACAGAGACCCGGACAGCTTTTCCCAAAGAAGTTTTCATGTGAATTTGGTCCCAATGACGTGAAGTACACGCATTTTGGCTCGAGGAGCCCTTCAAGGGACCGGGTGAGGCTACAGCTCAGGTATGACACTCAAACTGATACCATTATAATACCGTTTATGATGGAAGTTGAGGTCGTTTTTACTCAGTTGGAGGTGTTAACCAGAAATATGCCTCTCACAGTTGAAAAACTACTTGGCACCAGTAATCCAATTGACAAAAAAATTTTGGAGTTTACTTTTGATAGAAACGCACAGCAGTGCAAGATATCATCCTTAGCTAGTACGAGTATGTTGCCCAGGTACGGCAAACTTACCAATGAAGCCAAACTGGGGAAAATGGTGGACTGTGATGAATTTCTGAAGCTAAACATACGCTATCAGCACACATTCACTCACAGGTCTCCAAACAGAGATTATGTTCCCATGATTGTGGAATTACAGGACAAGGAGGGAAATTTGCTCAATCAAGAGTTTTTCCAAATTATGGTGCGCATAAGAGAGGGAGAGGAAAATAATGCCCCCAAACCGAGTTTTGTAGCAATGATGATGATGGAGGTCGATCAGTTTGTCATGACTGCCATCACCTCCGATATGCTTGCTGCAGAGGACATAGAATCCAATCCTGATGATTTGATATTTAACATCACCTCCCCTCTCTCCTTTGAGGAAGGCTACATTGTGAGCACTGATGATAGGAATATGCCAATCACATCCTTTTATCAAGGAGACCTGAAGGATCTAAAAATAGCCTACAAGCCTCCATCTGTTGACTCAGACACAGAGAGAATTTTCCAGATTGAGTTTGAGGTGGTGGACACCGAGGGGGCCGTCTCCGACCCCTTCGCTTTCATGATCGTGGTGAAGCCCATGAACACGCTGGCCCCTGTGGTGACCAGGAACACGGGGCAGCTCCTGTATGAAGGCCAGTCCAGGTCGCTGTCCAGCTTGCACAACCTAGAGATCAGCGACGAGGACAATTTAGCTGACATCAGGGTCACCGTCATTGACGGGCTGCGGCACGGCGAGCTCACCGTTCTCGGAGCGAGGAGGAAGTTTTTCACTCCAGCAGACCTCGACAGCAGCGCCGTCATCTATCAGCACGATGGCAGCGACACCTACAGCGACAATATCATTTTCCGCATGACGGACGGCAAGAACGAAGTGGAGTTCCTGTTTCCCATCACTGTTGTGCCTATGGACGATGAGCCGCCCATTATAAATGCTAACACTGGCCTGGTGCTGTTCAAGAACCAGATGATGCCCATTTCCCCCATCATGCTCAGTGCTGCGGACATCGACTCAGAGGACTCAACCATTAAGTTCACAATCGAGCCCCCACTTTCTGCAATCGCAGAGGTGCTGCTGCGCCAGGCTGAAGCACCAGAAGATCCATCGACCTGGAAATTCAGTGCAAAAGACGAGGTGTATGAAAAGGTTGTAACAGAGTGGCTGCAGCAGGACATTACAGATGGGAAACTGTTCTACAGGCACATTGGCCCTCACAGCACAGACACCGTGATGGATCAGTTTGTGTTCCAAGTTCAAGATGACAATGACCCCCCCAACCAGTCAGGGGAGAGCACTTTTATCATCAAGGTTCTTCCCATCGATGACATCCCACCTGCGCTCTTTCTAGGAACCACCCTGCAAATGACTGTACATGAGTACCAGTTGACCCACTTCCGCAAAAAATTCCTCCGATACACTGACCTGGATTCTGAGGACAGAGATCTGAAATACACCATTATCCAGCCGCCAACCGACACGGATCAGAACAGCCCTATAATACTTGGATCTATTGTTTTAACAGAAAGCCCTAGGAATGAGGTCACTGAATTTACCCAGGCACAAATAAATCACCACAAAATAGCATACAAACCCCCTGACCTGGAGCTGGGAATCACTGCCCATGTGGTGCAGTTTCGCTACACCGTTGAAGACACTGCTGGAAATAGTGTGGAGGGAGACTTCTCCATATTTCTGCAGCCCGTTGACAACAAGCCTCCTCAGATAACCAACAGTGGCTTCACAGTCTTTGAACGGGGCAACCATATCATTACGAGCGCTGAACTCTACACCACAGATGCCGATACTGACAGTAAACAGATATCATTCACACTCACTCAGCCTCCGCTTCATGGTCAGGTCCAGTATTCATTCACTGACATGACGAAAGGGGATTCTTTTTACCTGGATGACATTTCTAATGGCAAAATCTCCTATATTCACAATGGGGATGAGTCAACAGCCGACACATTTCAGTTGGACATCAGCGATGGCATCCATGTTGTCACCATCATCATCAAAATAAATGTGAAGCCAATTGACGATGAACCCCCCACAATTAATCTCCCAGTGGGCACAATCGGTTCATACATAGACGTCTTGGAGAACGGAGTCACCGAGATCACAAGTAATGTCATTCAGGGGAGGGATGAGGACACGGATGACCTCAGGCTGACGTTCATCGTGGAAGACGCTCCGGCATTCGGGGAAATCCTTGTGAATGGCGTGCCCTCCAAGAGGTTCACCCAGGCAGACATCATCAATGGAGGGGTAGTTTATGCCCACACCAGTGGAGAAATCGGCTTCAGCACAAAAGAGGACTTTTTCAATCTGACCCTCACAGACATGTCAGATGAATGGACTGTAGGCGGCAACAAAGTGAAAGGGGTCAGAGTGCAGGTCACCATTCTACCATTGGACAGCCAGGCACCAGAGGTCACAGTGGGTACACAGTTCAGTGTCGTTGAAGGAGAGAAGAATGTCATTGAGATCCAGCATGTAAACGCTGAAGACATTGACACGCCGAAAGATGACCTCCTCTGCACCATCATTGTCCAGCCCTCATCTGGCTACCTTGAGAACATTTCGCCAGCCCCAGGCTCAGAGAAATCCAGGTCAGGGACAGCTATTAGTGCTTTCACCATTAAGGACATAAGACAAGGTCACATATATTATGTACAAAGCATTCACAAAGGCGTCGAGCCCGTGGAGGACAGGTTCACCTTCCGGTGCTCCGATGGAATTAACTTTTCAGAGAGACATTTTTTCCCCATTGTTATAATTCCCTCCACTGATGAAAAACCAGAGATCTACATGAGGGAGTTTGTGGTTATGGAAGGCATGAACATTGTCATTGACACACCTATTCTTAATGGGGCAGATGCAGACGTCCCAGCAGATGAACTGACATTCATTATCACAAAGCCACCTAAACACGGTTACATCCTCAACCAGCTGACCACGGGCACAGTCCCAGTAACTAACTTCACACTTGACCAGATAAAAGAGGCCTCAAGTATTGTTTATGAGCATGATAACACTGAAACCACAGAAGACAGCTTTGATGTAATTCTCACTGACGGCAAATTCACAGTGCAAAAAACCCTTATTGTAATGATCATTCCAGTAGATGATGAGACACCCAGAATGACAATCAACGATGGTCTAGAAATAGAGATTGGGGAAACAAAAGTAATTAACAATAAAATTTTGAAAGCAACTGATCTTGACTCTGAGGATAGCACTCTGACATACATAATCCGCTACGGGCCTGGGCAAGGCTTCTTACAAAGGAAAACCCCTTTCGGATTATATGAAAACATTACAGTTGGAATGAAATTTACACAGAGTGAGGTCGACCAGGATCTCATTGTGTACATACACAATGGACAGGAGGGTATCCGCGACCTCATTAAATTCGATGTCACCGACGGCCTTAACCCACTCATTGACAGGTACTTTTACATTACTGTAGGCAGCATTGACATGGTGTTCCCAGATGTAGTCAGCAAAGGTGTTTCTCTGAAGGAAGGCGGGAGGGTGACGCTCACCACTGACTTGCTCAGCACCAGTGACCTCAACAGCCCAGACGAAAACCTGGTCTTCACCATCACCAGGGCGCCCGTGCGAGGGCATTTAGAGTGCACAGACACGCCAGGCATGCCCATCACCTCCTTCACCCAGCTCCAGCTGGCCGGCAACAAAATCTATTACATCCATACGTCTGACGATGAGGTGAAGATGGACAGCTTTGAGTTTGAGGTGACAGATGGCTACAACCCAGTCTTCCGCACCTTCCGCGTGTCCATCACGGACGTTGACAATAAGAAGCCGGTCCTGACGGTTCACAGCCTTGTGGTGATTGAAGGTGAGAACAAGCTAATCACCCCCTTCGAGCTGACAGTGGAGGACCGGGACACCGCCGACCGGCTGCTCAAGTTCATTGTGACCCAGGTGCCCGTCCACGGCAGGCTGCTCTTCAACAACACCCGTCCAGTCACTTCCTTCACTAAGCAGGACCTCAACGAGAACATGATCAGCTACAAGCATGACGGCACCGAGTCGACAGAGGACAGCTTTTCTTTCACTGTCACAGATGGCACCCACACCGACTTTTACGTCTTCCCCGACACCGTGTTCGAGACCCGTAAGCCGCAGATGATGAAGATGACCATTGTGTCTGTGGACAACGGGGTCCCCCAGATTGTGGTCAACAAGGGCGGCCCGACCCTGAGGATCCTCACAACTGGTCATCTGGGGTTCACGATCACAAGCAAGGCACTTAAGGCGGAAGACCGAGACAGCACCCAGGCCTCTGTGACTTTCAAGATTACAGTTGGCCCAGAGCACGGCTACATCATCAACCTGGGGAAGGGCAATGCCACCATCACTACGTTCACACAAGGTAAAAAAGAAACATGTCTTCTATTCTACTTTTTTTGTAGCTTTTGTATTTAATCCGTGTGTCATTAGTTTAGATCTGTGTAATTACTGAGCTGAGAACCACACAAAACCATACCTTTCATATGCACTACACTGTGCTCTACAGTGAAGAACTGTACATGTTAATGCTTGCATCAAGCAAACCTTGAACTATGTTTAATTTAAAGTTGCAGTACTTTAAGTTCTTTAGAGAAAAGAGGCAGGTGGCTTGTCGTTGCGTATTAGCGCAAACACTGTGCATAACAGGAGAGATCCCACTGGAGACAGAGGTTATGATTTTACTTAACACTTTCCTTAATAATTGATGGAAGCACAGCTTTTTAAGAGAGTTTTCCAGATTTAGCATTAACACAGAGAATGGATTGAATGGTACTAGCAGGTGTCTGAAGGAAGCCTCTGGTATCTCTGGGGTTCATGAGCACAAAAAAGCACATTGCCGCACACTGTCGGCTTCCCATAGGCATAACGTCTCCTAATGGGCTTGGGCAGCTGAATTTTACATACCTCATCTATTTCACACAAGTAGAATCGTATTAGTGATATTTATCTAAAAAATGAATAGAGCTGCTCTTACATGCTTTTATTTTTTTGGTGGGGGGGGGGGGGGGGGGGGGTGCAATGGTGATGAATAATGGATATGGTGTTGAATGTGAGAGCCTGTCTCAGGGTGTGAAACCAATGTCAGCTGTGCTTAGAGTGACAGACAGCAGAGTGTCAGAGTGTGTAAAGGCTACAAATGAAGAAAAAACCGAGGGGGGGGGAGGGGTTGGCAAACAATTCCCATCAGAGCAACCAGCGCGGGCGGAAAAAAATTCAGATCAATCAGATTTATTTACAGAATCAATTCCCTGCACAGCTTCCGAATGGACGCTTGCTAAATATTTGAAGAAGACCGCATTCTGCAAGGGGGGAGGGGGATGGCCGTTAAACGGACAGTGGTATCTAACGCTGCTCTTTGCGTGTCTCCGAAATCGAGGGTTTACATTTTTATGAGCCTGCTCCTTTGAGGGGAAATGTTTTCACATCAAATATTGACGACGGCAGGGTCGATAAACTTCACACCGCTTTCACTCGCCGGGGAATTGAGAATCCGTGCAGGGATTCCAGCTTAGAAGATGGCAGATGTTGTTGCTGCTCCTTGAAGCTTTTTCTAGAAAGCGTTTTTTCCTCGTTCTCCCCTGTTATTAAAGAGTCACCTGCTGTTCTTAAGTTTTAGTGACTCTTCCTTTTACAGTTTGCTGAAGGTGTGAGTTAATTGAGCGGTTTTCATGCCCTTTCATTTACTGTTTCACTTCAGTCATTTTATGAACTTCTTACTGCATGTCTGGACACTAGGGAGTTCTGCTAGGCAGGCAGTAACATCAATCAATAATATCAAACAAGTGCTGAAGCTTGTATAAGGATAGTTTTTTAAAACCCAACTCTCATACAGTGACAGTTGTAAAAGAGAGAATATATTTACAAGTAGTGACTACTAATCTTGCACAAACAGTGAACCCTTTCTGGAAAACTGGAAATACGAAGAGGCTACTCTGTCAGTGAAAGTTCCCATGGAGAGTCTGGCTGGAGAGTCTCTGCTAATTACTAAAGTAACTTAAAACAGTTTCAGCCACATTGGTAAACAGTATGTCATCACTCATTTATTCAATGCCCAATATAATGCAACAAATTTCACTGAGTAAAGCATTCCACCTATTTGAAAAATATGCTAGTGTGTAAAGATCAGAAACATTTCCTTGTAGTTATAAACCTGTGATTATTGTGCATTTAATATTTTTTTCTTACCATGAACTGAATATGGAGATGAATGTGCTTCTGTTTCATTAGCCGAAATCGATGACATGAAAATCTGCTATGTGCTGAGGGTTGGAGACAACGCCACCAGCGACATCTTCTACTTCTCCATTGAAGACAATGGTAAGACACAGTTTTGGCATGCTTTAATTATGGCAGTTTGAATGTGGTGCTTCACTTGAAGGGCAGCGGTAGTGTCTGCCCACAATCAGTGTCAGGGTCATGTTTATGAAACAAACCCCAATGTCTCAAGAGGCAGTGGTTAGCATAGCATAGTTAACTTGGACTATTGCTTTAATGATGTTATACTCGGTGCCGGGCCAAGTCTGGCACTATTGCACATTTTAATCAGGTGAGCGCACGTACGTTTCTCCTACATTGTGTGTCACTGTGGATCAGAGCTCTGCTAAGTGAATGTAATGTAGTGCAGTCGCTTTCAAATGGGGTTGACTAGTTGAAAAATGGGCTAGCTGTAACATCAGTGGAAAAGAAAGCAGACCGATGCACAATTCTTATCTTAAAGTCAAGTGTGTGAAAGGCTTCCATTAAAGCCCTTTTGTAAACAACAAAGGTGAGAAATCGGAGTCATTTTGACTTTGCTTTCTCAGTCGTCGCTCTTCGGCCAAAGAGGCTTTTTGTTTGTAGTGGATGAATAAAAGGTGTGAATAAAGGCATTGTAGAGATGGCTGGTTGCGATAATGAAAGAGGGAGGCGCACTAGATAATATTGAGAATATATTACCTTGAAGTTGTGCCTAGGATAAGGGGAAGCATTCTGATTGGGGTTTGCTTCAGGCATGGAGAAGAGCCCTCCTATCGCACAGGAATCTTGCCTGCTCTTGCTTGTTCTAACAGGATTTCTTTAAGGTCAGCACACACTGACAGAGGCATTTTAATGCTGTGACTGCAGTGGTGTGTAAGGCTAGGTGTAATGTGGACTTTTAAAAAAGCTTTTAGCGCATAAAGTTCAAGCCATTTCATCTGTGCAGAGAGGCAGTGAGAGAAAGACAGTGTGTGTGTGTGTGTGTGTGTGTGTGTGTGTGTGTGTGTGTGTGTGTGTGTGTGTGTGTGTGTGTGTGTGTGTGTGTGTGTGTTTGCATGCATAGGAATATGTGCTCTCGTGCGTGTGTATCTCTGTCTGTGTGTGTGTGTTGTCTGTGTGTATGTGCACACCCCCCCCCCCCCCCCCCCCTTCCTCCCAAAGAAAATGGCATTCTGGGTAAAAATAATTGGCCAGTGATGCTTTCCGGGATGGGTTCTATGTAAGCATTCGGGAGCTCCCCTGGAGACCCTGTGGAGCGTGATGAGCATGAAGTACAGACCCCCCGCGCCCCCCCACCCCCGGCCTGTGTTCTCCCTGTCTCTCACCGAGGGATCGGGGGCCCGTCATTTCCCGCCAGGCTCGGACCTTTCAGCTCTTTTTCCGCGCGCAGGTCACTTCAATTTAAAGAAATTAAAAGGCTCTCTAATTCTTAGGTATGCAAGTGGGAATGTTCGGCCCCCCCCCCCCCCTTCCCTCCCTCCTACCTTTATGGGCCTTTTTTTTTTTTTTTTTTTGTGTTTGTGCGTTTGCGAGATTTGCTGGTGCTGACGTTGAGGGTGGCATTTGCTCTAAGAGAGGGCCAGGACGACGCTGGGCTTTCTTTGGCTTTTCCACCACAGTGAAGAAACACAAAAGGCTCCCCTGACATAGGTTTTCTCTTTTTTTTTTTTACCACCATCCGGAGTTACTGCGATGCGTGCTCCTAAACCCCCCCCCACACACACACACCCACCCCAGCGCCCCCTCTTCCAGTAACGGCGTAATGTGCAGACCTGGGACTGTAATTTAAAGGTTAAGAACAATCTGTTGCTCATAAAGGCTTGAGAAGCGGAGCTAATTAGGGGCTTTTAAGGGCCGGTGGGATATTGCTCATTTGGTGCGCGTGAAGACACCTGATCAGAGGCGGCGGTGGACAGTCAGACCCGTTTGCAGCCCTGTTGCATGCTGGCTCTTTCAGCTTCCTCCGTCGTCTTCGGTAATCTTGTCATGTCTTTGGTAGGCCCGCCGTCTCGTTTTGTGTCTCGTGTTTCACGATGTTATTCTTGATGATGTCGTTCGCCCACGTCGTAAATCAGTCTAGATTAGCGCATCTGCTAAATTAATGCAACGTACTGTAAAGTGGAGACAGACTTTCTGTGCCAGAGATTTCTGTTTGTTCATACAGCAGTTTAAAATCCCTGCGATACGATGGAGAAGAGAAGGGCGCAGGCGGACAGGTGAAATCAGCCTCATTGGGCTTTAACTTGGAGGAGCGTGTAGACAAATCTTACATTTCGTACAGAAATTTTACTACCATATTTCTTCAGCGTATTGCTTCAGTAGCTTGTCAGACGTAAGGGAAAAATACAAACTGCGCTAAACTCCTGAAAAAGGGGCGTCTGGATATGTGGAATCTGGGTCTAAGTCAGAGTAAAGCCTCTAAATACCTAACATGGAGAGATTCTGGAGCTGAACTCTTTGTAGCATATTAGAGCAGTAAGTGAGAAAGAATCCTAGTTAGATCCTCCACAGTATTGTACAGTGGTTATAGAGCTGGTATTCAAACTTAGAGGTTTTGGCTAGGTTCTAATCCCTGGTTGTGCAGTTGTACAGTAGAGGAATGTACTGAATTGCTTCTCTAAATATCAATATCCTGCTTTGTGAATGGATAATATTAAAAGTATAAAAGTATATCATTGTGACAGACAAATAAATACTGTAATGTAGGCTAATGTAAAAGATGAATGGGCCTCATTCACCAATCACTCTGCAAACAAATTTGTTTCTAAGACCTTCTTTAAAACGTTTTTACAAACACTTTGGGATTAACTGATGTTTGCGTTCTGAGCTTCTTCTGTTCTACCCAAGAAAAAATCCCAAGTACGAAAGCGTTGGTGAATGCCGGAATGTTCATGTTCATAAAAACGTTTTAAAGAAAGTCTTAAGAACAAATTTGTTCGTTGAATGGTTGGCGATTGAGGCCCATTGATGTGATGATCGTCGCTGAAGCAGGTAGCACGTACCGTAGGTCCAAAGGCAGTGTTACAGGTGTGTACGTGCGCCTGCGTGTGTTTTTTTGTTGTATTCACTGACATCCTTGTGTCTGAGTATCTCACCTGAAGCATGTGCAATCCTTTATTCCGTTGGCAGTGCAGGAACTTCCATCTTCAAAAACACTTCGCCCTGTCAGGTCCTCGCAGAACGGGCATGCGCAGTCAGCTGGCATCGCCTCAAACACAGGCCTCCCAGGGGGCTTTGCCTCCTCCCATCCCGCCGAGCTCAAGGCTCTGAGCTTCGCCGACGGGTTCCCCAAATCCCACAGGTAGCCAGGTAGTTCTTTGAAAGACGGCGCAGAGGAGGAACAAATCGTTACAGCCTGTGCCTCTTGTGTTTCCCAGCAGATTTCTTCTTTCTTATGCGCTGAAGCTGAAGGTGAAAATTAGTAATGCACATGCGTGATGCAATGTGTCTTTTATATTGAGAGATGCATCGAAACTGCACACCAAATTTAAATAGCTGCTTGTGGGAACATTTAAATGCTTTTTGATGAATCAGTGTATTATGTGATTTTTTGTGATTTGGAGATTGAGAAAGTATGTCTGTTTGTATGCATATGTGTGCTTGTGCGGCGCGTGTGTACATGTGTGCCTGTGTATGTGTGTGTATGTCACTGTAAGTGGATATGTGTGTGTGTGTCTGTGTGTGCGTGTGTATGTCCGAAGGAGCCATTGTGGTCTCGGTGGGCAGGCACACTGATAGCTAAGCAGACCACCGTCGCAGAGCTCCTCTCAGGCCTCATAGAGATGCTCTATTTCATCTTATAAGCACTCATACCCTTTGTCCATTTCAGGTCAAAAATCCTTTGCTCATTGGTTGAGAATCTTTAATTAAATGCGTGCAATGCACATTTGATAAAGCAATTATAATTTTCCACCGTTATTCCTGTACTGGCTTATATATTCTTTTTGCAAAAGGCCGCTGTTAAGAACTTTGTAACAGTTTGATTGTATAATGGGGCTAAACAAAAAAAGAGATTTAATGAATGTAGCCTTGCACAGACTATCACCAATTCAGACCCATATCACTGCCTGCAATCAGTACAGAATATTATGACAGGTGTTAGCTGTCTAAAATGAAATATATCTAACTTAAGCTTATCATCACAATGTGATGAAATGCTGTTATTTAATGAGGATCTCACACAAGATCCTTTGCCAACGGCGGTTCTTATCTGTTTTGGCATTAAGCCGCGAGCTTGTTCATGGTGTCAAGTCCGGAGGGTTTCTGTAAGGGCATTTTCTTAATAAAACTGATAAATGACTACTTTCTAAATGAGATCGGCCGCACGATTCCCAAGCCTCTGGTGCACGTCTCTGAGAGCGGCTGTCGGTTCCGGTGTTTTCTCTCGCCACTCACAGCCTCTGCCCTCCCCAAGGCTGTGCCCCATTGGCATGGCTCTGCTCGCTAATCTGGCAGTGACCTCTGACCCCCCCCCGCCTTCACCTCAGGCCTGGGCGAGCGCCAAACGGCTTTGATTTTCCCCTACCGCCGACCTTGAGGAGCGCTAAATTGCCCCTCTGTTGTAGTTGGATTGAAATCGCCCTCCAGATGAATGGTATCAGGCCGGCGGGGGCCGAATGTCTGGCATTGCCTTGCCACCAAAAAGCTTGACAAATGATACCGTGTCTAAGATCCCTTAGTGTACACTGCAATAAAATGTGCTTATAGAGGATTACTGACACAAAGAGACTAAGCGAACCTTCTAAATGTAAATATCATTGGAGCCATCGCTCCCCTAAATAAGAAATATCTGACGCACATTACATACATAGGCGTACATTTTTATGTGATGTGTGTTACAGTATGCAGCTTGAGGTCTTAAGAGATTTAGGACCTGATTTACTAAGACCTTTAGCGTGTGCAAAACATTTTAGCGCACGCAAAACCAATACCATGGCAAATGATCGGTCATAGTATTTGTCTTGCACCAATCATTGGTTGTGTTATTAGTTTTGCACATGCTAAAGGTCTTAGTAACTCAGGCCCTTAGTATTTGTTTTAATTCTGCCTCAGAGAAGGACAAACGCATTAATCCAAAGCAACATAGTTTGTTTTCTCATTTATGCAGAGTGTTTTATGAACAGTCACACGTTAAAAAGTTCAGTATTGTCACGCCCAGCCCTTCAGTCAGAAGGAACAGAAATCTGGGGGGGGGGTGGGTGGGAGGGGGGCTGGGGAAATTGACGAAACATGAGGGCACAGGGGTCATTGACTCAAAGGCATGTACGTCAGTCCATTCATCAATGATGTCAAGGTCTTGAAAGCAGAATAGACGCGGTCAGCGTCGGTGTTTTGGGTCTGGAGTTTTCATTCTCGGCTGAATCGCTCACCTGCATCGCCCAGAGCGTAAAACGACCGCCTCCGTGTCTGTGGCTGTGTTTATGGAGAGCCGGAGGTTGAAGAAGGCTCTTATCATGTCCACTGATTGTTGTCTTATGATGGCCTTTTTTTTTTTTTTACCCGCCCCCCCCATGTTCTTAACCTCATCTCCATTCAGGTGAGCTTATCTGAGCACACACAAGCCCTGGCATTCCCTGCCCGTGACTTGTTTCCTTCTACCTGCAGCCCCTAATCCGCCTAGTCTGTCAGCGTCTGAGACGTCTCCCACTGACAGACACCCAGGCCTGCCTTTTGTCCCTCCAGCTCTGGCTGCTGCTCCAGGGCCTTACTGATAGGCAGGAAGATCCTCCCTTTCATCCCCTTGCATTCGCTCTAAAAAAAAAAAGAGGGAAAAATCCGACTCGAAGCGGTCACCTTTCGTGCTAGTGAGGTTGAAAAATGAGCAACGCGGTGTCGATTTAAGGGGTTTCCTCTCCTCCGAATTCCGAGCGTTTGGGGCTTGTGGGAGCAATGAAGGGAAAACTGATCCGGCAGAGATTTTGGAACACCCAGGTGTGCTGATCTCATCACGGAAGCGTGCGAATCGTGGAGGTGCGAGATGTTCCCCTATCCTGTTTCTGGTGCATATCGGGGACATCTTCAGCCGCCTGCGCATTATTTAACGGTACATCATCAGAGGGGTTAAATTCCGTTCACTGACAAATGACCCTCTAGGAGCACAGACTCATGAGTTTACACAATCCATTAGCCTGGTTTGTTGCAGGAGCCTACTGCTTGGTGTGTTCCTCACTGAAGGCTGGAAAGTGTGGTATCGGTATGGAGATCGCAATGATCAATGGAGATTGATTATGATCACTGGGGATCTCTTAAGACTTAAGATTCCTGATGATCTGTTGCGACCACTGAACTCTGACAAACGCAGATAATCTGTTATCATCACTGCAGATCTCTGGAGATTAACTGTGATCACAGGAAATCTCTGAGGATCATTGGAGATCACTGATGATCATTGGAGACGGACAATCAGTGGAGATCACTGTTTAGAGTAAAGCCATATTTTCCCTTACCCCATATTGCCCCTTACTTCATTCCCCATCAGAAGCTCAGAGTGATGGGGCTTCCCCTAATTCCATTGGGTGGTACAGGTAGAGGAAACGAGGGTTCACACGCATAGGGACTGGAGAAAACTCCCACAGGACAGGGCAAGATCCCCACGAGCAAGATAGGCTGGCATCTTAACACTTTCTGGAGAGAGTAATTACTATCTTTCCCCCGTAAAGTATGGGATGTGTGATGTTTAGTCTGTTTCCGTACCACACAGCCGTAACAGATCTTTTCAAGGCGGTGCCATCAGGGAGAACGGTGGCATAGTTATTTTCAGGGACATCTCAAGGAGACTGGGAATACTGTCAAATTGCCTCCTTCGCTTCCTCTACTAATAAACCGTCTGGAGGGCTAGGTAGTGATTTTGTTGCTGTCGACGCTTTTTCATATCGCACACTGGGGACTGGATTAGAGCCTCAGAGGACTGTAACATCTGTTCCAGGCCAGCGGGAGAAGAAGGAGGGATTGCAGTGGGATTGAATCATTTTGCATCAAACGTGCAGTTTTACGCGCTGGAATGCACCAGCGTTTGATTCATCAGCCAGTCTCCACTGCTTTTCTGTTTGATTTGTTTCTCTGAGACATCATAATTAATGTTGAAAGCAGTATCCTTTGAGGTAAGGAAAAAATGGTGCAACAAACGAGGCCTTGGTGCCAACAATGTCACAGTTTCTTTCTCTGTGTGCACAGATGTCTTCAAGGAACGTGCGTATCAGCACTAGCAAATTCTTTACTCCTAACAATGTTCTATAAATAGGCTAATTTACTATAGGATTTGGGAGTTCCAACCTTCTACGTATTTGTCCTGCACTACAGAGAAGATTTATTTTCTGTCCTCCTGTTGTAGATCGGCTGAAAATCAGGTAGTAATTTAGAGATTATCTTGGTGTAAAGCCTGTGGATTCTCCCTTGTACCAGTGCAATGGCTTACATGCTCTTTTTGTAACACGGGTTCTTGACAAACGAGGCCTTTCTGTGGTTGTGTGTCTTGCTGCCACTCCCCCTTATCTCCCATGATGCTGTTCTTACTGTACAAAGACGCTTCACCACAGTGGCAAGCAGGGCCCATTGGCACTGCCAGGGGTTGTCAGCTGCCGCCCCGTTGCGTTGATGGGAGGCCTCGCTGTCCAGGCGCCATCACTCACTTCCCGTCTCTCGCTGTTTGCCGTTTCCAGCGCCCCGGCCTCCCCCGACGAACGCCGTCAGATCCTATTGTGCAGGTCAAGTCAAGTGCCCCTCTGCTTTTAGGCAGTGACATTTCTTAAACATTGGGGCATTTAAATGTGCAGACTGTAAACATAACTCAAGGAAGGGGGGGGGGGGGGTTGATTAACAGCGGAGAGTACAAAGGGAGGGGGAGGTGGGTGGGGCGGGGGGGCAGCGTGGAGTCCTGGCCCGGTTCCAGACGAGGGTAGAAGAATGGGCTGATGTTCTTGTACAGAGGGCAGGTTGGGCTTGTTTCCGTCGGCCCTCTCATTCTTCAGGGGCAGCCTCTTTTCTCTCTTTTCTATTCTCCGGAGTTAAAGGTCTCTGCTGGGACGGGGAGTTAGCGCTGCCCGGAGAGCTGCAGATGTTTGTTCCCGCGGCGACGGTTGGCACGGTCCCGTTCCGCATGGCGTTTGAGGTGGGGGCGAGGGAAGGGAGTGGGGCACAGAAGGGTTTAACAAAAACCCCCGTCTTTGTGAGCGGCCCGGGCGGATTCTCCGGCCTGTGGGAAACACGAGGGGCCCAGGAGGGAGAGAGCCCGGTCCCAGCATGGAGTCCCCGGGCCTGGGGAGTAGAGGCTACTCCGGGCCCTGGCCTTCTCCACAGGGTTCTGTACACCACCGCTGTGTGATGAAGACACTCACAGGGCTCATTGAGATGTTGAATACCGGAGGATTGTTTGAAAAGGCGCAGAGAGCTGCGGTGCCCTGTTTAACGGCCGGGGGAAAGCGACCTCTGTGATTCCTTTGCTTGTGTGTGTATATCGCAGTCCTTCACTCCGTCAGGGATTTCGCGGAACACAATATGGCTTTTGTACATTTAAGAGCTTAAATACAAAGCTCTTTAGAGTGTTATAGGAGTGAGACATTTCACCGATTTCTCAGACAAAAGTGTTTCTTTTACCCCACTTTAAACACGTAACACAAATATTTTATTTGTGTTAATAATGTACAGTTTGGACAACATATTGTGTAATTTCTATTAACTGTCCATCCTGCAGTTTTTGTTAAGCAGGGTAAAATATAGGATACGTAGGACAGTATTTCCCCGAGTGGTGATCCCAGTTTCGCTTGACCTACATTTCTGCATCTGGCAGAAGAAAGAGCTGATCTTTGTCCCCCCAGGGCAACGCAAACTGCCTGGGCGTACCCCTCGAACCAGGTCCACCAGGATGAACAGGGCACCCCTGTACTACTTCAGAGACAAGGGGGGTGGGGGTACCGCTCACGTTGTTGAATTGTTCCCTGTGTCCTGGGGGAGAGGAGAGGGGAAATCGCACCACGGTGCACCTTCTCAAGCAAAATTCCACCGTCTGGGAGCACCAGGTCCAGACTTGTCCTTATCATGATGTTATGTTTCGACAGCCTGTCCTCTTTGGATATTTAGGTTCAGGAAAGAAGAACTCGCCTCAGCACTTTAGCGCGGGCGAGTGCAAGCCTCTGTAAAAATAGCCACCATTTTGTCGTGGAAAAGCCTGCTATCCTCCTGTCACACGCGGGCGTCAGAGTCGTTCGAGGAGCTCTTAAAGGATTATTTAAAAGTATGCCTCTCACACGTGCCACTAGACTAGAGCTGCGAAAAGGAAAGAGCTTTAGCTTTTCAGTCGTTCTCCTCTCCTCTTCTTGAGGTAATGGGGCTTTCGCTCCGTGATTGACTCTGGGTGACGCTTGCGGACGCAGACGCTCAGCAGTACGTCTGAATGTCCCGTTTTCCCCCCGGGAGAGGAGGGGGAGGATAATCTCCGGCAGGACCCTGGGGTCCAGACTGGAGCCTGACAGGCAGCCGCTACCCCCCTCCTCCCTGCTGGGCTCCTTCACTCCCCACCTGCACATATTTTTAGCAGAGTGATGTGGCGCCGAGCGCTGGCTGCTCTTCTTAGTTTCACGTTAAAATGAGGCCTCATCCTTCCACCTCCGCAACTCTAAAGCTGATGATACATGGGCAATATTTTCAGGCAATATTGCCAGCAATATTAAAGAAATCAATATCTGAACAAGTTTGATCGAGGCAAGCAATATTTTGCTACCATCCAATCACAGATGAGATTTTGGGTCACATGACACCTGAGTCTTCCAAAAATAAATTTCAACAATGGCTGCCAAGTGGTGCGAGGAAACCGAAGGGATGCTGATCTCTTATAACTTTATTTATTTATTACTCAGTTATATTGATGTATTAGTGTAATATTGAAATAAAGACCAACTTTTCATAAGTTATGGTATTCTTGACTTTTGATTGTAAATAATTGGTATTACTCACTCACCGCCGTACTGACGAACCGAGTGACTTTTAACTAGCTAGCTAGCTAGCTAACTTTACTCAGCAGACCTAATCAGACCACCTGCTTTACTGGTGAATACATCCATGAATGCTTCTGTAAAATTTAGAGATACGGTCGATTGAATTACATTGGCGGAAAGCTGTGGTTCTTGCCGTTCCGGGCACCTATATACCTTTGTGGTGAGATGACGGTAAAGGTTTGAAACGGAGGTTAAAAACAGGATCCGCAGAAATTATTTTTTCAGTTATTACCCCATTGCCCATTGCTGGCAATATTGCCTGAAAATATTGCCCGTGTACCATCAGCTTAAGGGCCAGATTCAGAGATGGCCAAGTCATGCGCTTAAGTGCCTCTCCTGCCCGGATTTAACGCGGACTGAGATACGCTGTATTCTAACCTGCGCTATGCGGGCGCGTTTCTCAAAATGTGGGTGGCACAGGGCATGATATTTTAATGACCTGTTTCTTGTACCTGCCCTTTGGGTTGCCAGCTTTCTACTAAAGAAATGTTTATGGGGGTATACATTTTCAACGTGTCAGTGACAGTGCCTTTAATAACTGCATTTGCCTTTGTAAAATCCTTCCTTTGCGCATCGTAGTTGCTCTTGTGTGACGGGGTATAGGCAGTGAACGTATTAATACATCGCATGGATAAAATTAATACCCATCACACAATCAAAAAAATAATCGCTGGACAGTGGTTGCACACAATATTACTAAGTAAACAAATAAATCGTTGGATTTACTTAAAAAAAGATTTTTAAATTTCTTTTTTACGATTTACCTAATAAAGTAATTACGGTTGAACATACGTTTGAACATAATAGCCTATATGCGACATCTTCAACTTAACCAGTTGAAGGCACATACAGTATACTTAATAATAGCCCATTACTTGCAACCACTGTCCAAAGATGTATTTTTTTAGTGCATCCGTCACATGCTGGAAGGATGTGGCCAGGAAGGAGAGAGATTTTAACCTGGAGCACTGGTAGATCTACACTGCGGGGAGTTATTTTGCGCTTCCAAATCATTTTGGAGCAGCGGTCCAAAGTGGGGCTTGTGAATTTACATATTTTTCTTTTTATGACAGCTCTTTGAAAATTGTAAGTAGGCTAGGCAAAGGAAAATAAGAGTAAGACCAATATTATTTACAAAGAACATTCTCATTCTAATATCCATTTTTGCGAAAGATGTTGTATTTTTTATTTATTGGTGGCGCTAGACATAAACCACCTTTTTTCCACATTTTTTTCAGAACAAAGTTGGGCGGAAAAAATATTATTAAGTGAAAACTCGCATCTTACAGACATTTTCATTTTCATCAAATCTCCACCTCACGCGGGTAATGCTGTGTATATACTGGAGGGACGCTTAAAACAGCGGATAAGTCAAATGTCTGAATCACAAATAGCTTAAGCTACGCGGAATTTTGGGAGTAAGTCCCATTTGCGCGTGCTTATCTCAACTCTGAATATGGCCCTATATTAGTATTAGTCTGCTTAATTAGTAATTGATGAGTATAATTAATAGCGATGATTAGCCAGGTGACTGCATTACCTTTATCTAACCTCTAAAACTAGTCCTTGCTCCTCTGAGGTATTATTCATGACAATTAGGCATTATTCATACTATTAAACACGAGGAGTTTCACAAGGACGGTTTCATCACACATGGGGAATATAGCTGCATTTATTCAGTGGATCATGGAAGAACTTCCCTATGTTTTTACAGAGGACTCCAATTTCACTGTTGGTATTAGATACAATTATTAACATTCTATGGTATCTATTATCTATTATCCTCACATATTCTCTCCTCTGAATATGTGAGGATAATAGATAATAGATACCATAGAATGATAATAATTTGATAAACCCCACAGGCATTCTCCCTGTGGCTTGTCACCTCGCACATGGTGACAAGAACATGTAGAGAGAGATCAGAGGTTTTACAGTATATAGATCCTTCAAGGAATCCCCTCCGGAAACACGGCCGTAACCAGGATGTAGGAACGATCCAGGCTGGGAGACGGCGTCTAGAAGTGCAGAAGAGAACGGGGAGGTGTGGAGGAGGCCGACTCCCACCCGGATCTGTTAGCGCGCTGTTGGGCTCCTGCTCTCCCTGCTCTCGCCTCACTTGCTCACTGCCGACATTTTGCGTCCGGGACAGACGAACAGAACCAGGGGGAGGCTGGGGTTTGCGCCTCCGACTCTGAATTCTTAGATCTCCAGCTGACATTGGGTGCACCGAAAAGACGTCCTGAGGTCTTTCATTTCAATATTAGCTGTTTGTTTGACTGGAACATTATTCATGTGTGATAAAAATTGCATTCATGGTTTTGTGTAGCCTTAAGCGAGGATCTGTACTTGAATTGCTTCACGAAGCCTAAATTCCCAGGTGCATTAAATGAATGGCATGCCTAAAAGTATAATTGCTAGTCGTCAACCATACTGCATTAAGGGGCTCCGTAAGTAAGTAAATAAATAATGTGTTCCCTTCAAACTGCAGCCAAGCCCAGCATGCTATCTTTCACATTTCCAACACTCTCAAGTTTTCCAGTTACACATAATTGATTTTTTTAAATATTCTCAATTTCAGTTGTCTCAAACTGAAGACAGAAGAACAGAGGGGTCTTCTGCACGCATGCTGTGTGTGAACAAACCCTTTCAGATCTTATTGTCTGATCGTTTTCAATTTCTCAGCTTAGAGAAATTCCAGATTCCTCCATTGAAGATGAAATCGCACATCAGAGCGTCGGATTTTTAAAAAGCGGCTCAAAAACAAAAAGAAGACGAGCTGTGTCGAGCGAAGATGATTTGTGTGCTGTAGTGCGTTCTCCACTGTTGGCTTCCTCCTCATGTTTCAGGTGTTCTTGCCGGACGCTGAAAACAGGGATTTAACGGGCTCCTAAAGGGAGCCGTGGCCGATGAGAGAAGGGTTTTTACAGGCGGTCGTAGTGAAGGAGGCTTGTGTTGCAGACAGATGGAGCTCTTAGAGAGCCGAGCCCAGTCAGACCGAAAGCCCAGTCGGCTCAGCTGTGAATGTGGCTAGCTCCCTGCGAACACGTCAGGCTCGCCCTGTCCCTCTTGTAGGCCGACACCTTTAGGTCGCCCTTTTCGCGGGACGAATCCAGTCCGCCGGCTGCCGTTTCCTCCCGCCAGTCCCCGGGGAGGTTCCTCTGTCTTTCGTCTGCTTGTCGAAAAGAGAAAGCCGTCGTCAGGAAAAGCTGCCGGCTCATCTTTCGCCGCGGCGACGGTGTTGCTGACGCATTGCCTCGCTCTGAAATTTGTTGAGGTGACAGCCCGGGCTGATGCAGAGCAGGTGGACGCGCATAAAGTGTGATGGATCGCAACTACCTGCCCCTCGCTCTCTGTGTGGGCAGAGCTTTCACGAGAGAAAAGACAAGGGCGGTTGAGAAGGTCAAGGGTCAGGAGGGGTCAGGAGGGGTCGGGAGAGACGAGCGTGTTGTGCGCTGGGGCCTGTCGCGCGGAAAGCCCTTCACTCGGTCATGGTATGCACGGCTAGCGGTGCCTCCCGGCCTGAAATAGCCTGGCCCGTCTCTTACATGTTCCCCGTGTTCATGTGGCATGACCCTGCTCATATCTGCAGATTCCAGGGCTGTTAGTGTGCACAGAGAACGGTTACACATTAGCACGCTGACAGAAGAACAGAGGGCCAAAGAACAGGTTGGAGGAGGCCAGATTTGTAATTCAGTATTCTGTCTCCTCCCAGTTTCATTCCTCAACTCATATTTCCCGGTGATTTGTTCTTCCATGCATATTATCTGCCAGCCTGTATTTCATACTACTGCAGTCAAATTATTTGTAGTGATTTATCAGTCTGTGAGAAAGTGAGGTTGCTGAGGGTTTGAACTGTATCTAATTTAGCTTGAACGGGCCTGTTTGTTTCCCTTTGCTGTGTTTTCCTGCGCTGCCACTGCTGGGGAAAACCTTTTTGGCTAACCGTTGTGTTTTCGTTATTAATCCATTAACCTACTGGGCTCGTAGGCTGGAGAGCGTGCGTTCCAAATATTGTATTACACTGTAAAGCATCACAGCCAAAATGTTCCAGAGATTGACATCCCCAGTGAAACAGAAGCTTGTGAATTTATTCTCTCTAGACTCGCCTATTATCAGGAAGCCTCCCTCTCAGGCCTGTAAGCTGATAGCATGCATGTCGTGCCTACAGTGGAAACTCACTTCTCCACTTGGACATTTAGCAAGAAGCACACTGTAATCTGTAAGCAGAACAATGCATTTTTGAATGTGGAAGTTGTATTTATGTTTTAAAGAAACAGGAGCGAGATTATTTAGCTACAAAACTTTTGTACCTATTCTGCATACACACAAGCATCAAACACATCATGGTATTTGCCTGTTATCAGTAGGGCAGATAACAATAAATAAATAAATAACTTGAAGCACCTGTTGCATTAAACAAATATTGCGTTATACAGACCCTTCCATGTTTTATTGCTTTTCTTTAAACAAATGTGGAACCTTGGGTAAAGTTTCAAGCTGCACAAGATGTTTTTTTCCTCTTTTAGGTGCGAAGTTAGCTGTTGCAGACAGATAACAGAGTGGCAGCAGTGGAATGTTCTGGAACGCAGGAGCTGCTGCTGTGCCACAGTCTCACTGTTTCTTTCAATAAGTGGAAGTGTTAGTTCATTATGCAGCCAGTGCATTTGTCTCTCTTTCTCTTGCTCTCGTTCTCCCTCTCTCTTTCACTCCCACCCTCTCCCTCTCTCTCTCCTTTTCATTGTATCTCTCCCTCTCTGTCTCTTGCTCTCTCTCTCTCACTCTCCCTCTCTCTTTCACTCTCCCTCCCCCTTTCTCTCTCCCTCTGTCTATCTTTTGCTTTCTCTCGCTCCCCCTTCTCTCTCTTTCTCACTCTCTCTCTCCCTCAAACTCTCTCACTCTCTCTTTCACTGTCTCTCTCCCTCTCTGTCTCTCTCTACAATTGCTCTCTCCCTCTCTCTCACTCTCTCTCTCTTCCTCTCTCTCACTCTCTCTCTCCCTCTCTCTCACTCTCTTTCTCTCTCTCTCTCACTCTCTCACTCTCTCACTCTCTTTGAACTCCCGCTAACCCCTGCATCACGCTGCCAGTGCTCCAAGAATGCGGGCGGGCGATGGGACGTAAGACCATAGGCCCTCCCGGCCGTGCGCTGCAGAGGGTGGAGGTGGGGAGGGTGAGGGGATTGGAGATTAATGGCTTAGGAGGTCTAAGGGGTGACCGGGAAGCAGCCAGTGCTCACAGAGTTAAATAATGCACATAAAAGACCATTCTCTATTTAAAACAAAAAAACAAAACAGGCGTGATCATTGTGTTCTCCCAGCAAATTAATGGGACAGCATTGTGGAGTCCATAAAGTCCATAATCCCCTATTGGAGAGACTGGAGGGCTTGGTTTGACAGGCTGGTTGATGCACAGGCTGTCTGTCTGCCGGTGAAAGTCTACGAGAAGGAAATGATGATTCTCAGAACTGTGGGTCGACCAGGGCCGTTAATATTTGATATGGGTTAGTGATGAGCAATATGTTGGGATCTGAGACAGCTAGCCAAAGCTGAGGTTACTGTGTATCCCACTTTTTATAAGAATGGTGCAGGTTCATTCACAGCAGTGCTATCGCCCAGACCACTGCACCACGATCCACTACAACTCCAGACCCGTTAACTTGCACACATTCAGGTGATCAAATCATCAAGAATGACTACTTTGACATCATAACCGAAAGAGACGTTAACACGCGACGCACGCTTGTTTATTCGAGGGAGCGTTGTCAGGGACAACATTAAATCTCGTGGTCAGAAACACCGCATCACCTTAACAGATCCTTCCGCCTCATCTCCTTGGATGTTTTAGCCTTTCATCCTGCACAGCTGAGGAGACAGAGATTCATCAGAGCATGTACAAGGTCAGTTTTATTCCAGGATGCTAAACCAACCAAGGATTTAAAATGTTTTAAAACATTATTATTATTATTATTATTATTATTATTATTAGGGACTGTAATATAATATATTACGTAAAACCGCTTTTATTCAGAGAAGCCCTGCTGGCTACGCTTTCTGAACCGCAAGCTTGGCCTTCTCCTATTCAGAATGGCATTTTCCCATTTTAGGTATTTAGCAGACGTTCTTATCCAGAGCAGTGTACACAGTTTATATTCTTTACATACAATCCATTTGTACAGGTGGATATTTACTGAGGCAATTCAGGTGAAGTACCTTGCTAAAGGGTACAAGGTTTGGTAGTGCCTCACCTGGGAAACATACCTGTGACCTCACAGTTACAAGGCCAGTTCTCAAACCACTGCCACCCCACGGGTCATGTCGTTGAACTCTTTTCTCAATGCAGTACCACTGGACTCTATTAATTTCACCAAAGTGTGGAGCCATCGGGGATTGCCTTGTAAAGGCCTGGCAGGCACCCCCAGCTATTAGCTTGCAGCTCCTTAGTTCCAGTTCCAGAGTCCAGGTTTTTTTTTGTGTGTTTCCCTCACACTGATGCATTCAGCAAACAGCTCCCCATTATTCCGCCTGACGAGAACACAAACACCACACATTCAGAGGTCAAGAAGAGGCACGAACCCCCCCCCCCCCCCCCCCACCGCCCCCGCCCCGCACCCCTCTTCTGACATGTTTTGTCCTATGCCATTAGGCTGCCTGCTTTTCCTCTTTTCCGTTTTCATGCTACTCCCCGTGTTTCTGAAATTTACCTACCAGCTCCCCCACCCACACCTTTTTCATCTTCGGCCAGTTTATTTTTTTGCAAGGGGCGTTTTTTTTTGTTTGTTTGTTTTTTTTGTTGCATCCTTGATGCATTCAGTGCCTGGTGCAGCTTCTTTTTCTTTTTTTTTGCAGTTCAGCAAGCTTAATGATCACATAAAGCTCATTTCCCCCTTTGGAAGTGTGACTAATGTGTCTGAAATGACCTGAAAGATGCTGTTTGTTTTGTAAGCAGGTTCCCTAAGTGGGTTGATCGCTCTTCACCCGCCCAGGACAGCATTGTGCAGAGCAGAATGCGCTCAGGAGGATTTACTAAACGCATTAGACTCTGAAAGCGCGCTGGAAAGTAGCGGAGAAGAAAAAAAAAACAACAATAATGTAGATGACTTTGTTTTGCCTTGATTAGGCCAGTGCGGAGTTTGTGGCTTTAACGGTAATTGGAAAGCGGGGCGGCAGGAGGGAGCCGGTTGGAGTGGCGGGATTTGTTTTTCGCACAGGTTAGTGTGCCTCGGCTCTGCCTCATTCGCCGCTGCAGCTGTGGCCCGCGGGCCGTTGGAGTGGTCATGCATAATTGACCGGTAATGAGCGAGAGACTTTCAATATTTAATCGGCAGTGACCTTTATGTGCGAACGGGGGAGGAACCCGCAAGGCGGTTGTTCGTCGAGAGCTTCGCTGTTCTTCCCGGCACTCTGGGGAATTCTGGCTTCTTGCACTGCGCGGGAGCGAGCGGTAGGCTGTTAATTGGCTCGCAGGGGACAAAACGGATTTTGCTGTGATGTGCGGATATGCCGGGGGACAGGTTTGGAAAAGGCCTAACGTGACCAAACCTGACTGTAAACGCAAACGGGGAGGACCAGCGCACATACAGTCACTTCCCAAGCAGCCGAAACTCGCTAAATAAGAAGATAATACATACACTATGTGTACTGCATCCTCTGAAATTCAGTGAGTTACATAGAGAATGTTAAATACACTAGATTTATAAGCCAACCAGCATAATGATTTCCCTACAGATGTCACTGCAATGTGATAAAAAGAAAGAAAGACAACATTGTTGGATAGCTTGTGCCGATCCAGGTCTGAACTGTAATGTTCAGATTTTAATGATGCGGCCTGACCTTGGAGCCTTGGCAGGACACCCTGTTTTTGATTTCGGGGGCAGGACAGTGCGTAGCTTCTACGGGCCAAGCCGTACGGAGAGGGTGCCCTGCTGATCCAGAGGTGCTGTACGCGGGCTGATATTCTCAGGCACGTGTAATAGGATTAGTCTTTAGAAAGAACAGGATTCTCACACAGGAGGAACATGCACACTGAAAAAACCCGTCTTAACAAGTGTTTTGTAATGAGACTTACATTCTTATTTTTGTTCTCTCAACTAGATAATATTAGCTTGTTTTAAGTTACTTTTTTCTTGGCAAGTGAAATTATCTAACCCCATTGGCAAATAACAAAATGAGTGAACTCTCATCTCATTGGCAATCTTTTTGTCTGATTTGGCAAAAAAGTAATGTAAATAGGATTTTAAGTCTAAATATAGTGCACTGGTGTTTTTCAGTTGCAGTGGAAGAATGGACCTTTATTGAACAAAATAAGGAAGAAAACTTGACCTGAAAAAGCCTGGGAGGAATTCATGTTGATTCTCATTGTCTATCCTTATTGAGAACACCAGGGAATAGTCCAAAAGTGGGAGAACAAATAGTATATGACAGTTATGTCAGTTAGTTTCCCTGTTTTCAAAGAAAGAAAAAATCCCTTAAAGTGAAAGTGTATTGCCTGGAAATATTTTGTATCCTGAGATAGCTGACCTACCGTGCTGCACCTGCAGACAAGCTGAGTTGAGCTTTCTTCCGTTACAAGCAGTGTTTACCATGTATTTCAGATTTTTAAAGATATTTAAAGAGGAACATGGGCTTGCTCTGCCAAATGACTTGTAGCTTAGTTTTCCTTTCATTTTATTGAATTTTTTTGCACATTTAAAAATACAGAGGCCTAACAACTTTTAACTGCCACCTTCCTTTATTGCACAGACATTTCAAAGAGAGTGGGTCACTTGGCATTCGCTGTCCAAATTGCTCTTCCTCTGTGCAGATAGAGTAGCCCAGTGTTTTAGTTACATGTAGTTAAAAGTGCAGAGATTTTTTGCAGTAAGCATTTAGCATACTCTTTGATTTTAATCGTTTGTAAAATGCTTAAATAATCTACCGCTCAGTAATTAAAGTATTTCTTTTTTGCTAATGTGCAAATGCTGGCAGTTTTCTTTTCTCTTCCGCTTCAACTGTGGACAAATTGGCATCATTGGCAGTTGTGTGTGTGAGCATTAGAGCATGGTGCAAACTGCCCACCCAGTCCTGACCTTTAGCCATACACACACTGTATCTCCAACCAGCTTCACCCGTGAGCCTGTGAATAAAGGGACCAGATCTGAATGGAGACTTTGTGAATTCCAGAATGCCTCTCCACAGAAGTGTGGGGCTCCAGCTTTGTGACCCAGGAAGAGAAGTCTTTTAATGGTTTCCACAACAACCTTGTAGAACAATCTGGAATCAAAAAGAAAGAAAAAGGGGACACTGCCCTTTGTGTCCAGGGAAAAAGAGAATTTGTGGTCCATTATCTAATACTTAGATATTTTAACCTAACAGCAGATACCAAGGGATTATTATAGAATACACACTTAAACCAGTTTTGGTCTTGTATATGACAGTAGAGTTTAGTGTGCCAATTGATTTTGTGCAGTTAGTGTTTATGATATTACCACCCTGGGACTACACAGCATACATTACCATACAGTAGTAACACATGTAAGAATGGTGCTTTACAGGTTTTTATTGGATAACAATAAACATTATAAATTTGAAAACAGTTCTGAAAAGAGAGTTTTCAAAGCCCGACGGAATTGGAATGTACTGGAAATATATCAAAGTTAAATATATTATCAAGAGCTTCACAATATATTGGGAAATATGTAAATTACTCATATGTTCATAATATATTGTAAGATATTGCACTGCTTTAAAGTATATTGTATGTTGTTGCATATTGCACTGCTGTTAAGTATATCATATATTGTTATACACTGCCTGGCCAAAAAAAAGTCGGGGTTGCACCCGTCATGCATAGTGCCCACTGTACAAGCCTCTGGAGGCAGTGTTGAATGTACTGCATGACCAGGTTATCCCATCAATGGGCATATTCCAAGACGACAGTGCCAAGATTCATCTGGCTCAAAATATGAAAGAGTGGTTCAGGGAGCATGAGGAATCATTTGTACACATGAATTGGTCACCAGAGTCCTGGCCTTAACCCCATTGAAAGTATTTGGGATGTGCTGGAGAAGACTTTACGGAGTGGTTCGACTTTCCCGTCGTCAAAACAAGATCTCGGCCAAAAATGAATGCAACTCTGGACGGAAATAAATGTTGTGACGTTGCATAAGGTTGTCAAAACAATGCCACGACGAATGCGCGCCGTAATCAAAGCTAAAGGTGGTCCAACAAAATATTAGAGCGTGGAGCTTTTTTTTTGGCCAGGCAGTGTATATTACAGCGCTGTGAAGTATATCATATATTGTAGATATTACACTGCAGTATATCTCTCATCATGTTTTCAGAAAATGACCACACATTTAAAATAAATTGCAATATATTGAATTTTTATATGGGAGCGAACCGTGCTCATAAACCCTTGGGTTTTTATCTCAGCCTGCAGTCCAGTGTCTTGTGGCAAGGGCCCCTTTTAAATGGCCAATGGCCCTCGGGCCATCACAAAGCAGCACAAAGCAGACCCCGCTGACCGAAGATAGGAGACAGTGGGTCCAGATTTATGTCCGCTGTGTTCTGTGGAAGGTCCATCCTGTGGCCAGGGGGTTAAAGCTCTTTTAAAGCTCCCAAAGCTCTAAATCTTTCAACCGCCATTCACCTCCCAAATCGCCAGGATTAACGGGGTCAAGTTCGATTATACCATCAAAGCTGTCCTCTCCCTCAGTTTTCTCCCTCTATATCTCCTTCTGTCCTCTGTCCCCCAACGTTCAGGCCCTCCCTCCCTCCCTCCCTCCCTCTCTCCCTCCCTGCCTTAGGGTTGGTGATAAGTGATTTCACGCATGCCACAGCATGGGCTATTGTCTTCTTTCTGTCTCAGGAATTTGATGCACCTTACCGTCCACAAAACTGAATATAGAGCAGTTCTGTGCGTGTCTTCGATGGTGGTCCCACTCCATGTCATGCTCATGGTAAAATAATAATATAAATAAATAAGAGAGGGGAGTGTCTGGGTTGAGGGTGAATTCCCAGTCTATGCTGTTTTTAACTGCATGTGAAAGGGGCACTTTGGGGGGGGGGTTTCAGAAAATAAAATTCTTTGTCTTCTTTTTATTCAACTTGCAGGATCCAAGTCTGTTTTTCACCATAGATAAGCCATACCCACTTACATCTGGGTGATGGTGTGGGGGTAACAGCTAAATCCTTTGACTGTAGGGATTGAGATGGCTGTAGGTTTGAATCCCAGGTCGTGCAGTGTTGACCTACTGGTTCAGCCTGCTTTGAATGGGGCCATAAAACATAAGGCCTAGATTCAAACAACATTTGCTCTTAAGTTTGACTCCCAGTTGAATCCACGTGTTAAGTTATTGTCTTGGTTTGGCAAGTTCAGCAATTTGCACTTGAAAAAAGTGACACTTGCGTGCATTTGTAACTGAACGAGAAAGGTTGATCGAATCCAGGCTTAAGTCTGCATAATACCAAACGGCCCCACGGAGCCTTTTCACCAGCTTCGACGGTGTGTATTACCGAGTTCACTCCACGCTCTTTTTCCATTCTCTTGTGGTTACTGTGCTCGCGCCTTGCAACAGTGGCACTGGGGCCGGGAGCCCTGACAGCTGGTTCCCTCTACCCCGGGCGCAGGGCTCAGACTTTTTGTCTGGGTTAGGATGAGGGGACCAGCCGGCGCTTTCAGACCCTTGGGTCTCTCGGCTATGACCAAATAAGGACAGTCTGCTGTGCGCTGCCCGCCCGGGAGAGAGACAAGGGCACAGTGTTGGCACGGTCGCAGACTCGCGCGTTCACCGGCTTCGCAGAGCTCCTCTCCTCAGCGCACCTCCATCTGTGTTTATGAATATCAAACAGTCGCACGTCCACATTCTTTAAACGTCCTCCTGCGCTGTTGTGCTGGAAATGAAACAGACCCGCTCGTCTGGGTCTTCTCCGTGGTTCAAAAGGCCTGAAAGGCTATTGAGAAATAATTTTCAAAGCTGTATTCTTTTAATATTTCTGGGACTGGAAAAAAGCGCTTTTCCCTGATAATGTATACAGTTGTCAGTGGTGGCTGGCATTTAAAGGTTATTGTTATATGTTTAAAAAGGGAATGGACAGATGTAATCTTATGTTTTATGTGTAATTACATTCGCGCAACTCTTGAAGGAGCACTGTGTGATACCTATAGAAAGAAAAAGATCAAGTTGAAAATAGTCTTTTCAGTGTCTGGCTGGCAGGGAGTAGGTGAAAGCCTGCAGTTCATCGAAAGGGGAACATTTCATCTCATATCTTTTCGTAAAAAGAAACTTCAGGCACGTTTGTGGTTTTGGCTTTGAATGAAAGAGGACGTAGACTCTCCGTAAATGGTTCTGCAAGATCAAAATGAGAACGGCCTACAGTAGACGAAGGAGATAAGAGCCAGCAGAAAATGTTGGTGAAATAAATGAAGCTCAGATTGAGCACTTCAGAGGAAATCTCCTTCATGCGCCCAGAAGTCTGAGATATCATATATTAGTTGAAACTTTTTACATTTGCGTCCCAGAGCTCATGGTAGAAATGGTGGCTTCTCTTTCTTTTTTGCTGTGATGAGATAAGCAGCTCTTCATATGGCCATGTCCCTCAGTCACCGACTGACTGACTCATCTAGAGGCAAAATTAAGGTTCAAAGTATGAAAAGACATAGGTGTTTTCATGAACTTCAATGCTGTCATGGGATGAAGATTTATCAGGAGTAAAAACTAAATATTGTGATGTTGGGAAAGTGTACAATCAAGAGTTAAACAGTTGGCACCTAAACTTTGTAATGAACCACATTTATCATATTTAGAATACTTCTTGTCACAGACCACACTATAAATGTTGTAGGGAGAAGGGTAAAGTAACATACATTTTAAATACTATAGATGACATGAAAAAGCACTTCATTAAAGCACTTTAATTTGAAATCTTAAAAACAATTAGATGAATCACAGAAATTATTTAAAAATTGGAGCCACAGAGAACAGGTCTAAATGAGATTTCATGCTGATTTTAAAAGGTCGTTCGTCACACAGTTAGGGTAAAGTATTACCAGCCAGGATACTGTTGCTTGGCAAGATTTTTAATGGATTCAAAGATAATTATACAAAGATATTTGGTCCTCCAAAACAAAACTAAACTCACTCATTGTTTCATGGTGCAAATATCATTGTCATTGATTTATCAATGCAAGCGTATGTTGGCATGTGTCCTCTTTAGCAGAATGAAACCAGCCTGTCGGCTCAGCGTCACTGAGCTGGAAACGTCCACATATGGACTTATTCCTGAGAAAAAGATATTTATAACTCCCCATCTTATCTGTATTAATGCCTATGTCAGTTCCATTATTTGTCCTGAAAAATATTTAAAAAAATAAATGGAGTAATGTCTAATTTATCATATAGAAAGAGGGTGAAAGATAGAAAGAAGTTAGTAAAGAAATTGCAGACTATACGTGTATCGGTTTAAAATTGACCCTTTGAGTCGCGATTTGTTTAGAAGTCTCGTTACTTTTAACGCACCGTGTAGCCTATGCACTAACCCAGGTGTGACTGTAAAGTGTGGTGATCATATTGCTGTGGGTGACTTCCTGCTGTCCCGCTGCGGAGGAGCACAAAGCACACAGTATTCTTCTCACCGAGCGCTGTGCACTTTCGCATTAAGCTTCGCCTCGCCTCGCCCCAGGGAAAGGCTTTATTTATTGTCGAATGTCGCATTTACATACCCAATTCCGCTGAATGGATCGCATGCGGCGACCGGGAAAGCATTGCTCGTTTGTTTGAAGAAAATAATGGCTTTGGTGGCTGGATGCTGCTGGGATTTATGAATAGGCCCTGATGTGTTCAGCTACAGTGGCAACATTTATTGTGTAGCTATACATCTGGATTAGTCAATGCCAGCAGGCTACAAGGATTCGGGGGGGGGGGGGGGGGGGGGATTGGTGGTACTGCACTAATTACTGATTCAGGAAACAGGCAATATGTGGCTGTATTTTTTACCGGAACACGTGTTGCGTTTAAATAACGTGAAGTGACATATACATGTTTGAATAGCATGTCATCTCTCACCACTCAGACCAGAATTGGGTCCCGTAATTAGGCCCTATTTGATATACTTTAGCTCTTTAGTCACACCAAAACAAAAAGTCAGCGAATATTTAAAAGCCAGGGAATATTTTGAAACACTGTGGATTTTCAACAAAAACCAAACCAAAATGTACAATCATATGAAAAGATTATTTTGTTCTGAATATTGAGGAAAGTAAATGTCAGTAATGGTCAGTAAGGGATTGTACTGGTGTCAGAAGGGTTACAGTATTTAAAATGATTTGACCCGGATCTGACTCAAAGCGCCGTTTATATTTGTGCAGAGACTTGTAAAAAGGCAAATGCTCTGTAGTGTGTAGAAACAGGACAGACTGTCCCCTCGACACCCTGCACATGCACATGTGCCCGCCCAACTCTCCACTTTCGGGCTGACTGTCCCGCTTAATTTACCCCGAGGGAGTCGGTGTGCTGGAGAGTTACACCCATGCTTGTAAAGGAAATTAAAAATAGGATGTATGTTGTCGGTTAAACATTCTTTTATCAGAGGTAACATGCTGGAACACACACGGAACCACACAGATGGTGAGACGGTTAGGAATTCAAGACGACTCCTGTCTAAATCTCAGCTCGCAGATGAGTGCTAACAAACTGGAATCTTCTTAATTGCTGTTTTCCCTGGTAACGGTGGAAACGTACGACTGAGGATCGCGCTCGGCTCTGGTTGTAATTTTGAATCCCGTGACAGCTCTGCAGTAGAGATTCTTTGTTTGAACGTTCCAGCCTTAATTCAAGCCAGTGTTTGTCTTTCATGAGGTGGGTTTAATATGAATGTTTATATATAAATTGTGCCATATAATTTATATAAGCTGCCCAGCTTCTAAAGCGATATGTATAGACTGCACAGCTTGGGAGGTTGGCACCATAAATGGCCATGGAATGGCTCTTGTGTATGTGTGATTAAAGAGAGGTGGTTAGCCATCGTAATTAATGTCCCTTTTGTCTCCTTCAATGAAAAGCCAGCCATTGACAGTACTCTAGAATGGACATGTATAAGATCTGCCCTTTAGAGAGATCTTGTCAAGATCACTTGAACAAGAGTTATAATTGACTCACACATTTCTGGTAAAAAAAAAAAAAACACAAATTGTTCACCCCTCTAGCTCATGTTAGCCAATTAGAAAAATCACGCATTTTTCACCGCTTCCCCTTTTGGAAATGGTATACAAAAAATATATTGACATAAAATATTAACAAGATATTTACAAGATATTTGGGAAATACACAAACTATTGTTGCTTTAATGTATTGCAATATATTACACTGCTGTGAAATACGTATATTGTATTTTCAAAGAAATTCCAAATATATATTGCAGTATATTTCCATAAGCTGGACAGAAATAAATCATGGTTCACCAGTGTGATCTGTAGCCTATTGACCAGACATTTATTTTAACCTGAGTACCGTTCAGACGGAAGGGAGGGGTTGGCGGGGGACTAAGGTAGGATTATGTCTTCAATTTGTCCCGAGCAGGGGAGCAGCAGCCTTCACGTCTCAGAGATCACACACGCCACGCGTTTACCTGCGGAGTTCGCTCCGTCTGGCGCCCGCGCTCTCCTTCCTGGGAGCGGGAGGGGACGTCCAGGCGAACAGGCTCTCTGTTTGTTCTCGGGAATTGAGCGGAACATGCCGCGGGGGGAGGGAGGAAGGGAGGAAGGAAGGGAGGGAGGGAAGGAGGGGGGGCACCCTTTCTGTTCCACCTGACTTCCCAACGTACGGGTCCTTGAGAGAGAGATCAGCTCTGTCCTCTGTGATTACGGAGAACCTGTGATCTTTGTCAGAAAATGACACAGGCCTGTGCTGCCTACAAATTTTATATCTCCCTTCCTTGCTCCATGCATGAGGGAACCCTTGTGAGCTGAGCTCATCTTAAGGTACCGTCACATGATTATCTCGACTTAATTGGTCCTTGGAAAGAAACAGGCCTCCTGGTGTCCATGGACCATTTGGCCTGGGGCACATTTCGGTGCCTGTGGGTGTTGCGCTCACTCTATAATGCAAGGTTCCAGAAGGTTCTGAGAGGCCTTAACGCTGCCTCCTTTCATAAAAACCATGTTGACAGAACCCATTAAGGCCCAAAACGTCAGGCTTTGAAGGCAGGCTTCAAAGATACTTCAGCTCTCTGCTGACTTTTACCATCTTCAGTTCCTGGCCTTATCTCAGTGGAGGGAGAGATATGTTTCTGAAAGATCGCTGAGGCCTTATCTGTTCACAGCTTGGTGAAATCAGAGGGATGTTTATCCGAGTAGAACTCAAATGTCCGACAAGTTAAGACAGACCTTCCTCCTAGGCAGTACTACTGCTACATGTTCTCTGGTGTATTTTAAAGTATTTTAGCATAGATTTAGAAAGATTAGTATTTCTTTATAGCATCGCATATACAGTACTCCTTGTTGCACGCTTCCATTGTGGCTAAGCTATTGTTCCCTCACAGGTATGAGACTCCGAACAGTCCACTGAAATCAAAGTAAAGCAATCTAAGTGGTGGGGAAGTCAGATTAAACAACAAGGAATGGTGCTGAACAGGTGCAGAGGAGCCTCAAGTCCACAAACTCGCCCTCTCTTTCCCCCTGACTTTCCTCTCCCTCCATCTCTCTCTCTCTCTCTCTCTCTCTCTCTCTCTCTCTCACACACACACACACACACACACACACACACACACACACACAAAGGAAATAAAACACCTCAGACATGCTGTGTGGGAGACCATGTGGGCCGATATCCATTCATGAAAGGGAAGAGTGCAGAGTGCAGCCGAGCGATCAGGCTAGACGTGGAGAGTGTACTGACTGTGACAACTGCAGGGAAGGGGTGTGTGCTGGTGTGTTTGTCGGGGGTGGGGGTGGCTGCCAGTGCTGCCAAACACAAACCGACTCAGCGTCCTGAAACCCTGGGAACACCCCCCCACCCCCCCCCCCCCCATAGTCTCTCCCATTATCCTGTCTCCCCTCATTCATAAACATGCCAGAGGTTTATTCAGGTTTCACACACCTTGAGTCACCTGTGGTGCTACCGCTGTGTTTGGGTTACTCTCCCTTTCGTACTGTAAAGTACAGTGCTTTCTTCCATTGTCTGACATTATTTACCTTTCTGTGTAATAGAGGGTCAGCTCTCTGGTCAGAAAAGATGTGTTTCAGTTTGTGTGTGCATGTGTGTGTGCGTGTGTGTGCAGTGCGCACCTGTGAAAATATGTATATGTGTGTGTGTGTGTGTTTATACACACCTGTGAAAGTGTGTGTGTGTGTGTGTGTGTGTGTGTGTGTGTGCGCGTGCACCTGTGTGTGTGCGCGTGCATGTGCGAGAGTGTGGTCAGAACTTCATAGGCAGTGAAGCCCTCCAGGAATATTGAGCTCCTGCTTAGAATTGAAACTTCAAAGCGAATTTGTGAAAATAATGCAGATAAGAAATAGAGCCTTGTCTCTTAAATAGAAAAGAGCCAATTATACCTGGCAATCACTTAGATCTGAAGAATCAGGGCTTCTGTCCAGTCCTTCACAGTGAAAAACTGGCAGGAAACCAGGTATTACAGGTACCTTATCTGCACAAAATGTTCTTGGTTTCCAGGTGAGATGTATTATTTTAATTGAAAACCAGAGCGATAACTTTCCCTTGAATAAATGCATGAATCATACAAATTGCATGAATTTTTAAGTGGAAGGCAATCTTTTGTGGAATTGAAATAGAAATTGAAAACAATTCCATTAAACCTTGTCTTAACATCCTTCCGGTCTTGGTTACCAGAGCAACCGCTTTGCTGCTGTAGAATACTGAAAAAAGAGGTTCCGTTGATGACTGGCTGTAACCCTCGGACCAGTGTGCTTAAGCGAAACACTGCACACAATGTCGCATTTCCGTTTTGCGCGCAGGAGGTAACAAGCTGAAGAACCAGGTGTTCCGTCTGAACTGGGCCTGGATATCTCTGGAGAAGGAGTACCACACGGTGGACGAGGACACCAAGTTCCTGGAGGTGGTGCTGAGACGCAGAGGCTATCTGGGGGAGACCTCCTTCGTCAGTGAGTGGAAATATTCTCAATCTCTCTCTCTCATACCTTTCTCTATTAGGTTTAAATTCATGGTTGGTGTGCACCAGCTAGTCATAATCAGCTAGTCATGGGGGAACTGTGTGAGAATCCTCCTGAGAACTGGCAGAAAAAAAGTTCACTATTTAAATTTTTTTTGACATATTACTATGTGTACTGGATGCCAAAAAAACACATTGCTGTGAAAATATTTTCAAAAATATTATTTATTATACTGTTATTAAATGTCCCTTGTAATGTAGTTTTCAGCATAGTAGAATATATGGTTCTTGCGATTACATTTGTTTACAATTGGTTACAAACTTGTCTCAATACCGAGTCCACTTTTTCAAAACTCTTCACACTGTTGTCAGTCCCAACACGCAGCATGGCACAACAGTTAATTTCACACCCAAAATGCACCAAAACTACCAAAACACTGCATACTTGTGTCAAAATCAAATAATTCTACCAAAACGCCAGCACTAGTTTTCTCCAACAGCAACACTTTGTCACTCATAACACAATTACCTAAAAAACACTAACAACAGGTAGCATTACAGTAGATGTGTCATTTTATGGCAATCTTTGAAGTAGTAAATAATGTTGTGCGCTCTAGTGTTTTGTTGTGTATATATATATATATATATATATATATATATATATATATATATATTTATATTTGTTATTATTGATAGTATAAGAAATGTGTACATTGTCTTATTTTACAAAATACAGTAAGAATGGTAACTCTTTATAGAATGTACTACAGTATACTACAGGAAGTCATAGAAATGCAACAGGAAAACAGGAAAAGCTTCAATGTGCTTTATTTTTGCCAGGGTTTTCTTTTTCCTTTTTTTGCCATAAAGTAATTCAAAAATAAACTACAGTAAATTAAAATTTATGCAAGGAAAACAAAAGTCAATACTGTAATAGTTTGCTCAAAAAACAAAACACAAAACAAAACACACAAATCATGTTAGTCCACCCGGTCTCCTGCGTTTGGCCACATGTTTTCGTCCACATCACACCGAATGTTCTCCCTTGCCAAACACCGGGGAAAGAATCTTTTGGCATGCCGGATCCAAGCTTGGCATATGTCCTCACATCCAGCATTCATTGCATTGACAAGGGACATCTGATTGTGTGGATTGTGGTCGTAAACCTTCCACCTCCACGCGGAAAAAAAATTCTTCAATGGGGTTGAGGAATGGCGAGTACGGTGGCAGGAACAGCGACAGCATAGTAGGATGGGCTGCAAACCACTCGGTGACTGCACGGGAGTGGTGAAATGCCACATTGTCCCATACAATGACAAAGAGCTGCCTCACCTCCCCTCTTTCCTCCACTGGCACTAGCCTGCCATGGAGCTCATCATGAAACAAAATGAGGTGCTCTGTATTGTATGGCCCAATGAGCGGTCTGTGTAGCAGCAATCCATCAGAGGATATCGCTGCACACATGGTGATATTGGCACCCCTCTGGCCTGGGACACCCACTGTAGCTCTTTTGCCGATCAAATTCAGTTCCCGCCGGAATGTTTTGGCCAAGTTGAACCCAGCCTCGTCCACATAGATGAAAAGATGAGGTGTCTGATGGGCTTCAAGCTCCATGACTCTCTAAAAGAAATCCACAAGGCAACATCAAGGTTACATGTATTACAGTTTTTCTCGATTGCTTACACACTATTACCAGGCTTATGAACTAAACATCCCAAACCATAACGCCATCTACCAAATGACAGACCCATTTCCCAAAACTATAAACACTATTCCCCTGTTTTCACACATGATTCAGATTTGTTCAACTTTTAGTGCAAAACTCTACACACAAATTCCTTCATATATCACTGGCTGCACCATGTGCTCATTTAGAAAACACTGGCATTCAATATCATTAACTCAAGTCACCACAGCTGAAACCCAATTAGCACACAATTACCAAGGTGGAAAGACTAGGAGTCAAAATTGTTCACACACCAATCAGAACCTTAGATAGATAGATAAAAGGGCCCTGGGTCAGTTCAGTTGTTTTGGAACAATGGATCCAGAATGACACGAAGGAAGAGGACGAGGACACAGGAGAGGAGGAAGAGGAAGAGGAAGAGGAGGACGAGGACGAGGGCGAGGGCAAGGGCGAGGAAGGCCAAGGAGACAATTGGTTTGAGATGAGATTCGTGCCACTCTCGTTGACTATGTCCATGTCCTTGTCCTTGGGATGTCGATGAGAGAAGCTGGGCAAAGAGTGCAGCCGAACCTGAGTCGCTTCAGTCGCCTCTATAATATGAACCTTCAGAGAGAAAAATAGGTAAGTATTTTACATACTGCTCTCTACTGTAACTTTGGAGTGCTGTACTCTGCACTTTTACAGCACATACATGTACTGTAGCTGTTTGCTCTATTGTACTGTATACTGTCTGAAATTCATTGAATTACTGTACCATCTCACAGTTACAGTAATGTGGAGTTACTGTATATCCCTATTTTGTATAAAGGATGGTTTACAGTATCAGTACAGGGTCCTCCACCGCCATGCCATCCTTGGTCCATACAACACCATGCTTCTGCTAGCTTTCCTCGATGGTCTGCGAGATCATGTATACCAACTAGACCAGAGGGAACCAGCAGAACCAGAGCAGCCACGCTACGTTGTCATTTGGGACAACGTCCGTTTCCACCTGGCTGCTCTAGTTCGTGACTGGTTCACCAATAACCCAAGATTCAGTAACATCTTTCTACCGGCATATTGTCCCTTCCTAAACCCCATAGAGGAGTTTTTTTTCGGCATGACGGTGGAAGGTCTATGACCGAGACCCCTACATCCGTGTTCACCTCCTCCAGGCCATGGAAGAAGCTTGTTTAGACATCACGGTTGAGGCTTGCCAGGGGTGGATAAGGTATGCAAGGGGTTTTTCCCCCGCTGCCTGGCTAGGGCTAATATTGCCTGTGAAATTGATGAGATTCTCTGGCCTGACCCAGACCAGAGACGGGATGCTGCGGCAGAATAAATTTCTTTATGTAAATTTTTTTTCATTGCTTTACAGTATATTGTTTAGGAAATTGTACTGTATTATATAGTACATTAAGGAATAAAAAATGTGCAAATTTATACATTTGTTGTGTCTTTCATATTGTGTTCATGTACTGTAAAGAGGTTGTTGTGGGGGAAAACCATAAGCAGCATTACCCATTGCAGGTTTTTACAGTAGTGTTTTGAATTGATCTCGCCAGTGTGTAAGACTATGTTGTAGTGTGTGTGTTTTTGAGGGCTTTTGTGTTATGTCTGAAGGCAAAGTTTGGTTTTTCAGCAAGATTACATGGTTTTGAATGGAGAGTTTGGTTTTGACCTGGAAGTTTGAAGTTTGGGGAGTTGCGTGTGCAGTTACGGATTTGTGTTTAGAGTTTTAGGAAATTGAGCATAATTTCAAGAAATGTGTCTTAGCAATCAAGAAAAACTGTAATTTATACCAACAATAAAGGCGTTATGGCTGTGTGTGTTGTGCCCTACTGTGGCCAAACAGTTTTGTTCAAAAACCATCACATCACATAGATATCTTACCTGGACATACTGGCGCCGGAGTTCCTTGACACGATCTGAGTTTCTCACAAAAGGATAATTTCAATCAATAATTATTCACTATTTGTCTCCATAACCATCTTTTTTTTAGGATTTTGAATGTATTTCAATGAGGTGTTTGTAATTTGGCAAATTGCTGTCCATTTGAATGTATGTTAGGTTTTGAACTTTTTTTCAGTTTTGAAAAGAGTATGTAAGCATTTGCTAAATGGGCTGTAGATACACATAGTTTTGCTGGTGGTTGATTTTGAGTGAGAAAAGAATTCAAGAATTTTGAAAGCTGTGGTCATTGAATGTCTTTTGTGTTAAACCAATGCATTTTGTGCTAAAGCAAAGCAAGAGTCAGTCACAGTTTGGTCCGCGTAGACTTCTGTTGTGTTAACAGTGTGAAGAGTTTTGAAAAAGTGAGTCTAGCATTGAGACATGCTTGTAACCAATTGTAAAAAACTGTAAGACCACAGACTCAAGTCATGACCAAAATTAATGGCTGGGTTTCAGGAGGATTTTTGTAGGACTTGGTTCAATGAAAACTTGTCCTTAACGTTTAAATAAAAGGATAATTTTTGTGTATGACCAGATGCATTTTTCTCGGTGAGTAAATCTAGCCAATTTCGTAACCAGCCCTGAACAAACTTTGTTAGTGAAAGATAAACAAGAATTTTGCAACTGAACACTAATAATGCCAACAATAACACTGGAATCCAGGCCTAGGCATTATTGTTTACTATGACTTGTACATTTGGCAGATGAAGGTCTACAGAAACAGTTCCCCTCATGTGCTCATCTGACTTTTGAGGTAGTTGTTTATACACTGCCTGTTCAAAAAGAAAGTTACCGTTGCCCCCGTCATGCATAGTGCCCACTGTCCAAGCCTCTGGAGGCAGTGTTGTGATCTGGGGTTGCTTCAATTGGTCAGGTCTAGGCTCAGGAACGTTATGCAGCAATGAAATTAAGTCAGCTTTCTTATCTTCTGCACCCACTTTAGCACAACGAAGGGAAAAAATCTATATTTGATCAGTACTTTCAATTAAGTTTGACTTACAATTATATACAAGCCTTATTTTTTACATCTTGCCTCACGCACCATTCCATAAGTACAGAGGACATCAGAAGATGTGAAAGCTGTAATTGTACAATTAACTATTTAGACATTTGGCAAGTACTTTTAGTCAAATAAAATTACATTAAATAAGGTGCATTTAACATGGTTAGAAAGCCACCACTGGAACTAGAGATAAGTACAGCAACAATATCAGATCAGTGTCTTTGTAGCTATGCATGCTACAAGGAGCTGCAGAACAATAGGAGATAAGGATTTATGGAGAGAAAAGAGTAGCCCTTTCATTCACTTCTGAATTCTGTCAACAGTTATCAGGGCAGCCAGAAGATCATCTCAATCTGTTTTCACCACAGGTTCTGTTAGGAGAGCCATCTGGTTCACTCCCAGTGCAAAGCGTGGCATATCCCCTGTTCCGCGGGGCAGGTTCAGGTTCACAGCTTTCAAAGTAGAGCAAATTGTGCCGTTTGCTGTTTAGACCTGTTGATGCAGGGGACCAGTGGGGCAGTATAATCACGGTAACAGTAATAATAATGAATCATGGTTTTTATCACTTTTCATCACTTTCCAGAGAAAGGGCAGGGTAACTCCCCATCAGCCACGTTGACAACCCCGTCAACTCTGAGCATCTGGCCCGATAGGCGAAGTTCAGGCTACTGGTGAAATTGCTGCTCTCGTCATTTTTTCTTGGGAAAGCGGTGCTGCTTGTTTATAGCATGTCAGGCTGGTCTCCTTTGCTTTCTTTCTGTGGAACGGGCAGGACTGAGAACACCTGGAAGCCCATAAGGAGATGTGGGAGGCGGGGACACATTCACGCCTTCAGGACTGTTTTCTGGCCCAGGGGCTGTTGCTAACCTGTTGTTTTGGAGCGTGTCCTAGGACTTGGCTCCAGGAACGAGGCACGGTCCTGCCATAATTAAAATAAATGAGGTCCTTTCTCCTCCGGCGACAAGGAGATCATTCACCTCTCAGGCACCAGAGCCAGCCACCAGCTCTGCCATCAATCAGCTCGGTAACATTACTGACCACGCAAGGAGAGCCCCCCCCCCCCCCCCTCCACCTCGGCGACAGAGCAGCGGAGCGTTCAAAACGCAAATTTCTCCCATGAGCCTTAGGGCTCCTTAAGCCTTCCCAGGAAAAAATTAGAAGATCCTCTTCAGGAATATTTATATTCAGAATATAACTGTCATACAATATCATGACCTTTCCGTTGCTTACCATGTGAAATGCTCTTGTGTAAGCCCCTTTGGCAAAAAAAAGCATCTACCAAATGACTCAATTGTACATTGTAATGACCTAAAAAATAATTTGACAGCAGAGCCAAGGAAACCTATCCAGTGCCGTACTTGGAGCAAGATGAATTTATTTTGATAGTTGAAAACCAGAACCAAAATGTGAAAAGAGGGGAGATCTCCCGTGGTGTCGATCACAGAAAGGAAAAATACTTTCTTTTCCCCAGCACAAAGCCCCACTTTCAATTCTAACTTTTTTCTGTCCTGTTTTTATCATTTTTTATACTCGCTATGGGAGTGCGATGCAGTACCTGCATTTGAAAGCTCCCTGAATTAAATTTTAATCATGTCCACAATCGACGGCATTCATTCCTTCAGCCCTCACATTTCTGGAGCTCCAAGGTTGTTAGCGCCGACGGACCGAGATCCGGATCCGTGCCGGAGCTCAGTTATGGTTTTCTGTTTTGTTTTGTTTATTTTTTTTGGGGGGTTACAGCGGGGGAGGTTTGTTACCTCAGAGATGGGGGGAGGGTATGCCTGGCAATGTTTTATTAATTGGGAGCACTTCCCGCTGTGAGGCCCAGCGCTATCGGATGGATGGAGGCGAGCTTCTGTGCCACCCAGCAGCTGGTACAGCAGACTTGGCAGAAGGACTCCTGCTAGGACCTGGGCTGTGATCAAAAAGAGTTTGACAGGATCGTGGGGGGGCACCGCGCTGAGTGGGGCACCCTGACCGGAGGAGTGGGTGAATGGGGGGGTGCTCTCGGGGCAGGGCAGACAGGAAGTCTCATGATATCACACCTGTAGATGTCAGGCCTCTCTGTGGGTGGCGTCGCTGTGGTGACGCTACACTCATATGCTTATTTATAAAACAGGTCCACTGCCATTATAGTGCAGTCCGCACTCCCTTCCGCACAAAAGCGTTTGATGATGTTGGACAGCTGTAGATTAAAGCCTGCTGATAATCCCTGCCGGTAACACAAAATCCTTTTTTAATGAAGTTTCGTATTGTGCAGCCATTATTTTGATCTTCTGGAACGATGACAGCGTGAGAAATGATTAAGAGTATATACCCCCCCCCCCGCCACCCCAGCTTGTTGTGAACTATATAAAAGCATAACGGTTGTTTCCTCTTTCCCCCCCCGCCCGGTCGCTGTCCTGCCCCCAGGCATCGGCACCAAAGACGGCACAGCTGAGAAGGACAAAGACTTCCGGGGGAAGTCGCAGAAGCAGGTCCAGTTCAACCCGGGCCAGACCACGGCCACCTGGAAGGTGCGGATCTTGTCGGACAGCGAGTTCGAGCAGTCCGAAAACTTCCAGATCGTTCTGTCCGAACCCGTCATGGGGGCGCTGGAGTTCCCCGAGGCGGCCACTGTGGAGATTCTGGACCCTTCCGACGGTCAGTGCCCCCCCTAATTTCAGTCCTTTCCGCAATTTGACAATTTAACGATTCCTCCCATGTGATCAACCTACAACTGCTCAGTCATGGAGACGTGACGTGACTCCGCACTAGCCTTGAGGTTATTAATATTTTCTGTTTATTTTTTTGACACGTTAGAACAGACATAAGTACAGCAGTAGCAAAGTGTCAAAACAATAAATCTGACGCTGCCAGAGATCCCCGAACTGAGAATGTGCGCCTGGATGCAAGTTGCGTAGAGGAATTCCAACTTCCCAATAATCAGCCTGTCTGAAATGACGGATGTTGGAAGTCCACTAACCTTGGCCCTGCAGTCCAGATGGAAGCCAGGCTGGCCCAGCTGGCAGGGCCTGCGCTAAGCAGGGGCTGAGTCACGGGGTTCACGGTATGCCGCCGGCGCGCAGAGCGCTGTCTGCGAACCGCCGCGCTCCCAGGCGAAAAGCCAGGATTCCTTAAAGCGGATCTTGCGAGTAGGGCGCTTCTTGGAGCAGTTATCGAACCTCATCTCTCCAACTTCTCTGCTGAGCTTTTATTTCTGCTATTCTCTTTCAAGTTATTTTTTAAAGGCCGGCAAATAAGATTATCTTGCAACAGGCAGAGGCTCCCCAGCCAGTAGCAGGTGCTTCATTGTGGAGCTGAAAGAGCATGGGTAATGCAGGCCCGCTCCCGGCCAGCCTGTGTGTGGGAGTGTTTTGTTTTTTTGGGAGGTTTTTGGGGGGGGGGGGGGGGGGTTTGTGCCTGTTTGCGTTGTTTTCGATTAGCATATATTCTGAGGTTTTGTTGTAGACTCAATAAGACTGGTATGTGTATATGTGTGGTGGGGGGGCGGTGTCTGTGTTTGTGTGTGTATGTGTGTTTGCCTGTGTGTGTGTGTGTGGGGTTGCCTGTGTGTATGTGTGTGTATGTGACTGTGTGTGTTTGTGTGTTTTCCTGTGTGTGTATGTGTGTTTGTGTGCCTGTGTGTGAGGGGGGGGGTGGGGGGATGTGCCTGGGTGTGTGTGTGTGTGTGTGTGTGTGTGTATGTGTATTTCTGCATGGGTTTGTGTGTCCGCACGAGCAAGGCCTGTTAGCGTAACCACCATGCCGTTGCGTGGTTTCTCTGTCCCATTCTGACCGGGCTTAACCGGACCTGCCCTTCTTAATCATGGTGTGAAATCAGATCAGGGTTTTAGTTTGATTTTCTGTGGCTCAGGTGCCCAGATGAATTATGGGACAGAACCAGAACCCAGCTGCACAGGAGGGCTGTGCTAACCTGCGTAACCTCCGCTTTTCTGTGTCTTCTAAACTGGGTGCCAGGCAGAGTTTGGCACCCGGACAACGTAAACACTGTTTCCTTTTACAGCATGTTTTCTTCTTTAGCTCGGATAAATAAGCATATATTTAGAATTGCCACTATTTTATTAATAATTAAAAAAATTCAACATTGTAGAGTAAAAAGTCATGCAGGAGAAACCACAATGGGGATCATGATTGGTTTTAAAAGGAAGGTTAAACAAACTACAAATCCCTGGCTTGTAATATAAGACCACGGCAGGATAAATATTTCTCATTCCGTGATTCCCTATACCCCCCCCCCCCACTTTAGATCATCTTTGTTTACGTGAGAAAGCTGTCAGAGACTGTTTTAATTATCCCGTTGGCCAATTCAGCAAATTAAAAGGTACGGACAGGAGTGTTTGTTTACTGAGAGCAGTGGCCCCTGTGGTAATATAAAATCGACTGGGACTTCACCGCTATCTCGCTAATGGATGCGTAAGTGGAGGAGTTTTTTGTGTGGGTGTTGTGCTAAAATGGACCTTCACTTCTTTTGAATCAGTTACATTAATGAACTTTCCTGTGCTTCAGACGGCTTGTGGTCCATCTGCCGCTCGCATGTGCATGCACATTTCCAAATTGTATATTTGTACACATCCGCATATTGGCTGCTTTCTGACAATATTGATTCAGTTTGCATTTTTTTAAAGCAGTTTGCTTGTTAAAAGCAGAAAACAACACACAAAGTACATTTTGAATCCTAGCTTTTTAAAGTAAAGCAAGCCCATGTTTCCTGTAAACCCTGCCAGCTGCGGTTGTTGTTCCTCCGATGCAAACCAGTGGCTTACGGCCTTATGGAGATGGGGAAATGTACATTGAAAGTGTCAAAGTCTATGTACAAAGCATACTGTATATAAAGTGGGAGTGTCCAGTCCGAACCCAGAAACAGATGGATGTTACACAGATAAATTGGCTTTGCGGTTTTAACTGATACCAGCAAAAGTGGGAGCCAGGATGCCTTGTTCTGAGTGGCGATGTGGGTAGGAGGAAAAGTGCACTGCAGCAGGCGTCGGCACTAGCTTATCGCCCCCACAGGGTGAGATTGATTTTACGGTACTCCCAGAGCTCGCCTGATGAATTTTGCGGCTACGTGATTGTTTAAAAAAATAATATTAGCTGCCGGGAAATCGGCACCTCGTTCGTTTTTTTGCTCCACCAACTCAGAGAAAGCAGGATCCGGACAGTTTCATTCTGCTTGTTTTTTGTTTTTCAGACGGAAGATAAGATGTACCCCTTAGTGCGTGGTTCCTGAAATATCGCAGACAGGTTTGCTTACTTAAGCTAAATCACACCGAGCCGAAAACAGTCCGCTTAGAAAGAAAAAAAAAAAAAGATGAATGGCTTTAACACGTTTCAGCTTGCAAAAAAATAATAAATGTAAACAACCTACAAGTACATGCCCGACGTATTTAGGGAGATTGCTTTTAGATTTATTGTTTTAAAAAAAAAAATATTTCTGTGGTATTTTCTTCAAAACGTCTGCAGTGAGGATGTGCTTGGCTGTACGTGATGCTTCTGGCTCAGTACCGGGTTAAAGTAACAAGATATTCCATCCAGTGCAGCCTTACACATAGGAGACAGTTGTGCTGTCTGATGTCTGATTGAATCCCTCAGAGGATTCTGGGAGCTCCGTTGTCCAATGAGGAAAGACCACACATCTCATCAGAACCTCTGAGATCAAAAGGCGCGTTTCTGTTTTCCCTTTTTCTCGCTGGAAGCTATCTTAGCGGTCTTGGCGTCTGATGTCGGCTTTAGTGGGCACAATGGCTCAATGCTTTTTGATAAGTCGGAGAGAAGGCCCTTGGATGGAATCAACGATAATGAGCGAGGAGAGGGAACCGGGAAGGAGAAAGCCGAGTCGACTCTTATTGGTCCCGCTGCGTCCACTGTTGGGTCGTCTTCACTGTGCTTTATTTCAGATGTCATTAAGCTCTCACAGTTCTGTCCCTTCATAGATTGGATAGCTTGGCCCTTCCAATCGCTGAAACTTTCTCTAAGAATCAGTTGTAACTCCTATACCAGGGATACTGAAATCTTGCCATCTAGGCCAGTAGTAGTACTGGTTTTCATTCTTCCCCTCTAATCAGGAACTGATTTAAATCTGAGACACCAGGGGCCACATGTATAAAAACTCTGAGTAAAAGAATGCGTAAAAGAACGCTCAGGGAAAAAGTCGGAAATCTGCTTTCGGAAAGTTTTGCATTTTCTCCCTCTGCCTTTCTATCAGGGTGTCGCCATATCACACTGTCTCCAAACATTGTGTACACATGGTGTCCAGCGTGTGCAGAGGTACGCAGGTTCTCTTATGTTATACATCTGAATTTCTGCGTGGAAACTCGCTTACGCAGCTTTCTGAGGGCATTTTTCTGCTCAGCACTGTTTATACATGTGATTTAACCCTGGTGAGTTAAATCTCTGGCCAATCAGTGGCATTAATCAATAAATCAACTATTGGATAAAAGAAAAACAGCAGTTCTACTGGCCTCGAGGCCCAAATTTGAGTATGCCTGTCCAGTACTAATACAATTCTCCTACTGACTGTCATACAACCTTTGTGTAAGCCTGTATAAACGCAAGAAACTCTTACTTTGAAGAAAGTATGGTCTCTGGGGGGTCAAATGAATAGGCAGTGCTGGAAGGACTGTTGGAGACGCTGTAGCTTGGCGCATTTGCGAGCCACGAGGGTAACATGGCGCCTTTCCCTCCTCTTCCCCACAGAGTCCACTGTCTTCATCCCTTCGTCGACCTACACCGTCGAGGAGGACATCGGAGAGCTGATGATCCCCGTGCGCAGGAGCGGGGACGTCAGCCAGGAGCTCATGGTCATCTGCTACACCCAGCAAGGTAACCACGGCAACCCTTCCCCGGTTAAAAGCAGCCAAAGCAGCTGATTGCACAGTCAACGCACCTCACCGACGCTCTAGGATCTGAATGAGTTGCTGATTGTAAGCTGGAAAACAAAAAACGGACAAGCCCTCCATTAGAGCACACCGTATGTAGTAAAATGGAAGCAATATGCACAAACTCAGTTTGAATTCAAAGGAGGCTTATGAGCACTACATCAAGGGGTGAGATTATGGGTTATCAGCAATCACACGTAGAGGGGTTTATATTTGAGAGAAAAAGGAAGTAATCAGAGACTGTATAGCCGTAATGCTGGCATGTGGTTCATTCCATTTACACTTACAATATAATAAGGCATTTAGTAGAAACTGATCCAGAACAACCTACAAAGCCCATACAAATTGGTTAGGTAAAGAGCAGTAACAACTGATTTATGTTTAACGTTGACATATAGATCCAATATAGCCCTATGAGAGAATTTTCTTCCCGCATGCAAATAGCTGAACCAGGCAGTCGCATAAAAACACATAATGTGCATCTACAGTATTAATACAGTTGTATAATCTATTATAAATGTAAAAAAGCATAGAGGAGTTATTTCTTGAAAGCTTAGCATAAGGTTAAGTGCCATCTCTTTGGGTCTATGGGATCGCTCAGTGGAGTGAGGATGCTGGGGTAGGGTGCTGGAGAAGGACTGAGCCAGGACTTTGAAGCTCAACCCCCCCCAGCATTCCCACAACCCCCTTCCCCAGCTCCCCTTTAACCCCCCACCGCAATAACCCCACACCCCCCCCAGCACCTCCTTAACTCCCACCCCAGCACCCCCTTAACCCCCTACCCCAGGGCCCCCGCTCCCACGCCATTCCCGCGGAGGTCTTCCAGGCAGCGCTACCTCCCCTCTAAACTCCACCTCCGTCCGTAGCCACGGCGGCGGGCACCGTCCCCAGCGCGGTGCTCTCCTACTCGGACTACATCTCGCGGGTGGAGGAGCACACCAGCGTGCTGCGCTTCGACAAGGACGAGACGGAGAAGCCCTGCCGCGTGGTCGTCATCGACGACTCGCTGTACGAGCCGGAGGAGAGCTTTAACGTCACCCTCAGCATGCCCATGGGAGGCCGCTTGGGTCAGGAGTTCCCGTCCGCCAGGATCACCATCCTGCCAGACCTGGACGATGGTAAGGGCCCAAACACAACTCTCGCACCACACTATCCGCCGGACGATGGTCGGGGCCCAAACACAGTGCTCACACCACACTCTCCACTCAGAACATATACTCCAGACATTTCAAAGCAGAACGTCAGGCCTGGGCCAAAAGAATTACTTGAAACACTTTAGACAACTCAGAAATTCAGACAGAATACTGACAGTGTTCCAGGAGCATCTTTTTCCCCCAGTATTCAGAAACAAAATAAGCTTTCATAAGATTGTACATTTTTGTCAGTAAGAGGTTTTGCTTTTTCAGAGCTCTAGTATTCTGTATATGTGTTTGACACAGAGCTACAGTATTCCATATGTATGACACAGATACTAGTCACATAAGCTTACCAATGGGTTTATAGTTATGGATCAGTGTTAGAACTTTGGATTCTGGATTTTTGTATACTGTATGTCTGGGAAATAAGTTGAACAGACTGTAGGCTTTGCTGTCCTCAGCTCAGCTCAGCTCAGCTCATCAAGTATGAAAGCAAAGCAAAGAAGAAAGATCATATTCCCCATACAAGTCATTATTTTACTGCCAGAAAACAGCTTTCTTCCATTTGCTTGGCAGAGTTTTACTGTGTTTTACTTGAGCATGAATGAACAGTGCAGATTATTCTATTGCATGTGGTAATAGTCAGTGTTTGCACTACCACACAAATATATGTCCTATATGTGTTTATTATAATTGTATGTTAATTTAACATGCAGTGTGTGTTTATTTCTCATTGGCGGCTCAGGAATGAATGGAACATTGAGCCTCATTGGGACATGGAGATGGTGTGTGTGATAATTCAGGCAGCTGTGTTGTGACATGAGGGTTTGGCGTTCGCCCCCGTAGGGGCCTTTATCACTCATCTCCAGCTCAGACACGGGACGGCGTCCCCCCCCCCATCCCGCCTTGTACTCCTCCGGGGTGCGCCTCCCCACCTCCCCCACACCATCACAGGAGAGCATGCTGGGATACGGACCCCCGCGGCACAGGCAGTTTACAGAACCGATGAAAAGGCAGACGCATCGGTCGCTAAAGCTTTTCAAGGCTCAGGCAAGCGCGCCTCTCGCGACATGAGTCAAGATAATTGGCGCAGTTCTGATCCGGAGTTTCGCATCCATTAACCTTAGTGGACGGCCATGGTTTTGAGCCATTCTTCGCCTCGCGCGTTCACGATACAAACGCGTGCACATTCATGCAAATGGATGATTGCCGTTAGGAATTAAAAGCGGGTGAGTTGTAATCGAGCTGCAAGCTGGTCCGTTTTGGCAGCATTCTCGTCTTGATTGTTATGAAACAATAATAATGAAAATTTTAAAAAACTGCGTACGTTGCAGCACTATTAAATAAGGGATTGGCATTCGTTAGACTGAAATCCAGTTTAATAATAAAAACTGTGTAATTTTCCTGGGCCCAGGTTTACACTTGCTACCAAGTCCCAACCCTCCCGGAAAAGATGAGATTTCTGTGGAGCTCGTTTCCAAACACAGAGAAAATTGCAGAGTGAAAAAAACAAAGCCGTTCTGATGAGCAACTCCCCACATACCGTGCATATCTGTCGACCGTTCCCCCTCACAGAGTCATTCGCCGCATATCTTGTGTATCTCAAAGCCTTCCTTGGCTGAAAAGCAGTAGCTACATTTGGCTCTGTGGGGCATTGCTTGTGTTCTTTAGCCATGCAGTGGAACGCCTCAGATTAGACCAATTTCAAAGGCAATAACAGTTCAGCAGGCGGTTTTTGAGAACAAGATAAGTCCGGCCTCAGATTCTGCTTTGTCATTCCGCTCTGTGTTTTTTTTTTTTTTTTTCCAGACAAGGCCTCTAACTTTTATGACAAATTATTTAAAATTTTACTTTATTGAACAGGCATTTTCTTTCTCCTTTTTTCTACCCAATTTGGAATGGGAAGTTGTGCCTCTTGAGTCACCGTCGGGCATTGTGGCTGAAGCGTGTGCACACTTCTCTGATGAAGAGTGGTAACGGCACGTACATCCGTTTCCTTAATTAGAACAGGTGCTGGCCGGAACAGCAGTCAAAGCTGCGATAAGTCAAGCAACAGTCCGCACACTGCAAGGCTCCCATTCAGTAGTTTTTTTATGCGCCGAAGTAAATGGCGTATCGGTAAATGGCGTACCCTTCATTAGACAAAAAGTGGCCCGTGTGCGGGAAACGTCACTCACTTCTCTAATGCCCTCACCCACACACCAGTGGCTGTTTCCCCGTGCGCAGGCCACGCGGTGCTACAGGCGGTATACCGTCAGCGGGAGATGAGGTGAGGCGTATCTCACACTGCTGATAACAGGGAGCCTGTAGGACCCAACCGTGTCATTGGGAAGAGCTAAGGCAGCTACAGCCCTGGTTTGTGTAAACCCGCACCAATTCTGAAAGAATGAACCCAATTGTGGCCCGCCGCTGCGGTCGTAGTCGGCTAATTACTTTGCTTAGATTCAGGACTGCAATAACAAGGCAATTGGTCCTATTCTTCCTCCGTGAAGAGTGCCAAAATACTGCTCCTTTTTTTGATAATGCATACAGAACTGTGCATCCCATCCGTGCAAAATGACAGTGTGCCCGTTGAGACAATCCTTTTTAAAGGTGCACTTACGGAATAATTTCCTGTACTTGTGTCTGTACTGTATGCTCCCTCCATTGCAACAAGTGGAAACAATCAGGAAATGGACCCCAGGGGACTGAGAGCCTGAGATTGGGTAGTTTAATGGACTTCCCTCGCCACCGTCTCTGGTTCATTTTCCCCCTAATGACTCCCTCGAGTTAATCCAACCTGAAACCGCCGTGCGTGTGGATGTATTTTGCTTCGGGGCCACAGGACCAGAGATGTTTGGGATTGTTCCTCGCGTTTTTTGGTCCTTCCGGCGTAATCCAAGATGCTCCATGTTAACCTTCGACCCGTGTGACTCCTGGGTATTCCGATCGGAGTGTCAGGACAGCTGCCTCCCCCGGGTTCAGGAGTTGAGTTTTTAATAGAGGCGGTTGTGTTCTCTGCAAAAACTCAGCTCTTTCTTAATCCTGCTCAAAATGTCACAGATTAATTCCAAATAAAACTGTCGGGGGTGGGCTACACACTGACCCAAAAAGCCACCCTGCGCTCTCATTATCGTAATTAGTGTGAGGGACAAAAAAAATCCCGGGCAGCGTTAAATCGCCTCGCCATTTGAAGTCATTATGTTCCCGTCAGACACATTCATATTTTCCGTTTGCCTTACATTATTACAGGCAAGGTAGACAGAGGATATTGATTTTTTTCTGATTTGCTTTCAATTCTCACAAGTGTGTTATTGTGCCTTTGGGGTGACCTACCCATATGAATGTGTGAACACAAGAGGCATATAGATTTTCCTCAAGCGATGCGAGTGAGATTAGAGCTGCTGAGACTGCCCTGGACAGGGTCACACATGAACAAAGCCAAGGGTCAAGAGTTTAATGCCGCTATAACGGGCCCTTCCTGTCTGAGGCAAGGCCACTGAATGCGCTCTGTTCTCAGTGCCCTATAGGAGGGCGGCTCCAGGACGGCAGGATGGAGGGAACATTCACCCACTCTGCTGTTTCAGGACTGTGTGTGTGTGTGTGTGTGTGTGTGTGTGTGTGTGTGTGTGTGTGTGTGTGTGGGGGTATATGTGTGTGGGGGTATATGTGTGTGTGTGTGTGTGTGTGTGTGTGTGTGGGGGTATATGTGTGTGTGTGTGTGTGTGTGGGGGTATATGTGTGTGTGTGTGTGTGTGTGTGGGGGGGGGGGTATATGTGTGTGTGTGTGTGTGTGTGTGTGTGTGTGTGTGTGTGTGTGTGTGTGTGTGTGTGTGTGTGGGGGTATATGTGTGTGTGTGTGTGTGTGTGTGGGGGTATATGTGTGTGTGTGTGTGTGTGTGTGTGTGTGTGTGTGTGTGTGTGTGTGTGTGTGGGGGTATATGTGTGTGCATGTACGTGTGTGTGTGTGTGTGTGTGTGTGTGTGTGTGTGTGTGTGTGTGGGGGTATATGTGTGTGCATGTACGTGTGTGTGTGTGTGTGTGTGGGGGGGGGGGGGTATATGTGTGTGCGCGTGCATGTACGTGTGTGTGTGTGTGTGTGAGTATGCGTGTGTGCGTGTGCGTGCATGCCTGTGTGTGTGTGTGTCTGTGTGTGTGTGTGTAAAGTCTCTGTAAAGAGTGGGGCGATGTGTGACTTCCTGACTTTAATATAAATAAAACAAGCTGTCAGCACAGTCTCAATCCAAGTGTGTCCTTGGAAATGAAATTAGTTCTAGATTATAAAACTGTAAAAAGAGGATGAATTAAACCAGAATCCTTTCTGAAAAGTCAAGTGATCCTCTTCGTGGCATGCCCTATTGAAAATGTTTTTGTGAAGTGCGGCTGTCGGCTAAATTGTCCAATTATTTCAGGAATGGACGAGTGGCTGAAGGAGCTGAAAGCATTTTCAGCTTGAATGTGTGTACTAGGTTAGTCAGTCTCCGGAACCTTGAATACAAGCACTTACTGTAGCAGCCGGTCTCAATCTTTTTAATGCTAAATCAGGTTTTTCTTTTCATAAAGAAGCCTTACCTTTCAGAACAGGAAGCTTAGTGACACTAAAAGTGTCCCACCCCGTTTTCATATTTTGAGCCCACTAGCACAAACAAAAGGGGCTGGTGAACAGTCTCTCAGCTGTGAATACCTGCCTTGTCAACCTTGGTACCTGATTTTAAAATTATTCTGATTGATTCTGTCTATTTAAGAATTCAGTTTTGGAAGGTGGGGATGGGGGTGGAGGGGGGAGGGAGGGGTGTGCGGTTGAATCACCTGAGCTCTCTGTCTGAAAGAGCTCCAAACTTAGCCCCAAAACCACCACCCCCTACCCTCGATGAGGATGTGCACACCGGGGCACACGTGTTAACCCAATCAGCCGTCTCCAAACAAACGAACAGCTCGACCCAAGGCTTTTGTGGCGTCCCTGACTGTGAACATGTCTGGTCAGAATCTGTGGCGTCGGCGTGAGACGCTCGGTTAATCTCTGACTGGAGGTGCTAATCGAGAAGGCTGAGAATCGTTAGTTGATGAGAAGGAGAAAAACGTGACAATGAGCTCTGTGGTGTGGAAAAGAGCTGGAGAGGGCAGCGGATTCATTACCGTTGTCTGTCAGTCTTCTCCTCCAAGGGCTCTGGAGTGACGAATCTAATTCTGCTTTCTTTCCTTCACGGGTGACAAAGATAACCCGCTCCACCGTGAGCGGCGTAAAATGCATTTTGCCCCGTCTCATGTCTTTCTGAGGGTGAGTGGGTGGACGGGATGGATGGATTTTGGGGGGGGGTCATTTTGTGGAACACCTGTCCCTGCCAATGAGGGGGACCCCGCCACCTCTCCCTCCCGCCCTGCTGGGGTTTCAACAGCTGTGCTGTGTCCGGTCAGGACACACATATACGCCGGCCCCCTGGGGAACCGCTGCCCCCGGTGGAATTCTCCTGAAACAGCAGTGAGCTCACTGGATTCCTCTACCACAGCCGCTCTGAGATTACAAAATGAGTTTTCTAAAAAAAGTTTCCTCGCTTTGAAAGAACTTCTCTAGCTGTGAAGAGAGAAATATCCCTCTAATGTGATGAAAGAGAAAGAATGTGACACTTTTCTCTACATTAGAGGGCTCGGCTGTCTAGCCTAGCACAAATAAATACATTTGTGCACACAGTAACAAAACTGCACACATACACACTCACATATGCGGAGACACACACACACACACACACACAGACTTGTCTGGAGAATAGCTCTTGTTGTTTGAAGGGCTGCTGGGTGGTTCAGGGCCGTCTGCAGTGCATATTTACTGTATGTCCTCCCAGTGATGACTCGTGTTGAACGAACGTGTCGCTTCATGCAGGTGTAATTGCCGTGTAACCCACACAGAACTGCCTACATTTGCGTCCGGGAAAGAGGCGCAGTTCGGAGGTCGTAAAACATGAACACGCACGCACACGGGGATGAGGCTCCTACCATTGCTGTCTTATGTTACTCGCTTGTAAATTAGTTTGCACTCTTCCTAAAGGTATCATTATGACCCGGTTTGAAAGTACACTGTGGGGGGGGGGGGTGCCGGGGGTTGTGTGTCCTGGGTTTGGGATGGGTCGGAGCAGGGAACAGAACCCCCTATCATTATCCAGCCCGCTAAGGAACGGGAACAGATGTGGTGCGAGGTAGGGGTACGGAACATCAGCCCGTATCCTGTCAGGCTCAAGGCCGGGGGGGGCGTGGGGGGGGCTGTCCTCTCCCCTCGTCTCCTGTCATTATTCGCTGACTGAGCGACTCTTTGGAATCCCCCAGACCTGGCAGGTGTTCATGGCGCTTGTGTCCGCTGTGGGGGGGGGGGAGAGAGCAGGCCCTCACTTACACAGCAGGGCGCGCGAGAGCGCGTGGGGTGAATCCTTTTTTTATTATTTCCTCCTGTCGTATTTGCTCGGAAGGTATACACTTGTCTCTGCAAACCCGCGGCTTAAACACACGCTCTGTGTGTGCGCACACTCTCCACAGATGAGCAATCCTCCTATTTGCTTTGTGAACCTTCTTCTTGTAAATATAAAAACCAATTATAAGAAAACCGAAGGGAATGAATACGTTTAAATATTTAAAAAAAGGCATCATATACAGACCTGTTTCAGAATATAACTGTTTCAGTTTTGTATTTCTGCAAGAATAAATGGGGATATTTGCGATTTGACTTTGGTCTTTTTTTATCAGTATGCAGTCAGCATTCTTTTCCCTTCACTAGTATTCCGTGCCAGCTTCTTACACCCGCTTTTATAAGCAAATCTACAAGTCCTCAGCACGGCAGTCTTCCTCGCTTTTCAGAATATATCATTTCCTATTATTGTTTTAGCCATATTCTGTTAAATATACTTTTAAAAACAGTTATACTTTTTGTTTTACATTACATTTACATACACAACAGTGGTCCCCCAACCCTGTTCCTGAAGATCTATCGTCGTGTAGTTTTTCACTCCAACCCAAACAAATCACACCTCATTCAACAGCTAGAGATCTCGTTAAGCTGCTAATTAGCAGAATCATGTGTGCCAATTTAGAGTTGAAATGAAAACCTACAGTACGGTAGATCTCCTGGAACAGGGTTTGGGACCACAGTTCTATATTCTACAATGTAGGTTATTTGGAAAAATCTATTTTAAAGTGGCAACAACTGATAGCTGTTAGCACAGTGCATGTAGTGTTAGTGTAAGATGTGTAAAAATGCATTGTTAACATTTGCAAGTTTGTGTTTATGTATATAATTAACATAATTTTCCTAAGGGTTCCCTAGCTATCGAATGGGAGAGCACTATGGGAGAGTGATTTAGCGAACCGATTTATACACAAGTCAGGAGAGCGCCGAGCCGCACGCTAATCTCCCTCCGTAATGAAACACACATTGTGCGGTGGGACCGGCGCCGCAGGCGGCATGTAAAGTTCAAGCGTAATTAAACGGTTAGCGGGAGCGCAGCATGCCCTGTGGGGGACCCGCCGACTTCCAGCCGGTCTCCCGGTGCGGCGGCCGTGCCGGGGGTCTCGCCAATCATTTGTTTTCCGAACATTTCTCAAAGCGCTCGGAGCCGAAGGGCAGAGACAAAGTGCGGAGAGCTCAGCGGCTTGCGTTGCTCTGTTGCTAATGCTTTGTCAGCGGGAGGCCGCCGTTGGCAGGCGTCAGGTTGTTTGACTGCTCGCTGCGCTTCCTAATGCCGGCCCCTGATGCGGAGCGTGAAGGCGGGGGAAAGGCAGGCCAAACGGAAGCCTTGCCGAACGCCCCGAGACCTGAGAGAGACGTGCTTTGGTTTCCACTGAGGGAAGGCTTCCAGTGAGCGGTGAATATAAACACAACGTACCTGTTGTGTGTGTTTGTGTGTCTATTATAGGAACCGCTGTTCAGCATTGGAACTTCAACGGGAACTGGGTGTTCAGGTGACACTAAAATTGAGCTTTGGCCAAAAAATGCCCTTTTTTGGGCATTGTATGTATCTATGTATACGTATACATACATGCATGTACATACATACACATACACACACACGCACACACATATATACGTATATACAGTGCGTAAACATACTGTTTAAATTGGTGAGTATCATTAGATAGCTCAGAACCTAAATTTGTTTCTTCAATGATTTTATATGGAGAGTAAATCATAAATCAAGTGTGGAAAATTACAACCTGTCAGAGGTGCCTTTAGCTTGGCTGCTCTTTCATACGCTCGTCTGCAGTTCGCACTCTGTAGCCCACCGAATGTCAATGCTCTACAGATTTTTAAATTGTGTGCATGATTGTCCAGTCGTCTTTTGCTTTGGGAATTGATTAAAGGTTAAACCGCAGTTCTGGGCCATTTTTTATTTTTTCAGACCTTTAGAGAGAAGCGGATTTGAGTTTTCCCTTTGCCGCGTGCAATGAATATCTATATCAGGTCAGGGAAGCAGTTTTATGTTTTTTATCTTTTGTGACAAGAGAATATACTTAACTATGAGAAATGATGGTTAATCTACGAGGGAAAGGAATAACCTCTCTAGCAGCTGTCAAAGGAGATGGTGGCAAACAGAGGCGCCCTTCTCTGCCAGCTTTACTTTTGGCAGAATTTTTCGCTTTCTAAAGCTGCCACCGCACATTCAGCCAGACTTCACGGGCCGCCTGCTGAATCCTGGGCAGTTAAGGGACTGAGAGGGGGGGCTTCTTGGGATTGGAGGAAGAGCTGCTGTTCCCTCTGTCGGATCGTCGTCCTGTCGGGAGGCATGCCTTCTCCAGAGCAGTGGTCATTTGGCAGTTGGCCGGTCGTAACGGCGCATGAGGGGGTGGGGGGGGTGGGGGTGGGGGTGGGGGGCAGGGGTGCTGGCCTGTTGCCCCTCAGAGGACCCAATTCACATGCAGTACCGCTACGCAGAATGAACCAGCCCCCATTTGGCAATAAGCAGCCCCAAACCAGCCTGTTTTAACTTGGCATAGGTGTATCCTTGGGCTGACTCCTTCACAGGTAATGTAATACAGGTGGGGCCACGGCTGTGGAGGTTAGGGAAGGGAGCGTGTGTGTGTATGGGGGGGGGGTGGGGGGGGGGTTAGTTCTGGAGCCAGCCGTTTATCTTCCAGCAAACGGGACACGGTCTTTTCAAACCTGCTGTTTGTCTGCTTTACAAATGAACCTTATCTGATTACCTGGGCCGTCACAGCGGGAGCCCAGGTAGTACACCCGCTCCCCTCCAAACCCCACCGCCACCCGCAGGCCCCCGGGTCCGATTACTGCCGAAGCACGCACCCGCCCGTCTGACTGCAGCCGCGCGCCCCGGGGGTGTTCGATCCGTCTGCCACCACAGACGGCGGCGGCTTCACGGCGCAGGTTGTGCCGGGCTCTCGCACAACGGCACAGCAGCGCAGATAACAGAGAACAATGGCCCCCTCACCGGGATTCATGTTCATGCGCCGTCCTCTAGCCCAGCGGTGCACAACAAGGGCCGATCCATTTCAGGATTTTGTGCCAACTTCTGCCCTTCGTTATTTACTTATCGCAATCGTATCTTGATCTGACGTTTGTATAGGCACCAGCTACAGCCGTAGACTGCAAGTCTAAAGATTTTACCGTGCTCAAGTAGAGGGGTTAACCAGCTTAGTTTATAGGGCTGTCAGAAAACTAACACTAAAGTAATTGGTTAGAACGAAAACCAGCACGCAGACCGTCCCTCCAGGACTGGAGTTGGGCACTCCTGCTCTAGACTGATTGCTGCTTTCTAGAGCATTTTCTCCCTTTCTCCATCAATCTCAAGTGTATCTGATTTTTTTTGTTCACCTGTTCAGGGAGTCTTAAGCCCAGTGTACATTGTAGTTTGAAATACAAAGAGCGTTCGAGAACACTTTGGTCTTATTGAGGTATAGCACATTACAACATGATCCGAACATTTTAGCTACCTATTTTCAAAGTTCCGTGGCAAGAATGGCTGACAGCTGGTTTATTGATCACACTATTAAGTGTCTCTCGCCCCTTTAAAATCAAGTCACTAAAAGCTGTTATGCCTCACTTCATGAACACCCATATCCCACGTTCAATCCAAATGTTTACCTAAGTTTAATACAGGCATCACGTAATGTAATTACTTGTCTTAACTATGTATTTCCCTGCTGTGATTAATTGTACTATGAAATACACTGAAGTCTTTGTTTAAGAAATCTACCTACAGAGCGCACGTACCACCTCGGTCGCACGCTGAGATGTAGGTGACTGCATAAACAGAAATGGGATATGAGTTATGTTTTTCATTGTCATAAGAACACAATGCAGCCTTGTTGGCAAATGGAGTCGTCACCTTGAGTCTTGACTGCAGGAGTTAACTCCTTCCACCAGTGACCATGGTAACATTTCAAGTCGAGCCCTCGTAAGCCAATATTAACAAAATATGTCACAGACTGAGGCCTTGATAAAGGACATCATGAATGTACAGTATCAACATTTTAAGTAGGCCATCTGAGGACTGTATTCATTCTGGTTTGGCTTTAGAAATAGCTCTGTTTATTTTTTCAAGAGCTCACCAGTTCTTCCTGTTGAGGAGAGGCCAGATGACATCACACAGTCTGGCCAGCGTTGTCAGTCTGGCATCCACCTTCTGACCAGTTCTGTGCACCTCGGTGGTCCAGGTGTCTGACGACAGGCTCCCTTTTCACCATGAACATCAGCTTAGGCCTCATGAAAATGGGTGCTTTTAGGAGAACTTGAACCGATGAAGAGGCTCACCGTTCGCTCCAAACAGCAGTTGTTGTGTCGTGGATTTACTCTGTCACCGCTGGAAAGCTGAGGGTTAAATAGCTGTTCGGTGAAAGTGGAGCTTCCTGGTTCTGTTTTTTTTTTTGGAGCATTACCGTGAGTGGAAGCCTAGAGTGCTTAATCAGTTCAGCCTTTTTATCCGAACAACCTGGCACGCCTACACGCTGCATCAGAACACCTGCTCAGAAGGATGCAAATGCATTATCTTCCATTTATCCACAATCTTTCTTGTCACCTTCAAAATGACTGAGAAGAAATGTAAAAGTGCATAATTGCTCAGAAGATTTTTAAAGTGTTTAAGCAGCAATTACTGCAGATAAAGTGTTGCCCGCCAGCTAGTTAGGAAGTAAACACAGTCAGACTCGCACACTTGTGATTGCGGGTATTTTGAGCAGTAATGAGTCATTTTGCTCAAATTGTTTCTTGCGGGGAAAAGGAGTTGATGAAAGTCAGTAAAGTTCTGTGCGGTCTCGCCACCTGATCCGTCTGTCTCTTTTGATTCTTCAGCTCCTGTCTTCTACTTCGGGGACACGGAGTACCGCGTGGACGAGAGCGACGGCTTTGTGGAGGTGAAAGTGTGGAGGACTGGAACAGACCTGTCCAAAACCGCCACCGTTACTGTGCGCTCCCGTAAAACCGACCCGGTGTCCGCTGAAGGTGGGTACCCCTCTCTGAGCTCACTGTCCCCCTGATGCCCTTATAAACCTCACACAGCTCCTATTCCCAGAAAGGGCAAAACCAGCGAGATTCAGTATTTTCAACATCATTTTAAACATTTGCGGGATTGGATTTATTTCCATATGAAGATGTATTGTTGACCGTGGTCTTAAATTATACATGTTGTACAACCCCAAGGGTATATAGGAGCAATCTATTATTTCTGCAGAACTGGGTTTTCATAGTTAAATTTATCTATAGCTGTCAGGATCTCCATTCCTGAGGGATCCGTAAATTATTAAGGGGTATTTAAATCGCACTATTTTCGCATAGAAATAAGCGTTAACTGCAGGTTTCCACAGGACTCACATGGCAATATTTATTAAACAAATCTCCTGCATGTCCTCAAGGGCTTGCGGTTAAATCTGTGTTGGCTTAGAGAGAGACGGACAAATCTTGGAGGAGGTAACTCATGTAGAACAACACATCTCAGCGGCCACAAGGAAGGGTTTTTTGTTTTTGTTTTTACCACCACCATAGAAGAAGCGTACCAGTTTCTTTCGGGGGGAAGGTGGAGCGGGCTTAGGAATGCAAACAGGGAGAAGAGGCTGCGGTTTAGCATGACTCCAGGGCTGTGTGTGTAGGTTGGAAGTGGTGAGCTGTGCGGTTCGGGCAGATCCTGAGGAATGCGCTCCTTTCTCTGCTCGCCGTGCACACGCACACCATCGGACTTAAAAGAAGAAAAAAAGCTAACTTTGTAAGGAGTAAACCTGGAGTCCGTCTCCTTAAAATCCCCCCCACACGCCCCCTGATATCTGCCGCCTCGGGCAAACTCCGTACCCCTCTCCCTCCTTTTCGCAGTTTCTTCTTTTATCCCTTCTTTCAAAATGTTGTTTCTGCGTTATCTAATCTCCGCCCGCTCGGTGGAAGTGCGGCGCACATTGCTGGGCCGTGAGTGTGTGGGAAAGAGGAAGGGGTAAAGGGCTGGCCGTCATCGACTGGGCCCTTCAAAGCCATGCAGCTAAATCACCCCATCGGGCCCTCAGAGATACCAAACGCCCAGCGGTGAACTCTTAATCCCTTGACAAATTCCAAACGGTCAGCACTGTCTAGGTGAGACGGGTTATTCTTTTAGCGCATTTCTTAGTGCGTTTTCTTCAGTCTTTCGTACAGAAACTCGTTGACCTTCGACCTGTAAATGATCGAGCAAGGATCACCACACCAAGGTCTTTTATGTGTTCATGTATGATTGCTGCATATACGTATATGATGACTACTGGTCAATCCAAAATCAAAAAATAATCCAAAGGAGACGGACCCAAAGTTCGGAGCAGAGGACAGGAAAGTTTAGTTACACAGTCGTCCGTGGGGGCACTCATTTTAGTTTTCTTTTATACAGTTTTAGCAGGTATATTAGCACTGAATTGTGCGGGAGTAGGGGGGAGTGGTGGGTGGCTGGTGAAGCATGGGCCGCTGCCTGTTGGAACCAGCCGGACATTTGGGCATTGTATATTGAATTTCCAATACACAAACATACAGCATTACCTGGATGTTCCCAGACCAAATGTTGTGCTTCTGTACACATTCTCACGACAGCATGACTGTGTCTGATATAAAAATGAGATGGGAAAGGCAAGAATGTCTGTTGTTGCTGGATTAAATCTTTCTTGCCTCGGACTCAGTCAAGTCCTCCTGCCCTCCTCCCATAATGCAGCTGGGGTGGACTATGTGGGCATCAGCCGGAACCTGGATTTCGCCCCCGGGGTGAACATGCAGACTTTCCGTGTGATCATCCTGGACGACCTGGGCCAGCCCGTCCTGGAGGGGTCCGAGAGGTTTGAGCTGATTCTGCGCATGCCCATGAACGGCATCCTGGGAGAGCCGGACAAGGCCGCCATCTTCATCAACGACTCCGTCTCAGACCGTAAGCGGATCAGACCGTGGGCTCTTTTCTATGCAAAAAAACACAACAAATGTTTCCTAATCCATGTTCATTTCTTCTACCTGTGAATGATGTACAAAGCAGTCTCAAACTCCAGTGTCTGCAGTGTTTCAATTCAAACAGCGGCCAGCTTAGGCCTTGGGAACCAAGCGTGTGAACTCTTCAGCCAGTGTTTTAAATTAAGCATTTGAGTGCTGAAACACACCGAAACCCAGAAGACACTGCAGCCCTCCAGGACTGGAGTTTGAGATCTTTAACAACTACAAAGCAGACTCTACACAGCATTCCCTGCACGTTCCAGCCGTCTCTTTGCAACCTAATGATTCTGGACATGTTCATTGGAATGCTGCTGGTTTAAAGCAACAAAAAAGGATAGACCCATCCATCTAAAATGTTCATTGTCTCTCAGTTCCCAAGGTGCAGTTCCGGCACGCAGCGTACGTGGCGAATGAGAACGAGGGCCAGCTTTCGGCCGCGGTGTACCGCAGCGGCGACATCAGCTACAGGTCCACAGTGCGCTGCTACACCCGCCAGGGCTCCGCCCAGGTCATGATGGACTTCAACGAGCGGCCCAACACTGACGGCTCCATCATCACCTTTCTGCCTGGTAAGGGGCTACAGGAGGAGGGCAGGGCGTGGCAGGAGGGGGAGGGGCTGGGGTTGGTAGTTTTCAAATGGTGTTCATCAGGTTTGGTGTCAATTCCGTTTATATCCAGTCAACATAGGAAATTAGTTGAAATTCAGTTAAAGAATTGAAAAATCCCCATAATCATCTGAGGATTCATATATTGATGATGGATGGATGGAATTCAAAGAAATTTCCTTGAATTTACTGAATTGAAATTAAAAGGACTCCAGCTCCATGCATCTGACTGTCTCAACACTTTCCGCTATGCTGTGACTGATCATGTTAAATGATTACTTATATACACTTTATGAGTTTCTGAAAGGACTTTGATGCACTAACAATATAAATATTTAACCTTCTTCTGCCAATATTCTAGACCTGATAATAACTGGCATTATTTTCTTCTGCCTGATGTCCGTTTGCAGTTTATCAAACAGTTATCTCTGTGTGTTATTTATCTAGACACAGTGTTTATATGGCCTCTACTCTTCTACTTCTTCATCTCAGAGAGAAAAAAAGTGTGGGAAGACATAAAGAACTAAAGTTTTTTTTTTTTTTGCTCAGTCATTTTCAGGCACAGATGTATTTTGTCTGTACTTTTGCTCATTTGAAAAATGAATGGATGTTGTCTACAAAGGAGTGCAGGGAAAGTTTTGGGGAAGTAGCATATGGCTGTCTGGTTCCTCACTCTCTCTCTCTCTCTCTCTCTTTCTCTCTATCTATGTCTCTCCGCATCCGTCCAGGGGAGGTGGAGAAGCCGTGCGTCCTGACTCTCGTTGACGACTCGGTCCACGAGGAGGACGAGGAGCTGCGGCTGGTGCTGGGGAGCCCCAAGAGCGAGTCCCCGTTCGGGGCGTCCATCGGGGCGCAGAACGAGACGCTCGTCAAGATAAAAGACGACTCGGACAGTAAGTCCCCAGCCGCTGCTTACGAGTATTACGCCCCTGCTTCCAAACCCCTCCGGGAAGCAGCCATTGAGGCCTATGGCTCCACTTGGTCCTGTTAGCAGTAACCACTGCCTGGCCCTTCTCCCTCCCTGGCGTAACCCACCTCTCTCTCTGTGTTCCCAGAGGCCATAATCAAGTTCGGGGAGACCAAGTTCAGCGTGAGCGAGCCGAAGGAGGCGGGGAAGATCTCCGTGGTGAAGGTCCCGGTGCTCAGGGTGGGAGACGCGTCCAAGGTGTCCGTGGTCCGCGTCCACACCAAGGACGGCTCGGCCACCTCGGGGGAGGACTACCACCCCGTATCCGAAGGTTAGCTACGATTTAAAGCAACCGATGCGTCATTTGTAAAACATAGTTTTATATTATGGTTATATTATGGTTATTTTATGGTTAGGGAACTGAACAGGTTTGATTCCCAGGTGAGGGGCTTCTGGTGTTCTCTTCAGCAAAGTACTTAAGCTGAGTTAATTTAAAATATTTTTAAATATTGAGCTGTATAAATGGTAATATAAAATATGTAAACTGTGTAAGTAGGTGTGGATTAACGTGTCTGCAATAGGCCTACATGTAAAGATAGGTTCCTTCTGCTTGCAGTTTTGGTGGTGAGTCATAAAATCCAGTGCATATTAAAATGTAATTAATTGTGCAGCGAGTTAAACAGCCGTCAAAATGTGAGCAGGTATTCAGGGGAAATCTTGTAAAATTGTGTTTCAATATGAATTGCTGTGTTCTGGAGTATGTGTGCAAAAAAGCCTGCAGTCAAAATATATGATATCAAATATACTGAAAATGATGTAGTTTACAATTGGCAAATATTGTGGTCTCTGTTTTGTTCATAAGTGAAGATGTGAATGACCTGATGTCTCGGACAAAGACATGCAAAGTCAGTGTTGCTTCAGCTCCTGCACATATTTCATGTGGGATCTGTAAAAGCCTGGAAATGACACGGGCTTTCTGAAAAGGGCAATGTGTCTGTCTGAGTCTGGCTCAGAGGGAAAGGCTGAACAGTTCCCTGTGACAGATGAGAGAGATTTTACTGGGTAATTTCATACAGCGTTAATTATGCGAGCCCAAAGATAGCTCATCTTTAAGGGATCATTGGAAATGTATGCTAATGTCTGTGCATTATACAAATATGGATAGTACATAACATCACTGACCTTTAGCAGAAGTTCTTATCCAGAACAATGTCCGCAATCAATTTTTTTTATTGCATGGTATCCATTTACATAGCTGGATAAGCAAGTACCTTGCTCAAGGGTACAACAGCGGAAGCCTAGCTGAGAATCAAACCTGTAACCTGGGTGCACAACCATTATTCTACACTGCATTGTCATGAGAGATAAATTTGCTCAAATTACGAGGGAAATTAGAGTGCTTTAGTAAATACCCACTGCAGCAAAACAGGTGCATTCCAGACGTGTGTCAATACAGGGAGTAAATATCCATTAGTGAGCCATTTGTTGAAATCCGAAAGTAAGCCGAAAATCTTAGCCTGAGAAAACAGTGGCATGTGTGGTAGGTTTTATAGACAAAAGAAAGCTCCTTTTACAAAGGGCTTGCCAAATGTAGCCACAGCAACTCGCTAAGTATCCAGTCAGGTTTTCAGCCCACTCAATAAAATTCAAGGCTTTCCTTAAGCTTTCACTGGGGGAAGGAGGTTTTACAGCCATTTGAGACTAGTAACTAGAGCAGCGTTAATTTACGTGTGCTAAAAAGGAGCAACCGCTGTGCCTCTCATCAGACATTCAGTTCAAGGAGGGAGAAACCCAGCACTTTGTGGAGGTGGAGATCTTGTTCGACGGCGTCCGAGAGATGAGAGAGGCCTTCACTGTCCACTTGAAACCGGACGAAAACATGGTGGCAGAAACTCAGGTGGGAAACAGATGCGCATGAAGTGTAGATAAATATCGTATGCATACGATATGTATTGAGATTGAATTGTTGTTGTTTTTAATACGCCTGTTCTCAATAATGCTATTTGAAATTGCTCTGCTGATGTAGATTCACTGTCTGGAATAATTTTTCTTAAAGTTCTTTGCTGCCTCTTGTGGCCATAGTTTGTAATGCTCTGTCACTCACACCCAATGCAAAGTTAAGCTCCTATGAAGTGTTAATGTTCCTCAACAAAGTCTTGTGTTAAATGCATTGACTGTAAAATAGACATTGTTCCTTTGATGGCTTAATTGAGAAGCTCAAACCATAGCTAGTACATATTAAACTTTCACCAGGAATGCATTTTCATTTGTATTTCCTCATAAAGTCTTGAACTCTCACATAACCTGACAGATGAACAAAGCGATCATCTACATCGAGGAGACCAACAGCATGGCGGACGTCACCTTCCCCTCTGTGCCCCAGGTGTTGTCTCTGCTCAGGTACGACGACCCTGGGAGGACCAGGGACAAGCTCCCGCCCTCGGCCGGATATCCCGTCGTCTGCGTGACGGTACGTCAGCCATCCGTTGCCATGCCGCCGCTGTTCAAACGCAGGCTTGGGCAGGGGAGGTTCCCATGAGCGGCTTCATAACCAGCGGCTTTAACTGTTGGGTTAGCCAGGTGAATTGACCTCTTCACTGTAAAATTACTTATTCACTGAGAACGGAGTGGCGTCGTCATTGAAACATTGGATGAAGAACGCATTCAATAACTATTACTATTTAGTATTACTCCTAGTATTAACATGAATATTAACACCTTCTTTCTTTCAACTACCGCAGTATCCTTATGCATTGCCTGCGTAGCCTGTTTATGTGTCATTCACAAATTCTCTCTCTGCTGTCAGGCCTGCAACCCGAAGTACTCGGACTTCGACAAAACAGGCTCCATCTGCACCAGTGAGCACATCAATGACACGCTGACCCAGTACCGCTGGCTCGTTAGCGCCCCCGCCGGGCCGGACGGCGTCACCAGCCCCATGCGCGAGGTGGACTTCAACACCTTCTTCACGTCCTCCAAGCTCATCACCCTGGACTCCATCTACTTCCAGGCGGGATCGCGGGTCCAGTGCGCCGCCCGAGCCGTCAACTCCAACGGGGACGAGGGCCTGGAGCTCAGCAGCCACATCTTCACCATCAGCGTAGAGGAGGGTGAGTCTACACACACACACACACACACACACACATATACACTCACACACAGACACATAAACACACACACACATACACGCACGCATAGACACATAAACACATAAACACACACACACACATACACGCACGCATAGACAATTAAACACACACATACACATACACGCACGCACAGACACATAAACACACATGCATACACGCACGCATAGACACATAAACACACACACATACACGCATACACGCACGCATAGACACATAAACATACGCGCACACACACACACACATACACGCACGCACAGACACATACATGCACGCACAGACACATAAACACACACACATACACGCACGCATAGACACATAAACACACACACACGCATACACGCACGCATAGACACATAAACACACACACACACACATACACGCACGCACAGACACATAAACACACACACACAAACATACACATACACGCACGCATAGACACATAAACACACACACGCATACACGCACGCATAGACACATAAACACACACGCATACACGCACGCATAGACACATAAACACACACACACACACACACATACACGCACGCACAGACACATAAACACACACACACAAACATACACATACACGCACGCATAGACACATAAACACACACACGCATACACGCACACATAGACACATAAACACACACACACATACACGCACGCACAGATACATGCACGCACAGACACATAAACACACACACATACACACACGCATAGACACATAAACACACACACATACACACACAAACACACGCATACACGCACGCATAGACCAGGGGTCTATACACGTACGCATAGACCAGGGGTCGCGTTAGGCCGGCAATTGCCGGTTTTGACCGTTTTTTTATGACAAAGGCCGGAAAATGTAATTCCCTCCGGACATTCGGGCCGGTAAAAAAACAAAACTTTTTTTTTTACTTTGCAATATAGTAATTTAACATATTTAGTCTCAAAACCACGGCAATTTATCATTAGGCCTATTATCACCTATTATCACTCCTCTCACGAAATCCGCTATTTCAAATCGTCTGCGTATCTCAAGCTGGGCTAAAACTTATGACTTTCGATTTCAAATCAGCAGCTGCTCACTTCCATGAAATGAAGCATCGTCGCAAATGAAAGGAGCCTATATGGATATCTTGTTTTTTTTGCCAGTTATAAAAAGGCCGTTTTTAACTGTCAGCATAGGCTACTTTAACTTAATAGGCTAAAAGCTTGATATAATCAGCATTTTTTTCCCTTGTTAAATCAATAGCCTAGGCCTACACTGTTCTGATCTGACTTTCCCGAAAGCGTTGTTCGTTAACGTTAGGTCGGATCCCAATTGTCACGTGTCGTTGCTGGCTCTTTTCCGTATAGCATCTTCCGCAACTCTGCAATTTGCCTTGGAGTAAAGAAATGTTAAAATCGTTATTCAAAATGAGGTTATTGCTCGTTATTCTGAAGAAAAATGTGTTCTAATAAACTAAAGATGCAAAATCAAGACAGCTTCTTTTGTTGAGAAAACATTAGGCTACGCACGCAGTCACGCACACTAAATGCGCGATTTTAATGTCATTCATCCGCATGTGCAAGGCGAAGCTGTTATATTTAATTTTTATATTATTCCTTTATTTTCAAATAGTTTTCAGTCCAAAATATAATACTATGCTGTAAAATATGTTGTTAGGCTACATCATTAAATGCACCTGCCTGTCGTTCATGCACTGAAAATAGATATGGCCGTTTTTTTTTATCGTATGTCCGACAAACTGTAATCATTCCGGACATTCTGGCCGGCAGTTTAAAATCCTAGCGCGACCTCTGGCATAGACACATAAACACACACACACACACACGCATACACGCACACATAGACACATAAACACACACACACACACACACACACACATACACACACGCACAGACACATAAACACACACACACAAACATACACATACACGCACGCATAGACACATAAACACGCACACACAAACATACACATACACACACACGCACGCAAACACAGACACACACACACAGGTATCTTTAGTAGGCACCATCCGTGCATAACATTCTTTCACGTGAGCTGCCGGAAGTTAATGATACACCTCTCTCCCACCAGCTGCAGGGACTGGCTCCAGACTCTTTTAGTGGTTGGAATCAGTTGCTACCTGTAGTTACATTCTGTTGAGCCAATACTGGCATGGGACTGGTATTCCAAGTATTTTAATTGATAATGTACTGGGCTGCTCATAATGAGGGCTAGTAATTATGGTGATGCACTTGGGCTATGATTGCTGATCGTAATGATGTTTTGTGTCCTGTTAGGCATGTGCCAGCCTCGTAAAGTGGGCACCGTAGGTGCAGAGCCTTTCTCCGCCAAGCTGCGCTACACGGGAGCGGACGATCCGGACCACCCCAACCTTATCAAGCTGACAGTCACCATGCCTCACATGGACGGTGAGGAGCCTTGTGTGGATGCTCTAAAGCAGGGGTTCCCAACCTCGGTCCCGGGGACCCCCTGTGTATGCTGGCTTTCCTTCCGACCAACAATTACAATCCCAGAATTGAAGCAAGCTGTTCATTTTTCTTAATTATGTGTTTTTCATGTTTAGAGGGATTATTTAAGCCACATTATGTTAGCAATAGCTATGCATGTCATGAAGAATAAAAGTCCAATTTTCACATTGCGCTATATTGCAAATAATTGCAAAAAGAGAGGTAAAATTGCTCAAATTAAAGACTGAGGTGAATCAATAGGCTCCTAATTAGTGTCATTGTGGACCACTAAAACTAACCATTTTTAAGGAAAGAATTATATATAAAATTAAAGAATGTGTTCAACCACCTAATTAGAAGCCTCTTGATTCACCTCAGTCTTTAATTTGATCAGTTTTTAAAAATTGTTACCTCTTTTTATGTAATTATTTGCAATATAGCCCAATAAGCACAATGGGAACATGGACATTTTATTCTTCGTGGCGTGCATAGGCTATTTCTGACATAATGTGGTTTAAGAGGGTAAATAATCCATGAAACATGAAAAGCACCTCATTAAGAAAAATTAACAGCTTGTTAAAATTTTGGGATTGCAAATGTGGTTGGAACGAAAACCAGCATACACAGGGAGCCCCTAAGACCCAGGCTGAGAACCGCTGCTCTAAAGGTCTGGTCTGCTGTAGGAAGGATGATAACAGTTCTCTCTTTACTAATATTTGCATAGCTGTTCAGAGCAGACGTCCCCTCTGATTTCACAGAGCTTGTGTCAATAAAAAAAAACCACATGTTTACAATATGTTGCTCCCCTCTCTCTCTCTCTCTCTCTCTCTCTCTCTCTCCCTCTCTCTCTCTCTCTCTCTCTCTCTCTCTCTCCCTCTCTCCCTCTCTCTCTCTCTCTCCCTCTCTCTCCCTCTCTCTCTCTCTCTCTCCCTCCCTCTCCCTCTCTCTCCCTCTCCCTCTCTCTCTCTCTCGCTCTCTCTCTATATTGGGGGACCCAAATATAGTGTTCAGTTGAAGAAACAGGTTAATTTGATAAACTATCTTTCAGGACAATCAAAACTAGCAATATGGAAAACTGGGAAGAATAAAATGTTGGGAGCTGGGGGTGTAAATCCTGAGGCCATGTTAAGGGGATTTGTGGCCGCACGCATAAAAGTTGAACATGCCTATTACAAACTGGTAAATGACATAAGTTACCCAGCTTCAGTGAAATTTGGGCGGTGGGGGGAGTTTTATGTGAGGTGGATGATTTTAACCTGATAATGGTATCAGGTAAAGTTTGCCATGGTTGACATGTTTTTTCTCTCTTGTGAACATGGTAGGGTGAATTGATTATGGAAAAAGGAAAATAAAGGAGTTTTAAATCTCTCTCTCTCTCTCAGGGATGTTGCCGGTGGTTTCCACTCGGGCCTTGTCTAACTTCGAGCTGACCCTCAGCCCTGACGGTACTCGGGTGGGCAACCACCGCTGCTCCAACCTGCTGGACTACAACGAGGTGACCACCCACCACGGCTTCCTGACCGACGCCACCAAGAACCCGGAGGTGATCGGGGAGACCGCGCCCTACCAGTACAGCGCCCCCCTCAGGGGCGCCAACACCCTGCGCTTCTACAGGAACCTCAACCTGGAGGCCTGTCTGTGGGAGTTTGTCAGTTACTACGACATGTCCGAGCTGCTGACCGACTGCGGGGGCGCCATCGGCACCGACGGACAGGTGAGCCGCGCTACCTCTCTCGTCCGTGCCAGACGAATTTTGGCCCGCTTGGAAGTTAGTCAGGGTTAGGTAGGGTCATGGGTTAGAATCAGAGTTAGAAGCTTCAATTAAATTGAGCAAATTCATTTTGACATGCCAAATTATGGCCATTTTTAATGCTTGATGTGCATATCAGCTTTCAGGGATCTCATTGGTCTATGTGTACTGTACCAAAATGTTGAACGGTGTTTCAGCTCCATGCTTCTTTCTTCAGAATTGATTGAGACACTTATGCTGTGAGAATGTAGTAAAGTGACAAAATGGGAGCTCCGTCCGTGGGTAGAATCAGTGGCTCTAAAAAGCATCTCTTTGGCATTTATAGTTTTAGCATGAAAGTCGGTTTGTCAGGCCACAGGCCTCTGCCTTCACAAAGTCTCCCCTCTGCTACTTCCGCACCGTTTTCCCCTGGCTGTTCTTTCAAAGGTGTCATTTACAGCCCCTTTACAGCTCGTCCTTGAACGTCTTCTCAGCGGGGTGAACAGACCACGGTAAAGGTCGCCCACAACATGCAGCATTGTTGTACAGAGCCGCGCGCTGACCTTGCTCTGTAATGACTAACCAAACGCTCCGCAAACAAGACCCCGCTTTTCTGCCGCTTTATGGACGCCGGCTTCTCCTCGCCGGGAAGTCCTCTCGACCCGCCGGGAAAAAACTAGTCAGGAGTCACGGGACAAGGTTAAAGGCCTTTCTCTTTTGTTTAAGGTTCATACAGTAGGTGCTTGTACAGGGGTTCCTGTTTAAACCCCCCCCCCCCTTTACCTCCCAGCCAACATGCCTCAGCGCTCTCCTTTTTGGCATTCACCGTGGAAACGCACTCTGTTACTCCGCTCGCAGTTCATTAAAAGTGATTTACGTCATAAAGTGGACACCGGGTCGCGCTACGGCCTTGTGATTTTATCGGCGCGTTCTGTTAGCCGGGTCACTTCGCTGCGACTCGCCCGCCAAGGAGCCTCTCCTGACAGACTTCTGTATGTCAGCGCAGAACTTTGGTTAAATATTTACTGCTGGCCTCTTAAGACTATGGGGCAGAGGAAGGGGAGGGGAGCACGGGGCGCTACCCAAACGTTTCTCCGGCTTGACCCCGTTTCAAACATTTTGTGACACAGTCCTAAACAGTCTGTCAAAAAGCTAACCACTGGTGACGTCTATCATTTTAAATAAAATGCATTTCTTTTTTAAATTTATTTTAATCTCACTTTTTCTATTTAATTGATGTAATTGTGTACATGGTTCGAACAAATTTTTTCCATGTAAGGAAAAATGGGTTTTGAATTGAGAACTGCTTCTCTAAGGATTTAAGGACATTTTCGTGTTGTGTGGGGATTTTGCAGAGCCCGGCTCTATTTTAACATCCACAAACCATTGGACCCTCTCTGGCTGTGATATGCTGGTTATAATTGTCTGTTTATATGTACGTAGTTGCCATATAAATATCCAGTCAAACAAAAACACAACTTTCATGAGGTCTGATCGGAAAGACAGTGGTTTGGTCATGCTATGAAATTTGTGTGATTGGCAGGACATGTTGTTACAGCTGTGTGGGGTGTGCTTAAAGAATGTCACTCCAGGCGAGCTCCATTCATCCAGTATTTACAGCCCTGAAATTGACTCAAGTAATGTCGCCTCCAGTCAGACTCCTTGGCTTTCGCGTCTAGGAACGGTCCGGCCCAGCCTTGACCTTGGGGCTGGATCAGGTTGAACCTGCTACACCCTCTAATCAAAACAACTGGGAATAGTGTTCATATAGTGTCTTTTCTGTTGGGGTTTTGACTCACAAACGGTGCAGATTAACTTAGTGCCCAAAATGAACTAAAACCCAAACTTTGCTCTTCCTCTACTGTTTTGTGACCGGAATAAATTGACAACTCATCCACAGTCATATAGAACACTGGCCTGCCTTGTTTCACAGAGGCCAAAGCTATAGCTCACCCCCTCCCCCCACTCCCTAAAAATCTCTCCCATCTCATCTACTCTTCTCCTCACAAGACCTCCATCCTGACACATTGTGTCCCTGAGGGTAGCGCTCGTGATACATGTGTGCTGGTCATTTCCTAGCCTGCCGCATGATAAACTGCAGCCTACTGACAGCGATTGCGGTGTCTGAAATTCTGAAGCAAGGCTCAGGATTTACCACGGCGCAGGTGGAGGAATGTATGAGCGACCACATGCTTTTTGTTGTTGTTGTTGCCATAGCTGTCATATAGAGATATTTACCGCAGCAGGAAGCACTCTGCTCTGCTCTGCTTATTGTTCTCCCCTCACTTTACACCCTGTCAGTCTCGCGCTGTAGCACGGCGGGGCGCAATCGCCAATGGTGACATCACAAAAAGCAAACTGTGGAAAAAAAAAAGCAAACCTGAACTTGGCCAGACCTGCAATCTACCCTTTGCAGTAATTGCTTTAAATCCTCTTATTATAATTAGTCTAATGAAATGGGGGAGGGGGGAAAACTTGGCACCTAGATTACCGTTGTCCCCGTCTTCATTGTCCTGGGACAAAGCCAGAGCAGGCCGGTCCTGAGGGGGGCAGCGGACGGAGGCCCCTGGGTAACTATGCTGTGGCGGGGCCTTTTGTTGTGTAGCTAGACGGGAGTGCAGGAATGCACCCGGGCCCCAACCTGTAGTGTCAGAGGGCTAGCCATCACCGGCGGACCTGGGTATCCGAGGCGAAGCGGGTCGGTACGCGACCCGCTCTGTTTCTACGCACACGGGCATTAACTCCGGAGGTCACGGTGCAGGGACGGGCTTCCGGGACACAGTGCCTCGCTGATCCTTCCCTCTGCCCCGACTGCGACACCGGCCCTTAATCTTACTCCGTCAGCGGATTCGGGCCAGGGATCAGTGGAAAATGAGCATTATGAATAATGTATTAGCACAACGATTGAGGGTGTCTTTTGTTTGTAATGGGGGTTTAATGCTGTTCTGGTAGGCAAATTAGGCTCCCAGCGCCTCTGCTGTTGGGCCGATTGACTTCCCACTAGCCGCTGAAAGGAGACTTGATTAAAAACAGCGTAGAAGGTCTCGGACAATGTTAGGGTTTGCCACACATCCTGATTTGGGCCTCGCTGAAAGACATTTCCCCTCCTTCTGGAATACTGCCAAAGTAAATGTACAAAGCCGGTGAACACCCGGATGTTAAACAGCTTTAGTTGGGGAACTCTTAAAAATGACAATTGGAACAAAAAATGTGTAACTGTTTGCTTTAAGCTGCATTATGGATTGAATATACAGCAATATTCACCATGTTACTGTGTGACCTGGTGGAAAGACCAAAAATAGCCAAAATCCCTGACAGGTTGTATCAGTTGTGTGGTCCTTCAGGGATACCCGGGGTTATGCAGCCCTCAATAGTGTGTTTCTGGGCTACACAATGATGTTAAAAGTGGCATCAAACAGGTACATTTTTGTGGAAAATAATGGCCACTGTAAGAACACTGTGTTCCTGACTTAGTTCCTGATTGGCCCTCAGGTGATGAACCTGGTCCAATCGTACGTGACGCTGCGGGTCCCTCTGCACGTGTCCTACGTGTTCCACTCCCCGGTGGGGGCCGGCGGCTGGCAGCACTTCGACCTGCAGTCTGAGCTGCGTCTCACCTTCGTGTACGATACCGCCATCTTGTGGAAGGATGGCGTCGGCAGCCCTCCTGAAGCTGAGCTGCAAGGCAAGATCCTACTGAATTCTTTTTTTATGTCGTGCATTCAACTTTTTAGTGAGCAGGCACAAATCTTATGTTTATAGTTATTGGCTCTCTCAACACTGTTTTTGTTTCTTAGCGTGATTAACAGTCGATTGTTAATCGTCTTCAGTAATCTTTACCAGTTGGCAGCTGCTGTAATTCCCTTTCTCTTAATTACAGGTTGTCAGAGCATTTCTTTCCAACAGAGAGTGTGCCATTGCATTTGCACAGATCCTCCCTCCAGTCATTTGATCATATTGATAGATATTTACTCCCCGTTCCCATGTGATCATGTAAAGTTCAGTTCATTTGTACAAACTGTAGACATTTTAAATGCTTGAAAAATTGCACTGATTTCATTGAATTTGTTTGTGCCTTGAAAGCCCTTTACCTTGAAAACATTGATGCAAAATGCAATTACAGGAAGGATTAGCCTATTATTTATTTAAGGCATGGTCTTTTTAATGATCTAATCGGTGGGAAGAGAAAGAAGGTACTGCACAATACAACGCCTCCCAGTGGGTGTGAATTATGAAGTGAATTTCTACAAACGCTATAATCAAGCAAATCCATATTAGTCCTTAACTTTACCTCAAAAACATGCAAGTATTTGTTTTTTTTTGTTTTTTCAACATCAACTGCTTTCATGTATTTGTAAGTGAAAGTGTTGATTGATTTGTTCATTACAGGTGCGCTGTTCCCAACCAGCATGCGCATTAACGAGGAGGGTCGTCTGGTGGTCAACTTCCGCACAGAGGCTCGCTTCAGGGGTCTGTTTGTGACATCACACTCAGGTCAGTGAAACTCCGCCTCTGCCAGCCTCAATTTACAACAGGGGTGCACAACTCTGGTCCTGGAGGGCCAATCTGCATTCTGGTTTTTGTTCCAACCGATTAGCTTAGTTTTAGTTTTCTGACAGCTCTATAAATTATGCTGGTTCACTCCTGTACTTCAGCACAATAAAACCTTTAGGATACAGTCTGCAACTGTAGCTGGTGCTTATACAAATTTCAGCTCAAGATAGGGTTGAGCTAATTCAATAATTAAGAGCAGAAGTTGGAACAAAATCCTGAAATGGATCGGCCCTTGCTGTGCACCCCGACTTACAATTTAGTAATTTAGCTCAGGGGTTCCCAAACTCAGTCCAGGAGGGTATTCTATGAAGGAAGCTTGACGTAGCCAGGGTTTCTTTTGCGTTAGCTGGCTTGACAAAACCTAACTACCGCAATCTGGTATAGGCGGGGTACTACGAAGGTGGTTACTGCTTGCTAAGTGAACATGGGCTTTGTTAATCAAGCTCTGTGCACGTTCCAATAAAAGGGAACGGCGTCTGCAACAATCAGCCTCAAGCAGTGTATTATCTTCCTGTCAGAGTTGATTTAACACTGATGTTTTTGTGCCATGTTGCTTCAGCCTCCTCTCTGTCCTCCATGGTGATGTGCCCGGACCACCCTGGCATCACCTTCAACCTGAGCCTGGTGAGGAGCGAGCCCACGTACAACCAGCCCATGCAGCAGTGGACCTTCGTCTCTGACTTTGCCGTAAGATCACCCTCGTCCTCCTCCTCGCTTGCACCTGCACCAGTAACATAATAGACTGCAGTGTACCACACCTGTCAGGCGGGGGCCTAGCTTCTTGTGAGGATGCTAACCCTCCTCTGATCTCTCACCAGTCTTTTACTGCTGAATCCATCTGGAAATATCCTGGAGCATCGACTTATTAAAGGTGTCAGGGAATTTTATTTAGTCTCAAACAGAGGTGGACAATCCAGGTCCAGAAAGTAAAAGTCCTCCCCTATTTTGTTCCAGTCACCGCAAATCTTAAGCCAGGAGGTAGAACTAACTTGTGAATTCAGCTGGCTGAGTTCATGGGTGGAAGAAAAACATGGCAGGACCCTTCCTTTCTGACCCCTGGACTTTCCACCGCTGGTCTCAAATGGCTTTTTCTCTTGATTTTCCTCTACAGAGCGCCCTCTAGCAGTTTAATTGTGAAGTGCACTAAATGAATGCTGCCGTCCTCCACATTACATAGCCAGTACCCACGTTACATAGTTCCAATACCCGCGACTTCCTTGTAGAACTGTATGTGCATTCTTTTTAAGCACTGCATTAAAAGTTATTTGCAGTGTGGTCACTAATTGATCTTTACACTGGAACTGTGTCTTCACTGACCTGTTCACTGTCCTGCTTTATTCTCCTCCCCCCACACTGCCCCCTGCAGGTGAGAGACTACTCGGGCACGTACACAGTGAAGCTCATCCCCTGCACATCCGCTCCATACCTGGAGTACACCCTCCCCCCTGTCTGTAACCCCCGGGAGCCTGTGACCTTTGACCTGGACATCCGCTTCCAGCAGGTGACCACCGACGCGCGCGTTTCAGTTTTGTTTGTGGTCATGCAGTCCGTTTTACGGAATGGTGTTTTCTTCGGGTTCCAGGTGTGAGTTGTACAGGGCCTTACTGGGGGGGTCATTGTCTGTCTGTCTGTCTGTGTCCATCCATCTGTCTCAGGTGAGCGATCCAGTGGCTGCAGAGTTCAGCCTGAACACTCAGATGCTCCTGCTGTCTAAGAAAACACTCTGGCTGTCCGATGGCTCCATGGGATTCGGTCAGGAGAGCGACACGGCTTTCTCAGAGGGTAGGGAAACACAAACACGTCTATGTCGCTAGGCACAGTCATGCTCGGGTGTAAGTTCCTATTTGAATGATTGCACATTTTGGTTAGTACCATGACTTGATAATTATCTTCGTAGACAATTGCAGAAAGAGTTTTCAAGGTGTAAATAGTTCAAATATTTATCTGAGCTAATTTTTTGAGTCCGGTCTGTTCACAAGTAACTGGCTTTCACAAAAGGGTACTTGACCATAATTATGCTTATTTAAATGTTAATTGTGTATTACTGTACGCATGTATCACTTTGCATAATGTAATGGAACACCTCTTTCCCCCGCAGGTGATGTAATCTACGGCCGGGTGATGGTGGACCCAGTGCAGAATCTGGGTCACTCTTTCATGTGTAACATTGAGAAGGTGTTCCTGTGCACCGGGGCCGACGGATATGTCCCCAAGTACAACCCCGAAAACTTAGAGTACGGATGCCTGGCCGATTCAGCCTCCCTGCTCTACAGGTTTAAGATTGTGGTAAGTACATCAGCTGGTTCCCCTTACTGGTGTTGGGTCGTAAAGGTCAGTGGTCCTCAGTCTGGGTTCTGGAGAGCTGCAGGGTCTGCTGGTTTTGTCTTCACCTTAAATTCCACATCCATCGCAGACCCAAGAAGTTAGGTGAGGTGAGTTAACCGTGTAATAAACCCTTGGTGATCAGTTCAGTGCAATCAGAAACCAGCAGACTCCAGACTGTGGTGAGGAGAGAGTTTGCAAACGTGCAAAGAAATCAATCGCCATTCTTGTCCACTGTAGGACAAAGCCCAGCCAGAAACGCAGGCTAGGAATTTTGGGAACATGGGCTTCAACGCCCTCCTGGCTGTGGACGACCCGGAAGCATTGCCCTTGGTGAGGCAGCCGGGCTCAGACGGGTTCCGAATGGACTCCTCAGCCCTGTTCCAGGTTCGTTCACATCTCTTCTCCCTGTGTCTCTCTCACACACTCACACACACACACGCTCTCTCTCAGTCTCACACCCATACACTCAGTCTCTCTCTCTCTCTATCTCTCTCTCTCTCTCTTTTATGTAATAAATTCTTTTAAAAAAAAAATCCTCATGGACATTTCATGAATTGAACTTGGATTCAGTTCCTTAATTGTACTGAATTGAAATGGAGTCCTTTTTCTCTCTCCCTGGAGGTGTCGGTTGGGAGAGAATGGTACATCCACACCATCTACACCGTTCGCTCCAGGGAAAACGCCAACAGGGGAATTGGGAAGAGAAGCCTGGAGTTTCACTCGCTGGTGCGGAGCGGAGATTCTGTTCCGGCGGGCGGGTCTCGCTCCAAGAGGTCGACCGGTGAGGCGCCGGACCTGGCCGGGGAGATCGGGGAGGAGAGCAACCGAGGCACCAACATCCTGCACATCAGCCTGGACCGCAGCCAGCGCCGGCCCGGTCCCGGCAGGGAGGTGGCCTCCGAGGGCGTGGTCCCCCGCGAGCTCAACACGCGGGACGCCGGCGACGACGGGGCGGTCACCATAGCGAGCATCCTGGTGGGGCTGCTCCTCGCCGTCCTCATCGTCATCCTCGCCGTCCTGCTGGCCTGCTCCAAGCAGAGGAGGAGGAAGAAGGAGAAGGACGCGCCCAAAGTCTCGAGCAGCACGGAGCCCATGATCACCGCGCCGGGTTACCGCGGCAACGACAGCTCAGAGGTCTGACCGGCCAGCTTTCCTTCTGACCTTCTGACGTGCCGCTGGTTTGATTTGTAAGTGCCTCGTACCTGTACGCCGGGATCAATTCGAAGAAGCATAACAAAACCCAAAACAACCGAGGCGGCTTTGATTTCAAATTCAGATTATCTGTGATCTGACGACAAAGACCTCAGCTGCTGCCACTACAAACACAATATAGACGCAAGCCCCGCGTCTCTCTATCTACAGCGGGTCATCCTATCTGAACAAGAGGCACTCGATTTGTGATGGTTTGTTAATGTTGTTTGTCTTTCCAAAGGACTATTTTAATTTATCCAAAGGTGCTAGAGGCTCCCCTGTTGCTGAATAGGGCTTGCCCAAGGTTAAGGATCATTGAGATGAGATTAAACATATGGGTCAATGAAAAGGATGGGATTTTTTTAAAGGCCATTTAGTTATGTAAGCACATTATTTATGCCGCAAGAACTCACTGTTGTGTTTTACTGTCAGTGCACTTCACAATGTTGTCAACCTTAGAAGTCAAGATGTCATGTTGTGTGTCTGTGTGGTGTGTTAATTTTCTTATGAAATCACATTTTTTGATTCTCTTTACACATCGATTAAACTTGTAAATGCCATTTGATGTAAGAAAACATGGAAAGGAACGCTGAAGATCAGTGAACACTTTTTTGGATTGTTATTCTCTGAAATATTACAGATCATATATTTGCTCAAGAAAATAGCTTTTTAAAGAAAAAATAGATTTTTGTTGTCGTTGTCATTTTTGTTTTGTATGACTTTTTGAATTTCATATCCCACAGCTGTGTGCTGACACCGTGTGGGGTAAAAAATGACTGTGGAGCGATTTCACTTTCGTCTTTTGTCATGTGCCATTTCTGCACGTTTTCTGCTCTTATTGTCGATTTTGAATCCTTGCCATTTCCAGAATATTACGTAAAGCGCCTTTGATTACATTTTGATGACATTGTGAGAGTAGCCACAACCATTTCCAACCTCATAACTCAAAGTGAAACATATTTTGCCACACCTGAATGTTGCGTATCAAATTGTTTTGATATATATATCGCCCTGATAGTTTGTTCAGATAGAGCCGTATCCCAGTTTTGAAAAATGAGCACTGATTTTTTCTATTTTTTTTTTTTTTTTAACTAATCAAAGGTTTTGAGTGCACTGCAGTGATCTGTTTATCAAGACGGCTGTACTGCTCTAATGCAGTCACAGTGCAGTAGATGTTCTAGGTACAAATAATATTTTTGTAACGTGAAGGGGCACATGCATGCTTTTTCTAAGAGTAACCAAGATGTTTACTAGCCTAGTGGAACCGGACGGAACTCATGGCCGAGTCGCTCGCACTGTGGGGCTGTGCTGTTGACATATTGCCAATGTATTTGTTTTTCCCAGTTATTTTAATATCATGGCATAATAATTACCTAATTATTCATTTCAAATACAATTGAGCAAAGTGATTGAGATTCACTTAAAAGGAATACTCGCATTAGCCAGAAATTACATTACTACCCATTTATATACCTGGGCTGAAAGATACACAATTCACCTGTTATAAAATGATCACACAAGCTATTCCACACACAGCTTATTACTATTGATGTTCTCACACTGATATACCATAATTATGACCATCATATTTATTGTATTGCCATTTATGGGTCCTAACATATTGATTTTGCAGCACTGGGATTTATTGTCTTACATTATCACTATGAGTTTTCTTTTTCTATCAACTACAAAACAATCAATTGTCTACATTACTCTGGATAGCCACAATCATACCACAGTGGTGATGCAGTCGTGTAGATGTCATTTTGTGAAGTTGTGAAATTATCGTCCTCATTGCTTGAAAAGCTGTCTGAATGCATATTTCTGTAAGTTAGCCACAGTGGTTGGTGTGGAGGATCGTGCTAGATTTGTGAAATTGCTACTCAGTTCAGCGCTTTCATTAAAACCTCAGATGAGTCACTGGAAACTTGTTATTTTGCACCTCAGTAAACAGCCAGAACACTTTTATGTCACTGATGCCACTGTCTTTATTTCAAAATAGGAATGCTATGCAATCTATGACACAGCAAATGTAAAAGTGCAGTGCATTCTAAAATATTGTGTTTTTTGCTAATGTTGTGTATTTATGTGATACTTTGCTTCTTGTTGCTCACCTCATATAGACATTTTGTGCATTTCATTATTTTTGACTGAAACTGTCTTGAACACATGTATTGCCTATGTGTGTGTATACACATGTATGTATGTATATACATATGTATTGAAAAATGAATATAGTTTGGATGTTTTGGGGAATGGTCAGTGTTAAAATATTGCCAATGTACTGTAAGTATTTGTAACATAGACCTCTGGAGCCCAGAGTGAACGCGGTCTGCAAAATAAAGATTCTTTTTTTTTTCAAATTCTGTTCTTTGACTCATTGATCACTGCTGCAATTTCGGGGAAACATTGAATATGCCTTCCTTTCTGCTAGTCAGTTCCCGGTGTGTTCAGGTTTATTGCCCACTTGCTGTGATATCCACCCTACAGTTCAGTTTGATTTGTGTACAGAAACAGAGGGCATGTTGGCTTAGTTCATTCCTTTAGGAAAGTAAAGGTAAGCTATCGACTCCATGTCCATGTTTTCATATTTCGCCATCAGTCTGTTTTTTTTTTTTGTATTAAACATTTTCTATCGGTTTTATATGCGTACTGCATATCAGCTGCATAAGGCCTTTGGATCAAGGTGTGGATTCTTTAGGCAATCAGACTTGGATTAAATCACAGGTGTTGAAACACACCAAAAACCAGCAGACACTGTGGCCCTCTAAGGTACTTGCATAAATTAATCAATTCTAAGAATATCACAATATATTTTCTTTCATATGCATAGTTCTTTACATGTTATTTTGTTCTTTGAAAAACTACAGTTTACATGTGCAATTAACTTGTCCTAAGAATATGTAATGATTGAGGAGAAACTTTCTTTCAAACACAGTGTGTTATTCTGTGCCTCTTAAGAGATGTTGATTGTCCATGTTAATTGTCATAATTTCAAAGTAATGATTCTTCATTGTGAAAAATGATTTTTGAAAATAGACCATTTTTAAAATAAAACACAGTGCAGACTTTTTATACATGCTGTATGTTGTTCTATAAATACATAATATAAAGTTTTTGGCCCACCTGCACAGATTTTTAATTTGGGTCTTGGGAAACTTCAGTTGAAAAGTTCTGGTATACAGTATAGATGGTAACTTCTAAGTTCTGTGAATTTCTCACTAACCTTTTTAGAAATATCTCTTTAACATCTGTGTTTGCTTTCCCTTTTTTTGTTTGTTTTTTGGGACAAGAAACAAGTCTGATTTCTGGGAAACCATGTGACCATTTTGCAGAACCCCCCTGTGCACTGCCAACTTTTGTACTGAAATTGCCAGACAGTGGATAGTGAGGTCATTTTGATGAGCACGCTGCTGATGAGCTGACTGAAGTATATGCTAGTATTATTTTTACAGAGTATTTTCAAATAGATATTTTTTTTACTTTCTGTTCATTGTTTCTCATTTTCTCATTTTTGAGCATTACTTGTAGTGTGTGATTTAAAACGAATATTTGTATTTGTGCAGATATTGGAGCAAAACTGAATTTGTAGAGGAGCCAGGACTTGCTCTGGAAGAGCACTCCAGATGGAGTTCCACCTTCTCGTCATTTCTTCTCTTATTGCCGTGAGTGCACAAACACCACAGTGAGTATTATTTAAAAGTTCCCATGTGGATTCTATTTTATTCTGACTGTAATGTAATCCATAAGCCTGTATCGACTCCTTTGATTTTTTACCATCCAAGCATCCAAGTGCTGGAATCATAGAACAACCCAAATTGGCTGGTATGTTCCATTCGCACCCGCTACTCAGATAACAAAACTTACCCAGATTGGCCAGATGGTGGCGCTATAGCAAGAATGAGAATGTTTTTGGCTATAACTTTTGAACCGTTTGGCGTTTAGCGTTAAAGTTCCTTTTTCCCTAGATTCTGGCTGATAATAAACAAACATGGTGTCAAGGACCTACAAAGTCCTCCATATTGGATTTAAAAAATGTTTTGAAAAACATCTCCTCCTAGATCCTTTGACATATCAACATGGAATTTTCACCAATTTCTTTCAGTGGACACTCATCTAAAAAAGTTATATGAAAAATACTTGATACTTCAAAAAACATGGCAGAAGTATGCCAATAGAAATGTATGTGGGCGTGGCTTATCACGTAAAATGGTTTGACATAACATTATGAAATGTGATAGTTATATTGGCTCTCACACTTCAGAGCCCATCCCTGAAGTATTGGTCCAACTAAATCACATGGTGGCGCTACAGATCACAATATTTAATAGAATAAACAAATTCATGAAAAATCACTGTTGTCTTTTAGAGATTTAAAACTTGCTGTAGTGATCAATTTCCTCATCTGGAACATACCGATGGGTCACAAATTAAAGGAAAAACCCCTATAGTGAGGGGGTCTGGTGGCTCTGTTATGCTGTGGCATGGTTTGGGTCCACTTTTCCCTTTAGAGGGAAGGGTCACTGCAAATCAATACAAAGTTATTCTGAGTGATCACCTTTATCCTATGATGACACATTTATATCCTGATGGGAGTGGTCTCTTCCAGGATGACAATGCCCCCTTCCACAGGACATGAGGGGTTACTGAATGGTTTGATGAGTCATATGCAAATCATATGCTATGGCCTTCACAGTCACCAGATCCCAACCCAATTGAACATCTATGGGAGATTTTGGACTGACGTGTTTTGGACAGACAGCGCTCTCCACCACCATAATCAAAACATCAAATGAGGGAAGGTCTTTTGGAAGAATGGTGTTCCAGCCCTCCATTAAAGTTTCAGAGGCTAGAATCTATGCTAGACTAAAGGTAGAATCTATGCCAAGGCATATTTAAACTGTTCTGGTGGCTCATGGTGGCCAAACACCTTACTAAGACACTTTATGTTAGTTTTTTCTTTAATTTGTCACCCATCTGTATATCTGTAACTTATTTTTCGCTACCATCTTGGAATGGCCACCATTTTGGAAATACTATTATCCACTGTCCCCAGTTTAGGTCTAACCACATGAGTCACACCTATTAATTGTTAGAGGGGGTGCGTCCCAATATTCTTCACTCCCCACCTCCCTTCCTCCACTCCCCCACTACCACTCCTCTCCTACCTGGAAGTATGCAAAACTGTCTGAACGTTGTTAGTACAAGTATTTGCATGTACAGTATAAAATGTACCTGACATTGTGGTTTGCGTCGAGACATTAATTAATATGTAACCATTAATATGTAATTAAGATGTAATCAGCAACATTAGATTAAAACAAAAAGATCAGTTTTCGGTGCACGGAGTAGAGGAGGTGGTAGTAGAGGAAGGGTGCATTTTTCGAGTATTGGGACGCACCCAGCGTATGTCCCAACATCTATTCACTGATCTTGATTTCTGATTGGCCACATGGTGGTGCCATATCAGTCAAATTAATTCCGAATGTTAAAACAATGATAACTCCTACCATATTTGACTTAGAGATGTTAAATTAATGTGACTAGATCTCTCTCGGTACAAATAAATAATTTCCCTCAAGGACCCATAAGTTTATTCCATTGGATTCCATTTAGAATATAATAAAAAACAATTAAAATCGATCTCCTCCGAGACAGTTTGACCAATGTGCATGAATCTCGGTACACTATATATACAGCTGAATGTCTTGTGTTATATGAATAAAGTTCAAAAAACCCTCGTATCAACTTTTATTAGCAGTCTGCGAACTCGAACCAGCTCTGTCCTTCCCTTGGTTCAAGCCCATGCTTTGACATACAGTCAAGCCGGAAAGTCTGCACACCCCTTTCACCTTCTCCACGTTTTATTACTTTACCGACATATTCTACAATAGATTGAGTTAATTTTTTGTCTCATAATTCTACACAAAATAGCCCATAATGACAAAGTGAAAACAGGTTTTTAGACATTTGTGCTAATTTATTAAAAATCATTTTGTTTCCACTGATACTGCTTGAGATGTTTCTACAACTTAATTGGGATTGCCAACACCTGCCTATATAAGGTCCCACAGTTGACAGTGCATGTCAGAGCAAACTCCAACCCATGGGGTCAAAGGAATTATCTGCAGACCTCAGAAACAGGATTGTGTCAAGGCATAGATCTGGAGAAGGGTACGGAAAAATCTCTGCAGCTTTACAGGTCCCAAAGAGCACAGTGGCCACCATCATTCGTAAATGGAAGAAGTTTGGAACCACCAAGAATCTTCCTAGACCTGGCCGCCCGGCCAAACTGAGCAATCGGGGAAGATGGGCCTTGGCCAGGGAGGTGAGCAGGAACCCGAGGGTCACTCTGACAGAGCTCCAGCATATCCTCGTGGAGATGGGAGAACCTTTCAGAAGATCAACCATCCAGGCAGCACTCCACCAATCAGGCCTTTATGGTAGAGTGGCCAGACGGAAGCCCCTCCTTAGTAAAAGGCACATCACAGCCCACTTGGAGTTTGCCAAAAGGCACCGAGAGGACTCTCAAACCATGAGAATCAAGATTCTCTGGTCTGATGAAACCAAAATTTAACTTTTTGGCCTGAATACAAAGTGTCACGTCTGGAGGAAACCAGGGGCACCACTCATCACCTGGCTAATACCATCCCTACAGTGAAGCATGGCGGTGGCAGCATCATGATGTGGGGATGTTTTTCAGCAGCGGGAACGGGGCGACTATTCCTGATAGAGGGAAAGATGAATGCAGCTAAGTACACTGAGATCCTTGAAGAAAACCTGCTCCAGAGCGCTCTGGACCTCAGACTGGGGCGAAGGTTTACCTTCCAACATGACAACGACCCGAAGCACACAGCCAAGAGAACAAAGGAGTGGCTTCGGAGAAAGTCTGTGCATGTCCTTGAGTGGCCCAGCCAGAGCCCAAACCTGAATCCAATTGAACATCTGTGGAAAGAGCTGAAAATGGCTGTGTACCGACGCTCCCCATCCAACCTGACGGAGCTTGCAAGGATATGCCAAGAGGAATGGGCAAAGATGTCCAGAAACAAGTTTGCCAAGCTCGTAGCTTCTTTCCCAAGACGCCTTGAAGCTGTAATCGCTGCCAAAGGTGCAGCAACCAAGTATTAGGCTAAGGGTGTGTACAGATATGTAACCCCTAAATAACCTATTTTTGTCAGTAAAATAAAATTGCATATTTTCTAAAAACCTGTTTTCACTTCGTCATTATTGGCTATTGTGTGTCGATGTTTGAGGCAAAAAATGAACTCAATCTATTGTAGTATAAGTCTGTAACGTAATAAAACGTGGAGAAGGTGAAAGGGGTGTGCAGACTTTCCGGCTTGACTGTAACCTGGAGTCCCAGATGTATCATTCTACCCCTCTGAATTGTGTAATATACATCAGACTGTAACCTGCTCAACCCATTTGATTATTTGCTGTGATAGACCCTTTACTTTAAGCTCGGCCAGCCAGTGGAACATGGTCAGGTTCCTCCCAAGATTTCTTTCCATTGGGGAGTTTTTTATCGCCACTGTTTCAGTATTTTTCTTCCTACTGGGGTTTTTACCTCACTTTTTGTGGGTTCAGTTTTTCTTCTTTTTCTCTGTAAAGCATCGTTCTCCGGCACTAATTAATTATTTCCTTCAGGTGCGCTCTGCCCTACTTAAGCTCCGTTCACTTGTTGTTCGGGGCTTTTGTGTCATTCTTGCCACGCTAAGCCAGGTAACATGGTATAGGATTTCAGGCGACCACTTGTCCTTTTGATTTTCAAAAGAACACACGGGACTTGCCTGTAGAGTGTTAGAGAATTCAGTTTTTAGGTTTCTGTTCTCCTTCACACTTTATTTCCTGCCTTGGTTTTCTTTTCCCTGTCTCGCTACTAGACAGTAACCTCGGTTTCACCTCATTTCCGTTCGCCTTTTATTTTAGCTCTTTGATAGTTATTGAGCTAGCATTTATTGTTCTTTTCTATTCTCTGCTCAAGTCTATGAGCTTCGCCCTGTTTTTTGGGTTGTTATTTGTTTGGCTTATGCCGGGATTCTTTTCCCTTATTGTTTATTTTCTCTACGAGTTCTCGCCCACTTATCTGGGTTTTTATATTTTGGCTGTACGCCAGGAGTTATATTCCCTTTCTGTTTATTTCTCTGTGCTCCGTTCACGGACTCCCTTCGCCCTTTTTAGTGGTTGTGTTAGGTGTTGGTGGGGGAAGGACCCAAGCGCAGGCAGGAAGTACAAAAAAACGAACTTTAATAAAAGGGCAAGGCAGCAATCCGTAGTATAACAGGCAGGGTCAAAAACCGTGGAGGCAGGGCAATGGTACATAAACGAGTTGCTGGTCAGGAGGGTGAAAAGGAATAGGGGTGACAACTGGGAAGGTTCGTAATGTCCGGAACGCCAAGCAGGGTGGGTGGAGGGGGTCCGGAGGAGGGAAATAAAGTCCGGACAGCGGCTCAGGCAGGACCGCTCAAGAGGGCGGCGGTGCAGGCAGGACCGCTCAGGAGGGCGGCGGCGCAGGCAGGACCGTTCAGGAGGACGGCGGCGCAGGCAGGACCGCTCAGGAGGACGGTGGTGCAGGCACGACAGCTCAGAAGGGCGGCGGCGGCGCAGGCAGGACCGCTCAGGAGGGCGGCGCAGGCAGGACCGCTCAGGAGGGCGGCGGCGCAGGCAGGACCGCTCAGGAGGGCGGCGCCGCAGGCAGGACCGCTCAGGAGGGCGGCGCCGCAGGCAGGACCGCTCAGGAGGACGGCGGCGATGGCTGCATTTCCCAGGAGGCCGGCGGCGATGGCTGGATCGCCCAGGAGGCCGGCGGCGACAGCTGCATCGCCCTGGAGGCCGGCGGCGAATGAGCGGCTGTAGGCTAGGCGGCCAAGGGACAGGAGGCGGCAGCTCCGGACAGGCAGCTCAGGACAGGCGGATAGCTGGCTCTGCAGCTCAGGACAGGCGGATAGCTGGGTCTACAGCTCAGGACAGGCGGATAGCTGGCTCTGCAGCTCAGGACAGGCGGTTAGCTGGCTCTGCAACTCAGGAAAGGTGGATAGCTGGCTCTGCAGCTCAGGACAGGCGGATAGCTGGCTCTGCAGCTCAGGACAGGCGGATATCTGGCTCTGCAGCTCAGGACAGGCGGATAGCTGGCTCTGCAGCTCAGGACAGGTGGATAGCTGGCTCTGCAGCTCAGGACAGGTGGATAGCTGGCTCTGCAGCTCAGGACAGGCGGATAGCTGGCTCTGCAGCTCAGGACAGGCGGATAGCTGGCTCTGCAGCTGGACAGGAGGGCTGGGATGGGAAGGGAGAGGAGGGCTGGAATGGGAAGGGACAGGAGGGCTGGAATGGGAAGGGACAGGAGGGCTGGAACTGGAAGGGACAGGAGGGCTGGAAGGGAAGGGACAGGAGGGCTGGAACGGGAAGGGACAGGAGGGCTGGAACGGGAAGGGACAGGAGGGCTGGAACGGGAAGGGACAGGAGAGCTGGAACGGGAAGGGACAGGAGGGCTGGAACGGGAAGGGACAGGAGGGCTGGAATGGGAAGGGACAGGAGGGCTGGAACGTGGCAGGACAGGAGGACTGGAACATGGCGGGACAGGAGGGCTGGAATGTGGCAGGACAGGAGGGCTGGAACGTGGCGGGACATTGGCAAACACGGATGGGTGGAAAATGGATCCGGGAACCAGGACCCCCTCGTTTCCTCCTGGGCCCATAGTTACCCGGACACAGGACCAGGCGGGGTCCCTTCGAAGGGTGACGGTTGGAGTCGGGTGGTTGAAGGGGTTGTGGGCTCAGGGCTGGCCGGCTGGAGGGTTAGGACTCCGAGTCCAACGGAGTGGGAGGTGGGCTGGAAAAAAGTCTGAGGTGATAGGTGGTGGTCGGCATGCCGACGGGTGAACTCAGGGTTTTGCCCCCAGATACCCATGAGGTATTCTTCATAGTTGTCGTGGAAGAAGGGGTCAAAATAATTCTGAGTTGCCATGACTCTGGTGACCGCCCGCTGGGTCCTAACTGGCGAGTTCCTTCTGTTAGGTGTTGGTGGGGGAAGGACCCAAGCGCAGGCAGGAAGTACAAAAAAACTAAGTTTAATAAAAGGGCAAGGCAGCAATCCGTAGTATAACAGGCAGGGTCAGAAACCAGGGAGGCAGGGCAACGGTACAAAAACAGAGTCCAAAGAGAAGTCACAGAACAGGCAGGGGTCGGTACCGAGGAAGCACAGCAGAGGCACAAAAATAGAATCCGAAATCAGGGTCGCGAGAACACAGGCAGGGGTCAAAACCGGGAACGCGAAAGTGGACACACATGCAGATAATGCTAAATCAGATAGATACAGGGATAGGATAACGAGGAGGGAAATGACAGCTGCAGGTAGAAACTCAAGATGAATTAGTAATTAGTAATGTTAGTAGCAAACTCTAAAACCCTAATGTTAGTAGGTTAGCTGGTTAGTATTATATACACATTAGTTTGTTAGCAGGTTAGTATTAAATCTAATCTAACAGTATGATTAGTACATTAGTATTATATACAAATATAAATAAAGCCAGAAGGACTCTAATCATCTAATTTACTCAAAACACCTACAAAGTTTTTCTACAGGTGTGTCGTTAAATTGGACAGGTATCTCAGTTTGGTTCAGTATGAGGAAGACTGCAGACTTGACAATTGGCCAGAAGACCATCATTGACACCCTCCAGAAGATGGGTAAGCCACAAAAGGTCATCGCTAAGGAGGCTGGCTGTTCACAGAGTGCAGTGTCCAAGCATATCAGGCTGGAGTCAGTACTTCAAAAACCACCACGTACAGAGTGTGACACTCAGTCTAAAACATTCATTCTCTGAAATAACTGAAGTAAATGCTGATTTTCGACACACTATTCTAATTTCTTGAAATACTGTTTTGGGGGTTTTCTGGAGCTGTAAGCCAAAATTATGAAAAATGAAACAAATAAAGGCTAGAAATATTTCACTTTGTGTGTAATGAATCTATAATCTATGAAAGTTTCACTTTTCGAATGGAATTATGGAAAGAAAAAAAACTTTTCCATGATATTCTAATATTTTGGAAAGGATCTGTATGTGTTTGCATGTATGCACTGGGGCCACGTCTATGTGTATGCGTATGTGTGTTCTTGTGTGTGCTTCTTTACATGCCTGTGCACGCATGTGTGTTTACAGGTATCTGATCACAGCGCCAAGCATTGTTCATGTGGGTGTGGAAGAGACAGTCACAGTGCAGCTCCATGAGGCCACCAAGCCTGTGACCATTAAACTGCACTTTGAACATTGGAAAAATGTTTTGTCAGAGCCACAGAGTGTGACACTCAATGAAGACAACAGTTACAAGGCGGTGGTCAAACTAAAGGTATACATATTTCAGAGGCATAGGATTTAACATAAATCTCTGGGTATTCACTGCCCTCCTCTATTTTTCCTCCTGGATCTCCCCCTTCCCCTCACACATAGAATGATACTGATATCTGTCTAGTACTGTGTGCTTATTTCTCTGTTTGAACCTCAGTGGCTATTGAGGTGAGCATTTATCAAATCAGATAATTAGATTTCATTTGATTTAGGTGGAGCCACACTTGTACAAGGAGGTGTTTCCATCCGGCGACAAACCTTATGCCCACCTGGTAGCAGAGGGAGATGATTTGAGAGAAAACTTTAAAAAAGCAACATGCCTTTTGTCCACCAGAAAGGGCTACATCTTTATCCAGACAGACAAACCCATCTACAACCCAGGCGAAACGGGTAAGTTATTGATGTTATTTTTCACTTTGGTTTCTTTCTTTCAGTGTTCTATATTTGCTTATCAACAAGTGTGTATTTTATGGTCTACCCCTTTTCCAGCAAATTATAGAATCTTCACATTAGACAATTACATGCGGCCCACAGATGAGCCAATCACCCTAAATATATTTGTAAGTACAGGTTCTGTATTATATGATCCCCTTACCTTTCATACCACTGATGCATGAAACCTGATTCATATTCATGACTGAATCATCTCTTCTAAAACATCTCTTGTTTCTCCACAGAATTCCAAAGGTTTGATGGTATATAGAGGAAATGTTCAGTCAGAACAAATTTATGAGAGATATATAGACATCCCTGGGGTTGAGCAGTAAGTTATTGTTTTTTTATTCTAACCAATGATTCTAGCAAATTATACTATTTCATTAAAAAACGTGATATCTTTCTTTAAGGGCAGGGCAATGGAAAATTGTTGCCTCGTTCACAAACTTTCCCATGTCAAACACATCTGTGGAATTTGAAGTCAGAGAATATGGTGAGTTGACTAGAGTGAGTGCAGTCTTTCTCAGGATTCTGACAGAAATATGAAAGGTTTCATTTGTAGCATAAAAAACATATTACAATATAATAATTTTATTTTATGTAACGGTTTCAGTTCTTCCATCATTTGAGGTGAAGATTGAGCCGGCTAAAAAATACCACCTGCTGAAGGACGAACTATTCCTATTCAATGTGTCAGCAAGGTAGTTTTGTTAGAAATTTGGATCATAATAGCAGGGCATTTTTATTTTGGCCAGCCTGCACATCTTTATGTCATTGTTTGGTGTTCTCAGGTACACCTACGGAAAGGGTGTCAATGGCATAGCTTACGTGAGATTTGGGATTATTGATGAACAAGGCAATAAAACCTTTCTGCCTGGCCTTGAAAAACAGACTGCTGTAAGTACAAAGTTTAATACGGAACACAGCTTGCTTTTCACAGAGAAATGAATTCATTGATTTCACCGTGCGTGCTTGGTTAGCTACCATTTGGCCATCCATTTCTGATTGTTTCCTGAGGGAGAAATACCCTACCTTTTCTCAGCTGAAATGTTTTTTTTTTGACACTGTTACAAGAATTCCTAGCATCTCACGTATAAGATTTTAGAGAACAAGATGTTATAATTGTGGCTAATTTCCCAGTGGAGCGTTCCTCCCTGGGAGGCCTGTGCATTCTCTGGGAGGTGAACTCATTGGGTTGGCCCCTGTGATTTAGATCCGGGATGGAAGTGCAGAAATCGCACTCCTCACAAAGGATCTGCGTGAAAAAGCGGAGAGTCTCAACGCTGACCCAGAGGGCAGTCACATTTACATCGCAGTTACAGCCCTTGAAACCGCAAGTGAGTCTTTTAAACCGAGCAGTAAGGTAAAAAAAAAAACAACAACTCCCCAATGGGAAGGCAAAACACTCAAACAGTGGCAAGTTAAAGGGTTATACCTACTGATCTTCATCTTCCTCTTCCTCCTTTCCCTTTTTCTAGGTGGAGAGTTGGAGGAGGCGGAGAGCAGCTCGGTGAAGATAGTGACTTCTCCTTATATGATAGACCTTTCAAAAACAAAGACGTACTTCACACCTGAGGGGATATTCTCCATCCTGGTAGGTGGCACTTATTCAGAAACCTGTGGACACTCGCACACACCTATTAACACATACCCACACACGCGCACACCCACAAAAAAGGACACACACACACACACGCATATACACACACAAGCACATACACACAAATACACCTACGTACACATACTGTGCACACGCACACACACACACACACACACACACACACACACACACACACACACACACACAATTACTATATTACTATGCGTTGTGTTTACAGGCCACTACTACCTACCCAGATGGGAGCCCCGCCCCCGGTCTGTTAATGAAAGCCTCAGTTCAGGTCCCCGGAAAGATCAGAGAGACGTTTCAGGTTCAGGAGAGATTAGGGAACAAGGACGGTGAGGTTGCGCTCACCTTCAAAGTTCCCCGCCTGGCAGAGTCCTTGGACATCAAGGTATCCTTGCCTTCTCCAAACGGGCAGCATGCTGACAGCCTAGAAATATGGTCCGTCACATAACCCGTGAACTCTACCCACTGCAGGTGTTTGCGGAAGGCAAAGACGAGGACGTCGTGCTCAGCGACGCACACATGACAGCCACCGCCACCCAGTCCCAAAGCAAGCGTTACCTGAGCGTCGAGGTGCCTCACCTCATTCTAGAAAAGGGGCAGGAAATTAAAGTGATTTTCAGAGATATCACTCCTCCTGGACAAGAAAGGCCTACACACATCTATTACATGGTCAGATATGGTCTCATTGTTGTTGTATAATAAAGTTGGGCAAACCCATTCCTGGAGTGCTTCAAATTTAGCAGATTTTTCTAGTCTTATATAACCCAGCAGTACTGTGTACTTTGAGGTCATGGTAACTCAAATTAATCTAGTCTAGTAATCGATCCAATGATGTCATTAACGGTGTTCAATGGTTTGAATTCAGGACGCAACTTCAGCACTTCAGTATCAGGCTTGCCAGCTCCGGTTACATGGAACATTGGTGTGCACCGCTTTTTATAACTGACATATTTGCGGGAGTTGTCATTATCTTTCTGCTTCATTCTTGCAGATTTTTAGCAAGGGCAAAGTGGTTCAGATGAACAAGGTACAAAGGTCAGAGGTCACCTCTGTCAGTCTGCCTTTCAGCTACGACCTGGTCCCTGCCTTTCGCGTGGTGGCCTATTATTTTACGAGCCCCATTGAGGCGACGGAGTTTGTGGCAGACTCAGTGTGGGTGGACGTGCAAGATGTCTGCAAAGGCCAGGTAGGAAATGATGATACTCAGAACCGAACCACATTACACTACAGACCTGTGCTGTCCTTGGCTTTTCAATTGTGTCACCTGGTACGGAATAGATATAGGCTAGATGTATGTCATTATGTACATGTTACAGTAATGTGGAATATGTGTATTATTGGCTTTTTTAGGTGAAAATCCAGCCATTTGAGCAGGAATATAAACCTGGGGGGAAGGTAGATGTAGTGATTCACACAGACCAGGCAGAGAAAGTTGCACTGGCTGCCGTGGACACCGCAGTGTATATTCTCAACAAACAAAACAAGCTCACTGCCCAGAAGGTAAGGCAGATTGCCCGCAGATAAAATTCCTTTTCTCTCATAAAATATTACTCTGCCAGCCCCCCGCCCGTAGACCCACCCCTCCCTCACCCCAAGCTACAAACACAAGTGCAAAGATCAGGGACGTGAGTGCGTAATTCCCCATAGGGGGAAAAAGTATGTTCCCAAGAGTGACAACAAGGGAGAACGCAAGTACAAGAGCTGCAGACTCCATTGGCACATTTTTAACGATCCTACTGAACATTAAACTAAGTTATGCAAACAAGAACAAACCTACACTAGTGAACATTAAACTAAGATGGTACAGTACATGAGATTGATACTCCTGTATACTGCACAGCAAAATCTCTGCTGTTAAAGAAGCACTTATATAGTACATTTGATCCCACTTGGACCCATTTAAAGTCTATAGTTATGTTGAACCTGTTCTGTGCTTGATTGTTTTGTCCCCTCTGTTTTATGCAGATGTTCCATTACATGAACTCTTATGACCTGGCCTGTTCCAAGGGGGGAGGGAAAGACCATCTCTCTGTTCTCATTGACGCTGGCCTCACTTTCATTTCCAGCTTCGCAGTTGCACCTGGCGTTACAGGTGAGGAAGGGTAATGCTGTAATGCAGAGCTTTTTCAACTGGTTGTTACAGTGGCTGGTATGGCAATCTGTACAACCCAGCTAATACAGCAAGGTTATCCCTCCAGAGTCTGTACATACAAACAGATCTTTATTTTTCATCGTGTTTCTTCACAATTTTAAGCATAAATATCAAATTAAATTGTGTCGGTGCTTCTTCTCCTTAAGTGCAGTGATCTCGGGTTGCATTTGCATAGGAAATAGGTCTAACCAAAAATATGATTAAACATAATTGTTAAAAAAAAAGTCACCAGGTAATATAGCCACATACAACCTCTGGAGGTGTACTGTTGCTGTGCAAGCTGATTTGGAGTTACTTGAAATTTATTCTTTGCCTTAAACAAACTGCCCCTATACCAACCATTGTAAAGCCAGTAGGTCATAAGAAACATCTGTAAATACCTGAAATATCCTTCATGCCACGCAAAAACTGTTTGGGCTTAAACTGAAATTATATATTTTGTAAGATGAAGAACGTGAACTCTCATTGCGTAACGACGGGATTCACAACAGCGATTGTCTTGACCAATGTGTTTTCCTGAATCGCTTCCACGCAGAATTGAGTTGCCACAGTGTGAGACAGAAGAGGACGGTGAAAAGACTCTCAAAGGAATTCTCCGCCATTGGTGCGCATGCAGCCTCCCGCTACATCGACACTAATTCGGTTCGCCCGTCTACGACCCGTCGTCTTCGCGTTTGTGACCCCCCCGCCCTCCCCCTCCGTGTTTTTCACCTGCAGTGAACAGGTACAGCCAGACCAAGGAGAGGAGGTGCTGCAACGACGGTGCCAAGCTGAACATGCAACTGTCGTGCGACCAGCGCCTCGCCAAGACGCGCCACCAGTCCGCCGGCTGTCAGGAGGCCTTCCTCAAGTGCTGCAAGGCCGCCGGCGTGCTGAGGGAGAAGCTCCGGCAGGCCAAGAGGAAGCACAGCATCGCCAGAAGTACTTTCTGCTCCCAATATCGCCGCGTCTCTGCCGCGAGTGGGGTCAACTCCATTTCAATTCAGTCACTCCAGGAAGTTTGCTAAAATAGAATTTATCGATTGAAAATGGCCATAATATTCTAGGGCCTGGGTTTTCAACAGGGGGGTCCTTGAAGGTACTGTACAGGGTCCTTGGCCAGACTTCGTTTGCTATGACTATATATGGATTTGTAAAAAAAAAAGAAGAATATATATATATATATGTTTTTTTTGTTTTTTTTAAATATAACCCTTTTTGACTAGGGGATCATTTCAGTTAATGCAATTAAGTTTAATTCATTCCCGGAAATGAATTGAAAGGACTTGACCCCATCCCCTGGTCTCTGTGCCTCTCTGTCTCTGCTTATTCTTCCTCCTGCATACTGTAGGTCTAATGGAGATGAATCTGAATCTTCTTTTGTGTTCCTTTTCTTCCCTTTCTTTGTCTCACTTTCCGTCCCTCCCGCTATTTTCTGTTGTGCATCGTTCTCTCCTTGAACCCCATTTGCCTAAGATATCTGGTATATCACAATAACTGCTTAATCGTCATGCTAGTTTCAGCCATTTGCCCTTTTTTATGGCTTTGTCCAATTTTTCTCATTCTTCGTGAAAATTACAGGGTGATTGCAAATGCATTTGGAAGGGGGGGGGGTCGGTAGGTCGGGGGATTGGGTTCTAGCTTATCTGCATTTGTTATCTGTACCGATAGTATGGACCTACTCGTGAAAGGTCTATCTTTGGCCACGACTGACATATTTTTGCCTGTTCACCTGCAGCGGGGAGTGAAGATGAGGTAGATGCAATCAATGAGGACCTCATCTACCTCCGCTCCAATTTCCCTCAGTCTTGGATGTGGCAGATAGAGAACGTGGGCAACTCTGGTGTCGTCAGGTAGTCCACTCTCTTTCATTCCAAAGCCTTTTCACCAGTCGAGGTGGCACCTAGTGTGGAGGCAGTTAGAACTAAGTCAAACACGCACTGTCACCAAACTGAGTTTAGAGCCTGGGGTGCTTCCAGGGACATTGGGCCCTACCCCCTCATCCCTGCACAATTAAAGCACAATATTATTAGGGCCCCTGTCAGTCAGGGGCTTTGGAATCATCCAAACTCCCACCCACCCCCCACAATGAGGCACCACTGTTTAGAACTACCTGCTAGATCTCTGTTTCTATTTAGAATTATTAGAATGTAAATGCCTGTCACTTTACACACCAACCAGTGCGAAATGTTAATATTTCATTTTTTTGTAGACATAGCACTCATCTTCCAGACTCCATCACCACCTGGGAAATCCAAACTATCGGAATCTCTCAAAAGAATGGTAAGGCATCGTTTTGACAACGAGGCAATCCCATAACACCGATCTGAAATTAAATGACATTTTATTTATTTCTCTCTTTTTTTGTTATGCAGGGTTCTGTATAGCTGAACCACAGAAACTGAAAGTCTTCCAGGACTTTTTTGTGTCACTAAAATTGCCTTATTCGGTGAAAAGGAACGAGCAGCTGGAGGTGAAAGCAGTGGTGTATAACTACAAATCACAACCTTTAATGGTAATCCCCCTTACTGGCAACCTCCTGCTCAAGTGGCAACACCCTGCTCAAAACCCAAAAATGTGCCTGATTCACACATGGTTACAAAATGCACTGTTGAAATGGGAACATGTTGTTTTAATACTCTATTTGTACATTTTAAGGACGAATGATGCAATTATTAATGCTTTGTTAAGTAGTTCCTTCAATTATTTATTTCCCTTCATTACATGTGAATAACTAGCATGTTCTAAAGTGTTACGAATTTTAAATGCTAAAGGTCCCTCCACAAGGACTCGGCTGTGGACACACAGGTCCAGAGTTCCTGTCTTCCGTTATGGACTTAAGCCTTTCTCCTGGCTCGTGTTCAGGTGACTGTTAAGATGGAATCGGAGGAGGGACTGTGCACCGCCGGCGGAGAGAAGGATACGCGGTTGGTCAGCGTGCCGGGAAACTCGGCAGTGCCCGTATACTTCACCGTCGTTCCCCTTAAGGTCGCCAAACTTCCCATCCAAGTGACTGCCTTCGCCTCCCAGAACGAGACCGACAAAATAAAGAAGTACCTCACGGTGGTGGTACGTCATTTTAAACCATGGCTGTAAATTTGGGACGAGAGCCCCTCTCCCTGAAGCATTGGAATTATGCTCATTATAAGATATTAGATAAATTTTGGATATGAAGGTAAAGGTGTAAAAAGTATTTTTTTAAAAAGAGTATTAGTAGACTTCATTATCTTCACCCAGAAAAATTGTGCAATGGTAGCAATATACTGTCGAGGTCTGATTTTTCAATGAAAGCTTTCTCAAAACAAAATGACACTGGAATACCTGTGTGCCTGATTATAAATGCTTATTATTACTATTAAGAAAAAATGTAACTTTTGTCAGAGTGCAGAGTGATTAATAAGGATAATATAATATTAGAAATTGATAATGACATAAGTGATGAAGAATGATATAATGCACAGTAGTATTATTAATAACAACAGCAACAACAACAATAACAATAATATAGTGCTCACTGTGTTTCTTTTGCTCTCAATACCAAAATACAGGGCGAAGGAGAGATTGTCTCTCTGCAGAAAGAATACAACATTGAAGGCAAAGGTAATGATAGCATTCAGGACATAATTATTGCATTAATATGTGCAAGCATAGAATACAATATGATGATCAGGCAATGGGAGACAGATGTGCATGAGGTGTATATAACTATATGAGCTGGTAAAAGATTTTTTAATGCAGCCCTATAACACGTAACACGCATGTGTGACACGTAGCTGCTAAACCGCTGGACATCGACATCCCGGAACCTAACGATGCCGTCCCAGGACTGGACTCAGAAGTATACATCAGTGTGAGAGGTGAGGACATTCCTGAAAAATGAGCGATGTGTCCCAGCGCGCTCACGGCAAAAGGGTTCGGCTGTTCACCTTCCTGAACCTGAGGTGCCAACGACACGAAAGTCAGTGTTGGGGTGTCTTCTAGGGCTGGGACTACGTATTACTAAGTGTAATTGCTCTGAGCGTGGTTCACTGCGATTCCTTTCTCATTGTAGTTCCTAGAGCAACTCTAGGAACTGTCAGTCAAATCCTGACAAGTGTCTAGATGATTATAGTGTGTACCCCCCAACCGACCCCCTTTCCCCTGTGACCCTCCCCAAAGGTGGTTTAATGGGAGAGTCAGCAGAAAACTGCCTGAACCTGGAGGGCATTGACAAGCTAATAGAGCTCCCCACCGGCTGTGCAGAGCAGACCATGGTAAAGATGTCCCCAGCCATCCACGCCATAAAGTACCTGGACGCCACTGACCAGTGGCTATACATGAGCCCCGAGCGTAGGGGCCAAGCCACAGCCATGATCCAGAGCGGTGAGCCCCACACGTCACCCAAAAGGTCCGGGGGAGCCCCCAGAGCCCCCCTCCCCGACCCACTGGTCGTCAGGCCCAAATTAGCACAGCGCTCACATTGCCTCACCAACAGCACAATATAATATGTTATTAATGTTTTTGTGGGCATATTTCAGCAATGCAGCAAGGGTGCGTAGGTGAACATTGTGGATAAAGGAACATTTTTTTCTGATGTGTTTTTTTTTTTTTTGCAAAATCCATGGCCTAGCTTGCCAGGTCATGCAGTAGAAGCATTCACCCTTGGGTTGTGTTGAAAAGCCTGTTCTCCTCTTTCATATCTTTAGACATGGAACCAGCATGATGGGTGGCAGTGTAGTATAATGTAACCAAAAGTTAGGGCACTGCCGTTGTACCCTTGAGCAAGGTACTTAACCTGAATCGCTTCAGTATATATTCAGTATATATCGCTTCCAGCTGTTTAAATGGATAATATGTAAAAAAAAAAAATTTTTTAAAAATGCAACAAAAAAGTTGTGTAAGTCACTTTGGATAAGAGCGTCTGCTAAATGCCTGTAATGTAATGTAATGTAATGGAACCATGTATCTACAGTAATATTGTTGGTGTTTATGTTTGCGCTATGATATGAAGTAGTCAAGTACCATAAAACCGTTAAAAATGCCTTAATCTTTGTTGCATTCAGGCTACACCACGGTCCTTACGCACATGAAAACCGACGGATCCTACGGGGCTTTTCAACGGACCCCCAGCAGCGTTTGGTAATCTCCATCCACACCTCTATCCGAGTGATTTTAACCCAGCTGTACAGTGTTAACGTCACAGACAGTGACGACGGAACAAACTTACAAACCTAGTCTCAAAAACAACGATATAACTCTTTCCTGTCATACATTTCCCGAAGCTGTTTATCGATAATCATTCAAAGACATTAAATAATATAATAAAATTGAGATATGTTATTACGATTAACTGGCTACTTTGCCAAGAAAAGGAGATTGTTTTAGGTTTGTTGGGTGGCTCATCTTGTTAAGACACTGCTCCAGGGTTTGGCTGCACCCCAGGGACTGGTAGTACTCAATCGTTAATGCCAGTGCTGAATTTGACTGGCAGCTCTGGCCATGGTGTAATTGGTAATATTGTGGCACGGGGACAGGCAGGCAGGGTTTGTCCATGTCTCACTGAGGGGCCATTTCTCTGGTGTGTCAGGTCTCTGCAGTCTTAACCTGAAGCAGCCCTCCAGCAAGATACATTTTTCCTTCCAGAAAATGTTTTCAATTAATCTATTTTGTTTTCTTTGGGGTTGGGGTGGGGGCCGGTGTTTTGAAAATGAGACTTTCAGCTAGAAACCGCTTAATGCAATGCAGCTGAGGCTTGTTTTAGCACCGCTAAATTATTTTGGCTATGTGTGCTATGTCTCCTGACCAAGGGGAGGATTGTTCAGCGTTCAGACAGGGGCCTACATTGAATTGCATGTTTTCTGGCAGGCTGACGGCGTTCATTGCGAAAGAGCTGACCCGTTCCAGAGATATCATACCAGTGGAGGATTCCTACATTCTGCTCTCCATTTCTTATTTGGTGTCCAAACAGCAGAGCAATGGGGGGTTCACTGACCCGAGCCCTCTCTATGACCGGAACATGCAGGTACTGTGGAATCCTCTCCCTCTGTAGGATTACTGTGTGCCTCTGAACAGAACAAGCTGCACACAAACTTTATGCCAAACACACTGCCAAATCTGGGAGCTTTGAGAGAAAAATAAAAACCTGGGTGCTCGACAAATTGCAAGTGTAATAGGTTAGCAGCTACAATGGATGTAATTGTCTTTTGATATTACTTTGCCGATGTTTTTAGACTGCAAGTTTGATTGTGTTTACCTTGTTGTTTAGCCAGATTGCTGGGTAACCATCTGACTTTTGACTGTGATTGTGTTGTTGTGTAGTCATCTTGCCACCGCCGCTATTGCGTACCATAAAATACCAAAATGGAGTTTTTAACTTTATTGTGCCATCCTTGATCGTGCAAGACTCCGTCTTTTATCAATTTGTCAAATAAAAGTAAACTGGGATTGGAATCTAGGATAATGTCACACTCCCTTTTATTAGCAGTATCCTTTTTATGCTAGATGTGTAAAAAAGCTTCAGTCGTTGTTGTAATGAACCCAACATTTCGCTCTGCTATGAACTTCCCCACAAAGATTTTTAAAAAAGAAGAAGCAGGGTTTCTATTTGTGTTTGCTTGTTATAATTTTTTGGCTTTGTCTCAGGGTGGAGTTGGAGGGGTTGAAGGGGAAGTGTCATTGACAGCATTTGTGCTAGTGGCAATGGTCCACTCCTTACCTGTGTACACTCTTGGAAAAGGCACAGAAACGGTAATTTCTATTCACATTTTATATCTGGCTGATGCTTCCAGGGGATTACATAATTTGACTGAGGATATGACTCTTTCAGAGAATGGCAATTATAAAGGCTAAAGATTATCTGGAGGGGAACCTTGAGTCCTTGAAGAGGCCTTTTGCAGTGGCGATCACGGCCTACGCCCTCTCTCTGGCTGGGAGTGGCACTACTATGCGGGCCAAAGCCAAACTCAAGGAAACAGCCAAGTGTGACGACGGTCAGTTCTGCACCTCTCTCACGCCATCATCATAGGGTTGGGGGGGGCGGCGGGGTTGGAAAGTCATTCTCAAAAGTTCAGCTTTTTAAAACAGAAGTGAAATGAATGCTTCTGAACAGCAGATGGTGCTAAAAACAAATACATCATTTGTTTACTTACGTATATTATACTTTTATACCATGGCTTGACTAAATACTCGATTCTGATTGGCTGGAGGGTGGGCATTTATTTCGTTAAACCGCCCGGCAATGAAGTAGCGCCGGCAACATTTTGATCACCGTTCTAAATTAATACGCCGTCTACGTTATCTGCTGCCAGCGCCATGAGAGTCGACACTTTCTTGAATGGTATCCATAGCAACACCAACAGCTGATTAATAAAGCCGGCAAATAACGCAAAATTCGCCGATTTAAAAAGTTTGTCTTCGCCAGATATCTTAGTTACAACAACTTTAATCTAGCAAAGAAGTTTTGTGGTTAGAGGTGCAGTATTTATTCAGTTTGGAAATATGAACGTAACATAGTAGGGCTTTACCTAGCTAATGTAATGTAACGCTGACGTGAGCAACGCTGGTTGCGAATGCGAACAAGTTACTACTTCACAAAGCACGTTAATCTGTATATTAAAAAAAACATTTTATCCAGCGAAATGTCTTAGATATGACAAGTTACATCTAACAGTAACAAACTCGATCTACAGTAGGCTATTTTTTTCAGATGTTCCCATCTCATGATGCAGATCGTGAAATGCAATTTCCTTAGCCTGGGCTGTTTAAAATAGGCTGCGTGACCAAAGCATTTTTAAAAAGCAAGACGGAGAGAGGGAGGTAAATTGAGTTGCGGTTTCATGCAATTTTCTTAAATTATCTAACTAATGACAAAAATAACCAAAATTGGTGCTAATTTTATGGTATAAAGTTGAGAAGGAACTATTTGCTTCCATATAGAATCACTTATTTTCAGAACTACCAACGAGAGGTTTTTGCATAACTACGGACAAAATAGAACTAGTAACGAGAAATAGAAGCAGCAACGAGATGTTTTCTGTTCAAATAGAACTAGCAACGAGCAGTTTTGCATGACAACGGCAAACTACATGCCAAAATGGCCTCGGAAGGATATTTAAATTTCAGCTGATAAAGTCGATAAAAATCAATAAATATAAATGTGACTATATATAATAATTGTTGGTAACCATGGTATAAGCGCAATAATGACCTCGGAGCCGGGCATTTAACAGTTGAAATGCCCTTCGCGGAGGGAAATTGCCCTCGGCTGCGCCTCGGGCAATTTACTACCTCTGCGTCGGGCATTTAGTAAGCAATAATGACCGAGGAGCCGGCCATTTTGGCATGTAGTTTGCCGTTGTCATGCAAAACTGCTCGTTGCTAGTTCTATTTGAACAGAAAACATCTCGTTGCTGCTTCTATTTCTCGTTACTAGTTCTATTTTGTCCGTAGTTATGCAAAAACCTCTCGTTGGTAGTTCTGAAAATAAGTGATTCTATATGGAAGCAAATAGTTCCTTCTCAACTTTATACCATAAAATTAGCACCAATTTTGGTTATTTTTGTCATTAGTTAGATAATTTAAGAAAATTGCATGAAACCGCAACTCAATTTACCTCCCTCTCTCCGTCTTGCTTTTTAAAAATGCTTTGGTCACGCAGCCTATTTTAAACAGCCCAGGCTAAGGAAATTGCATTTCACGATCTGCATCATGAGATGGGAACATCTGAAAAAAATAGCCTACTGTAGATCGAGTTTGTTACTGTTAGATGTAACTTGTCATATCTAAGACATTTCGCTGGATAAAATGTTTTTTTTAATATACAGATTAACGTGCTTTGTGAAGTAACTTGTTCGCATTCACAACCAGCATTGCTCACGTCAGCGTTACATTACATGATACTATGTTACGTTCATATTTCCAAACTGAATAAATACTGCACCTCGAACCACAAAACTTCTTTGCTAGATTAAAGTTGTTGTAACTAAGATATTTGGCGAAGACAAACTTTTCAAATCGGCGGATTTAGCGTTATTTGCCGGCTTTATTAATCAGCTGTTGGTGTTGCTATGGATACCATTCATGAAAGGGTCGACTCTAATGGCGCTGGCAGCAGATAACGTAGACGGCGTATTAATTTAGAACGGTGATTAAAATGTTGCCGGCGCTACTTCGTTGCCGGGCGGTTTAACAAAATAAATGCCCACCCTCCAGCCAATCAGAATCGAGTATTTAGCCAAGCCATGGTATAAGTAAGCAATAATGACCGAGGAGCCGGGCATTTCACTGTTTAAATGCCCGACGCAGAGGTAGTAAATTGCCCGAGGCGCAGCCGAGGGCAATTTCCCTCCGCGAAGGGCATTTCAACTGTTAAATGCCCGGCTCCGAGGTCATTATTGCGCTTATACCATGGTTACCAACAATTATTTTATATAGTCACGTTTATATTTATTGATTTTTATCTACTTTATCAGCTGAAATTTAAATATCCTTCCGAGGCCATTTTGGCATGTAGTTTGCCGTTGTCATGCAAAACTGCTCGTTGCTAGTTCTATTTGAACAGAAAACATCTCGTTGCTGCTTCTATTTCTCGTTACTAGTTCTATTTTGTCCGTAGTTATGCAAAAACCTCTCGTTGGTAGTTCTGAAAATAAGTGATTCTATATGGAAGCAAATAGTTCCTTCTCAACTTTATACCATAAAATTAGCACCAATTTTGGTTATTTTTGTCATTAGTTAGATAATTTAAGAAAATTGCATGAAACCGCAACTCAATTTACCTCCCTCTCTCCGTCTTGCTTTTTAAAAATGCTTTGGTCACGCAGCCTATTTTAAACAGCCCAGGCTAAGGAAATTGCATTTCACGATCTGCATCATGAGATGGGAACATCTGAAAAAAATAGCCTACTGTAGATCGAGTTTGTTACTGTTAGATGTAACTTGTCATATCTAAGACATTTCGCTGGATAAAATGTTTTTTTTAATATACAGATTAACGTGCTTTGTGAAGTAACTTGTTCGCATTCACAACCAGCATTGCTCACGTCAGCGTTACATTACATGATACTATGTTACGTTCATATTTCCAAACTGAATAAATACTGCACCTCGAACCACAAAACTTCTTTGCTAGATTAAAGTTGTTGTAACTAAGATATTTGGCGAAGACAAACTTTTCAAATCGGCGGATTTAGCGTTATTTGCCGGCTTTATTAATCAGCTGTTGGTGTTGCTATGGATACCATTCATGAAAGGGTCGACTCTAATGGCGCTGGCAGCAGATAACGTAGACGGCGTATTAATTTAGAACGGTGATTAAAATGTTGCCGGCGCTACTTCGTTGCCGGGCGGTTTAACAAAATAAATGCCCACCCTCCAGCCAATCAGAATCGAGTATTTAGCCAAGCCATGGTATAAAACAGTGAAATGCCCGGCTCCTCGGTCATTATTGCTTACATATTAAGTTATTAAGGCCATTTCATAGTCACCAAAAAAAGTATGCGGATGGACATCTGCAGAGTCCGCAAGGTCATAAATGATATCGTAGCGGACCCTAAGCGGACATCCTCCTAGGCAGCTCATGTAGGCAGTTTGTCTATAAAGGGCGGTTGGTACGCTTCGAGTATGCTTTTGTATGCTGGACTATTAAAGGCAAAATATGTGTATGTGTCTGCTCCCTGTTTTCAATACTCTGTGAGTACCTTTACAATAGCATTAAGACAGCACCATCTGTGACGCCATCTACAGAATTAACAGTTTTTACACCTGTTTTGACTGTTCTCAGTTCTTCATTCAACTAATATTGCCACTACTATTGCCAACTAAGTCTCACCATTCACCATTCCAAAAGTCTGGTGGTATCAATACTGGGCAATGAACAGTGACTGAATACAAAGGCATTCAGCTGCATAGTGATAATGGTTAAGGAACTGGCCTTGTTACCAAAAGGTTGCAGGTTCGATTCCCAGGTATATATCCAGCTGTATAAATGGATAATATGTAAAAAATGTTAAAAAGTTGTGTAAGTCGCTCTGGATAAGAGCATCTGCTAAATGCCTGTAATGTAATGTAATTCCAAAGCAAGTTTTAAAGGTGTATGTGTACACTGACATGGGAAAGATTCACACCTGTCCCCTTGCCTCACACTCAAGCAAAGGGCACCTGTCACTGGGAAGCTGATGAGAAACTGAGACTGACAGGAGAGAGGAGAGCGGGACGGGTCCCCCAGGCCGACTCCATCTCCGTGGAGATGACGGCGTACGCTCTGCTGGCGGCGCTGTCGGGGGAGGTGCAGGACATGGAGCACGCCAAGAAGATCGGCAGGTGGCTTACTGAGCAGCGACAGTATGGAGGCGGGTTCCGTTCTACACAGGTACAGCTAGATATCAGCGCTGGTTCTGTTCCACACAGGTACAGCTAGATAGCAGCGCTGGTTCTGTTCCGCACAGGTACAGCTAGATATCAGCGCTGGTTCTGTTCCACACAGGTACAGCTAGATATCAGCGCTGGTTCTGTTCCACACAGGTACAGCTAGATATCAGCGCTGGTTCTGTTCCACACAGGTACAGCTAGATATCAGCACTGATTCTGTTCCACACAGGTACAGCTAGATATCAGCACTGATTCTGTTCCACACAGGTACAGCTAGATATCAGCGCTGGTTCTGTTCCACACAGGTACAGCTAGATATCAGCGCTGGTTCTGTTCCGCACAGGTACAGCTAGATATCAGCACTGGTTCTGTTCCACACAGGTACAGCTAGATATCAGCACTGGTTCTGTTCCGCACAGGTACAGCTAGATATCAGCACTGGTTCTGTTCCACACAGGTACAGCTAGATATCAGCACTGGTTCTGTTCCACACAGGTACATCTAGATATCAGCACTGGTTCTGTTCCACACAGGTACAGCTAGATATCAGCACTGGTTCTGTTCCACACAGGTACAGCTAGATATCAGCGCTGGTTCTGTTCCACACAGGTACAGCTAGATATCAGTGCTGGTTCTGTTCCACACAGGTACAGCTAGATATCAGCGCTGGTTCTGTTCCACACAGGTACAGCTAGATATCAGCACTGGTTCTGTTCCGCACAGGTACAGCTAGATATCAGCACTGATTCTGTTCCACACAGGTACAGCTAGATATCAGCGCTGGTTCTGTTCCACACAGGTACAGTTAGATATATGAGTGCAGGTTCTGTTCCACACAGGTAGTTAGATACAGCATGAGTGCTAATTCTGTTCCAAACAGGTACAGTTAGATACATGGGATGAGGGTGGGCTTTATTTCTCTTCTACAACCTCAACCCACAGTTCTCTTCTTTTTAAAAAATGATAAATGTAAGTATTTAACATTTTACATAATGTTTTGGAGCAAAGGCATCCAGGAGTGTATTGTATTGTGGAAACAGAGGAGACTGAACGAACAGCCTGTAGATTGTGAAAGGTGAAAGGTGAAGGCCCATCCAAGCGCAGCGTGTGTCAGAGACGCCCTGCTTCACACTGGGTTCTCCTCTCCTCAGGATACGGTTTTGGCCCTGGAGGCCCTCACTCAGCTCAGTGGGAAAATCAATGATGTGGAGGACCTGGACCTGAACGTGGAGCTGTGCCTTAGCAAAACCAGGAAAGAGACGCTCCGCCTCACCAAGAGGAACGCCCTGAACCAGCCCGCCATCCAGGTGAGTCGGACCAGCACCCCCCCCCCCCCCCACCCCCCCCCCCCAACGCTTCTCCAGTTTGATTCATCAGGATTTCCCCGTTTTTATTCACATGTATTGTTGATTGCAAGCCGAATGAGCACTGTCATGGACTTCTCCCATTGTGATAAAAAAAATAATTTAAAAAAAATTTATTATTATTATTCGAATCCCAGCCGAGGACCTCTCTGTGTGGAGTTTGCATGTTCTCCCCGTGTCCATGTGGGTTTCCTCCGGGTACTCCGGTTTCCTCCCACAGTCCAAAGACATGCAGGTTAGGCTAATTGGAGACTCTAAATTGCCCATAGGTATGAGTGTGTGAGTGAATGGTGTGTGTGCCCTGTGGTGGATTGGCGGCCAATCCAGGGTGTATTCCTGTTTCTCGCCCAATGCATGCTGGGATAGGCTCCAGCACCCCCCGCGACCCTGACCAGGAATAAGCAGGTTAGATAATGGATGGATGGATGGATAATAATTACTATACAGTTTTAAAAATTATCAAATGGTCAGTATGGACCCCCCCCCCCCCCCATTGGCACTTCTTTAAAACATTGCTTAAGGTTTGTTTTTTCAGTTCATTGATTATTTGTATTGATTATCTCACTCCTTCGGTTCCCTCCTTTTTACAGGCCGCACCAGGAAGTAATGTCATCGTTGATATTAAGGGGACAGGAAGTGGGACTGTGTCGGTATGTTTATTTTTTCTATAGAAGATTTCTAAACCTTTTCTTGGAAAATCATGTGTAAAATTCAGCATTTAATACACAAAGCATGCAATTATCTTCATACATTTCATCTCATGTGCATGTCTACCTTTAGCCCTGAAAGGTCATTTGTCTTCAACGAAACATGCAGGTGATTATTTTGTTGTCTAATTCTCTTGTGGGTCTCAATAGGTCCTTCAGACCTACAGGTCTATGAAAAGGACAGACTTGAATTGTGATTATTACCACTTAAGCGTCACCTTGAAAGGAGAGGTCAACTACCAAGGTAAGTCTCTTTACCTGAGGGTTCATGTCAAGTGTAAATCAAGCAAAACTAAGCAATCTGAAGATGATTGTAATGATGCAATGATTGTAATGATTCTACTGCTGTGCTTAATCATCATGAAGTATTTTACAAGCAGACTAGACATTGTAATGGATGTAACATCTTCATGGTTTGCTAAATGTGCTACATTTCTGTGTTGTGTTGTCACCCTTTCGGAAGCAGAATGTATCTAATGGTAAGGTTATTGCACTGAAAAAAACAAATCTTAACATGCATTTTAATCTTATTATATTTAGACTTTAGAATCTTATTTCTGTTACTTTTTTTGCTGAATAAGACAAAAAGATTCGCAATTGGGTGAGGTAGTTTTACTCATTTCAATATTTGCCAGTGGGGTAAGATAATTTCACTTGTCAAGCAAAAACTTGCAAAACAAGCTAATATTTTCCACTTTAGAGAAAAAATAAGATTTTAAGTCTCATTACAAGACTAAAACACTTGTTAAGACAGACATTTTCTGCAGTGTACATGCATTTTGTACTATAATATCTTGGTATCTATGTGTATAAAGCACATTGAGAAGGATTCTGTGCCCATACTTTTGTTATGTAAAAACTGACTGAGTTCAGGGGCTACAGAGGAGATGGATGAGCTTGACCTGAGTGACTTTGAAAACTATGAGTATGAGGCGGTGCGGGAGGAGCCTACGGAGAGGGTGGAGTGGTTCGATCTCCGCACACGCAGGAAGCGCCACGCCCCTGAGGAGCCGGAGAGGGAGATCTCCCTCCTCTACACAGTGTGCGTCAGGTGCGTCACCAGGTGACCTGCGATGTAGACACGCCCCCCAGAGTCAGTCATGAATCTCCGGCTGTGTCCCAATATTCTTCCCTCCCCGCCTCCCTTCGTCCACTCCCCCACTACCACTCCTCTCCTACCCGGAAGTATGCAAAACTGTCTGAACGTTTCGAGTACTGACAGTACTATTTGCATGTACAGTATGCAATGTACCTGACATTGCGGTTTGCGTCGAGACATTAATTAATATGTAACCATTAATACGTAATTAAGATGTAATCAGCGACATTAGATTAAAACACAAAGATCCGTTTCCGGGGCACGGAGTAGAGGAGGTGGTAGTGGAGGAAGGGAGGGTGCATTTTTTGAGTATTTGGACGCACCCTCCCTCTGCAGGGTCTGGAAAAGCATGCTACAGCTTGCAAGATTTGTTTCCTTTAATATAATAATATAATGTTTTTATGTAGCAACTTTTATACAAAGAATAGATCTGCAGTTCAAAGTGCTTTACAGAAGGAATAAAGAGCAATACATACATACATACAAGTTTAAAAAAGTTTTTAAATTTAAATACTTTAAGAGCCAACATTATATTGAAGGTGAGTGGTTGAACTGCCACCTCCAGCTGGATCAAGACCCACCCACACAAGATCATGATTCCTCAAAAGAAGTATTGGTTTATTGGTTTATTAGCAAAGACGTTGGGTGGACATCACATCGCCAAACCTCAGAGTGCCAACCTGGTCAGGATGATAGTCCTGTAAGAATCATTATGTTCCTGTCAGTGAGGTCACAGGAGGGGGTCATTAGACTGTCCTCTGAGCTCCAGATTCTTACAGTGGTCATTTAATTTCAGATTATTTTTAATATACTGTAAATTAAGTTGAGAAAAAAGGCAATTAAAAAGGGTGGTACACAGAAGCCAGAAGAGAAGATAAACAGTGTAAATAAAAACGTAGCCTATAAATGCAACTGAATGAGCCAGAAATTAAACCCCACAAACTGTAGGAAGTACTAGTAGGAAGTAAACAAAGCTAATAATAGCAATTAGGGACAGTAAGAATAACACTCAGATTCAAACTCTGCTTTATTCGTTCACGTGCCAACAGTCTGCTCTTTCTTCTGTTTTATTCTACAGTATGAATGGAAGGAACTCTACCGGAATGGCCATAGTGGATATCTCACTCTTAAGCGGATTAGAACCCAATATGCAGGATCTGGAAGATGTACAGTACAGTATTTTCATCCTTTAATTTACCAGAATGCATGACATTCGTGACATCGTATGTGAGTTGCTCAAGTCTTACACATCAGGGGCAAATCTTACTTAGTTGGATTTTTTTCTATTTTTCAGAGAGTGAAGGGCACAGAAAAGTATATTGATCATTACGATCTTGGGAAAAACAAAGTATATCTGTACTTCAATCAGGTAAGACTCACTTTAGCCTTTATGCACCACTTAATGTTGCTTTGCATTTTTTCAAATGCAGCGCCACCACAAAAATAATTGTGCTTTTATATTGTGATTGTACATGTATGTATTTATGTGTATATGTATGTATGTATATATGTATTTTTTGCAATATTTAAGAAAATATAATAGAATAGAATAGAATAACTTATTTATTTTCCCGAAAGGGAACTTCAGTTGTAGCCACCAGCAACAACAAAAAAGACATAGACAGTGGGGCAGACCCACAACACACAAACAAACATATAATATGCCAATATATATACAGCCAAACAATAATGATAATAATAATAATGAATGAATGAAAAAGAAATCCGCCTCTAGATTGTGAAATAAAGATTCTATTTGACTCTTGGCACAATTTCATCTGATGTCATGCTCGGAAATCATAGACAGAGAGAAGCAGTGAGTAAATTGATTTTACCCACACATCTATCATGCAACACAGTTCCCCCATTCTGGGGCTTTCCAGGCTGCAATATAGGGACACCCATTTCTTCTTCAACTTTATACAGATTGTTAAATATGCCTTGGCATGATAAATACTGTACATGGATATCAAGAAACATGCATACAGAGAACTCTTCTGTATGCAAATTATTTATAGATTTTAATCTATGTAGATAAGTGTGATGGTCTCTCTAATTAATTGTTGTAGATTACGGAGAGTACAGACTGTGTGACCTTCAGAGCCAAACAGATTACACCCATGGGACTGGTACAGCCAGCCAGCGCTGTCATCTATGACTATTATAATCCAGGTGAGTGGCTCAAATGCAGGTATACCTGTCCTCCAGTTGAATTCTGTATGTTCTGTCATAAAAGTGCATTCGCAGTCTTATGTCTTGATTTAAGAGTGTCATGATTACTGAATATTTCTGGGCTCTCATTTGTAATTCTCAGTGCTGGTCACTATCGAGTGCAAATGTAATTGCAATTTCCATTGCTGGTGACAATGAAGTGCAAATGCATTTGTGATTCTTAGTGCCGGTCACAATCAAGTGAAAGAAAACCAGATGAGTTGGTAAGCTAGTTTTGGTTGTGTTTTTCAGACCGTAGTTGCAGTGTTTTCTACAACGCACCACAGCAAAGCGCCATGATCTCAAAGCTGTGTAGCGGGGATGTGTGTGCGTGTGCTGAGGGTACGTTTCCTAAATTCACTCTTTACCACCTCTACTCTCACACATGTGCATTCCATAGCCCATAAGGTCTATAATGTACAGGAATATCACATATTCAGCTGCAGTTTGACCTCAGATTTAAATCTTTGTCAATAAATTAAATTCTGCTTTGGTTCTAAACTTCAGACCCCAATTTATTGACTTAGTGATTATATATATATATATATATATATATATATATATATATATATAATTTTATTATCTTGCATAAATCATCTTAAAAAGCACGTTTCCTTTTGAGAAAAAATATAAAAATATGATGTATTTTTTTTAAAGTATTGATTGAAATTTAATTTTTCTGCCTTAGGTCGCTGCCCAAAGACGAAAGTCACATTTAGTAGGAATATGGAAAGAAATACCCGCATAAACTACGCCTGTTTCTCTCCCATTGTGAACTATGGTAAGCTGACTGTAAGATACAGCAGAGAATGCCCCCAGAGTGTGGTGCTGTTTATAACTGGATGGAATTTGGGTATAGAGGCAATGGACTTGTGTTGTAGGTCCAGGTTACTGAACTGCTTCAGTATTAACTGTATGTAAATAATGTAAGTGGTGTAAGTCACTGTAGATAAGAGCATCTGCCAAAAATAGGTAATTATGTAATTTTTTAAACAGCATATGTGGTCAAGGTCAAAAGTTCAACTGAAGATGGAGTGTTTCGATATTACGCCGTGGTGGGTCACCAGAGTCTTGCAGATTGGTGAGTGATCCAGCCATCCATCACTTTGTCTTTTTTTCCGTGAAGCGTCTCGGTAGGTGTTATTTCCGCATTTACCAAAGCAGAAACATTTATTTTCTGATGCTTTCTCTGTAAAAAGGTCAGGACGTGGCCATCCAGAAAGACGCAGAGCGTTACCTCATTCAGAGGATGTCCTGCGATGAATTTGAAATGAAGAAGGACAAGGACTACCTCATAATGGGCAAAGACTCCACTATTACACATGCCCTGGATGACAAAGGATAGTAAGTTGCTTTTTTGTTTTTTTTACATTTACATTATAGCTAATAGGAATGGTGGATTTGAAATATTAATTTTCTTGTCCAGCAGTGTTTAAATGTTTATATTTAAACATATTTAGGAATCTAGACATCATCTGTTGTGTCTACCTGTTAGCCGATTATATTGAGAGCACTAACTGTACTTTATTTATTCTATTATAATAGCTATTATAATTGAGATTATAATAAAGATTACAGGAATATGGCAGACAGGATACAGGTGGAAGTGTAGTGTAATGGTTAGGGAACTGGACTTTTGGGTTCTATTCCCAGGTGAGCAGTGCTGCTGCAGCCTTGAGCACAGTATTGAACTTGACTTGCTTCGGCATACTATCAAGCATCAAAGGGATTAAATGCAACAAATTTAAGATGTTTATGTCTCTCTGGACAGGAGCGTTTGCTAAGTGCTTAAATGTGAATGTGATGTGAGTAAAAAAAAGGAAGATAAAAGGTCGTTCTTGTGCGTCCGCTAGCTTCAGGTACATTACTAACAACGACATGTGGGTCGAAGAGATTCCAGAGGAGAGGAAATGCAGAGCAACCAAGAATCGCAGGGCCTGCCAGCTCCTCCACGGCTTCATAGAGCAGTACGTGCTGCAGCAGTGTAACATCTAGCCCTTTGACAGTAAACTGGGCTCCTTGGAGCAAGGTTTTAGCATGAACAACCACTCTGAGCATTCAATGAAGAACTAGCCTCTTCTACAGTGACAATAATGTAGACATAAATGTAGCAAAAGCATCTCGGTTAAACATTGTGTGCTTTTATTACCAGTGTGAATACCATAGGAACTCAAGGGCTGCATGTGGAAAAAAAAGAAAAGAAAAAAAAAGAATCAACAACACAATGTACCAATGTCATACACAAGGGGGTGCTGTAAACACAGTATAAAAATGATTCAATAAAACACTAGCTATATTCAAAGCTAGTACATGTGATTTTTTCCAAGATGAAAAGCAATATCTCAGTCTTTTGAGTAGTACGGTGACCAGCCGGGAGAAACCTGTGTATGAACGTCTCACCAGAACAGTCCGTGCAAGCAGCACAAAAAAAAAAATCAATTCTGATGCCACTTTCATGTTGAAAACACAACTCACTGCACATGGTACAATTTCAGATGTTCAGAGCCATCATTTTCAACAAATGTTAGAAGAGAGGTCACTGGAATAGGCTGTTCAGATGACTTGCCATTTTATGTGAACAATGGAACGCTAACCATGGTGAGAGCTGGAATATTATTGTAGCGCTTAGTTCTTGTGCAGTTTTTTTTAATGAAATATGGTAGTTTGAACTACAATAAACCAGTAACTTACATAACTGAAATTGCCAGCCTGAAAATGTAGGCTTGAAAACACAATATTTGCTTCAAGAGGCAAATAATCCAAGTGAATATCACACAAATATATAATATACTGTAGTGAGTATTATGTGTCTTTGAAAAGGATGGAGTTGCCACGATTTAACATTACATTCCAGCATATTGCCTTACACGCTTTCAGCTTCCTTATATAGCTGTACTTCACATGGAAACAATCATTGCATGTTGAATGATATTTTGAAGACAGTTGTGATTGCAAATATGGGGACACCTACAGCATAGATCAATCAGAAAGGATCCATTTTACAAACCACCTACATAGTCCAGGATTCAGGGTTCCTACAGAATTCAATAGCATTTTCTAGGACCTTATTTAAAAATAACTTGTAACAGACTTGTAAATGGTTAACAATTATATTGAAAATACCATCCTCACACTGTAGCCAGTTTATTAGGGAAGTTGCATGCTTTGGAAGACAGAATATTTATGTCACTATATTCATGACATTTCATATTTCTGTTTTTCAGGGAATGTATAGCAAAAGAAAACGTTTTTTTTAATTGCATGAACATCACACACCTTTAAGCACTCAGTGGAAAAGTCTAAAGATTGAGCAAAGCTAAAATTTTCACATTAAAGCTAATTCAAGATTTGTGCTAGCTCTGTAGGAACCCTAAATCCAGTTAAGAATTATAACAGTAATTCCCAGGCTAAATTCAATACAGTGTCTTGTAAAACAGCCTTTAACAGAAATTTTAGAAAATGTAAGCCTTTTTATCCACTAACTCAATATAGCTCACAACTTACAACAAACAAACAAAAAAGCAACTGTGTACTTATTTGAGGTTTAAATAAATGTGTTCTTCGTGTGCTCCACGGTAAAAACTCAGACATGAAAGTATAATGACCACTGAACAGACCTGGGTTCTTTAGATTCAGAACTGTAGAAGAAGAAGAATGAACAAATCAGCATGGTGATGTGAATTCACACTGGACTGAGACGACCTAATATATAAGAGTTGCATGACATAGCCTACAAAGGAAATTCACTATTCTAAATGAAAGAGTCTTCAACATGCAATGACAGTGACCCTTCTTAATTGAACAAAGCTGACCTTGCTGTTATTTTTTCCCCGCTGTTCACAACTTTTAAACAAAGCACAGCAGAAATGACTGCGATGATGCCATTGCAAATACTGTTTTCTGAGCCCCCGATATTACCAGGAGAGAGGGTCTGTCAGTAGTAACTAGGTCATCAAAATAAAACAAACTTATTCCGTATTTGAGCCATGGGTTGGTTATAAGAACAACTAGCATTGTGCTGCATCCATTTTAAAAATCCTACAAATAACTCAAGTGAGAAATAGTAATTACCTTCTGCCAGAATAATAGCAATGATACAATATAGATATAGCATATATAATATCTATATACATAGGTTTATGAGCGGGCACTTTTCCCAGTGTGCCTCACATGTATTCATGAGAGTTTTTCAATGGCAACAGTCACCAATTTGCTGACTATATCTGTGTTGTTCCATGGGCAGAGTACATACAGTATAACATCAAGGCTTGCACCTGAAGTTTGGCATAAACAAACAAAAAAAAGCATAAAATTAGAAAAATAATCTGTAAAAGATAAAAGCACGTACAAAATAAATAAATTAAGAATAAGTAACTTCTTGTTTTTGTACTTTTAGCTTTTTGTTTTAAAAAAGAGCACATAAAAAGTGAATATTGTGCTATAGCTGTTTGCAATAAATACTGCACACTCATTTTCATAAGCCTGGGCTTACACGTCCAGGTCCAAAACCACAAAATTTCAATCTTGACCTGCACACTTGTTACAAATGCTGAAATGCTAGTTATCCAAATTGTGAATTACTCAATTAGACCCATAAGTCTGATAACATAAATGCAGCTTCAGAGAACAATTCAATTTACAGGATATACAGATATGTGTTTACAAGAATAAATATACAACAAAATTAAATGCACAAGATGGTGTTGAAGTCATGTTCAAGATGGCTTACCTTTGTCATGGATAAAATCTGCTATTACAATTAAATGAACAAATAGAGAAAGATCCAGTCTCAATACTGCACTCAGAGTTAAGAGAGAGGTATGAGTCATCCATGTTTCTTTTGGCATTTTTGAGCCAGTAAAAGCTACCAGTTTATACAACATTCTTTGTCTCAGTTGTGGTTCCGATAAGCTACAACTTCATGCATTTGGAAACTCCACGACATTCCATCTCGTTTTTGTCTTTGTTGTTCTCTTTCATCCACACTAGGTGTGGTGTTAAACACTTTGAATATATCTACACGTTTACTTTTTACCCATCCTTCTGATGTAGTGTCCTGATGTAGCTTCGTTATTATGTATTTTTTTAGTTAACAGAAAGGCGTGACCTTCAGCTCAAAGTGGGTTTGCTTCCGGACAACACTGTCAGTAGAAAAACAACAAAGAAAATTTTCTGTGTATTTTTTTTTCACTTCTTTTCCCGGAGAGTTTGGACAGAGTAGATGTGTCTGTATTCTGATGTGCCGACTCGAATGATTAAAGAGGAGAACAAATGTTTGAACCCTGTAAGGTTTTCTTCTGTCTTCAGGTAACCGTACACCTTAAAAGCAGCGGGTTCTGTCTTCACCCGGTGCTCTACTGCAGGTAACGGTACACCTTAAAACAGTGGTTCCCAGAGTCTGCCACCGCCACGTGGCCATCTGACGTGAGAGCCAGGCCTTGGGGTCCATATAGAGGGTCCGCTGTCGTGTTTATGTAGGACAGGAAGGACCCGGAGCTGTCAAACACCTTGAGGGCGACACAGGAAGTTATATTAAAACTAGCCTCACGTTTCAGGCTCATAGCCTTACAGCGCCATGACGTGAGATACGCCTGCCAGAACTCCAGGCATGCGTTTTGTTTATAAACCAATAAGGTTTCTGGGGAATTTGGTTTCTGAGGAAACGCAAACTTGTATCACCGGGGCTCCAAGTGGAGGCAGGTCAAGCCATCTGCACTACTGACCTATAAATCATGGGTTAAACTGGACTTTTAGGGGAAATCAACCTCTCACAAGCTTTCCCAAACAACCTTGAAATTTCAGAAAAAGAAAGATTTAAATGCTAGTTCTCCTGAAGTGCTCTGGGCCCTCTATTGTGAAAAATAATTGTACATTTTTGTGCACCAGTGCATTGGTGGCACCCCGTGGATTGGGTAAGGATAGCTCAGCACCAACTAATTTGGACATGAAAAATTATGGGGAAACAATGAGCAATAAATAAAAAAAATATCTAGATTACCATGACACGCTAAATATACAATATTCAAATTATAGTGTATAAGCATTCAAATTTACACATAATTAAGTTGCAAATTATAATAACTGTTGGGATTGAAGTGAATGAAAACATAAAATTGGAGGACATGTATCTTTGGATGTCAAAAGCTCAGAATAGCTCCCCCTGTAGCTCCCCCTGTATTGTCAAATCCTCCTTGGTCCAGCTCACCTGTATTCGGCTATTGCCCCAGTCAGCGACAATAATGTTGCCGTTGGCGTCCACGGCCACACCTGTGGGGGCGTTGAACTGACCGTTGCCCTCTCCGTGAGAGCCGAATTTGAACAGGAACTCTCCGTCAGCGCTGTATACCTAGGTGACATGATGCAAGCAAACAGGAGTCATTCAACACCCAGAGGAAGCCATGCTCTAATATGACACCATTCGGGTCAAGTGATTCATACAGGATATGACTTAAAGCTCTGGGAACATGATTATGAACAGCTTGGAGAGGAGAGCAGTAAGCGCACATTAAAGGGATAGTTCGGAATTTTGGACATAATGTCTCAATTACGACTTACCCATGATGTAGTTGATTGATGGAAACCATTTTCAGCTAATTCCATGCTGTCCCTTCTTTTGGACATACACACATTGCTAATGCTAACGCAACTCTATGGCAACCAGTAGCATCCACTACCAAACACATTTAAACTCTCCACAGTGCCACCCAAAGCAAATAAAATACGACGACAGTCTATCGGGGGAGCGATACTTTACATTACCTACAAATGTAGTGCTGGCACTGGTCGACTACAACAACAAAGAAGAGTAACAAGTTGCAATGGCCACATTCGCTCCGCCGCCGTACTTCCACAGAGAATATTTGGTCAGCACAAAGTAAAGGATTCAACGATAGTTTGACTTCAAAAATGATGGTATAAACACTCAAAATAACCCCGATAGACTGTCGTCGTATTTTATTTGCTTTGGGTGCACTGTGGAGTGTTTAAGTGCTTTTGGTAGTGGATGCTACCGGTTGCCATAGAGTTGCACTAGCATTAGCAACGTGTGTATGTCCAAAAGAAGGGACAGCATGGAATTAGCTGAAAATGGTTTCCATCAATCAACTACATCATGCGTAAGTCGTAATTGAGACATTATGTCCAAAATTCCAAACTATCCCTTTAAGAAACGTGACACTTGAGATGATGTTGTGACAGCATATATGTAAGGTAAGAGGAATTGCTCTAGCCTTACCTTAACAGAGTGGTTGTGAAAGTCCGTCACCACTATTTCATTCTTGTTATTTACAGCTACAAAGTGTGGACCTTGAGACAGAGTAGTGAGAGAGAGAGAGAGAGAGAGAGAGAGAGAGAGAGAGGAGAGAGAGAGAGAGAGAGAGAGAGAGAGGAGAGAGAGAGAGAGGGAGAGAGAGAGAGAGGATAATTTAGTCTCTCTCTGACTCATTGAGCCGAGGAGGAAAAGGTTACTCAGATATTCCCCTCCCCCAAACTATATACCACCAAACGGGAAAGTGTAGGGCCTATGTTACCAAGGGCAGTACATTCTAGTTGTTTCACTCACATTTCTTTTGCAAAAAATAATGTTCAAGACTAATATCCAGACCAATAACATAAACAGTTTTATCTCAGTGTTAATGTACTTATTTTCCTGTACTAAAATTCTTAATCTAATTTTTTATAACGCACTATAAAATATCTAAGTGGGCTATAATATTATTTCAGCTTATTGCTTTAAAAACAGGAAATGCATACATATAAATATAGCTGGTCACTCCATTCATAAAAGATCCACACATTTTTACTATTTTTTAAATAGTAATTTAGTGTTTCTTAGAACAATCTAATTGAATTTGTTTTCTTAATAATGTCTTTGAAGTTGAATTAAGCTGAATCATTACCGTCATCATCATTTAAATAATACTGAGTGCAGATCCTTCATGAATTTAGTGTCTGTAAAAAGAGTCTGAACTGAATAAATCGAACAATCCAGAACCAACACATCTTAGTAACACTTATTATTAAACAGACCAGCGACATATCACAGTCATCTCTTTAAGTGAAAGACATATCATGTCCACTGAATTCACACCTTATCAGTTTTTCTTATCACAAATAACTGTGGGAAAGAACTGTAGGTTCTGCATGGCACGCTGGCAAAAAAATGTACACGCAATACTTACTGAACGCAGGGCCAGATTTACTAAGCTTTTGCTCCAGTGCAATGTTTGCACCACTTTTTTCTAAAAGAAATGAAAAGGGAAAAGTCAGAAATGAAAGACAAACAACAACAACAACAAAAAAACCCAAGCTCTTTTTCCACGGGGACCCCACTCCTTACATCCCTACAGCTGAAAAAGCCGCTTTTTGCAGTGGTGGGTGAAACCAGCTCCCTCATTGGCCAACCCCTGGCCAATCATGATGCGCTGAATGAAGATGTCAGTGTTCTAAGATGGTTCCTTATTTGCTTACCATGCTCTGCTAACCCCCACATACATAGCATTGAAAGTCCAGGATCACACAGCATTTGGTAGCACAGTTTCACATGATAGGTTAGCGATGCTGCTAGCCAGCTGGATACAGAAGCCATGCAATCAGGATTTTCCAGGCTGGACAATAAATTTGAACTACAACACACTGCTATGACCACTGGACTGAGAGCACCCAAATATCTAACCCTCATACTCATCGACACCACAGCGTACACTACAGATAAAGAGAGAATTAGTCTTTCACCAAATCAAGCCCTTTATCCACCAGCAAACGACAAATACTGTAGCCACATCTGTGTGATACAGGAGTTTTCTTTTCAGAATGAGGAGGTTCTGCCACCAGCAGTCATGTGAATGTGGAGCTAACAGTGTGCCTCCGGTTCAGAACACCAGGTTAATTTGGCATCAGGACAGACAGGAAATAAAAGTGGTTTAGAGGTAAACTGATTCCCTCAAAAATTAAATAATGCAGGCTGTGATCAATGAGACAACACAAAATGACAGAAAATACAAACAGTTGCGCCAGAAGACAGTTGACACAGTGTTGTCCCTTTGAACACTGGAACTGAAACCTGGGTAAATCTGGCCCGACCTCTCATTTCATCACAAGAGGAAGCCCCCTTTCACGCTTCCTTTCAACAATAGATTCCACAACATCCCCTTTTCACATTGTTCCATTGTTTTGTATTTCCTCTTATTTCATTTAAGGAGGATCCCAAATTCCCAATGCAAAACCTGTACTTTGCTATGTACTTTAGGATTATCATTACATAGGTCAAGATAGACTAATCTCTGGTTACAGCTTTGTTATTGCAGATAGACAGAATTTTTTGCATTAAAAGCATAGTAAATATTTCTTTTTAAATAAATGTTAATGCCCTTGTCATTTCCTGTGGAGGACTGCAGAACGCTAGAAAAAAATTCTGTAAATCTATTTCCAAACAAATATAATAACAGGTCAAGTGCAGGGATCCAGTGTATTGTCACTGCCAAGCCACATTATATGTTGGCGCGATACACATCCATTGTTGTGCATGGAAACCTTCCGCACCTGTACCTGCAAACTGACGCTCTGAAGTCCCTCTGGCTCCGAACTTGGTCACCAGCTTCCCGTTGGACTGGAATATGAACACGCAGCAGGCTTTGTTGTCCACAGCGATGATGTGACCATTCCTGTCCACAGCCACGCCCTTCGGCCCCATCAGACGGCCAGCGCCGATTTTATTCTGAGAATGGGAAAGATGATTGGCTGTGTGCTTGAGGACTGCGGACGGTTGGTTACTCACCAGGGATAATTTGAATGATTGGCGTTCTTGATGGTCAGCACTCACCTTGAACTTGCCATCAGAAGTAAATATGCTGACCCATCTGTTGTCGTAGTCGGCCACGATGATGTCACCGTTCATATCCACGGTGACACCTGTGGGGCGCTGGAGCTGACCTGGCGAACGACCTCTGACCCCAAACCTTAGTTTGAACAGTCCATCGTTGGAGAAGACCTGCGTCAGACGACAGTTAAAATTATTAAAATTATAAACACTCAGAGAATATGGTAAACGTTTATCAATTGATTACCAAAAAATAAAGTTACAATGTAAAAAAAAGGTTTCAAGAATAAATAAAATATTGCTAAAAACAAACTTTTTCAAAATTGTTTCAGAATTATGTGACGCTACTAATATCAAATGAAATGTCTACTGAATATATAAATTTCATTTTCATTAGGCTAATGTTTTTATACTCAGAGTATATGTACTACATTACTACATTACTATTGATAAAAGATGCCTCTGTAAACCACTGCATAGAATAAACTACAACAGTGCAAGTCTTATAAATTGAGGGCCAATTGAGGGCTTAATTGGTTAATTTGCCATTAATTACCACAGTAGCCAAGCGCAAATGCAGGTCATGAGGCACTCACCTGAATACATTGATTGTTACTGTCTGCCACCACGATCCTGCCATTGCTGGAGGCAGAAATACCCTGCAGGTTGGTGAACTCCCCCTTCTCCCGGCCACGTGAGCCTAAAAGAATAGCACAGCATGAAAAAAGGACACAAGCGCGAAATGACATCACTGCCATGGCCCTGGGGTGCGGGGCCTGCTTGTGTGTACGCCCGGCTAACACAACGCACCCACTCTGTAGATGAGCTCGTCCTCAATGGGGTTCTCCTTCTTCTTGCTGGTGCTGTACATGCTGGAGGGGCGCCTCACGGCCTTCTGCCGAACGTGCCCGCCGCCCCCGCTCGGCGACTTCACCCTCCGCTTCACGTCGTCGGGGGACTGGGGCACGTCGGAGGGCTTGACGGCGCGCAGGCGGAAGGGGCTGCCGCGCACGGGCTGCCCGTAGAGCAGCAGGGCGAAGGAGAACTCCCCCTCCGAGCGCAGGGTGTAGCCCACCTCGTACGTGCCGTTCTTGTTGTCCGACACCTCGGCGTCGGCCCGCGCCCCGTCGGGCCCCACGATGTCGGCGCGCAGCCCGGCGTTGCCCGTGCGCACCAGTTCCCCGTCCTTGTCCTTGGTGGTGACGGTGACGGACGCGTGCTGGCCCACCAGGGCGTGCCGGAGCCCCTCCCCCGTGGCCACGCTGGTGTGCCCCACGGCTCCCGTGGTGAGCAGGACCCCCAGGTTTTGGATGGAGCGGCGGAGGCCCTCCGTCTCCACCAGGCAGTCCAGGTGGCCGTTCTCGTGCGGCTGCTCGGGGAAGTCGTGGCGGGCCAGGGCGCTGACCCGCTCGCTCATCTGCTTCTGGACCAACAGGACCTCGGTGGCGCTGCCGTGGTCCAGAGCCTGCTCGGTGAAGCTGCAGCTGCTCTGGATGTGCTCCTTCCCCTGTAGCAGGGAGGCCAGCTGGGCCTGCAGCACCTGGGAACCACACATTAACAAAGCAGTGATTGAGACAAGGAACGTCTTTAACTATGGCCGGACATTTTTACAGCCTCTCCATATTTATGAGGCAGTTGCTATATTCTCGGGGAAGAGTCTTTTCAGACATACAGCACCAGAATTGGCATATTGGCATATACAGCACCAGAATTGGCACACTGTAATGGCCATTCACTTTGCACGTGCTTAGGGCTCAGCATCCATTTAATCAGGTTTCCTAAGGTTTCATTTGAAATACTGGCAAGTGCTATATTTTAGAGAAAATGTATTAAATTAGACACATTTCTTCAATGATCATTCTTAAAAAAACATCTGGATAGTTTATAAGTAAGCAGCTGTTGGCTCTTCTAAATATTTCCACTGTTACTCGCTTTCAAAAACAAACAGCAGGAAAGACTGTGAGGTAGAGAGACCAAACAGAGTGTGGCCAGGAAACCCTGCAGCTTTCTGCATGATACATGGGCAGGGAATTCTGGGAAATTAAGAGAGAAGGGGGGGGGGAGGTGGAGACAGACCTTCTGCTTGGCGTTGCAGATGCTCTCCAGGTCGGTGATGAGAGCGCTCTTGCGCAGGTTCAGCGCACGCTCCAGCTCCTCGAAGGTGCAGTTGATCTCGCTCACTGCCTCGTTCTTCCGCTCCATCAGCTGCTTGGAGATCTCATTCACCAGCTCGATGGCCGCTGTCAGCTGGGGGAGTCTGGAAGGGTGGAGAGAGGGGGGGGGGGTCAGGGTCAGCCTATGGGAGAAAACACTGCAAAACACATGCTAATAATAGCGACGTCACCCCTGGCAAGGGGCACATTCAGTCATAAACATTCAGTGACCAGTTCCCTAAGAACACAAGAATATATAATTAAGAGAACAAGGCAGTCAGCCCCACTAAGCTTGTCATTTACATACAGCCTTGATAGTATCCAGTATTGTGCTAAGTCTTGATTTGAACACCTCAAGGTGTTCCATCCACACACCGAAAAGTCTCTCTCTGTGTAAAAAAAAAAAAAGAATCCTGATATAAAAATCTTAAATTAGAAATGACCGTGCCAGGTGAGTAATATATCGGCCTGGTCGGTCAGCGGGTGACTGTACCTGCCGCGGATGGCGTCAAGCTGGTTCTTCAGCGCGGCTTTGTGCTGCTCCAGGACGTCCCGTAGAGGGACGGTCACATGTTCTCTGTGCTCTCCCTCTGTGCACTCCAGACACATGGCCGTCTCGCATGACTCGCAGTAGAACTCCATCACCTGCAGGGGGAGCCAGGGAGCAGGAAAGAGATGTGACATTGGTCCACTCAGAAAAGGTGGGGCCACATTGCACCAAAAAAAAGATTTTACTGAGAATAACTGGCAAAATTAAACAGTCTTTGGCCCTTTTTACTGCAGTGTATTAACTGATATGTGTACTGGTACTCCACATACAGCACAGCACAAGCTAAGGCTCCTATAACATACAACCTAATTTTTGCTGGGTAACTCTGCCTGAGTCTGGGTTACTCTATCCATTGTCCTGCTAAAACAGTAGCATTTTAGTTCAGCCCATGACAGGCCAAAGACTGGGCTATGAGAGATACTTTTACCTCTGGTACAAAGGACATGGGGTCTCTCTAATTTCTGACTTTTAATTTCTTCCAGAAAAAAAGTGGTTTCAAACATTGCACTAGAGCAAAAGCTTAGTAAATCACCCATGGAGCCAGGGTGGCCAGGGAGATTACGATGAAGGTTTTGGTAGCGTACCTTGCCCTCGTGATTTGGACAGCAGAGTGGTGTCCCAGCTGCAGCGGCGCTGACAGACTCCAGAACACTGCAGGCCTCGGGACGGGCGCACTCTGGTCCTCGCTGGAGCACCTCCATCAGATTGGTGATGAAAAAGTTGTTCTGCAGGGCGGCCACGCCCTTCTCGGGCAGAATGGAGGTCTGCCGGCACACGGGGCATGACAGCGTCAGAGACTGTGGGGGAATGTAATTCTGTAGGCACCTGTAGAGAGAGAGAAAGACAAAGAAAAGTGACAGAGAAGGTAAGACAGAGAAGGGCAAAAGAGCAAAATAAAGAGCAAGAAATAAGGAGAGATATTTATTCATTTTAAAAATATGCAAATATGCACAGCCTATGCATTACTTTCCACAGGAAAACATAAAACAGAAGTCATGGGATGTTATCAAACACGTATCCCCTTCTGACTCTGAGAATGTACTGTAGTTACCCATCATTTGTGACTGGACTTAAACTTGCCCATTTTTGACTTGGATCAGGATTTGCAGTTAAAGGGTTAGTTCGGAATTTTGGACATAATGTCTCATTTACGACTTACTCACGATGTTGTTGACTGATGGAGACCATTTTCAGCTGATTCCATGCTGTCCTTCTTGAGGACATACACACGTTGCTAATGTTAGCGCAACTCTATGGTAACCAGTAGCATCCACTACCAAACGCACTTAAACACTCCACAGTGCACCCAAAGCTAATAAAATACGACGACAGTCTATCGGGGTTCATTTGAGTGTTTATACCATCATTTTTTAAGTCACTATCGTTGAATCCTTTACTTTTACTTTTATCCTTAACTGTGCTGACCGATATTCTCTGTGGAAGTAGAATATACGGAGAAGTACGGTGGCTATGCAACTTGTTGCTGTTCTTTGTCGTTGTAGTCGACCAGTGCCGGCACTACATTCGTAGGTAATGTAAAGTATCGCTCCGCCGCCGTACTTCTCCTCTACTTCCACAGAGAATATAGGTAAATTATACATGCGTCAAAAATTGCTAATTGTATAACTGAATATTTGATTTTTTTTTTTTAAACCGTCTAAAATCAAAATGATTACATCGCAATGAATCGTCATCAACAGCATCTTCCCAGATCCGCCTTTTATTACACAACAGCGTCAATGACGTGAGACGTTTGATCAATGTCACAGTACGCGTGAATTTTGTAATATTTGTGTGCAAAGTGCCAACAGTGAACATTTTTCTGTTGAAAAGTCGGTGAAACGCCGTCTCGCGCAGGTTGGAAATTGAAAGTTTTTTTTAACCGGGTATGATGTAGCCAGACTATATCCGGGTAAAATGTGACCAAATTAGGGCTAAATTGACACGTATGCTATCAATTTGAGATTTCCACCGCACTAGACGTCTAGATTCCGGCTTTGGCTCACTGGGAACCGTTTGGAAATGATACCCTCCATGATGGAGACGAAACGTCAGCACTATGTAGGCTACCATCTGCAAGTATAAAATTGAGGAGAAAGGTGGGGGATAACCTCAAATTTTCTGAGGCGCCAGGTCCGCATTCATCAAGAGAGGTAGGCTAAACGAGTTTGGATTGAACTGCAGCAGCCCATAACCTTGCTAATCCCGTCCATCTTGGTCCATTCATTTGCTAATGTTGCATTTGACCAGTCAGAATTGAGGATAGCCTCTTTTACGGTGCAAGCTTTTAAGCGATCGGATTTATAAACCACCAATTCCCCAAACATATCTGATTCAGGGTTAGTCACTGCAAAATGAAAATAATTTATAGTGGAAATACTCTGATTCAGATGTGTTGCACTTAGAAATTAAACAGAAAAATTACTACACTATAGGGCATGTTTGAACAATTGTCTGCATCCACTGCTTTGGGTCTACGAAAAGCACAGAATGAATAAAATTTATTATTATAATTATTATTATTATGTATTTATTGATTTATTTATTTGGATTTCTATCAAAACCTGTGTGGTCCTACAGAGCATAGATATCCTTGTGTTCACAAAATTCTGTTTGCAAATACACTGCCTGGCCAAAAAAAAAAGTTGCACACTCTAATATTTAGTTGGACCGCCTTTAGCTTTGATTACGGCGTGCATTTGTTGTGGCATTGTTTCGAAACCTTATGGAATGTCACAACATTTATTTCCATCCAGAGTAGCATAAGTTTTTGGCTGAGATCTTGTATTGACGACGGGAGAGTCGAACCACTCCGTAAAGTGTTCTCCAGCACATCCCAAAGACTTTCAATGGGGTTAAGGTCAGGAATCTGGTGGCTAATTCATGTGTGAAAATGATTCCACATGCTCCCTGAACCACTCTTTCACAATTTGAGCCTGATGAATCTTGGCATTGTCATCCTGGCATATGCCCATTGATGGGATAACCTGGTCATTCAGTACATTCAGGTACTTCGCTGACTTCATTTTATTGCTGCATAATGTTGCTGAGCCTAGACCTGACCAACTGAAGCAACCCCAGATCATAACACTGCCTGTAATTATTCATCAACTGTTAAAAACATTCATTGAAATCATATGTTGTTCCATGAGGCACAATCTCTTCACATGCAAAGATGAAGAAACGCAGGGCCAAGTTGCATTAAATAATTTAGGAAAGTTTGGATAGCATTGCTTTGGAATAGAGCTAGTTTATTTAGTGTGAGCTACGATATGCAATATTGTTAGTTGTAACTTGGCCACATTTTGATATCAAGACTTTTAAAGGCAGGCCTAGTTTTTGCAAGTTGGAATTAAGAATTTATGGACAGTGCTATGTAGACTATGCGTGAGTAACTTGGCTTTTTTTTTAACGTCGTAGACGTTTTTGATCTGATAACACATACCCCAATAGTACCCCATATTAACGGCGCTATCCAATTATTAAGACGGAAGGAAAGAAAGATATAATTTGGATTCAATGGCCCCTTTTCTTTTGTAATCTTAAATTTTAATTTTCATCATGCATAGTGGGAGCTGTGAAATGTGATCCCTACCCCTCACATTTCTGACTTCTTCACTCAAACTGGAGCACTGGTGACTTGGACCTGACCAGACTCGAGTGCCAGTAACATGAGACTCGACTTGGACTTGAGGTTAAATGACTTGGACTTGTCCTATCTCTGGCTCTAGTGGTGTTTGCTTACCATGTTAAATGCACTTTATGTAAATCACTAAAAATCTCTGCCAAATGACTACATTGTACATTATAATCTGCTCTGTGTTCTGTATGTTCTCTGTATAAACATAAAACGGCAGGTAAAAATGTGCAGTGCAGTGAAGACACATTGAAAAACTGGGTCTGGGGACAGCATGGCAGTAAATAAATAACACGAATAATTCACCAAATTAAATTTGTTTTTGCAGCAAAATGGCAGTTGATGGTTTTCACACTGATTAGCTGAAGGAAAGGCTATCCACATAACAAAGAAAACACGTAAGTCATGATATATTTTTTTGAGAGAATAGTTGTCTATGGAAAAGGCAGACATAATTCAAAAACCAAAGGTGGAACAAAAGGTGGTGTGCAGCTGCAAACATTTCAGTCCTAGCTTTCACAAGCACTGCTAGCACAGTGAAACGGCGCTTATACACAGAAGCCCTTCTTTTCTCCTGTACTAAAAGGAAGTGTCGGAAATCGGAAAGTAAGTTCGGAGACATTCTCACTGACGGACAGTTTTATGTTGTCTAACTCCTTCCCTGGGTGGTATAACGGTTTGGGAATTGGGCTTGTAACTCAGAGGTTGTAGGTGCATTCCATTGTACCCTGGAGCCAGGTACTTAACCTGAATTGCTTCAGTAAATATCCAGCTGTATGGACAGTGTGTAAACATGTACGCTGTGTAAGTCGCTCTAGATCGGGCCTTCTGACAATAAATCATGAAATGTAATTTAGGACCTCTTTAAGTGTGCAGTTTCTGAGATTAAGGGAAAGGGAGGTCAGGTTTGGAACCGGCCTTGGTCAGCGCAGGCTAAACCAGGCCTGATCCAGGCTGGATCAGAACTCTCAGTACCTCTCGCAGAAGGTGTGCAGGCAGGGCAGGACTTTGGGGTTGTGGTAGTGGTCCAGGCAGATGCTGCAGACCAGGAACTGCTTGTCGATCTGCCGCACCACTGGGCTGCTGTTGCTGGTCTCGTGCTTGGCCATGGTGAGAGACATTCAAAGAGGGTGCCTGAGGCACAGACACCGGTTAACCTGCAGAGAGAGGGGCAGCCAGTCAATTTAGGCCTTCAAACCTGGATATGTGGACTAATTAGCCTATCAGCAACTTAAATTAAGCTTGTAAGGGCCTGATTTAGTAAGACCTTTAGCATGTGCAAAACCGTTTAAGACACGCAAAACTAATAGCACAACCAATGATTGGTGCAAAGCAAATACCATGACCAATCATTGGTCATGTTATTGGTTTTGTGTGGGCTAAAAGGCTTTGCACATGCTAAAGGTCTTAGTAAAGCCGGCCCTAAGTGTTGAAACAAGCCAAAAACTGTCTACACTGTGGCCATTCAGCACTTCAGTTTAACAGCCCTGTTCCATCGTCTCCATAACCAGGAACATGGCTATCACCATGAAGTATTAAAACCACAGAGTCTTCTTTACATAATCATCAGGCATATGGCGCCAAATGTGTATAGTCATCTGGGTGATTTTGGGTGATTTTCCTCCCCCCTTTACTCCTTCTTGGCACACAGTGAAAGTATGTACTGACAATGCACTTCCAACACATCATTCTTTATGCAGTAAAAGTGTATCGCTGCCACATCATCAATTCAGGACAATCTGGGCGAGAGCAAATGTGCCCTCCGGAGCTGCAGTCACTGTGTCACAGGGAAGTGCACTTCCAAGCGCTGATGGTGAAAGCAGGCAATGGGCGTCTAGTCAGCCAGTGTAGTAGGTCTTACGCATCGAGGCAAAGCGGCCCCTCCCAGTTGAATCCCTCCCCGTCGGCCAGAGTCGGAAATGGCTTGGTCAGGATTCTATTTCCGAACGTGGGGCTCCGCGAACAAATACTGCATGCTTTGGACACACCGCCTGGCAGTCCCAGCCATATACGTTTACATAGTAGCTATATAGTTATTTAGCCATGTGCTGAGAATAATTCACATTGCAGCACTGAAAAGATAGAGAGGTCCTTGGTATATAATAATGTGTATTTGATACAGGTTTAAAAAAACACACACACAACACAACAAAAACAATGAAATGACACAATATATGTCGGTGACAATGGCAAAATGCTAATATCCACAGTTCCACACAAAAAGCAAAGGGAAACCCTACACCAAGGCGCTACAGGGACATTTTACACAGCGTCCTGAGAACAAGCGTGGACGTGTGAGAGTAAATATTCCCCCGTAAAGTGTTTTTTTTGGGAGGAATGATTTTCACTGACAGTTGCGACTGGAAATGGTGCCAGAGGCCTCGTCATTGTTGCAAATTCCTTCCTGTTTTTCGCTTCTGTTGGGTTAAGAATGAGTGTTTCAGCAACTAAATCGCAGCGGCATTTTCTCCTGTAAAAAAAAACTATCACCATCACTCACATAATCTTGAGATCACGCTAGGCTTCCGTGTACTATAATTGTTGGGGAACTGGGCTTTTAACCCCAAAAGGTTGCAGGTTTGACTCCCAGGTAGGCTACTGCTGTTGTGCCCTTGAGCGAGCCACTTAACCTTCAGCTGTATAAATGGATATGTAATATGTAAATATGTAAATGTGTATGTAAAACATGCAAAGCGCTGTGTAAGCCGCTCTAGATAAGAGCATCTGCTACATGCCTGTAATGTAATATGCAAATGCTTCATTTGCAGCACAATAGCAGCGGCGAATATTGCGGCCGCACACAGTGAGTGAGGGGGTGGATGGAGTAGTAAGGATGTATACACCTCTGTTGAGGTGCGTCGACCAGCATACATTCAGATGGCGAGCAGGGAGGCTTAATTCTGCTGCTCGGCTCTTGCAACCACATAAATCAACTAGACACAACAGTAGTTCAGTACTGCTCTACACTCACTCTTTGGGAAACGTGCGACTAAAAGAAGGTGGTTTGAAATTTTGCCTCTGTCAAGACCATTGGCCTGTAACTTAAATAGATTTTTTATTTTTATTTTTTACATTTTTTTTACAATTGTTACCTGCTGCTCTGAGTCTGAGCATAATTGCTTTCGGAAGGGAAAAATCGAGAACGAATAACCAAAGTGAAGGTGTTAAATGCTTAATCGCTGCGCCCACTGCGATGATGCGGGAACCAGAGCAGCTCTCCATCAGTGGGTCAAGAGGAGATTTATTATTTATTCCGCTGGCATGCAATCCTCCATCTGTGCATCTGTCATGCTGAACAATTATGGGAACAATTCAATTCGGGTTGGCTGCCACAATGCAGCAACCGACGAAACCAGCAGAACAGACGTCGTGTTTTAGCAAGCTAAATGCTTTCCTTACGGGCCCTTTTAATTATACATCTCGCTGTCTGGATTGTGTAACCGGCTAAAAGCTGCGATCGACTTGCACGTCTCTTCCTCGTGTTGATTTCCAAAGCCCTTCGCTCTGTTCGCCCTCGACTGTCAACGCTCTGAGGCGAAGATCTAAAAAAAGATTTTTACATACAGCTGTTGTTCAAGTGGCCTTGTCTTCTGAAACGGCGCTGTGATTCTCCGACATAGCGTAGAGACAACACGCCCGAGAGCATATCTCTGAGGCTTCAGACACGTGCCGGAACCCCTGATAGGTTTATTTTAGGCGTCACATGACAGTGAGAATAAAAACGACCAGAACAGCCCTATTGCCCGCAGATGCACGCTCTTCTAACCTTGATTCTTATTTTGTATTTGTACTTCAGCTGCAAGAGACCACAGACAATAACATCACAGACAATTAACCATACTAATGACTGCATTTGAAGTAGGGGTTTAATGCAACCATTGAAATTCAAACAGCAATTCAAAAATTCAAACAGCTATAAACTCTGTAATTATCACAAACCCCTCATAATTTCCATTTGAATGAAAACCTATTTAAAAACAATGGAACGCAAATGTAACAACTACACACTCAAATTATTTGACCAATTAAAAGATTGCAGAGCGCTCAAAAGAAACCGATCCCTCGTTTTCACAGGATACATTTAGAGGAAAATTAAGCGTACAGACTTTAGAATAAACATTGTTGTAACCAATTTGATAAATTGCACTGTACGACTGTATGGTCGTGGTACGCTCAATTGAATGTGACAGAATGAGATGGTGAAGGAATGAGGCCCTTTGTAGCGGCATTATGCAAAACAGCCTGATGATGTCGGTCACATCCTGTCGGCTCACATCCTGTTGCTGTTGATTCTGACAGTAGCCCTGACCGTGCGGAAACAATATCAAAGGTGGCGAATGATGAGGCCTCGATCGTGGGGGAGACACTGTTGCTAAAAATCTCAGATCTTGGCTTACTGATGATGTTCTGCCATAACATAATGGCTGGCTGTGAATACCTCACAGAGAGAAGCCAGATACTGCTATTTGCGCTAGTTTTATAGCATTTCTATTAAATGGATGTAGTTCTAGTAATGTTTGTTCTAGTAAATGCGGGAAGACAGGGACTTTGCTACTTTGAAGTTACTTCTCCCTTTAGCATCAACATTTTACCTGAAAGAGCATCTGCTCTTCATTCTCTAGATAAAGATCGATGCTCATTATCTAGAGAAACTTATAATATAGGAAAAACAGAAGTTCATTCACCTCGGCAATGAACAGTTACATTGCAGTTTGTTTTTTGGCAGAGCAACTTACAAATATTACGACTTGTTTAATCCTTTGACAGTTTCTGCAGTTGGAAATTCACTGAAGCAGTTGGGATAGGCGGCAGTGTAGTATAATGGTTAAGGAACTGGACTTGTAACCGAAAGGTTGCAGGTTCGATTCCCAGGTAGGACACTGCCGTTGTACCCTTGAGCAAGGTACTTAACCTGAATTGCTTCAGTATATATCCAGCTGTATAAGTGGATAAATGTAATAAGAAGTTGTGTAAGTCGCTCTGGATAAGAGCGTCTGCTAAATGCCTATAATGTAATGTAATTAAGTACCTTGGTCAAGGGTACAATGGCACTCTTAGTACAATGGTCTTCTTAGTTACGAGACCAGTTTTTTTGCATTTTTCATTCTATGTCCTTAACTCACATTAGTATTTTCTCATAAATTGCTTTAGACTTGGACCCTCTCCAGAGATATGGTGAAAATCTTTAGTATACCCAGGACTGACTAATGATATAACTGCCACTGTAGTCAGCTGTGCCGTGAACATAATTTTTCAGATACTAAAAGCAATGACTTTTGTTCTGTTTTGTACTGTGGAATATATCTGTTATGATTAATTTGTTCTTATGGCATGGAAACTATAACCAAATTATTTCCCTAAAGGGATAGTTGCATAATATCAGCTGGTGGCACGCTAGTTGCTGCACTAAGCAAAAGCTTGACAGCAGAGGGTACTGTATGTAGGCTATATGTAAATGCTGTATTTTTTTGTTTGCTAGCTCGTTAAACTGGTACATTGCCTTGCTTGATAATACATCAGTTGTTTTTTGAATCTGCCTTGGCTAAATGCACACGTTACAATGCAATGGATAGATAAGGATGGAAGATGCAGGAGATGCTGATTACGTGCTGCTCGGCAGAGTTGCTATTGGCTGTTGGCCCGGGCAGTCCGGATTGGATGCCAGACCGCGTGGCATGTCACCGCATTAAGAAGCAGCACTTGAGCCACCTGCGGCACAAGAGGTTTTTGACGGGAATCGCACTGTAAGACACCTTTGTAAGCCCGACATTGGACACTGCACTTGCTTTTCCGTGCGTTCGGTATGTACTTCGGTAATCTTTTGTTCTGTATTCAGTGTTTGGCCTCAGCACAACCCTGCCGTTGGCCCAGTATTCCTTTATCAGTGCACATCCAGAGCCTGTCATGCACCTGCTTTACAAAGCTTCTGCCTGCTTCCACCTGCTCACACACCCCCGTGCTGCTCTTCCTGTTTCATCAGATAATCCTCTCCGTTCTCCCAGGAGAAGAGCGCACATATCACAGGTACGACATTTCACAAACTCTTCCTCAAAAAGCAGCAGCTATTAAAAAAACCGCCATATTGTCCCTCGTAATATTTGTCACCCACTGACCGCCCCCCCCAGAATAAAAACTGAAATAATGAAATATGAACTTGAAATAATACACAAGAAAAAAATCCCGCCGTTCCTAGAGCGTTGAGCATTCCTGTGCACTACGGCGAAACGCCCTGACGGGATCGTCATGACGACTGGGATTCACGATGGCCCCTTCTGGCCCCAGTTGAATCTGAATGCGTGCCCGCATTCCTCTGGTCTGTGAGAAATTCTTGCACAGCGCAGACACTGCTACCAAACAAGCAGGATTATACGCTGGTGATAGTAGTTATCGTGCATTTGGCTACTTATGACTCTGCACCACAGTGAACTACCTTTTCAAACGCGGTCCTGGACTGCCCGGCTAGAGTCCAAATTGGTCCCTGGACCGTGAATAGTGCTATCAGTGATTTTAATCCAAAACCAGGAGCAGTGCCACATAATTTTACTTGTGAGAACTGTATGATATGTTGGAAGAACGCACAACATCCTGTAACTCAAGTACTCTCATATAGGCGTCGTATCTCAGTCATTTTGCGATAATTTTGGTTCTGGGACCAACAAGTAGAGGACAACAAGTCCACATTCTTTACAGGATTAAATTAGTCACAGAAAACCCTATATTTTTATCTAAATATATACTTTGTGTTTGACAAACATAGCAGAGACACTCCTCAATTCAGTTTATAATACCCAGGTTAGACAATACAAAGAAAGCACCACCCTTAACCACAGGCTATACCAGAAAGTAAATCTTGAATAACCTTACGGTTCTAATCACCATAAAACTGTAATGAATTTACAGTTTAATTAAAAAAATTACTATGTTAAAAAATTAAATAAAGACACTGAAGATATAACTAAACATAAATGTATAAAAATAAAAATGTTTTTGCGGAAATTGATTATTCAGCCCAAAGTGCTGGACAAAGCAAATCTAGCTTGCTGGTTTGTTACTTATTATACGGAAACACAGCTAAACTCTTTCAGGGAAGCAGATTTTCTACAAACAAAGCTGGTATTAAATCTGTGGAAATGAGTCTGGAAAAGACCAGATAAGAGGACAATGCCCACTCTGTTTAGAAAGAGTCATACCCCCAGATAAGATGATATCCTTACTGAAGTCCTTGAAAGCGGTATTTGACACAGCGAAGCTAGCAAAAGCGCTTTCAGTAAACCCACCTGTTCGTTATGTGCCCGCATGGTCATAGCCCACTGTCACCCAGGCCATGGCCCACGGAGAATTAATCCCAAGAATTAAACTGCAAACACATTTCCGGTGCGTTATAAAACTCACCCATTACAATCAACACCACGTCTTTTCCTGCTCTGCGTTCACATGCACGCCAGCTCTCGTCCTGTTCTCTCCTGTTCTCATCCCTCCCTGAGGACGTTTTGGGACTCCCAATCTTTCAGTCACTCCTCTTATTTTGACAGGGCGTACCAGAGTGTCCCAGAGCTTTGCTGCCTGGAGAAAAGCACTGTTGGTGTCTGTCTTTTTCTGTCTCCCTGTTTTCTCTATATCTCTCTGGCTTTCGTTCTTTCCCTTCAAAGCGGCTGTCTGGGGGAAAACCGCTGTCTGTTCAGTGCCTGCCTGCCTCACTAAGCCCTACCCCTGACAGGAAGAAAAATAACACAACAAAAACGGAGGAAGCCTGGAAAAGGCACTCCCAAAATTCTCCTGCCCCCCCTTCTCCCGCCCCCCCCCCCCCCCCCCGAATCTCTGCTGGCCCTAGTGGGAAAGCACAAACAAGGGACAGCAGCCTTCGCAGGAAGCACCACCTGTCTCGTGTGTATTGAAGAAAAAGGGGGTTAAAAGAGACAGAATGAGCAGGCAATTAGCCCCTCTCAGGCTCAGCCCAGCCCAGCGGCAGCCATCCCCACAGCGCAGGGCAGCTATAACAATGGCATTCCATCCCGGCTTCATCCCAGCCCACTGCGCTCGCTCCTTCTCTCTCTCTCTCTCTCTTACAGACGCGACACACATGGAAGCATTAAAAAAAACATGCGGTCGCTCACGGCTAGGTAGCCTTCTTTTTCCCAAAAGCCCCCGCGGCTCCGCAGAGACGCAGTACTTACAGCCGCAGTAGACAGCTGGTGATTTTTCAGGCAGCCCCCATTGTTGTTTCTCGCCTGGCGAATTACAGGGCCCAGTGAGCAGAGCCCTTTCACTAGCTATCCACACCCCCCCCCCCCCCCCCTTTAGCTGAGCGTTCCTGTTCCCCCCGTAGTCGCCCCCCTCTCCTGCCCCTCCCCTTCAGGCCCCCCTCCGTCCCCCCGCCACAGGCTCTGAATGGGAGCAGCTGAACAGTGACTTCAGGAAGCGTCAGACTGAGCTCATGCTCATGCTCCGCCCCATCCTCACTCTCCTACTGCTGGACCTGTCAAGCTCCTCCCCTGGCTCCGCCCACACAAGCCACTGCAATAGGTCGAAGGGGGGTCCTGCTTAAAAACATGGATTGGTTCAAAGAGCAGCTTTGCCTCCATGCCTAATAATGTCAGTGCTGACAAATAGGTGGTGGTGGGGGGGGGGGGAGGGGGTGCTGCAGTTTGAAGGGGAGAGGGGGAGAGAGAGAGATATAATATATATATACAGTGCCCTCCGCTATTATTGGCACCCCTGGTAAAGATGAGTAAAAAGGGTTATAAAAAATTCACCGTTTTGTGAATTAGCTTAATCTCACACCCTCATCAAGAAATAATTATTTTTAACAAAACCACGTGTGCCACAATTATTGGCACCCCTGCATTTATATATAGAATAAAGTAATCATTTTTAATATTTCATTGCATATTCTTTGCATGCCATAACTTCCTGATGTCTGTGACCCAACAACATCAAAAGACTCTTGATATCTTATTTTCTGGTACTCTTACAAGCGATACTATAACATCTTTGCATTTGAATGGATCTCTATGGGAATTGGGGGGTGGGACTAGATGTAGCTGTAACGTAACCCTGGCTTACGAATCTAATTAAATGAATGAAATGGTAAGTGCCAGAGAGGTTGTGATTATGCAGGCTTATGATTCTGTGGACCTTCCGAGACCCAGCACCAAGGACAACCCCATATTAATTTTGGATGAAAAGTCCAGACTTAGGACAAAACCTGATCTCTGAAATCTCTCCCGATTCTGACAAACCCGTCTCTGTAAGGCGATACGTTCAAGGGCGTTCTAATGACCACGGCGTGTCCTGCCTGTAACAAGGCAGCTAGAGCTAGAGAGCCAGTCGCTTTTCATTTGGAAATTAATCAACCTCTGCAACCTCCTCTCCGCCTGCTCTTTCCCCGTGCGAGTGGTTCTGGCAGCGTCACGTCGTTTCACGCTACATGTCAACTCGCGCTACCAGAGGAACAGCACATGCTCCAGTAACCATGGTCAGTCAGTGTGGAGGAGTAGCCTTTACTGTAGAGAGACAGGACGTTTCTGTGTGTGTGTGCGTGTGTGTGTGTGTGTGTATGAGTGTGTGGTTTTTTACAGATAGTTTAATTTAATTTACAAATGTCTGCATAATAAGCGTTATTCACCATTTTCATGAACTGATGTTGGATTAGTGTACATGATGGCTGTGTCTCAAACGGAAGGCAGCTCCCTCGTTGCCTTGCTGCCTTACTGCCTTGCTCCCTTTGAAGGTACCTCAAAAGGCAATGAATTTTGGACGCACTTCAAAGACAGGATGATGTCACGTGAGATCAGTGTTTACGGCTGTTCATTACGCTATGTCAGCTTGCTAGCAAGTTAGCCAGCTAGTTACTGGAATGCTCACAGAGGCTTAAAAACATCAGGTACACTATTCCAGTGTATTAAATAATTAAAATGCAGTTTTAGATATAACTAGCCGACAACAAATTATGGCGTTTGCTGCGTATTCACACTGTAAAAAAGCTCCACTGCTGCTGCCGCAACCACCGCTTCGTTGTTTTCGGCCACCATTAATTTAATGGAAGTGAGAAGCCTGAGGTAATCGCAAAGACTTATGGGATATCATACTCGGAGAAGGATACATGAGAAGCTGCCTTCAAATGCTGCCTTCTAATGCACCTTAGAAGGCAGCATTTTATGCAAAATTTCTAACGAGACACGCCTCAATGCCTTCCTGCCTTCAAATGCTCCGAAGGCTGCATTTTTGCCGTTTGAGACACAGCCGACATGTCTTGCAGGTAACTGATTGATTGGAATGTTCCCAGGTGTGACTAATTGTGGGCCTATTTAAGATCAGCTGGGGGAGGTGATCTTTTTTGTAACTAGGGCTGTGTTTGGAATGGCTCACTCATTCAGTCACTCCATAAACACTACATGGGGAAATCGACATAGGCCACTAGAGAGGGATTCAGTGGTTAAAAAAGGAGATGATTTTGGACACGACTGTCTGAGCAAGTTACTTAGCAACGCGCAATGCTTGCGTGCTAGCTCTCATCGGCTAGGTGAGCAAGCATGCAAGAAACAATAAAAAAGTGTTTCGTTTTTTGTTTGTTTGTTTTGAACAAGGGTTTCTTGACTCATTGTCGGTAGATGGCTGGCTAGTTAAGTTGCATTTTCCATTAAATGTAGCTACCAATAATTGTTAAGTTCAAAAATAATAAATTACATTTATATTTACATCTATAGACCAGCATCTCTCCAGTGATGAAGTAGTGTACATGGCTTTTACCCTACATTTTGTGGTGCATTGTGGGGGCTATTGAGTGAAGGATTTAGGGTGTCGAATTCGATTCGGACACCCTACAAATGGCCAACCCCCTAAATAGTGCACTATAAAATGTATAGGGAACCATTCCGAACACAGTGCAGTATGGTAGCAAAGCTTTTGCCTTCTTTACCTGAACTGCCAAAACAAATTTGATGCAAATGCCCTGATAATATGTAATGTCTCAGTGCCTGAATTTCTGGCCTGTTTGTAAATTAACTGTTTTACATTTGAGCTCCGGTAATTGTTTAAATCTTTGGTTGTCCGAAGAATCGGGCCATGCATGGCGGCTCGGTCGCCACCACAGCTGCAAATCACTCAGCAGATATTCCGCCATGTTATTATGTCACATTGAATGATAGAATAGTAGAATAGAACAGTAGAATCATGAGTATGAAATTGGAAAATATTTGACAAGAGTAGCTACACCTTTACAGGGTATTAAAAAATGACAGGACATCACCAGCGTTCCTCTGTTCTGTCTCTGCAGCTTATGAGTTTTGAGTGTTTGCAGTTTCTGTGGGGCCATTTTAACGCAAGCAGGTGCAGGCGCAGGCTGCCACATTCTGTTACAGAGAGTTTAATTGCAGAATCATTAACAAGCAAACGAGTTTGCCCACGCGTGTTTCCAAGCAGAGGATCAGAGTTTACACGAAGCAAACAGAGCTGCTGACCCTGCCAGTCGCAGGAAAAGACAGAGTGCTCGGAAGGCCAACACGTCATCTTTTCCCGAGTAGAACAATGTCTGCATTCTCACTTCTCTACGGTTCCTCGATTGATTGTTACATACAAGGCTGCTGTCAGCTCGCTATGAAAACATTCCAGACCAATGAGCAGTACAAATACTGGCCATCCTGTTGTCTTACTTTACCAAATTATTACCATTCAGTCTGTGACCCACAATCCACGTGCAATAAGCGATTGTGGTTGTCTTGGTAATTCCTCAAACACGAACCTTCCTGGGCGTTGACGAATCAATTGTAATTCAATGGACTTGTTTATTAAAATATAGGATTTATTTATTTATTTAGTATTGTCACCTTTGACTCGTGAACTCGGTATCGCTCACGCTCCGCTCCTGATCTGATTGGCTTAGAGGCCTCCTGTGGGCGATGCCCCTGCCAACCGTCTGGTGCGTGGCACGGCCCAGGCGAAGCAGCAGCGACAGCACACGCAATCTCCAAGCCAATCAGAGAGGCGCCCGAAACTGCTCACGGGAGCTAGCTTCTCTCACACAATCCATTTGGACAGAGCGGCCAGTTTAACCAATTTTATCTCTTTTTCCTGGAGTTTCCTGTTCATAAATCTGTGTAAATTATCCTCGTACAAGTTTAAAGTATCCCCACCGACAAATCATTCTTTGGCTATACAGCGAACAGTGTTGTTGAGTAATTCCTCTACGATGCATACATTCACAAAGACTTGCAAAACACTGATGGGATCCATTTTGCCGACTGAATCAACTTCAAATCACATCTGTCGGTAGAACAGGCAGCAGATGGGAGCAATGTGCTAACTGCCACATGAGCCTCCCCAGCAATGATTGACAGCAAAAACACAAGCGCAGGTTTCTTCACCCAGCCGCCAGTTTCAATATCCCAGTGAATATATCAGAGGTGGATTCAGCATCTCTGTGCTGCACATAATCCCATAAAAGACTACTCTCCTTTCTGAATTAAAGTATGTGCACAGCTCGGAGGCGGTTTATCTTTTTCTAAATGAAAAACGGGCTTCTTGTATTAGTTTCAATTAGCGTCTCATCACAAGTCACTTTCGGCAGGGTAGAATTTAAGCTTGCAAAGCAGGGCTCATACTGTGAGCAGACATCCATCCGTGGTTAATCTGTGAGGACTGACTGTGCTGCTCCATTGTGCTCCAGGAAAGAGCATCCCACCTCATCCCATCCCTGTATCCCTGTCTCTGTCCTCCGGTTCCAGGAGAGAGAATCCCATCCCATCCCATCCCTGTACCCCTGCCTCTGTCCCCCTGCTCCAGGATAGAGCATCCCAGCCCATCCCATCCCTGTACCCCTGCCTCTGTCCCCCTGCTCCAGGAGAGCGAATCTTATCCCATCCCATCCCTGTACCCCTGCCTCTGTCCTCCTGTTCCAGGAGAGAGAATCCCAACCCATCCCATCCCTGTACCCCTGTCTCTGTCCTCCTGTTCCAGGAGAGATAATCCCTTCCCAACCCATCCCTGTACCCCTGCCTCTGTCCCCCTGCTCCAGGAGAGCGAATCTTATCCCATCCCATCGCTGTACCCCTGCCTCTCCGGTACAATTAATGGCCTCTTTCCATCCTTTCTTTATATCCGCCATGGCGGATTAGCTTCCCGTTGCATAATTTAGCAAGATGAACTTTTTTCCTTTAACAAAACACTTCCAGTACAGACAGAAAACTGCATAAATTATGATTCATACTCCACTCTCTGCCCAATTAAGCTCTTTAATATGCAGTGTTTAATATTTGGCATTAAAGTTAAATTTTTATCACCGGCGTCTTAACTGTGGCGGGCAGAGACGCTCGAGGGAGAGGGGCGATTGTGCCCATTCCCGCCACAGGCTCTGAGGCTCGATCCGCGCATTCGCCTCCGGTCACATATTCAACACTGTAATGAGAACTGAAAACTGAAGTTAGCCCACATCTTTTTCACTCATTAGCAGTAATGTAAGTACTGTTTCGCATAACGCAGTTTAAGGCCCCACAGCAAGGTTGATTTTGGAGGAAGGGCAGGGAGATAACCGCGAACAGACTCTCTCTGACTCATCACAGCGAAGGTGATGCTTCTCTGTCTGCCACGGGCGTCTAAAATGGAAATCAGCTGTATGACAGACGGCGCAGGCGTCAAAAAATATGGGAGCTGGCCCACCGCTCAACGAGGCGGGCTCAGCACACTTTACCCACTGATGAACCAATCCATAGCCTGAACTATTAAAAAAACATGTTTAAAAAAAAGAACCCGAAGTGGTCCTCTTGACCCGTTTTGAGATGCGCGTTGGTTGTTCAGAACGCGGAGGTAGGTCAGAGTGTTCCAGAGTGGTTCTCCTCCTGCGCTATGCTGCGTTCAGCAGTGTTAGGACAAGTCGAGCATTTATTCTGAGCCGTTTCATTAGCGCTGCCTCTCCGGAGCCCCGCGGGGCCGCGATTGCACACCGCCTTTCGTAGCTATGCGTGTACCTCGCCACGCAGCGTGACGTCAGCAACCGGAGAGAGGTTTAGCTGCAGAGCTCGTGGGGATGGGGCGTGGGGGGGGGGTTACCCATGGGTGAGCAGATGGGGAAAGGCAGGGGAAGAGACAGAAGCGATGTTAAAGCACCTGCTAATTCATCGAAATTTACATTCATTGGGCGCACATTACCTGATGAAAGTGTCCAAACTCAGTGTGAACACTGCAAAAAACTACAAAAATAAAAATCACTTGCCTTTATTCAGCAACTTGGTAGTAACTGCAAGGGGAGAACAATATCCAAAGCGAATCAACAAGGCCAGCATGAAAGATAACTGAAATAAGAGAGGCGAGGAATAACTCCCCAGAGCGGCCTTATCTATGCCCATCAATTCTCATTTAACATCCCAACTGCTCCAGTTGGCAGAATAATATTGCTTTGTTTTGGTTCTTTCTAGTGGATCACTGAATAGTGAGCAGAGCCTCTCGTTTCCTGTGATTAAAAGTATAACTGGCACATCAGTCATGCAGGACAGGATTGATGAGACCTGGGATTTATCTTCACTACAGCCCTGCTACAGAAAACTGCCTGCATTTAGTATCCCTGATTCTATACCCCAACCACAAACAGGTGTGAGCCTGAATGTGTGTGTGTGTGTGTGTGTGTGTGTGTGTGTGTGTGTGTGTGTGTGTGTGTGTGTGTGTGTGTGTGTGTGTGTGTGTGTGTGTGTGTGTGTGTGTGTGTGTGTGTGTGCGCACCTTACAGGCCTGTATATGTGCTTGTGTTTCTGTGTGTGTGTTCATGTGGGGGTCTGTGTGTGTGTGTTTGCATATGTGTATATGAGAGTGCGTGTGTGTTTGCATGCGTGTCTGTGAGCGTATATAGGCTATGTGTGTGCATCTGTGTGTGCGTGTGCTTGTGTGTTTCCATTTGCTTTGTTTTTGCCAGGCTTCGCCTCAACAGTGCGGGGTGCAGATCCCAGCAGGTCTGCACATCTCCCAGATCTCTTACAGGGCTGGGAATGTTCCGGTAACGATGTTCCAGCAGGAAGTGTAAAGTGTACAGGCAGGACAGAACAGCAGCAGTGGTATGGGGGGGGATTAGCGTGCTGATAAATACCCAGGTGAGAAAAGGGAAACGCAAACAGCAGCGCTGTTCCTGTACCTGTGAGGCTTAGTGTCGTGGGGGCGGGTGAATATGACAGCCCCATCTCTCACCCACGGGCACGTCCTCACCACGCCGGTCAAGGCCACTGAAGAAGTGGGACAGAGGGAGGCGCACCAGACCACAGCTCAGATGATATGGGAGCGCATTCGTACTGCGCAGCATGCATGACCGCACCGATATATTCGGTATATACAGTATGGGATAATGCAATATTTAGGCATGTCCTCGTTTCGGCAAGGAAGGAAGGCGTGGCCGCGAGGAAACCCAGGGAAATGAGCCTATGGGAACGGCATATAACGTAAACTCATTTCTGTACAAAAAGCCAACAATGATCGGTAACCCTTAAAACCTCATGGCCTTGGACACAAACACATAAACCCAACGCGCAAACACGCATGTGCGCACACACCCCTATACCAAGGTCTGTGTGGGTGTACAAACGAGCCACTGCTCATAAAACCCTAGCCTTCACAGAAGCGGAGATGCACATGACGGAGAACTCTTTGTGGCTGTTTCTCGATTCAGAGCTCTGAGCGGTAAGGCAGAGGGCTGTGCCGTGATTGGCTGCTTCACATCTCACTGTTTACACATTTAAAAGGGCAGGGCACACGCCACGGCATCTCCCAGAGTCCCATTATCCCATGAATGAAAATCATCTTTAAAGCTGCAGTCTTCTGGTCAAGGCCAGCTCTGCCGGTGAACTCTCCTTCCCAACGCTGGGGAAGGGCTGTGCTTCATGCACTGATTACCCATCAGGCCCTGCTTTTTTATCTCACTGGCCGTCATTCTGAGCTAACGGCTACAGCTGCGCGGCCCGTAGCCTCCATGGCCAAATTTAAGGTTTCGTTCGTTCCTTGATACGACCTAACATGGCTCTGAAAGGTCATCAGGAATCTGGCATCAGTGCGAATTCAGATACAGAGAAGAGAGCCAAATGCTAAAGAGGGGCTTTAAGGGCGGGACAGCCCAGCTATAGGACCGGGATGGAGGTGCAGTGGCACATGAACAGCAGCACCGCGAACTATACACTCTCCCTGCAATGACAGGCTTTTTTTCAACACTAGAAAAATGAGAAACTGAAGCACACATCTGTGAGGTTAACACACAAAAGGATAGTTACAGACACCCAGTCCTCCCCCAGGCGTGATGGGGAGTAACAGTATTTAGGGCTGTGGAGCTGTGGGGTTGTAACCGAGAGGCTAGAGGATCAGATCCCAAGAGATGCACTGATGCCATTGTACTTTTTCTCTGCTAAACGCTATACGCTGCGAAGCGAAACATCTAGCTTTACTTTAAGCATAAGTACGAGCTTGGCACTGTGGAAGATATACGTACAGTATATCTGCTGCATACATATGTGATTTATTTTCTTCTTTTGAATGCTACACCTGCAGGTGATGTTCTCTGTGCAGGCAGCGCAGTGCAGTACAGAAACCCTCTCTCCGCCCGTCGCTGGAGCGCCCGCTTCATTAATCCACGTCTGTCCCTGGTCAGCACAAACGCGGAGTCATCCATGATCAATGAAGGACACTTCACTGTCACGTCACCGTAGATCACGCGGATCATGAAACGGGCCGTTTCTTAATTACATCACCCACTGCGCCACACCTTGGAGAAGAGCTTTCTGTTCCTCACCGCCAGAATGACTAACCATACAATTATACAATCTGAGGTGTGACCAGAAAGTAGCATGTGCCTAGCCATTTAAACGAGAGAAAAAACTTTGGCTGGCCCCTTTAAGAAAAGAAGAACGTGTGCCAGAATAGCTCATCTTGCTCCAAGCTGTGCTGAAAAAACCTGCATGATGCTATCGCTCTCCAGTGCTAGCGCTCCAGCAAAGATACCCTCTCTGGCTCCAGCTCTCTGCGGTCCACAACATTCACTCCTCTTATTCCATCAATTCCTCAGCAGAAAGAAGGGATGTTCTTTAAGAACCTGCAAGCGGGGAGTTGGTGCATCCCTGGACAGATTCATAACTGTTTTCCCTAGACGAATGCTGAAATTGACAGGAGAATGACAGCGATAAGTAGCAGACATAGGGTAAGCGAAGGTAACGCGGCACAGTGGGTAAAATGGGGCCTTGTGTTATAATCCCTGTCATTAGGTTGTGTCCGTGAAGCACATTTCTAATGCCTGAAAGCAGCTGAAATAGCGTCAGTCAGGGTAAATTAGACACAGGCAGAAGAGAAGCATCTCCAGCCAGAAGCTGTGGGCGGTTATCATCAGGTGGCAGTTATGTGAGAATGTTTTTTGTCAACATTTTGTGCACAATAATTACAGACAACCTACAAGGAGACCTCTGGTGATGACAGTCAATGTGGAAAAGTACCGCGGCGGTGTCGGCACAGTAGAGAGGGAGAGAGAGACGGGGGGAGAGAGATAGAGAGAGGGAGAGAGGAAGAGAGAGGGTGGGGATTAGGGGTGTGCCCAAAGCCGAAATCCGGAAGTGCACGGATAGTGGGTTGGAAACGGATCCGAAGTTGCCAGTTCATAATTCGGATGCGGGAAATAATTAAATTGCAGCAGGGAAATCTTTGATTCAGTGCCCACCTGTCTGTATGCCTCTTCTGAACATTACAGAATTAAGCATTGGATTGTTTATTTGTTTATTAAAACATTAAAATATATCATTAGGGATGGGCCATGTGACTCAATCGGCAGTCCCTGAAACTACGGATACTCAACCTATATCTTTAACGTGCTCGCTATAATCGAACAGTGTGCCTTGTTTATATAGGCCTATGTCAATCTTGTGAGAGCAAAAGAAAAAGAAACAAAACGTCAAATGAAGAATCTCAACATCTTGCATGCAAACGATATCCCTTTAATTCTGCTCGCTTGAATTTAGCTGCCATTAATCTTGACACTTTTTCAGAACGTAAAAACACCTTTTAAAAGAAAGCAAAAGAACAGCTAGAATCAGTAACCTATGTCCCATTTTGAAATGTCACTTACTGGCTATCAAAATCGTTATTGTATTTATTCTAGTTGTGTTGTTTGTATTTTTAAACTGTACCGACCGTCCATTCTCCCTCCGTATTGCTGCGTAATCAATTTCGTCAATTTTGCAATTCCATGAGCCCAAACTTGCAACGCAATTAATAAAATGAAAATGTGATGTTTTACACTGCAGAAAAAAATTGTAATTTAAATTTTCTTGAATTAAAAGCTTTTCAGGTGTTCTAGAACTTTTTTCATTTTGAGTGTTTTCTCAATAAATCATTAGGCTATAATCCTTACGTCTTCTTGAATTTTATAAAGCATAATAATAATAGTAATGATAATAATATTACTATACATAATCATTTATGTAGTCAAGTTCATATAGTAAAATAAAACAATAACAGAAAAGTACAATATGACATCACAACAGGCAGAAAGGGCTGTTCAAATGTATAATTAAATGGTTTGATATTTTTATAAAACTGCCTTTTCATTCTGAGTTGATTATATATTGTACCTCAGATTTTTTCCAGTTCTTATCCAAAATTATTGTTCAGTGTCCCCCAGTTAGGGGGTGGGGGGTTCAACAAAAGCTACCTTTAACAAAACAAAACAATAGATAAATAAGTATAAAGTACAGAAGATAGTTCTTATAAAAAGTTTTGAAAAGAAAAAAAGACAGTGAGGGCGGTGAATACTCATAAATTGCAATAACAATGAATTTTAGACTAGAAAAGATAACATTTCCTATATGTAACACAACTTCCTGTCGAAGCCACGCCTACTTCCGGTTTCTAATCCGAATACAGATACGGATACAGATATTGTTAATGGTTGAACAGATACAGATACAGATAGTGGCATCGCTGCACACCCCTAGTGGGGATGGAGAGAGAGATGGAAACAGACAGCAGTATCTACTGGAACACATACGGCCTCATGGTGCCTGACAAATGCATTTGCTCAGCACAATGTACGCTAACCTGAAAACACGTTGATCTATGTTCCGGACGTGTCCTACGCTCACATGGGGCACCACACACTCTGTGCTACTGTACCAAAGGTCAGGAGGCTTTCCGACACTGGAGCACGCTCTATGCCTTGCATTAGTCCCTTCAGTCAAGCGGGCCATGATTCTCCCACAGCAAACATGCAACAATGTGCATATATCGACTCATCCGAGATTGATGGTTCTGCCTCTGTCTGCCTGCCTGCTCAAATTCATATGGAAATTAGAGCTGCGTTTCCCTCCTTTCTATGCTTTTATGAGGCCTTTCCTGCGAATGGCAAATAAATAACTGAAAGCCTCGAATATATTTGTGTCGAGATGGACATTTTAAATTGCTGGATGGCAAAATGGATCTGTCCAAGACGAAGGATTTACAGCAAAATGAGCGCCGATAATGTGACGTTTCTTTCACATTACTGCAGAAAACGTATAACATATTATATTGAGTAGAAGCACTTTCATTAAAAGACATGACCAGCCTGACCCATTTCTTAATGGGTTGGCTTTACAATTAAACTGACCCAATGGACAGGTTCCCAATGCACAGGTTCTTAAATACCTTAAAATTGCTTTTGACAACTGTCTCACGGGACGAGTCAGTAACAAACCAATGGAATCACCATTATTATATCAACATCCTTCTTGAGCAAAAACAAAATGGAAAGAAATGTCAGATTGAGGACTAAATTACTCACTCTGTTCTTTCCTGTACCAGCGAAGGAGTGACACTGGCCATTGGAAATGTGAAACAAAGGAGTTCCAGTGAGGGAACTCTGGATTTAACAATGGCCGACACGTAACCTTCAGTGTAGTCTGTCATCTCGGTTTAATTATACTATCTTTGAGTCCTAATATTTTCTTTCCTTTGTTACCCAATGTTTCCAGAAAAGGACGCAACAACAGTGTGCTTGTGTGTCCACCCCTTTTTAGGGTGAGCTGTATCACAATTTGGGAAAATACAGGATAACCTGAGAATCATGAGCATGAAATAGGGAATACAAAGTAAAAGGTTAATTAAATCCTTCATTTAACTGCTAGGCTAATAAAACTGCTAATTCAAAAATTTCCAGTTTCTGTTTTTAATCAATAGCATTACTTTTGTGGTCCCAACATAAAAATAATTTTAATTATGAAATTGAATTAAGACTTTATCATTTTACCAGCAGAAAGAGGGTCGCCATAATTTCACACGAAGCCTTGGGTTAGAATAAAAGATTATAAGCGTCATTATAAATGAGTTTTTTTGCTCCATAGTTAGGTTCACTGGGGTTACCAAGGTAATGGTGCCACATTAGATTCAATTAAGTAAAAGGAAGCTGGTCACTCATTGATTATATATTCAAATAATGTTAATTGCACATAACTAGCAAGGGTTATGGACACATAGCATCATAGAGGAAAGTTTTTGGTCTTCACTAAGTCCAAATGCCAATACTGGAGATGCTGTTATCATTTACATTTCCATGGATGATAAAGGCACTGTAGATCAAATTTCTCATCTCAGAGTGATTGAGTCATGTACTGGAGTATGATGTTGTACTGGAAGCACAAACAATAAAAAATAAAATAAATTGAATTGGTATTTCCTGCCAATCAATCAGCTGTCTGCATGGTGATGCTGAACAGAGGCGGTCGATGAAGAGGATTGGCTGCCTAAGAGACGAGCTGCCAAAGGTCAAAGGGTAAACTTCCTGTATGAACCCGACAGCACCTAGAGGCCTTTATTTCTCCGCTTTCAAGATGCAAACCCCATGACCTCCTTGTCATGAGTCCACTCCATTTTATCCCATCAAGCTTGACCTCATGGAGATAACAATAGATTTTATTGGGTTGGACCACGAGGACGATGAATTATTTTCAGTTTTTCATTCAGCCTGCGATTGAAACCATGCATTTAAACAGTCAGGCCACGCTACTCAAGTCTGGATCTTTCTCTCGCTGTGGAAAATAGTGATCTCTTCACGAATCTGTAATTCTAGTGATTTATCAATTTTCTGCAGCAGATAAATTGGACTGTGAAAACATTGCTAATGCAGCCACCAGCACAGCGCAACACACAATTATCCGCTTTTTTAGGCGGAGAACACTGTGCCACGCTTGGGGAAATCATGTTTTGCAGGGATCAGCTAGTTCATTTATATGCTGTCCTATTCCAGAGTCATGGGATTTATGCCCCAACTATCTAATGTAAAAATGAGTGAAGAATTCTCATCATCCCCATAGGCTCAGTGTCAGTACCGACACTGTTAAATGTCATCCTATGGCACCCCATCTCAGCACTGGAGGAGAGATTTCCAGGCTTACTGAGGCTGACTCCAGATGAGCAATGCTTCCATATTCACCAGACCTCTGCCGTCAATAAAGATCCCTGCCCAATAAAGAGCACAACCCATTTCACAGCCCCCAAGGCCAGCGCTCAGCCCTCATTACAAGCACCCCAGCTGCTGCCAGACACCCCGAAGGACACGCACAAGATACTCTGTGTATGGAACAATGCAGGGCCTTGGTGAAGCCAAGAGCTGCACTCTTAGGCTGGGAGTTCAAAGGTCAAGCTCCCCACTCTGCAACAGTGGCATTCCAGCTGAGCCAGCTGAACATTCCATCCCCCATTCTGCTGCCCCTGGCAACCAGTTAACCCCACTCTTCCAAATACCTGTACCGAGTGATCCAGCAATGGCATCAGCTGTGATGTTATCCGTTTCCTTTGTGCTGTTTAACATCCACTGTTTGTCCAATTGCTCACTGTTTTCCCAGCAAGTTTGGGCGCCATGAAGTTTGATAACCTGAGCTCTTTCTTTCCTTCTTTCATTCTTTCCTTCTTTCATTCTTTCTTTAAGCAGGCTTCATAGATCAAACAAGAAGTCCATTCAACACCACTGTAAAGAATGGATGCCTGCTGTGATTGCCACTCAATGTGGATATATTCCCACTGCATATCAGCACCAGGTTGGATCATGATGATGAAGCACCCTCTTTTAAAAGCGCTTCTATGAGGAACTACCTGAGAAATCATCTCTGATTCTCTAAATGACACACGTGAAAGTCACATGTTGAAATAGCCAAAAATTGTACTACTTATTTTTATTATTTTCCCATATTAAAGTGTCATTTGCTGTAAAGATATAATCTGATTTACACAATCACCTCAAACCTTTCCTTGGAAGTCTCCAGTTGCTATCGAGGATGACTGTAATAAAATAATAACTGCAACCACTCCGTCTTCTTTAACCTCTGTGTTACAGCTACAGTAGAGATGTATCCTTTATTACCAGCATCGGGTGGTTTCCAAGTGACAGATCATGAGCTAATGGAAATATAATTTAGCAGCAAAAACGCCGGGCCCTACTGCATCATTAACCTTACTGACAGCGTCTGCAGCAACCAGAGTCTGAAAGAGTTACATTCCGATTTCTCCTCCCCGTCTATTACAGGTTTAGAAACCAGGTAATGAGCCATTAGGGTCGAAACTCCGTTTTCCCTCAGCGATCGATGTGCCTGAACCTGCAGTGGCAGCCTTCGCCCGTCCAGGAAGCGCGTCCCTGATTAAGACCCTGCATGCGTCCAGGGCTGCGGGTCGCGGGGCCATCGGCCTGACGCATTACCGACGGGCGCGCGGCAGCGAGCGGGCCGGAGCTCCGCGGACACGCAGGCCTGACCGCCGCTCGCGGGGACCTAGCCGCCGCCACATCGCCTCACCATGCGACTGGGGCACACGAGCGCGGGGTGCGTGCGGTACAGGCTGGCTCTCATTTCACACACCCAAAACACAGCATCACTGCGCCACACCATGCAGCAGTCTGACGGAGAGACGCAGAGCGACGCTACTTTCGTTCACAGCGACACAGTTTACAATTTTAGTCTCACAGTTGCTTTTTTTTTTGTTGCTGTCATTTGGAAAATATGCAGTATATGTATATGAATTTGGACATGGCAGCTGTATTTGTTGTAAATGAATGCAGACTCGTTTTCCATGTACAGTTATTGGCAGAGTGTGTGTGTGTGTGTGTGTGTGTGTGTGTGTGTGTGTGTGTGTGTGTGTGTGTGTGTGTGTGTGTGTGTGTAAGTGTGTAAATGTACGTGTGTGTGCTTTTCTGTTTGGAACTGGCATGTACTGAAGAAGCAAAGAAAACCAGATCACAGCAAAGACAACTGACCACAATACAAAAACACTCCTAGCAGAGAATTCATCGCGATCCTAAGGAAACGAGGAGCTCGTCGCAGGATGCCTCTCAATCGGGCACGCTCCCCGGGAGCCCCAGCTCTCAATCGGGCACGCTCCCCGGGAGCCCCAGGAACGAGAGAAAAGTCCCTCCCGCACACGCCCAGCCCAGAGACCGCAGTATGTCACACCCTCCCCAGCACGCAGACGCTCACAGCGCAGGCACGGAGCGAGACGAGCCCGCAGGAAAGGGAAACGGACAGACAAAAGCAGGCGCTCGTTATTTATTCGCCCTCTCTTTCCCTCCATTTAATACAACGGCGCACCGCCGCAGCAGCGGGAGCTAACTTGCGGTCTACAATCGCGCGCCCCCCCACCCCAGATTCTGGGGATAACGGCTGCCGGCGGAGCAGAGACCAGACCCTGCCATGAATTATTCATCCTTCCCATAAAGCATAAAGACGCGGCGCCCCATCCCGTCACGTCCCGCCCGCCCGGCCCTGCCGGGGCTAGGCGCACACACGGCACGGCGGAGAGGGGAGAGGAAGGCTGTACTCACTGGAGATTCGGAAAGGGGCCGTTAGGACGGAGTTAGCATCCCGCGCAACGGAGAGGGCGGCAGGTAGTCAGCGCCCCGCATTCCCCAGAAAGAAACAGAAATCCAGGCAGAAAAGCAGGGAGCTGAGTGTGTGTGTGTGAGAGAGAGAGAGAAGAAGAGAGAGAGAGAGAGGGAGAGAGAGTGAGCGAGAGGCAGCGAGGAGATTCATGGTATTGGCTGTGCAGTAAGTGGGAGGAGACACGGCGTCCAATGCCGTGAGGGAGGTGCAGAACAAACGGCAGCGGATACCGCGGGAGCGTCCGCCAGCGCACGCCGTGACTGTGGACCCAAGGCCGGCTACTGCAGTGGGGTTTGGTTTCCGCACCCCCCCCCCCCCCCCCTCTTCTCCCCTCCTGAACGTTATAAATGGCTTGGAACAGACAGCCTTTTAACCGTCTGCCAGGTTTAAATGAGCAGTGAATTGGGAGAAGGGGATTTGGGGTGGAGGATCACGAGAGGATTCCACAGAGAGATGGAGGCCCTGAGTCTGAGGCATGAATTTGGACTGTGACTTGGCTGCAATGAAAAGTGCAAATGAGTCACGCAGCTCCTGTGACGCGTGTTGCTGGTGCGCTGGGTAGAACCCCCACTGTGCGCATCTCTATTCTGTGAAAGCCTCTTTTTTCTTGGGGGACAGTGCAAAAAAAAGAGGTTGCTTTTTTATATGCCTAGTCAGAGGGAAGGCGGGCGGGAAGGAGTGAGAGAGGGAAAGATGTAAGAGGAGGGGGAGAGGTGGGGGGGGGGGGGGTGTGTGTGTGTGTGTGTGTGTGTGTGTGTGTGTGTGAAAACAGTAAGGGAACCCTGCTGGGATTCATGTAAACCAGCAGACCAGTTACATCAAGCATGTGGGAGAGAGAGAGACAGAGGGCGGGGCCATGGTGGGGGGGGGGGGGGGGCACACAAAGCTCTCATAAAATCTATAAATACCCACAAAGGAACCGGGACTCCTGTTGCACTTTAGCGCTTCCTTGTTGTATGCTAGCCTCGCATTCATCATTTATGCTTCCCATGGAAAAGTACTGTGAGAAAAGCGTGGAAGCACAGGCAGAAAAAGGGGGAAATGGGTATTTTGTAGGGAGGAGAAACGAACACAGCTATGCTGACGAAGAGTGTGTGGGGTAGGGGGGGGGGGGGGGTGTTGGTGGCTACAGACAGTCATCTCAGGATTTTATTGTGAGAGGCTGCGGTTGCCATGGAGACTGCATCCAGCGCCGCAGAGCCCAGATGGCAGAGGAGCCGACTCTCCCACCGGCAGCCTGTACAGTAACTGAAACACACAGGTGTCATCTGTCTCTCTCGGCTGAGTCAACCACAGAATATCACCCACTGCAGGTGAGACGCACAAAAACATTCATTCTCGCCGTGCAGGTACTGCCTTTTTTTTGTGTGTGTTTTAAAGCTGAACACGTGGGAACTCTATTAAGTGATTTCGCGAAATAACCAGCTTTGGCTAGCGCACATTCTGCAAGCTTTGGCTCATTTGGCATGGAAATTTAAAAGCCATCTGAGGGCAATTAAATCCAGTTTTTAAGTAAAAAGATGTTGATCATTTTGGGGTAAAGGGAAGCCAAAACCGATAAACTGGGTTTTTGCCAGGTGCTGATGAATGTCGTTAATTCTGCCAACAGTTACTCCGTGTCAGTCACTCCATCAGTCATTTCTGTGGGAATGATCAATCTGGGCTAATCAATAGAAGAGACATTGCACAATTGAAAGGAATTATCTGGCTTTAACCTAATCACTGGCTGCGTGAATTGATTCTTATCACATGACACAGAGCCCCAGGTTGCATATTGGTTGGTCCCGCACTGTAGTCATTACCGCCCCATGATGTCACAAAGGAGCGACAGCATGGTTCCATTCAATCATCATAATACTTCTAATATCCCTTCAATGGTTTTTTTCCCCATGTGCCAATCATATGCAGTATATTAGTATACATATACTAGAGGTAGAATGGAAGTAGGCTGAGCCCTATAGCCTAAATATCACAGGTTTTAGCCTGGGCTAGCTTATGTCATTAGCAGACTATGACCAGCAGTGGTACACAGTTGGTGTCAGGTTAGCCTACCAGGGCTAGTGTGGGTCTAAGTTAGCCAGGATTTAGTGGTGCCCAATGATGCACAGGCTGCCATTTAATACGTTTCTCCTCCAATCAGTACTAGCTCTCCTGTAGCACTGTGTGACCCATAAAGTGTGAGTTACAGGTCGGGGGAACACAGTCAGCAGTACAGCAGTGACTAACAGCAAAACACAATGACAACAGCAGCCCAATAGCAGCACAACTGCTAATAAAAAAATGTGGAGAAAGAAAATCAGAAACAACACACAAAGAGAAAACAGTGAATCCTTTTTCTGAGTTTAAGGGCCCCTGCACCAGACACTACTGATTCACACCATGGGCAGCACAGCACATCTTCCACCACAACCTACACATCAACCAGAACAAAATTATTAAAGCATGACCTGTTATAAAGCAGGTGTGTGCTCGCTTTATCTTCCTCATAGCACTGCCTGTATCCTCTTTAAACTGGTTCAAATCTTACCTACAAGATAGAGATTACTTTGTAACCATTAATAACTACCAATCAGAACGGACTACTCGGACCTCCGGGGTCCCCAAAGGTTCCATCCTCGGTCCTCTATTGTTTAATTTATATATGCTCCCCCTCGGTCAAATCTTTCAAAGGTACCAAATGTCATACCACAGCTATGCGGATGATACACAAATTTACCTGTCATTTACTCCTGACGACTACAACCCTATTGACTCTCTATACCAATGCTTAAAGCAAGTTAACAGCTGGATGTGTCAAAACTTTCTCCAGCTAAACAAAGACAAAACCGAAATTATTGTTTTTGGGAGCAAAGAACCGAGACAAAAAATAGCTCTCCACCTTGACACTCTTGGTTTGCGAACAACCAGGCAGGCCAGAAACCTAGGTGTACTCATTGACTCTGATCTCAACTTTGATAACCATGTCAAGTCGATAACCAAATCCGCCTTTTATCATCTTAAGAATATAGCAAGAGTCAGAGGCTTTATGTCTAAACAAGACCTAGAAACCCTCATTCATGCCTTCATTTCAAGTAGGGTTGATTACTGTAATGCTCTCTTCACTGGTCTCTCAAAAAAGTCCATTAAACGGCTCCAACTTATTCAAAACGCTGCTGCCAGGCTTCTTACAAGGACTAAAAGAAGTGCACACATTACTCCAATCCTTAGATCATTACACTGGCTTCCAGTCCGCTATAGAATAGATTTCAAAGTGATGCTAATAGTTTATAAATCACTCAACGGCTTAGGACCAAAATACATCTTGGAAATGCTCAGGCCATATAAACCAAACAGATCTCTTAGATCTTTGGGATCGGATCAGCTCATTGTGCCTAAGGTTAAAACAGAAAATGGGGAGGCAGCCTTTAGTTTTTACGCTACCCATAGCTGGAACCTACTACCCTACGACCTTAGACATGCCTCTTGTATTATGTCTTTTAAATCTGGTCTGAAAACTTTGCTCTTCTCACGGGCCTTTGACTGAAATTCTGCTGCATTGTACTGCATTTTATTGTACTTTTATTAAGCCCAGCCGGTATTTTTAACTCTATTGTTTCTTGTTTTATTTATCTTAGAGTGTTCCATTAGCTCCTGTCTGTCTATTAAAAAGACAGAGGCACTTCTATCTTTTCTTTTATTCTTTTCTAATTTATTTATTTTTAAGCTTATTTATCTTTTAAAGCTGTTTTATCTTTTATTTATTTTTTATCTTTTTTTTTTTTCTTTCTTTTTCTGCACCGCATATACTTAGATAAATACTGTTATCTGATGTTCAGTTGTTGCCTGTTATCTGTTGAGCACTTGAAAAGTCTATAAAGTTGGGCAAAGAAAAAGAGGCCGTAGTGCGCTCAACTTGAGGCCGTAGTGCGCTCAACTTAAAAGTTTGATTAAAAGTTTGATTAGTGACCGACGGGTCCGTCACTCTGTGGAGTGATTCAAACTGTGGAGGCTGTATGCTGCTCCCACCCATGGGCTAATATGTAAAAAGAGGCCGTAGTGCACTCAACTTGAGGCCGTAGTGCGCTCAACTTAAAAGTTTGATTAGTGACCGACGGGTCCGTCACTCTGTGGAGTGATTCAAACTGTGGAGGCTGTATGCCGCTCCCACCCATGGGCTAATATTTTTACAAAAGTGCAGGCACCTGCAGCGGAGCTGGCAGGTATAATATCACCCAGAGAGAGAGAGGCTGTACGGTGCGTAGCAGATGGCAGGTAGCAGGCTGTTTGTGGTAGGAGTGTTTGTTGGGGTATTTGTTTTGTGGGCCCAACCAGTATTGCGTTTTATTATAACTGTTTTAACTTCTTATTAACATTGTTCAATTCTAATTTACTTTTTATATAATGTCTTTCTATGTCTTATGTAAAGCACTTTGAGTTGCCTTGTGTATGAAAATGTGCTATACAAATAAACTTGACTTGACTCTATCTGCTCTCTGTCCTGGGACACCAGCACAGGCCTAAGTCCCCCTCATCAGACCAAAACACATTCATTTAGCATTAGCGCTTTTACTTTACTTTATTTAGAATTAGCGTTTTTACTTTACTTTATTTAGCATTAGCGCTTTTACTTTACTTTATTTAGAATTAGCGTTTTTACTTTACTTTATTTAGCATTAGCGCTTTTACTTTACTTTATTTAGAATTAGCGTTTTTACTTTACTTTATTTAGCATTAGCGCTTTTACTTTACTTTATTTAGAATTAGCGTTTTTACTTTACTTTATTTAGCATTAGCGCTTTTACTTTACTTTATTTAGCGTTAGCGCTTTTACTTTACTTTATTTAGCCTTAACACTTTTACTTTATTTAGCATTAGCGCTTTTACTTAAAGGGATAATTGAGACATAATGTCTCAAATTACGACTTACCCATGATGTAGTTGATTGATGGAGACCATTTTCAGCTAATTCCATGCTGTCCCTTCTTTTGGACATACACACGTTGCTAATGCTAACGCAACTCTAAGGTAACCGGTAGCATCCACTACCAAACGCACTTAAACACTCCACAGTGCACCCAAAGCAAATAAAATATGACGACAGTCTATCTGGGTTATTTTGAGTGTTTATACCATCATTTTTGAAGTCAAACTATCGTTGAATCCTTTACTTTGTGCTGACCTATATTCTCTGGAAGTACGGCGGCAGAGCAAACGTGGCCATTGCAACTTGTTGCTCTTGTTTGTTGTTGTAGTCGACCAGTGCCGGCAATACATTTGTAGGTAATGTAAAGTATCGCTCCCCAGATAGACTGTCGTCGTATTTTATTTGCTTTGGGTGCACTGTGGAGTGTTTAAGTGCGTTTGGTAGTGGATGCTACCGGTTACCTTAGAGTTGCGCTAGCATTAGCAATGTGTGTATGTCCAAAAGAAGGGACAGCATGGAATTAGCTGAAAATGGTTTCCATCAATCAACTGCATCATGGGTAAGTCGTAATTGAGACATTATGTCCAAAATTCCGAACTATCCCTTTAACTTTATTTAGCATTAGCACTTTTACTTTACTTTATTTAGCATTAGCGCTTTTAGTTTACTTTATTTAGCATTAGCACTTTTACTTTACTTTATTTAGCATTAGCACTTTTACTTTGCCATGTGTCTTGCAGGGAATTCCGTCCTGTGTCCCACTGTGCCATTGACCCAGATAAAACAGTATAATTAGAAATTAATTCACATTTCAAATCAAATCAAAAACCTTATTTAAATCGCAAATTTGTGTTTCAAATGTCCTTTCAAAAGGACATTTTCTAACCCCCTACAAATTATAACATTTCATCATATAGATGAAGGGACTGTGTTGTTTTTTAATGATGATACAATGGCCTGGGTTGTTTTTTTGAGTGTCATTGACGTGTAGGCGGACACAGAGCCATTGAGAGGGTTTTATTTTTACACCCAGTAGCCACTGTTGAGTTCCTTTGCCAAGGCGGTATCGCTTTTTATGGCAAAATCAATGTGCCTTTTTTCTCTTTTGTTCACATGATGGTCTCAAGACTTTTTCTGGGGGGCAGAAAATTGATTTTGATGGTCAGATTTGGCGGGACAATGAAATGAACCGTCATTGATTTGTACTGCAGCTTCTGCCTCACTGACTTAACATTTCATGTCAGCCCTATTTAAAAGTAAACAATTTGACAATATTTTTAAATGATTGAATGTTAATTTACATTTTTTCTTCTGGGCCTTCTTGGTGTTTGCATTATTCAGCCAGTAAATCATTTTTTGTTTATTCATCTCCATACCACAGCTTTTCTACTATTTTATTGCCTTGACTCAAGTTTTTTAAGTGTCGTTTTGTAATACAAAATGTATTCTTACTTTATAATTAAAAGTGTTTCATTTTCTGTAGTATTACCCTGTTTACAGCAATATTTCTACATACAGTAACTCCTATTTACTTCAAACTGCCCATTACGATATGTTCAGTTACATTTCAGGACCATATTACAGCCAATGCCATTTTCTTTTTTTATGCAGAGAACAACATGGGTGAAAATGTTACATACAATTGTACTACAGAAACAACCACGATGAGTCTGAAATGTACCCTATCATTTTTTCTGAGGCAGTGACCAAAATTCAGGAGTCCCTGTTCACAGCCTAAATAGCAAGTGTTTGGAACCTGAGCCCCTAACCATAGCCTAACTACTGTGTTGTTTTGGATTACGTACATCATAGGTTATTTTGTTTCTGTACGATATTATATAAGAAAATATTTGGTGCTAATATTCAAAAATTTATAAAAACCCATAAATGTTTGCAATTATTTTCCGGATATGGAAATGTAAACCAAAATATTGGTTTCTTCTTCTAATATCCAAATAGTTTGTGTTTAATGAAACATGCATAGGAAGTGCAATATCAATCCATGTGGCCACCTAGTGGTGTAGAATAGCATGACAATACAATGACTACTGTGGCAATTGTATTCAGTGTGAGGAGTGACTATAGAGTACAGAGCAATGCTTTACACCAGGGGTGTCAAGATCCGGTCCTGGAGGGCCGCAGTGTCTGCTGGTTTTTGGTGCGTTTAAGCACAAGTGATTAATTTAAGTCACTAATTGGCTAAGAAGTCCACACACCTTGTTCTCAATGCTTTAACTGGGTGCTGATTGAAAGGAAACCACAAATACCTGTGACACTGCGGCCCTCCAGGACTGGAGTTTGACACCCCTGCTTTACACCATACAAAAGTGATTCGGGAAAATGACAAAGTTTGACAGATGGCATTTCAGTTCCACGTTGATTTAAGATGCATCATCCACATATGATATTTTGTCTTTGCTGTTTAAAATGTTAAAACACAAGATGGCTCTCTGTAGCCAACTGGTCACAAGTGGATAAGCTCAAACTTGAAATTACATGTAGTTTCATTAGAGTTATTCTGATTGCATCACTGTGTATGGCTTGTTTAATTTTTTTTTATTTTTGATGCTCATACTGTGAAAACACCGAAGCTCAATACTCCCTATAGTCTCTTGGGTGTGCCCTCCACCAAAGATTATCTGCCTATTAGAGGCTTGGCTCATATCAGACTTCTAGATTGGCAGGGCATCTTGATGCAGGCTGCATCTTGTTCTTCAACATGCTCAATCAAACCTCAATAAATTCCATCTATTTTTCCATTATTCAATCATCACGTACAAGACACCTTATATATTTGCAGATATTAAGTCAGGCTTATGTCATTGGGGTTGGGGTCAATTCCATTTAAATTGAGCCAATTCAATTCTTAAATTGAAAGTCACTTTATAAATCAAAATGTCATTATCCAATTCATGACTAAATTATGCATTATTTCCAGAATCCTTCCTCTACCCGGTTTCATAATTTAAATTCAGATATTATATTTACTTATAAACTGAAAAGCTCAGTATCAATGGTTTTACTGACCAGACTTGAGCAGACCTTTGTCCTTTATGGCAGAGTATTACATGGAAGAGTACTCACCTAGCAGCATGGTAGATGGTTGACAGCCTCTTCCCTCGGTCCTGTTGGATGTTCAGGAGACCACCTCTTCGTTTTCCCCTTCCACTCCATGTGGTCCTCTGCACCTGCTCCCTCTCTGTGAAGGTCAGCTAGCAGCTCAGTCTCCCCCGATTGCCAACTCTTCAAAGCCTCCTTTATCCCAGTAGATCCTTCAGGCTTTTCATTGCTCCCCCTCTCTTTTCTCTCTTCCTCTTTCACCATCTGATTCATATACGTACCTCCCTCTAGCTGTCTAAAGGTCCCCTTTTTTCTTCCACACACACCTTCACTCATTTAGCAGAGGGTGAAGGACCTCTTTAAGGACATTGTGCTGAAGTGCTCTGGTGCAGTAATAAACGTGTGATGATTTGAGGCACTGAAGGCCATACTCTGAACCCCCTGGGTGCTGGGCCTGTAGACTGTAGGCAGTAGGGGGCCACAGAGACTATCCAGGTTTGATTTTCAGGGTGTCATCAAAGTATGATGTAGTATAATGGTTAAGGAACTGGCCTTGTAACCGAAAGGTTGCAGGTTCGATTCCCAGGTAGGACACTGCTGTTGTACCCTTGAGCAAGGTACCTAACCTGAATTGCTTCAGTATATATCCAGCTGTATAAATGGATAATATGTAAAAAGTTGTGTAAGTCGCTCTGGATAAGAGCGTCTGCTAAATGCCTGTGATGATAATGCTGACATCAAGTATGTTACATTCAAATACATGTAGGAACCAGTCTTTTAAATAAATGACTTGAGTTTGGAGAGGCAATGTGTTAAAGAGTAAGTACACCCACTGTCTCAGCCTGTCTCCGCCTACTACACAATTTTGAAAAATACTTTGTGGGGGTGGAGGAGCTGTGTCCATCGTCATTTGCATAAATGAACGTACATTGTACAAATGATTTTGTATAACTCGGATCAAACTGTCAAACTAGACGTTGCACATCAAATATGAATCAAGATTCAGCAACTGCATGGCCTATTTCTCACCTCAGATATTTTCAGAAACATATTTTAATGGACTACTTAGGTGGAATAAGAGAGTTTATGAACAGGACGCCACGTTGTTCCGGTTTTAAAATGTGGAGCTGAAACAAAAGTAACGTAGCGGGTCTAACCAGTCAGGTGCCGGCTGTTTCCATTGTGGGCGACAATTATCCAGGTGACGTGGAGGTACCTCCAAAGAGGTACTCTGACATCACGATTTGGGCGGGGGCAGTTTGGGGAGCAGAAAGGAAATTTCAACCGTTACTCTGTTAGGAGCAGCACAAAGACGCTTCTCTACCAGTTTCTTATGATATACAATATTATTTCAGAATTGTTGAAATAATGGAATGAATGAAGTTTCATTATAAAGCATACAAACACATTTAGTGAAAAAAAGAGATCTAGGGTGTACTTACCCTTTAAGATTTTACAGATAGGAACACGTTTACTGGCTTGCATTTAAGAATGGCTTGATTGAGTTCATCACCCCCATAGATCCGAACTTAAGACCAAGGTCCTAAGGTGGAACAAAGGGCAATCACAGAATCGCATGAGAAGGGACCTCTTCCGCAGCAGACTGTTGTTCCAGCAGTGTTCGTTTCCCTGTGACACCACTCAGATGCGGCCAATCGAAATGAACGGTTTCCGCAGTAACAAGAAAGAAAAGCGCCAATCTTCTCCCTGTGAAGTTACTCACACTGCCATAGTCTAAGACATACAATGGTGCCAACCAAACTTGGAAAAGCAATAAAAGATGAGGTTTAGTGAAAAAGAGCTCTGCGTGGGCATCAATTCCAGTCTGGGTGACTTAATCCTTCAACAGACTGAAGGCTTAATGTTTCTTCAGGTCTTATTCATGTACATATTCTCCAACAAGACACAGTACCACCACACCAAAGGACTGCCACACAAGAAAACATTTAAAACTGAAGACACGCAGACCAGTACTAGGGGAGAAGTGTTTTTAATAAAAACAAAACCAGCAGCATATTTTGTCACAGAAGGCAGGTTTTTTTTAAACTGCTACAATGTGTGCCATCACAAGGTAATACAACACATTAAGTGAGTGTAGGTTAGCAGATTTTGTGTCATAAGAATTACATACATGTTAAACCAGATTAACATTTCAATATCCCGTGTGAGTTGTGGGCATTAAGGTGGTGATTTCCCAGTTGTCCGGCTCTGCAAGAAGCAAAACTCAACCTGAAAATAATTATAGAATTTATAAGTGAATTGCCGAGAGATGCGTCTCCAAGCTCTGAATTCTATATCCAGTGCTGTCTTCATTCATCTACTGTGGTGTCTGGATAATTTTACGGCACCAGCATTATCTGGAACATATCAACTTGGGTTAAATTTTCTTCCCCTGTCATATAATTAAAAAACACATGTAAATTGTTGAAAGAAAGGACTGGTAAAATAGCACATTTTATTTAAATATAAAATATTAATTTCACACATTTTTCTGGGAGTGGAACTTGTTTTAATGTCTGCACTCCCAATTCCTACTGCAGAACCGCCAATGAAGTTTGTCTCTCAACACGACATCAATGCGATTCCTTCTAAGTTGTGGTGCCAAGGTGCCAAACTTTCCTCGGTTTCCTGAAATACTGTAGGTCAGACACACAGCCCATCTTTTTTTTTTTTGTTTGTTTAACTCAAGAAAACAGAAATGAAACCCAAATGGCTCAAATCACGGGGCTGCTGTCAGCACTCAGTGCTCCTGGAGTCCGTTTCCTTGTTGGGCCTGTTCTTCTCACTGAAGCGCCTGAAGAAGGAGATGAAGGCCGAGGTCTCCTGCTTCTCGGGCCTGGCCTTCTCCTCTGGCTTAGCGGACCACGAGTTGTAGCGTCTCTGGAAGATGCTGCCCAGGTTAAAGCTGGGGGCCCACTCCAGTGTCCCACCCTCCCTCTGTGACTCCGCCTGTCCCTTTACAGAGGTCCGCCTCCCTAGGGAGTTCTTCTGGAAGGTGCCAGAACGGGCGGCGGGGCTGGCGCGGTTGGCCAGGTCTGAGGGTCGGACCGACAGGCCTCTCGGTTTGGAGGAGCTGTCGGAGGTTTTCCCGCTCTGGGCCTCCGCCAGCTTGGGGGACAGCAGGCAGACGTCGACCGACTTCATCTTTCCCAGTGCCCCTAGGTGAGGGTGCGGGTGAGGGGTGGGGTCTTTGGGCAGCATCCACAGATCATCCTCGTCGCTGTTGCCCTTGGGGGGGATGGAGAGGGTGTGTCGGCGGTTGAGGGAGGTGGGGGTCATCCTGGGAGTGAAGCGAGGGCTGAGTATGGTCCGGGTAGCCCCTTTGTTAGGCGACTCCACTGGGAAATATTGGCGGTGAGGGGAGCTGCCGACACTGTTGGGTGTCCGTGGGAGGTCCTCTATAGCCTGCTCCCCAGAGGAAACGCTGCTCCTGCTATTCTGGTACAGCAGGACCTTACGGGACACCTCCCGCAGCTTCTGCCTCTCTTCCTCAGTCTGTCCCTCCTCCTCCTCGCTCTTCACTGACTTGTGTCTCTCTGTGGAAGAGACGCTGCTGTTCTTTCTAGAAGGCACTTCCGGACACTTCTGGTTTGGATTTTGAGGGGTCTCCCTTTTAACAACCAACAGCTCCTCCTCCTTCACCACACTCTCTCTCTTCTCTTCCTTATCTGGAGGGGGAAGCTGCACCTCCTCCAGATGAGGGCTTCTGGTTTTCTCCTCAGCCAAGTTGTGCTCGTTCTTTTGCGCCTCCATGGCCGGAATGGCATTAACCTCCACTGGTCGCTCCCGAGGGGAGTTCTCCTTGATGGGGATCTCAGTCAGGTTGCTGCAGGTGGACGAAGCTGTCCCCGCCCTCCGCCGTGAGCCGCGGCCGCTGACAAACCTCTGCAGGATGGACTCCAGGGCCACGCCCTCCATGTCCTGGTCCCGGACGGAGCAGGTGGCCGTCGACCGCCGCTTGACGGCGGTTTGGAGCCTCTCTCGTTGTCTCCGCTTTACCTCCGCCATCTCCCGATTGCGGTTCTCCTGTGGGGGCCAACAGCAGGGGTTAGAGTCCCAGCCTGAGAACTGACAGCAGGAATTACTGACCAGTTAACATGTTCATACAGAATAAGTTTACCCCCCCACCTCCCGGCATTTTTCTCCTTTGCCCCACTCTCTCACATTAACTTTTCCCCTGGTCAAAAACAGAACGTAAGAATACACAATGATGAGACCAGGCCAATGAGCCCATCTCGGCTCACCATTTATGTAACTAAAGATTATCCAGCACTGTACTCGTTCAAATAACGATTTCCGAATATGTACAGAACTTACCTTTAGGTTATTTCCACCCACGTCCCCTTGTTCTACTGAAATCAACCTGAACAAGCTTTCATAATGCACTTTGTTGAAAGGTCAAAGGTCACACTCACCTGGGTGGCCCGTATGAACTTCTCACAGAAGGAGTTGAAGATTGCACAGCACTCATCCAGTTTGAACTGGCTGGGGTCCTCGCAGAAGTACTCTGCCACAGAGTGGCTTATAGAGTTGAGGGCCTGAGAGGAAGCCTCCACCTCGGCCAGCTGCAACTCTGCTTCCTGCATAAGAAGGGTCAGAGGTTACAGAAGTTTTGCGCAGCAACTATCTATGCCGTTATTACCCAGATCTCATTACAGAGGACAGTGTTGACCTGTGTGTGTTCCTAATAGAAGCTTAACCACATGACCAAGTGACAGGGAACCACTGCTTTGAATTAATGATTATCCCTCCTTATTTCTGATGGTGCTTAGTCTACAGAGAGCAGGAAATCTGCTGTATTGCAGTGCACCAAGATGGACACCTCTGAAAGGTGCAAGGTGTGTACATCACCTCCAGGAATGCCTCCATCTGAGCCTCCAGATCCGTCTGTTTCCTGGAGTCTGCCTTCGCCTCCTTTACTTTCCTCTTCTCCCTCTGGAAATCTGCCTCCACTTCCTGTTTCTGGATCCTTGATGTATAGAAATTTCAGACATTTAAACTGACTGACAGTGATTGATTTAATGATTTAATTAAAGGTCAGAAACAAATACGTTTCAAATACCTGCCCGCTGCACCGATGTGTTGCAGTTGATCGGGGAATCTGAGCAGGTCCCCATCAATCTTATGTGCTTGCTGTAATAAAGGTATAGAGCAGTAATAGAGCAGACAACAAACACAATAGTCATGGACAATAGATTCATGGCTGGGAATGGAACCCCCAACCTCACAGGGGGATTTGTAATATGGTTTGAGAGTCAGCAGCTCTATGGACTGTGCCACACAGTCAGAAATGAAAGTGAAAGGCAACTCAGGAATTCTGAGTGAAAGGCAAACAGGCAGCTCCTGCAGAAGGAGTCTCACCATCACCACGTAGTGCATGAGGTTCATCCCGGGTTTGTTTGCCTTGGTGTCCACCAGCTTCAGGAGAGAGGCCATTCGGAAACCGATGGCGCTGCCAGCGTAGCCGCCCTGCAAACACACAGATTTTATATATCGGTGACACGGTGAGGGAAAGACCCTAATTTTCAATGGTGCTGAGTTACAGGGGCAAGAGATAAAAAATAAATAAAATTTAAAAAGAAAAAAAGAGACGAGAAAAAAAAAAACCCAGGGGATGAGGATTTAAACGGCCGTCCTCCCCTGAAGTTCAATGGCCTTTCCATGTCACCGCTGCCTGTACTCACTGCGTTCATGTAGTTGCCAGTCTTCAGAACCAATCGGATGACAGAGTGTAGGTCATCACAGGTCAGAAGCTCTAGAAGGGAATCTTAAGTCAGAAACAAGTTCGATGGGGTTCTTCGTCACATATCTAGCTACAACATCGGGTGCCTGTGCTATAAGGCACCCCACAGTCCAGAAATGAATTCAGATTGGGCCCGGAGTGATGCCTAATTGGCCATAGTGTGGTCTGGGGGTGGGTTTTTGGTCAGCAGGCTATTCCCTGACTCAGCTGTGCAAGAAAATGTGCAGACAAAAGTGCAGTTCTCAGGTCTCAGGGAGAGTTGTTAATGTGTAGAACAGCTTGCTAGGTCATGTAGAGGCACAGACCCTTGGGGTGTTCAAATCCAGGCTTGACGCAGCGTTGGATGCTCTAGTTTGTTGGTAAATGACAAGGCCAGTTAGGCTGAACAGCCCGTTGTCTTAGTTATATAATTTTATGTTCTTATACTCTTCAGTGTAATGGCTGTATAGCTCCACTGATGGACAGCAGAGTGAAAGGAACTGGGAGAATGTTGCAGCATTGTAACATGTTTACACCAATACCACAGTGTAAAATGTGACTGCGTGTAAAATGTGTTTTAGAGCTTTGTAACTTTGCGTTTCTGTGTCAGGTCCCCCTTGCAAAAGAGATTTTAATCTCAATCGGGCGTTTCCAGTAAAATAAATGGAAAATAAAGTGAATAAAGTTAATGGAAAAATGTGATGCTGAGTGCAAAAGAGCATCATAACTTGTATTTTGTAGCATTAGCAGTTTAGCATTACGGAGCTGGTTTTAAATGAGGATGGCATTTGATATTGCCATGGAGATGAGTTCCACAGAAGCACAAAAGCTCTATTGTCAAGTGTGTATTGTATGCTCTATTGTCAGTATGTAATGTTCATTCTATAAGCATTCATGTTTTCTGACTGGCAGAAGGTTAGTGATCTCTGTACCAATATCCTCAGCTGTGTGATTCATGCATTGTGGCACTCATTCATAATTAATGAACTGGTAGGCTATGTACTATGCAAATTGAACTGTGTATGTACCTCTCCCTTGTACTTCTTACAAATCCACAGTTTCTACAAATTTAAGTTTACAACTCATGCAATCACTGAAAAGCAATTTCAATCGCAACATGGTATTGAGTTTGGCAAAGAAAATAGCAAAAACTGCTGATAAATATTATTGACATTTTTGTAATATTAGAGACTGAATGACTGAGGTAAAGGTGCAAATGTATGGGAGTTTGAAATGGTCATAGTTTTAGCCAGTACACAGTGTATTCTGCATACCCAAGTCACAACATAAACAGATCCGCCCCCTCCATAAAGAGCGACTGTGTACAGATTTGTTGTCATTATCCTTTATACTGTAAATAGGGTTCATCCTTTGGCTTGTACATGCAGTACAGCCTGTGACGACCTTGTGTACTACCTTTGGCAGCCGTGGTCATGGTGGCAATGGACTGCTTCATCTCATCCATGAAGGGGGAAAACTCTTCTCTGAGAACTAAACTTCTGAGTCGTTCTTCATAGCTGAGGAGAGAGAGAGAGAGAGAGAGAGAGAAAGATGACTCCCTGTATAGACTGTGTGTTACGGGAAATATTTGGTCCATTTAATTGGAGTAAATGTCACTGCTTACACTGCTTGACAGTGCATTCCAATTGAAAAGGCCAAATAAACATTTGGACATTTGTTTGGGGTTATTAGGACAACGTCAGATGGTATTTAGGAAACAAATGGGAACACAAAAACAAACAAATGCATTTGTCACCGGAAGAGCTCTTGTGTATTGACACATTACAAGTGGCTCAGAGGCGCCAACTCTGATACAAGAGGCACCGTTTTTAATACACACAAAACGCAAATGAAACCTGATTTGAGCATTTGAACAATTCCGCGGTTAACAATTAAGGCTAATAATGCAACAATGCTAAACTGACCATATTGAGTGACTGAAACGGCTTGGACAGGGCATAGTAAAGCACACTTACCCATCCACCCTCACTAGCAGCACCATGAACAGGTCGGCCACCGAGAGCAGGGATAGGTCACCTTTAAACGCAAGAAGCTGCTTCACCTGAACACAAGACACAAGACCCAATTTAGACAGCATCTCAGTGCAGCAGGCTATATAACATCATAGACACAGTCTAATACTAATCAGCTGATATCAATTTTATTTAATCGCAGCTGAAGCCATAGCCAGGTTTTGAAGGTTTTTCAACAACAAAAAATGTCGCAATTATTGCAAGACATTATTGGCAACACTAGAAATAGTTACAAACAAGTAACTGAATTGAAGTATATTCCCATTCATATTTTACTTTTTTAAGCACATCAGAGTCTTTTGGAACTATTATGTGGTCATTCTCAACTTCCTGTTTCACGTAGGTATAAAAATATGACCCACAGGCAAAAACCCTTAGAGCCTGTCCCATTACTCACACTTGCGGTTTTTGTACTTAGCCAAGTGGTTACATGTGTTACGTATTTCCGGTAATTGCCCACAGTGTACAAGTAGGCCTGAAGACTGCTGTGTGCGGAGGATTTTCACTGCACATTGGGACACCCTTATCGACTCAGATGTTTTTCCCGGTTGCGATGGGTCATTTGCTAACAAATGTCTCCTTGAATGGCTCTCTTTGGTGAACAGTGAACGGTCCATTTAGTTTGGCTCTTTTTCCCCCGCGTTAGCCAATGTTATGCCCATGACTAGTTCATGGTTGCGGTGGGGAGTGAGTCTCTGACTCCTTTGATTCCTGAACGTGATGAATTGTGGGATACACTTAGCTCCAAATACCGCTTCGAAGCGGTATTAAGCTAAGGGTGCATTAAGTGTGGGTTAAGTGTACTGCGTGTTGGCACAAAATTGCAAGTGTGGGTAATGGGACAGGCCCATAGTCATCCGTCAACATGGAGAAGATCAGAGAACACACAAATGAAATGAGACAAAATTTTGTTGACCTTCATAAATCAGGCAATGGCTATAGAAAAAATAGCTTCATGTATTAAATTGCCTATTTCCACCATTATGGCAAAAGTAAAGAAGTTTAAAGCAACTGGAGCTGTGATTAACTTGTCTGGAAAAAGACGGAAGTATATTTTGCCCCACACACAGTGAGGAGGATGGTTTGAGAGGCAGAAGTGTCTCTAAGGATCACAGTTTGAGATTTGCCGAAGCTTCCAAAAGTACAATTAGATGCCACCTCTATGCTAACAAGCTATTTAGAAGGATTGTCATAAAAAGCCTCTGCTGTCATCATACCACAAACTTAAGTTTTGTAAATGTTACCAGAATTTAGATTGGAACCAGGTGATATGGTCAGACGAGATGAAATTTGAGCTTGTTGGCAATAACTACCAAAGTTGGGTTTGGCGTAATAAGAAGCATAGTTATGCAGAAAAGTGGCGTATCCCCACTGTGAAGCGTGGTGGTGGATCTGTGATTTTGTGGGGCTGTTTTTCCTCCAAAGGCAATGGGAACCGTGTTGGGATACATGACATCATGGACTCCATGAAATAGTGGGACATTTTAGACCAAGATCTGGCTGCTTCTTCCAGAAGGCTAAAAGTAGGTCTTGATTGGTCCTTCCAGCAAGACAATGATCCAAAGCATGCTTCAAAATCGACACGAAAATGGTTCACTGACCACAGAATCAAGGTTTTGCAATGGTCATCCCAGTCCCCTGACCTGAACCTCATTGAAAACCTGTGGGGTGAGCTAAAGAGGAGAGTCCACAAGTGAGGAGGACTCTATAGAGAGAGAGTCCTCCTCTATGGAGAGATTCTGTGTGGAGGAATGGTCTCAAATACCTTGCTATGTGTTCTCCAACCTCATCAAACATTACAGGAGAAGAGTCAGTGCTGTTATTTTGGCAAAGGTACAGTGCACAAAGTCTTAAATACAGGGATGCCAATAATTGTGACATCTTCTTCAAAATTAAAATAATTTTTGCACTATAGTTTTTTTTTTCTTCTGATAAATGGTATCACAATTAAACTTTGTTATAAACTATAAACTTGGTACTTGAGGTTGCCAATAATTCTGGTGGGCTCTGTAGACTACAGTGAAGGGCAGGGGTCTGTAACCTATTTTATAGAGCAGAAAAAAGGTGAACATTTTCTCCTGTAGTGGTTTAGATGCTGGTTACACAGGGCTCAGCTGCTGATAGGGCTCAGGCAGGGCATGCGCTAACGGGTCTGGAGCATCGCTAACCTCTCCGTCTTCGGGCAGCAGCTTGAACAGATCCTTCAGTTTGCCTGTTCCAAACGGCTCTCCGTTTCCTTTGCAAATATCCTCCACCATCTCTCTCGCTGGCCTGTAGGGGGAGAACTGGGGCCCATAAACAAACTATTCCAGGGCTTAATGACATCAGACAAGTCAATTAAAAAGACTACTTGCACTACAAGTGTGTCCAGCATATGTAATCATATCTGCAATGCAGAGAAAACGATTTGCGCTCTTTTGGCACACATGACAATTTCAGTCAAATAGGAATGATACTTAAACGTTTTCTACTGGGACCTTACATTTAGCATTAACACTGACAGTGACTGCAGTAGTTATAATATCCCTGTCGGCATTACAATGTTTTCTTATAAGTGTTACTTAGTGAGATGTGCAGCAAAAGTTCCCCAACAACTCTCACTCAATCTACCACATATATATTTAATTATATATCCTTATATAAATAAATATAAGTCCTGTCAGTGGAGAAACAGAAGGATAGATTTTTTGTTTTTCAGTTTGACCCAGTTAAATCCATAAATAACCCACACCTTACAGATGGAGGTAGAGGCCCTAGAAAAACATGTTGGATTGCAGACACAATCCTTTACCTGTCATCTAACAGTTGTGGCAAGTGCGCACAGGAAGTAAGGCTTAAGACACCCATATTCATGTATTACTCACGCTGCAGTCCAACGTCCCTCCCTGGCAACTTCAGCCCTGCTTCAAACACACCCTAACCTCTGAATTATTAGCTGTGTAGGCCTAGAGTTACCACAGATAGCACTGAAATGCAACCTGGGAGAGCTCCTGCTTGCTGTAATTACGCAACATGCTGGTGTCTCTGCCATAAATGGCATTAATTTCATTAAAATTTCCCTTAGTTCTGACAATATTGGCGAACTCGGAACTCAATGAACTTGCTAAAATGTATCTGAAGAAATGTAATTGTCAGTGTTGTGGAGAAGTCTTTACGTGCCATACACATACAGTTTCAGTGATAAGTAAACTGTATAGGATGGTACGTATAGATCAGGGAATGTGGACCCTGAAACATAGGGACTATGGATCAGGCGGGGAGACTGAAAACTACTGAGATCAGTAAGCACATACTGCTGTAAATAACGACTGCTAATTCTCAACTGTCAGTCAGAGCCTTTTTTTTTTAATACCCCATGGGTATAATGGCAGTTTGTGTTTAAATAAGACATTCACAACAAAGCAAACTCCCAAGAACCATGGGGAGGGAGCAAAAAACAATACGTCAGCATGCGTTTCTTCACTGTTGTTCTGTGGAGCCCTCATGAGAGGACTGACCTGTTTCTGCGCACCGTCAAGCTACGCACCGGCGTGTTCCAACATGCAGGAGATGTGTAGGACTCGGCAGAGCAGCGCATGCCTGCAGTCCGTCTTTACCGCGCAGGCTTCCCCGCGCTCCCTTAACGTGCTCATACGCGTGCCAAATCACTCACCTCCTGAACTGCTTCAGGAAGATGCCGATGTTCATGTTCTTCTTGGAGCTGAGAATGGACACCTGACGGGGGCAGACAGGAAAACAACACAATCAGCAAAAATAGCCAATCGGGAGATGCGACTGTGTGTGACATCAGCAATAATGGTGCATGGAAGGTCACTCCGTTCAATGCTTATTGAATGGAATGTGGGATACTGCAGCTCCAGGAGTCTCCTCTCTGTCCTCTATCCCATTGTATTGACCCTCCTCAGGACATACTCAATATCAAGTGATTCCAGGAGTTCAGACTCCAGACGCTTTCTAACTCCACACTTTCAAGCAGAACCTGCCGGATTAGTGTATCCAACGCACTGCCACATCCACATTGACAAAGCGGATTCCAAAGAGTTAAAGATTTACAGAAACCCAATTTCATGCACCAGTATTTACTGATCATAGTTCATTGCAATATATAAATATATATATATATATATATATATATATTAAAGGCTTTCAGCCAATTGTATATATAGCCAATTGCATATATACTATATTATCTAATACTGTGAGAGGTTATAAAGGCTGTACAGTGCAACACAGCTGTGATATACACTAAAGAAGAGAGAATATGCAACGTTAATTCATCATGAGTAGCCTAAATCGTTGAAAAAGGTATCTGTACAGACTAGGAAATGTGACACATAACATGGCCGTCAATGGAGGAATCCTTGCCAGTTGTCAAATACTGATGAATCATCCTGTGACAGTCCATGAGAAAATGAACTGACACATTGAGCAAGGGAATTAAGCACCCTATCAAAAGCACTGAAGCCCACAGCAATCTACCACAGCAGATTCAGGTGCCACATTTCAACTGATCTGCCCTCAGATCCGATTACACACACGTGATGTTTTCATCTTTACTTGTATTATGTTTGGGAAAGCCATTTGAATGCACTATTTAGTGGATTTCGCATTATTATTACTATTATTATATTTCAGAGGAGGGCTCAGAAGTGCTATTTCGTGTGTATGCTCAGCGTAGCCATAGCAAACTGCCCCTATTTCATTAAGGCAGCTCTCCTAGCCCTGGCCTTGAGCAGATTAAATGCTGCCTGGGCCATCTAACAACATTTGAAGTATATCAATCAGTATATCAATAAACAAGCCATTCTGGTTAAATTGTCATCCTAAGTAAAAGACAACTTCCACAAATTGCTCAAATATTTCACACGTGCATACATCATTATATCACTGCATGAAGAGTGAAGACCATGGAACACTTACTGCAACTATTTCATTGGGGACCAAAAGCAGAGTCCAAGAAAAATAAGAAGAAGCCTTATTTCCAACCGCAAGCTATGAAGACACACAGAAGGGTCATGCCCTTTAGGTAAACAAAGCAAGGGGGACAACTGTAACGACCCCACCCAAGCATGCAGGCAAAACACCAATTTACAGCACTGTACCCGACAACAAGACTGTAGATCAATGCACACCTTGTATCAATCTCTGCTTAAATGCACCGCACTTCACACTTCAGCTTTATCGTCTTCATCTTCGGGGGATGAAAACTAACATTAAATGACTGTAAACAGTACTTCATGGGTACAGCTATTCATTAGTGAGGGGCAAACATTACAATTAACCTCTATAAAGAGCCCTGAAAATCACAGCTATACCACACACTGCTGACAAGCAGGCCATGGATAATTTGTCCAAAGAAATAACCAAAATATCCCCCTTTTAAAATCCACATTCTTTTTTACATATTTATTTATAAATTTAATCATATTTAATAATAGTATCATTGCAACATTAACAATTATATAAATATTGACTAATGGCTGCATAGTTCCTTGTGGTATGTTGAAATGTGTGGACTGTGTAATTGGGTTCAATGGCCAAAAATGCCCTTGGGTATGAAAAGAATCCTGACTTGGCAAACATCAAAATAGATTAGCCGAAGGAGAGAGAAGAGCTGGATCACTTGAGGGCCGTTTAGCATATTTAATTAAAAAGAGGACGGCTCAGAGTCGATAAAACCCTTTCAAAAGTTAATTTTTTCAATCAGGGTTTTATTTATTGATAACACCCAAGTCAATTGTCTCCACCAAATCTCTTACTGTAGTTCCCTGGAACCACAACATGTCAATAAAGGCACACTAAATTCCCTTAAAATATGGGGCACTATTTACATATCATTCTTGAGTTTTCTTGACAATTATTTGAAAGCAACTACTCTTCACAAGGATTTCACAGGACTAGAAACTGAAATCTCAGTTCATTCATTTTTTCCAAACCAAAATTTATAATTCATGGGATTTACATGAATCACACCTTCCACAGTATTACTACTGTAAATATTGTGCCATCTCCTTTCAAAATTTCGGGAAATCTCTTCTGCTCTTTCATAAGGTCAATTAGTCAGCTGTGAAGCAGCATGGTTACGTACAAGGCCATTTTAAGGAGTGAGAAAATAAATAGTTTTCATTTTAATTGCAGTGACCCCAGACAAAGTTGAATTTCTCTGAACACTGCCCAGAATAAATGAATAGTTCCATTTTCTGTTCTGGACACAGTAAACCAACACATACCTTCTCCAAATATGCAACTTCCCCATATTTTACAGGAAGGCTAAACATGATGAGGCATGCTGCAATAACAGGGCCCAGAGGAATGGACGCATATGCTGCCGGCTCCACTGCTGAGCAATTCTATTCCTGAGAAAAGAATCAATTGAGGGCTAAGGGCGAATTTTGACAGTTATCTCTGGTCGTAACCAAAATTCCACAAGAACTGAGACCACAGGCTGTCTCTCTCACAGTGCCTTGTACTGTCATCCACCTGGACATCTACCTCTGTAGGAAAAATCATTAGGAATCAATGCATATTGCCTGGGGGTGGGAACACCAAATGTGACGCCATGATATGTTGCTTGTCCCCTGTCCCCAGAGAGACATGCAACTTCAGAAAGTGGTGTTCTTCCCAAGAAACTGCATTATGGTAATACTACTGTACAGAGTTCAAAGTATGTAAATCAGTACCTGTTACAACAACAGGCTGCTGAGATTTCAGTTTCCAACATATTCGTACCCATATTTTCTCGGATATGACATTCTCCAGCCAAGCAATGGATTCTGTAATATTAGGGCATGGTTTCAGAGTCCTACCATTAAAATCAGCTGTGAGTGCTTCCATACAGAGAATCAGGCTCACAAGAGACACCGTCACTCAGTCAAAACAGTGAAGATGCTGTATATGCAACGATACTATAGAGAGGTACTCGACTACGTATTCTTAATACTGCAAGTTCTGTCTCCATTCCATTGATGCAGACATTCCAGTTTGATGTAAATCTTTTGAAAATTCATTAACGAGCCTAAGTACAATACTGTGGCAATGGGCGTTTGGTATTGCATTTTCGGAAACCCCTGTCAATCCAGGAGCCGCTGTAGTTGACAAAAAAGTGAGGAGGGAAGAAATGTATAAGAGCACGGTATCTGCTGGGTCTATATAATCTGCGCAGATACCTGTAAAAGTACAGAGGGCTGTGGTTCTCTCTATGTCTGACGAAGCCTTTTGGAAGGGACGGGGAACACTCACCACCTCGTCTGTCTGCGTAGAGGAGGGCATCCCCCTTATGCTCCTGTGCAAGGTGGCCTGTTTCTGCTCCTGGCCCTGCCCGCCCTGGCTAAACAGCTCCTCCATACGCTTGGTGTCCAGCTGAAACTCCTCCGTGGACTTCTGCACCGTCCAGATGTTGCGCTTCCCAAGCACACTCTGCTTGGGGATGGTGACCCAGTTGAAGTTACGCATCCTGGAGCGCCGCTGGGTGTTTCTACAGAGGCCCGGCTTTCCACCGGGGCCGGGGGGAGCTGGAGGAGGGGGAGGGGGTGGTGGAGGAGGGGGAGGGGGTGGTGGAGGCGGTGGTGGCGGAGGAGGAGGTGGCGGTGGAGCTGCTACTGGTGGAAGTGGGTTTACGGGTTTTTGTCCATCTGGAGCAGAATCTGATGGACCAGGGGAAGAGGGAGGTGGAGCTGTATCCATGGTTACATCACCATCCATCAGTTTTTAGCCCGGAGGTCCTGGGGATTTGGTATCAACCCCAAACTGACTAATAGGCAGAGGGGAGTAATTAGGTTTTGGCAATTCTAAACTAATTTTCACCTTGGATCGATAATCCCAAACCAGATTGTTCAAGGTTTTTTGTTTGTTTTAAAAAAAAAAAAGGTTTTAAAGGGGGAGGGCGGATGTTTTTCAATCTGAGGTTCTGAGGTTCTTCTTTTGTCCTGATGGCTCCTGATGAAAGAAAATAAATCATACAAGTTGCTGATCTGTTATATGATTCGGAAAGTTTTATCCATCGCTTTGACAAAGTAATGGACAGCAAAGAAGGGATAACCTCAACAGATGAGCATTATTATCAGAGGTTATATTTGATTGAGATTAACTGAAACAAGTAGGTTACATGACTGTAGATTCATAGGCTGCCAGACACCAGAATACATAATTTTTCTCGCAGGTTTCTGTGAAAATTTCACCTCCTCCTTAAAAGAATGTTTTAGGAGAATGTCAGCAAAATAATCAATGAAAACACACGAAGAGCCGGGACAGCTGACAAGATAGTCAATGGAAAAACAAGGCCAGTTCAATAACACAAAAGCAAAAACGGTCTTTTCAAAGTAGGCTACTGTTTTGACAGAGCGATTAATTGGTGGTAGTGTGCCCTACGGTCACTGAAATGCATTTGATCCGTTGAAAATAAGAAGAAAACAAAACTTTAATTGAGACCAATGTGTTCTTGGTAAATATAACAGCACCGAATAATAATAATAATTGTAGTTTTAGGATGGCCACAACTTTCCCAATCGGGAAAATTCATATGGGAAATAGCTAACATTAGCTACACTACCCTATTGGCTACCATTAGAATTGCTAGAATATGCTACATACAATTTATGGAACCATTTCACATCCTGTTCCTTATTTTACTCGTTAACGTTTTTACAACCAATTAATATATATTATCTAGCCATCTTAACTAAGTAAATAATTAACTTTGTAATACATTAGAAAACGAGAGATAGACCATGTGGGAAGCATTGAAACCTTTGTCGAATAAAAAATAGGTAACATAATGAGAGTATAGCCTACCTCGCTCACGATACCTACGGCTACAGTAAAAAAAAGAAAAGAAAAAAAGTTTGCATTTACCACCTTGAAAATAGATCCGCTTGAACCAAAAGTAATCCTGACGTCTCACTCTGTGAATAGCCTAAATAAAATTAGCTAACGAATGATTATCTTTTCAGCGCAGTCCATCTCCTCTCGGACATCAGACTCTCAGGTAACGTTCTCTTGCTGCCGTAGTTTTGTCCGGATGAAGTTGCCTTCACACAACTTGCCTTCACACCTGCGCCAAAGTCACACGCCCAACTGTTAACTCGTGCACTTCCAGTATGCAGAGAACACTTAACACATGTTAAAATAGGAGCTAAAATATAGCGGCTACCTACACTAATAATGACCCTTTCAGCCCACGTACCAGTAGGCTAGGCTAGAGTAGACGACTGAAATCGAATGCAAGAAAGTAGCCTGCATTTAACTAACCTGACAAATGCATTTGAAATTCACTGTAGTCGATTTAATATTGATTAAAAGTCCTCAGGGTAGTTCTATGAGAAAATTAAACCTATGTAAATGCGCTGGACATTTCAAGCGTTTTAAAATCTGATTTTGTCATACTTTAAGTCTTTATTATGCATAATCAGTGGGTCAAATATAACAATATTTAACTTAAGTGGTTGATTCACGTCCCATTCAGCCACGCTAGGCGCTAGCTGCAATGCAAATTGCTGGCATTTTCCTGATAACTGCTGTTGCTACCGTTTACCCTAGCGCATCTACCAAAGTTTTAATCAATTTACGCCATGACTAACCGCTGACGGTGCGAAGCATGATTTGATGACAGGAAGCTCCCCCGTGCGTTCATCCATGGTATAACTGAACTACAAATACCCGAGTTCTTTGCGGTTTTGCATTTTGAAAGCACTTGAAATATTTAATATGTAACGGATTCCTCAAATAAGACACTGGGCACCAGATTTTTGAAAACATTTTTTAATCTCGTGTGTCCTGGCAGCTCACAAATTCCAAGGGCCTGGCCAATGTGAGAATTAATGGAAAATATTGACATGAACCAGACTGGTTCCATTTTCAAATATTAACATGACATATAATTCATACACTACAGTATCACAGAGCAGCCTAAAAAAATAGATTGTACGCAAATCATATTTCATATAAACCTTATGTTTCATCTAATCACTAAGGAGTTACTAAAAATGTACCACAGAAATAGACGGTTTAAAAAACAAAAACCTGATTCAGTTAGATTTTGAAGAGTATAAACAATTGAATCAATCTATAATTACAATGGGATCAACCACTGATGTGATTTAAAAGTGTCTGAATAAGAATAAGATAACCTGGGATACACCCACTAACAGAAGAAAAAAAAAATCCCTTTCAAGTCTCCCTTGTCTTTCAAGTTGAGCCACTCTCATAGGGACTGGGTTGCATAAATTTTCCTAAGACATTTTTTTTTCTTTTTTTCTTCCATTGTCCTTAATCAAAGGGCATACAACTTCTATCATTAACATAGTCTGCCTTCCTCAAGTCCAAGCCATAAGGAAACCTAGGTGACATCTACTGTGGGGAGTAGCTTCAAGTGGATATTTCCAGACATAAAAGTTGAATTTAGTTTGGTTGGCCTCTCCATAGCCACAAAGCCCTGTGCAGAACCTATGCATATCCACTTGGCCCATCATTCAGTGCAATGGAAGTCCAAAAATTCCAGTTCAAAGCATGAAAGAGTTAATAACGTCTTACTGTAAGATCGCATGTGAAGAACGTTTGTTTGTCATAAGGGCCTTTCATGTTCTGTATACTCACAAAGAAGGAAGGACAGGGTATTCGTGTAAAATTAAGATATCATCCAGGAGTTTTATAAAATAAATTTCCATGTAATTAAGCATTGGTTCCTTCCGAGTATTTTTAAAAATATATTTTCTAAATGAATTGCACTGAACTGTGCAGCTGTTAAGGCTGTTAGTGGAATGAAGGAACACCACCACAGTACAATCGCTCCACTACAACAAGGATAGGGAAGCACTTTTCAAGACGTCATTTTTCAGGAGAGTTGGCCTTGCTGAAACCTGCAGGAGACAATATGTCTGATATTTGAACAGCGTATTCAGTTAGCAAACATCTTTCACACTGAAGCCTTCAGTAAATAACACCTACAGTATATGCAGGCTACGACAGCGTTCCCATTAACAACACAACAGGATGGTGCGTCTGCACCTGGTAAATAGTTTGCTTTGGAGTGTACCGTGTTTTAAGTGCGAGGGCGAGGGGCGGCAGTGTAGAATAATGGTTTGGGGAACTGGGCTTGCAACTCCAAGGTTGTGGATTCAGTTCCTAGGTGGGGCACTTGCCGTTGTACCTCTGAGCAAAGCACCTAACCTGAATTGCTTCAGTAAATATCCAGCTGCATGAATGGATTGTATGTAAAGAGTTTAGCGGTGTAAGTTGCTTTGGATAAGAGCGTCTGCTAATGCCTAAAAGTAAGTCCTGTATGGCAAGGACGACAGAGCAATGATACACATCAAGAGACTTCCCATCATGGCCAAAAGGAACCTTCTACAGTACACAGAAAGGAGCAGAATTTGCATAAAAGCATATTCTGTATGATGTCGTACCATCCAGGTGAAATATTTTATCATCCAATCAAGAGCTGTATAACAAGGTACATAATACATAAGATTGCCCAAGGGGATTGTTCAAAATACAAACCACATCATCACTGAAAAGGCTTGTTCAGAGTGAAATGTACAGATTAGAACAGAACCAATAGTCTGAAACCAAAGACCTTTTTGCAAGTTTACATTTTTGGTTCTTGTTAACATCTGCAACTCAATGAATCCGTAACACGCTGGCTGGAAAATTGTGAACTTGCGAGTTTTAGGTTCCGCTTGCCGAATGGGTTCACCAGACAAGACTGACCAAAAGGTTTGCAGTGTTTGTAACCACGGACAATCCGGTTTTGATGGCCGACACCATGTGATGTCGGTGAAAACAGTCTCACGTTTAGCATTCCATGTGGAAGTCGAGACGTAGTCAAAAGCCTTTTAGGAAGACGCACCTCCTCAACCACAGTTCGGAAAGCGAATACAGCGTACAGCACACTTGTTGATATAACCAGAGTGCTAATGTACATATTGATCAAGGGTGAAACATCACAAGTGGTTACACTGTGGTAAAGCTGTTGTTCAGACCAGAGCTCAGATATTTTTGCTGAATAACAAGACCTTCCAAAGCATGCCAGATAATATATGTTAAATAGAGTGATAGCAGACATGTGACAAGACAGGATACAGCGAGACTGAATATCACACAAACAAAAATCACACAGCATACGTCGTTTTTGAAAAAAGACGAGCCTTCTTACCTCCCCCTGCACAAAAAAGCAAAAATCTCTGAACGATCCTAATGGTCCATCAATCACATTTTTTACGTCTTTTCCACAAAAATTCAATCACGTCTTGTGTCTGGGCAGCATCTACGCTGCATTTCAAAGGTCCCTCAAGTTTTGAATGCGCCGACTGATAAATCCATCAAGGAGAGACATCTCTCATATGCACGGCAAGTGATACGTTCTCCAAACTGAAATGACCTGGTCATCCGACTTTTTATAGTCATCATGAATTAAGGATGGTTCCCTTTGGGGTTCTGATCACTGCACTGTTTGTATGCATAGAGCTTAGTCAGCGCCTGTCCGAGTCAGTGCTCTTTAGACTTTATGACCCTGTGGTTAAACCAAGTTTACGGGACATTTTACAGGGACCAGGAAAGACATGTAGGATCTATTCTCAGTGAAGCTCAGCTGAACATTAACTACAAAGGACAGGAGTTCTTATCCAGACTGCATATCCTATCAGGCCCTGGGGAGCATGAGGTGGAGTGACAGGATGGCCATCAGCCAATAGGATGACTGCATTCTCTACGATCCAATCACACTGAGGCCTAGCACTTTCCTGACTTACCATATATAAAGGTCACAAAGGCTAAGCTCTCTCAGTCCTAACACTTAGAAATGGAACCGAGGACAGGGATGAAGGGCATTTATTTTTGATTTGTACACGAGAAGGCTGAACCAAATGCGAATTCAGCCTTTCAAAAACATTTTGACTGGACTTATGTCTGTCTTTCCACCCATGATTTGTAGAATCGATCTCTGCATTATTAACATAAGCTAGCACAATGAGTGAGAAATAAGTTACACAGTGAAGGTTACAAGTAACATGTTCCAGCCCCTTAGTGAAATCGCCATATAACCTGGATGTAATTTAATCAAAATGATTTCAATTTCTCCCAGTAAATTACTCTACGTATTATATATACATATCATTTTCTTTCTATATAACTTTTCGCATACATTAACATACAATTTTACCAGGTACTTTCGATTACATTAGATAGGCATTGGATTTATCTCGCAATGCCTATAAGTAACCTTAGTGTATGTCTACAAATGTTATGTGAAACATGTTTAATGTCTATGGAGTGCTTTATGATGCATACAGTGAATGCTTAGTTTTGTATTTTCTACAATGAAAATAATTCCATCTAATACTGTTACTCAGCTTAAATACCTCTGAATCTTTCTAGGTTTAAGGCTTCATGTATTAAAAATATATTCCGTAATGTATGGTTAGGGACTAGTTGCGTTTATATTAGTATTTATCCAAACATGACGTGGTGAGATGGGGCAAAATATGCACAAGGAATGCAATCACTTCCTGGTCCAGGTAACCATCAAGGGGGGAAAAAAAAACATACAATATAGATTATATTATCATATGGATAAATAAAACATTAATGTAAAACAATTCAAAGTAGGTCCTGCATTACCAATATGACTCCAATAAATTATATGTTTCTACTTACTGTTTTCATACCTCACTTTCCAGTAGTGTTTGGACCTTTCATGAACATAAGCAGCGGTAAGCTTGTAAGGAACATGAAAGACCCGACTCATTCCTACACACAAGAGGAGAGAAGGTGACTCTGGGACCAGGGTACTGCCCATCTTCTAGACTACATTAATAGGACTCCTGCGATAGAATCAGCAGCAAAATCCAGTACTTTACTTAAACGCCCACAACAGATGAAGCTGAAGCTTCTGTTTTATGGGGACCCCCTTAAAAAAAAAAAAAAACACCGTTCAGAACTGGCAATAGGGATGGAGCGTTTCTAAAGTCCCTCTGAACACAATGATGGAGAGATCCCAGAGAGGGGAAAAGAAGGAGGGAGGCAGAGAAAAGGGGGAGAGCCTCCTTCCCTCCCGTTTGCGTTTTTCTCGTCGCTGGCCTCCCCCTCCGTTACTGTCGTTCTGTCCTGCGTTCGTTTGTCCGTCCGTCCGTACGTCCTCCCGCCCAACCTTCGGTCCGTGTGCCTGTCCAGTCTGTCGGAGCCTGAGGGTTCATCATCACTGCTCCTCCAGCCAGGACGGCTTGTCGGACCCCGGGGGCCTCAGCTTCACGTTGAACTGCTTCAGAGTTTGTTCCAGTTGCTGCTGGTTACCGGCAAAGTAGGCCGAGATGGCGTTGTGGAACAGGAGGAGCTGTTTGTGCATTACCTTCACCTGAGGGTCAAAACACAGCAAATGCACTAAAGCAATGATTCAACACTGATCCTGCAGGCTGAATATGTAATGAGTCTAAATTCAGTCACAATAACCAAAGCTTTATTCACCTGTTGAACGCTACACTTTTGTTTTCTATAACAAAAGATCCTTATGAATATCTAATATCAAATTGGTATTCATCACCAATGGCTAAAATATAGTACATGTGAGAGTTTCATGGGCAATTAATGACACATTTTCATTTAGAAATGCAAAATAATAAGCAATTACACACAAATGAAAGTTCTGCTGAACTAGAAAAAATGAAACTGAGGTCATAACTGAAGTTAAAAAAAAATTAGATTTGTAGACCAAACTAGTTTTTACAGATTGGAGGCCTTCATTTGTCCTGTTTTGCCTGCATATTTTATAGGATTTGAAAAGCCACGATATGGCCACTAGGGGTCAATCAAGAGCTATATTCCTCACAGCCATCTGTGCTTCTTATTTGGAACACCAGCGGTGTACCGTGGGATGAAGAATCAGGCCTTCAGTACCCTTACCTTTAAATGGAGGATAATTCTCAATCTGTTCCCATTTACATTTCTTGATTATCAATCAAGCATTTTAAATGAATAGTAAATATCAATGAATATAGCGATTTGTGAATGTTCTTGCATTTTTACTTGTGTCATAAACTTGTGTAACATTTAAATGCATGTAGTGGCGGCCGGTGCTGGAAAAAGGCGTAAAGAAACAGCTTTGAACCAGACAGTAGCCTCAACCTGTTTCTGTTCATTTTTCTTGATTAACAATCAATCCATTAATTAGCTGAATAATCAAGACCTATATGTAGCCTATAAGGATTAAGAAATCATAATGACAGAGAATGAGCGAGGATGGCAATAATATGAATAATTAATTAGCAAAAAAATAAATAAAAAAAAGTTCTCTCTGAATAGCATCTCACATAGCGTTACAGACTGCAAATCATTTTAAGATTTAGTCGATTTAGTCAAAACTATGTAAACCTTAGAATGCACAAATTTAAAGAGGAAAACCTTTTTGTTAAGTGTATCGAACCAGCATTGAGCAGAACACATAATTCAGGCTAGAAGACTAATTTATGAAAATCACTGCTGTTTCATGAGCATCATTATATATATCTTACTAGTTACTAATATGTTTCAAAATGTATGTGTCCCAATGAGAGAGTCCAGAAATTCCTGAGATTTGCAGCTTACAGATAGCATTCAGGGAGGTTCATGCTTTTCCATGCAACTTGAGGAAAGTACCTAGCAATACAATTACAAAACAAACTAGCAGGTATAGCATTTATGACGCATGCGACCCCTGGTGGTAAAACATGAACATGACCAGACACAAAGTTCCAGAAAAGTAGCCGTGTGAACAGGATGGATCAGGAATTGCAGATTCATATGTAAATCAAGGAAATTGCTAGGCTGCATGCCGGCAGCATATTCTAAAGGCTCCATCTGTGCATAACCGCCTGAGTATTTAAAAACAAGAGCCTTAATTATCATGTCTTCTAAGAGATTGTATCACTGAATTAAGACAAGCCCAAATTAGCAATTTTATTGGTCATTTACTTTAAGTGTTCACTGAGTGTTCTGTATCTGAGTAGTTTATTCTAAACGATTAAAGTACTCTGCAAAGTTTTATTACTGAATACCAAGTTATTTTATTAGTTTTATTACTTAATACTACATAAATTGTAACCTTTATTGCTTTAATTACTTATTTGCTTTTGAATAAACCTATTATTAGACTGTCACTGCTCTATAAAACGAAATGTTTTTGCAGAAGGATTTCACTTGTGAGAAACTGAATTTTTATCCATGACTGAAAGAAATGCATGTATTATATTAATGGTTATATTAGCCTATGGCGTTTAATGCTGGATGCGTAGCCGTTTCTGTGGTCGGATTCAGGGGGGAGGGGCCAGCGGACAGTACCTTGTTCTCCTCCAGGAACTTCAGCTTGATGGTGACATCACTGCGCAACCTCTCGTACTTGTCCTTGTGAATGTGGAACTGCTGCTGCGCCGTGTCGATGCGGGCCAGGATGACGGCGTCACGCGGGCCCATGTTCAGCTCCTCCAGGTCTGCTCTGTAGGCGTCAAACTCCAGCCTGCAGACAGCAGCAAAACTTCCTATAGTAGGGCTTTCGGGCCTCAGACTGTACAGCCTGCAGACAGCAGCAAAACTTCCTATAGCAGGGCTTTCGGGCCTCAGACTGTACAGCCTGCAGACAGCAGCAAAACGTCCTATAGCAGGGCTTTCGGGCCTCAGACTGTACAGCCTGCAGACAGCAGCAAAACGTCCTATAGCAGGGCATTCAGGCCTCAGACTGTAACCTGCTCAACCCATCAGATTGTTTGCTGTGATAGATCCCTCATTAAATTCTGTTACCATCCATTTCACCTTTACTTTAACCCGGGCCCCAGTCTAGCCAGGTTCCTCCCCACATTTCTTCCCACTGGGGAGTTTTTTCTCGCCACCGTTTGAGTGTTTTTATACACACTGGGGAGTTTTTACCTCGTTTGCTTTTTGGGTGTTCAGGCCTGGTTTAACGTCTTTGTGACAGTTCTCTGTAAAAAGTGCTATACAAATAACATTGAATTGAATTGTTACACAAAGAGTACGCAGACACTGGCCCTGAGAATCTCCACTGACCACACCCCATGTTTTGTGAATTTCAATTAATTTCCTGAAGTGTGGGGAGTGAAACAGAGCAGAGCCCAACCGCGCTGTTCATATTGACTAAGCTCTATTAAACACCACATAGCTTTGTTCTGTTCTGTTGAAGACAGCTGAATGAAACAAGGACAGATGCCGAGAGCCATCTCCCTCACCTGAAATCTGCGCCTTCCAAACATATCAGCTCATAACCATGGTAACGATATCTTACCGTGTGCTAATTTAATCAGCCGAACACACGGCGCTATCAACTACCCACAGGAATGTGTAGACTGCACCACTGATCATGCTGATCAACATAAATACACAAATAGAAGAATGGAAATAGACTGATTTACAGAATCCTTTCCCCAGACAGTAATCTTGGCTCATAGTAAAAGACACAAAAGGAAACGGACCCCATTAAAGGAAAATTCCAGGCAAGAACACTTACATCATTAGTAAACATGCAGCAGCATAGCAACGTTCAATTAATTCCAGGGTTTATTATCTGGTATGTGCAATATATTTTACTTTATTGCTATTCACAATTTTGCTATTTACTACCCTGTCGGCCTTCTTCTGGATGTGCTCCAGTGTGTTATTTTCCTACGTTACCCAGAACAACTTTCGCCACTCCCCTTCTCACAAAGCCAGCCGGCTAGATTGACATTGACATTAGCGAGCTAGCTAGTCTTACTTAGCTAAAAGGCTAAAAGTTGGAGATCATGGCCACGCCCCCAAACCCCAGTGAAGCCACGCTGTTGAGGCTGCTAGTACAGCAAAAATCAGTATGTCCTCTCTTGATAGATTAGTGATTTTTCTCAGTAGGTGTATTGCATAAACTTGATTAGCAGGGATTCAAGGCAAAACCCCTGACGACTTGTCCTTAACAGGTTGAAACGAATATATGATACTTATAGTTGGTGCTATAGTGAGTTGAAGACACACTCTCAGGTTAAACTGCACTGGGCCTGCTGTGGAAATATCACCGCGTGACATCTCATCTTCTACAGAACTCGAGTTAAGCTGCGGAAAATTTTAATTTTACACAAAACAGGAAAATAGGGCCTGGGATGCGTTTTATATCACCAATATGCAAATTCTACCAATGTCAAAGTGTTTTAGCCTGGAACGTTTCATTAATGGAGGCAATCCAGATGCATTTCCTGAATGAAAGACAGTGGAAGAATTTCACCAAGAAATGGTCCAAAAAAACAAACAGTCTCACATTTACCTACAGGCACTCTGTTTGCACACAGACGCTGCTTTATGCCATCTTTGCTTCTCAGTCTCATTTAAAAATGTAACTACAGTACAGCTGGGATCAGGACTGATCAGGACAGGGAACATTTAAATCACAGAACCTGCACCTGGGGATATGTGACAGGTACGAGATTCCAGCTAGCTAATGGCCACATATTTAAAGAAAAGCTAAGAATCAACCAATGCTATTAAAGTACTTTTCTGAATAACATGAGTGTATTAGAACCAGGGTTAAACTCCAGAGAATTTGATATCTAAGTGTCAAAAGTTCCATGGATTACAATACACTGTAGACTGTATTTATGTTCTTAAAGCAGCCAGAATGCATCCACACAGTATCCACGGTGGACATAGCTCTGCACACAAGCTCACCCCCAGCACACAGTTTTGTGCCCGGTTATGACATCATAAAGCCATAGCAACTGAGAATGATGAACTAAACTCATTCTAACACTAAACTCACAGTCAAGAGAACTGAATGCTCACTTGGACCACAGATTACAAGCCGCACTCCTGCCTGTAAGCCTGCAGTGTAAAAGACCCTGGCTGGATCGATGGAAAACAATGCTCTATAGAACAGTACAGGGACTCTTCTCTCTCAGTCAGTTATAACAAATAGCTTATCAACAAAACACAATCAAACTTCCATTAGAGGTATCCCAAAGGCCTTCACTGTACCTATGCCAGCATTTCAAGTAAAAATTGTGCCCAAGTGGTAGTGATAGTGCACAATAAAATTTAAAAAACTTCATTTTCTTTTGAAACTACATTTAGACTTTCTTTTCAGCTAATTTTTCCAGGCATTTCTTGTGTTCAACTGAAGATGGTGATCTATTCAAATTTGAACCTTTTCAAAATTCAGAAACAGAAAGAAAATGTAAAGCTGCAACTGGGAGCTTATCAACTGGTTATTCGAACAACTTACTTTGTCAGTTCTAAGGAGTTTATCAAAGGATTTCTACAGAAACAGTGAACATTTTCCTGCAAAGGTTTTGAGTACGTTTACCTTGCATTCTCGTACATCTTGATGGTCATCAGCGTGTCCTCCATGGTTTTGTTGACCAGCGTGTTGATACCCGACACAAAGAAATTGATGGCGCCCAGTAGGGTCTCCCCATTCTTACACAACAGCTTCTGCGTCTCTGCATTGTACCCAAACTCATCCTGCAAATCACACACGCACACACACACACACACATTACACAACCCAATAAAAAAGGCAATATGCATTTTTAGGTAATTTTTTCTCAGGTTTTTTATAAATCCCGCAGACTGGAAAACGTTTAGGACACTACGCGCATAGCAGAATTCTCTAGCGGACACCGTACCTGCAGCTCTGGAGACTTCTGGCTGAGCTCGGCGAAGGTGTCCCCCAGTGCATGCTGGGTCTGTACCATGTTGTAGAAGTGGCTGGTGAGCGCCCGCGCCAGCCGCAGGACGTTCTCGTACTTGCACTTGGTGTCCCGCAGGACGTCGATCTGCGCCTCCAGCTCCAGGTCCACCGTCCGCGAGCCCCGCCCAAACCGCTCCGAGATCATCTGCTTTGTGCACTGTGGAGGGAGGGAGGGAGAGGGGGGAATCACTGCTCCGGGGGCTAGCACAGTTGTGTGCGGTCAGCTTGAAATGATTTATAAAGAAAAGAGAACCCTTGTAGGAATTGCTCGAACTTCGGGCCAGGATATTATCGCTACCTTGTAGGTGTTGATGCCCCACTTCTTCATGCTGTCGAACTTCTCCACGGCAACGCCACGGGAGGCCTCCTCCGCTGTCATCGATTGGCTGCTGCTGCTGTGATGTATGTTAGACCCTGGGTGAGAGCGGGAGAGGGGAGATATGGGTCTGTGTGCACTCTCTGAGGGAAGAACATCAGCCAAATCAATCGATAAATAAATCCATAATAAAGCTAAAGGAGACAGCAAGAGACTTGAAAGAGTAACAACTGTCTGCGTTCTGTAACCTGGGTTGTGTTATACAGCAACTTCCATGTCTTCCGCGAACTTGTGTATCAGCAAGTGTTTCTATCCTTTTTGTTATCTTCTACTGCTGTTAGAGTTCTGCATTCTGTGCTCCAAATTCAAACTGAACATTGCCATGCAATTACCCCGTCTCGAACACAAACCCTAACCTCTAGTTCCTGAACCTTGGAGCAATGTGTACGCACACTGGCAGGTCGCCATTAGAACCCTCAGGTGTCACCCTATCAAAACTCTCCATTAAATAAAATACCTTGTGCAACGAGGAGCAAAGAAACAACATAGAGATGGCAATGAGTGACAGGGCGGGACTAGTGGGCCGAATGATACCTCGAGTGTCCTTCGATTGGCTGGCTATCCGACAGGCTGCGGACTGGCTGGGAGGGATGCTAAACCCCCTGGACTTCATGCGCAGGTCTGGAATGGGCATGGACAAGGATGCAGAACGGTTGGTACGGGGAATGGTTACGGTTGTGGTTGGCTGGGGCTGCTCGTGGGTGGGTGGGGTTGGGGTGGAAGATGGCTGGAGGAACTTTGAGGGGAGGGGAGGGGGTGGTACTGCAATGTAATTTAAAGGTTGAGGGGTTTTTGGCATGACTGATGTTGATGATTATTTTATGCGATGGGTCTGAGAGGGAGCTGGAGGGAATGGGTGGAGGTACACACAGGGATGATGGGTGGAGACAGGAGAAAGGAGGAGGAGAGCATACAGACAGGGGTGTCCTGACAGAGACAGTACAATAAGGGTGAGGGGCACATACGGAAAGAGGTGACACAAACAATATTAATAATGAGAATTAGTGCACATGACTGTTGGGAGTTTAATAGCATGAAGAAGGAAATGGGGGTGGGGGGAATGGAGCCATATTTTGCAACTGATGGTTTAAAGTTTAGTAAAAATAAATAAATAAAATAAACTGCTGATACTGCCACAAAAAGCAACATGCACTCCATCATGAACAGGGACCATGATGCAATGGAAAATGAAGACAAAAAAAAACACACACAAACACAGTAAAAACAGCCTCATTGCCTTTTTACTTTCATTTTTTTTTATTGAAAAGTTAAGCTGGAGTTCCATTCGCATGCATGAAACACAAAGTCATTCCATTCCACCGTATTCACAAGCTGCAGAACAGAAGAGTGTTTCATTCTGTGGGGGAGGGGTTAAGAGTAAAGCAACGCGAACAGGATCCGTCTCAGGCAAACACGTCCCATCCCCTGAAAAAAGCCAAGGCCGAATTCAAAAGCAGCTCCGCCTCTGTGAGAAAGGGAGGAAAAGAAGAATTGGGGAGAGGGAGAAGGGAGAAGGGAATAAAAAGAGTAAATCATTCTGCCAAGAGCGGAGTGCGGCCACCTTGTCCAACAGTGGGGCCCCGTCTTCTGTCCAGATACCTGGGATTGAAGCGGATGGCGGGCCCTGGGGAGAAGGGGTTTGCGCATTGAGTCAGTCGGGACTGGGAGAGAGAGGTTCATGACCTTCACTGAGCAGGTCCGGCACATGAAAGCCTGACAGTTCGAACTGTGCAACACGGTTTTCCCACAACACCTGCAGAAAGCAACAATTTGTCATTAGCCCTTGCTCTTGAAGGTCACAAGAGGATGGAACAGGTACTCCAGGGGTTATGACAGATTAAAGAAGAGTAAAGAGCAGGGGTATGTCGAAATTAGGAACAAGTTTCATTAGTTTGAGACAATTGACAAGAAATTGGCCGTAAATGTAGAATACAGCATGTTATTCCTTCCCTTCCCTAGATATTCATACTGAAAAGCTCTTAATTCGTGTTTATAACAAAGAAAGTAAGTTTGCTTGCCACCTACCATCCATATAAACAAATCTCTATGGATTGGGAATTGGAGGGACTAGATTAAGCTGTAATAGCATGGAACATGTTTGGCTAAATGGCTGCAAGTCATCAAGGGTCTGAGGTATCAAACAAGCCTCAAACAATCACTCTGCTGCCAGATATGCAGTAAAAATGGCGACACTCTACACGGTTCACCCGATATGGATGTAAAAACCCTCAACTTAAAAGCTGAAAGTGCTTTCAGCTTTAATTTGAAACCTCATATTCACTGTTCCATTTCAAATCCAACGTGCTGGAGTACAGAGCCAAAACAACAAAACTTGTGTCACTGTCCAAATACTTATGGACTGCACTGTAGATGCCAAGAGACTAAAAACACTGGAGAAGGGAAATGAGATTACCCGTGTGGAACCAGTTGCTTGTCTCACAATATATACACACTTACTGTAAGAAAGGGATAACACGGTCCACTTTAGAAATTCTAATTTATATCCCAACAATGCATTGTGCATTGGATGCAATTCCCACTAAATTAACCTTTCAGCCCCATGCAAAGTTAGAAGCTCCAGAACTACAAACTTGATCTTGGTGGGGGGGGAAGAATAACAAAAATCATCTCCTACGGAACGGCCACCTTTGTTACAACAGCATGCGTTGTACCCACAATCCAGACCGGACGCTCGACAAAGCAGTACGGGCAGAGCGTTAATACCATCAACTTGCTCATCCTCTTGTTTCATGACCTTTTATGCCCTGGAAAACCCTTTAAACTGGTATATAATAACTGGCACAAAAACGTCAGTCAGTTCTAACCAGCTTCAGCTTCCCCCTTCTCAAAAAACGTGCAAATCATTGTTTAACAAAACACAAAAACCTTGATATGTAAAGTGAATTTTTGCTAGGCTGCTAATCTTGAGGGGCTGTAAACAGGGGGAGGGAAGAGGGGGGTACCTTTGATGGAGCTGGTGGGAATGATGCCTTCGGCCGTGCCTCCGTAGCCTCCGGAAACTATGCTGGTCTCATTAAGGTTGGGTCCCGACACCATCACCTGCTGGAGGTCCTGTGGCGAGCCAATCACAAAATGGCGCACGAGGGTGGAGAGAGAGAGAGAGAGAGACAGAGCAAGGACTTATTCAGTCTCTCTCCCTGAGGGTGCTCCAAACTGCACACAGTAAAACCCCATGTTAATTAGTCCAATGCTAAATGCGGTGACTATATTCAAATCTGTTTTATCCTTCGTTTCGATAATTAGAGATTCAAGTGTCCGATTTGCGTCATTCCCTCGAAAAAAAAACTAAAACAAAAAACATTTTGGGCCTTTTATTTGGCCATTTCATTTCAAATGATGTTTTCTAAGACATTAGCGGCCTGATTTGCATCCAAATGCGTACGCACTTAAGAAAGCACTGCATGGGATTTTGAGTAGTGACAGGTGTCCCACAGCGAATAACACAGAAACAGAATAAACAACTTGACTTTCATTGGAACTTCTATTCAAATAATCAAGACACTGTCGCACTCAGTGAAAAAAGTTTTTTTTCCCCTCAATTAAACAAAGATGAATGAGAACAAGTAAGAAAAATAAGGATCTACAAAATCTAGTGCTGTGCCGTTTATGAGTGTATTTATCAGTGAACTGAAAAAAATAAAGCATATTAAATCATATAGCCTAACAGGAGTTCTGTCCAAAGTGATAAAAGAACGTGTATACAACAGTGACACATTATTTAAAGCATGACCAAAGAATACTAATTTATGTAAATGCTTCTGGACAGTTTGAAAAGAGAATATGGACACAGCGAAACTGACATGGTAAGCAGAAAAATGTGGCGTTTTATTTCCGTAAAAAAAATTTTTTTAAAGACTTCCAGCTATTTTAAGGCAAGCCGACTAAAAAGTGATCTACCATGCTGATAAAGAGTTTTGATAAATACAGGCCCGCATAATAAGATTAAAAACAATATGGAGGAATGCAAATATTTGTGTTGGGGAGTGGACAAATGAGTAGCTGGAAGGGATGATAATTTCCTCTCTGATGCTGTGTGTTTGTGTTCAGATACCCATCTATGCTCACAGTGAGGGAAAATATACTGATACTAATAATTCTGATACTAATAATTCTGTAGTTGTTCATCTTTTACAAGGACAATTATTACACATGTGAGGGATGCTAAAACTACAAGGTTCAGAAGAAGCAGGATAGTTTAGCCTATGGTCGTTTATATACGTATGTCTGTATACAACAAACGTGTATCTAGCCAAGGTACATGTATGGATGTGTGCGCATACAGCCCATTTGCTCACACATTCACAAGTACACGTCTGCTCTGCACAAACGTAATTCACTGGAACTTCACCCTTCAGCCAATGGCAAAATTGTGTTAAGTACAAGACAAACTAGCAATGTTGACATGGAAAACCTTCCATTAATTTTTTTTTTTTTTCATATTAGAATGAACACAGTGCAAACAAAAGGTTTGTGTGAGTCTATGTCAAAGGGTTAAAGACACTAGCTTAGTTAGGCTTTTTCGTCAGGATGTTTTTCAAATAGTTTTATTTGACATTTTCTGCTGGTCAGTATAAATACTAAAACACTTGAAGCTTTAAAAATTTTGCTATTTGGCACAGGTAGCTAAACAGATCATAACAGTTTATTCAAGACGTTCTGCAGAATAAACTGTTAATATATACTGTACTGTGGAAAAATAAGCCAGCTCTCAGCTAATAACTGAAAAATGTCAACTTAAAAGCTGGGGGGGGGGGGGGGGGGTACATTTGAAAGTCATCCTGAATCTGGAAACAGTGTTAGTGACAATCCCCATGCATCTCTGCACAGAGCGCACCCCAATTTCAGGCGATCCCCCACACCCTTCTCTCACCCTGGGCAATCTGGGCTTCCCTACCTTCTCATCTAAGCTCCACTGTATCTGTGCAGCCTGCATAAGAAATGGGAAAGCAAACAGAAAAAGGACAAACATAAATCTAAAAGAAAATAACTTAAAGTGTAATACTCAATCACAAATAATGGAAAAACAGGCAAATGGAAAAAAACAAATGACATATTTTTGAGAGCGCTAACCTCACATGGCAACTTGCATAACAATATTCATCCTGAATATTCCTGACGGCATAGTTCAATTAACCGTGACCAATATTTTATTCCTCACAACCCACAAAACACACATTTGTTCTCCTTGAACTGAAAAAGTTGAGTGACTGTTACTCCAGAGCATTTGCGCAGGGTTTTTACTGCACCGGATTGTCTCACACAGGGAAGATGACATAATACACACGCGTAAGCTTACGCTAAGGTTTTTATGCAACATTCAAATTAAACGCCATTTGCCTTGTAAAACAGAACAATAGCGCAGAACAGCTGGCCTCAGAATTCATGGCGGCAGCCTCACTTGCGCAACAGAGCCTGCTGCCTCGAATACCGGACAGCAGCTCTCCCGCTGGTCAGCCGCCCAAACTTTGTTCCCCTGGTTACAAGTGTTACCATTACACGATTTATCAGCTTAGCAGGCTAACCCTCGGCAATATCAACTTGCACAGCTTACATTAATAAAACACCATACAAATACTGAAGTAATTCAGGTTCAGGACCTTACTGAAGGGTACAAACAACAGATTCTCACGTGGATTTCAACCCGCAACCTCTGTGTTACTACCAGGTCTAGCCCACACTACCAAGAGTATACACCATCTTTAAGGATGCTATACTTTTCATGGGCCCGTGTGTGGCAGGGAAACTCCACCTTTTACAAAAGGGGCTAAAACATATTTAAGTGATTTTGCTTTACATTCAATTGAACATGATGAAACTGAATTAAGGCCTAGTTTCAATTCCAATGCAGATTTGTTGAAAATTAAAATTTGCCAATGAGTTTGACAGCTGCCCTGGCTCAGCTCTGCTGAGCACTTATCTGCACCAGCAGATCAGTTTTGTGTTGCTAAAGGCAACGTAATAACCGTCCCCCGTGACTGTGGCCCACTGTTTTAATTAAACTGGTTGCTAAATGATGCGCTGCAAAAATTCCACCACCATCACCACTCAGCACATTTACAGGGAAAATAAAATGCTTTTTGATTTTTGCTCTTTCTGTGCACACATATACTCTTAGAATGGAAGGGAATGCCAGCCGGTCTTCTGTGGCATCAAACCAATTCACCCTGAAGGAAAACCAGGAAAGGTGTTTAGCTATTTAGCTAAAAAGATGGTTACCCCATGCATGTACATTCTGCATCCATCCTCAGTGATCGGCAGTAGCATAACGACACTCCTGACTCCTCGTGTACTTTTTAAGCGTACTGCAATATCAATAGGAGAGAGCGGACTCCATTTGTCTTTTCAATGGTGCGTTGCTTGTAAATACTGTGAGGGTTCGTTCCCATTTATGTTTCGCACCCAATGAAAGTACAGCAATTCAGAACATAAAATAAAACAGCAGAGAAAGCCAGTACCAGTAAAGAGCAGTGGCCAGAGGCAACATATTTATATCCCAAGACTTCTTCAAGAAGGTTCTGGAGCATAAGCACACTATATGAACCAATGCATCCCGCCATTCCACATTCAAATCAAACATCTTTGCACTCAACAACTTTACCTTCAGAATCCAACCACAACCCACAACAAAAAAGTTTTAACAGCCCCTTTGATTTTACAAGGTGATCCTTTGGCCAGAGTCTACATACAATTCTTACGAAACTACTACCACTACCACTCAATGCCTACAGTAAATTGCAGAACATGCAAAAACATCCAATTGCTTTAAGAATCTTAAGCTCATTTCAATGAGACATCAATCTAAAACTAAAATAAATTCCAACAGCCTAGCAAGCGTACTTCTTTGCGAGTTCTGTTTCACACGACAAGCTGGTAAAACAGAACCTATTCACACCAACATGTTTTACATTATAGTCATTTGGCAGACGCTCTTATCGTATTTACCTTTTAGGGTCGTTTTAACGCACTTGTTCCTAGTTTGAAAATGCACTAATGTACGTCGCTCTGGATAAGAGCGTCTGCCAAATGACTATAATGTAATGTAATTTTTTGGTTTTTATTAGCACAGGTATCGCGCATCCTGACACCAAACACTGACACTAACTATTGAATGGCCAGCAATACCTTGTGGAAGCACCGAGTTATGTGTATTTATATACATATGTTTATATGTGCATAAATAAACCAACCTGCCACTCCACCGCAAACAATACACTCAAAAGGATGTTTAAAACAGATCTGCTTCATCTGCTGTTAATGAAATTGTATGTCTCAATGGTAAATTCCCAAGGATGACAACACAGCACTTCTTTGCCAGGCAAGTATACATTCCCTCAGGCAAAGTGCTCTCACAGGAATCTTGCAGAAAATCTACGGCAACTAATACAAGACAAAAAACAACACATAAAGCGGTTTTATTATTGCTGTCCCCTAAACGTTTCTGACATACGGCTACACAGTGACACAAAGAGCCCCCTCGCTCTCGCAAACAAAGACAAAATAAATGTAGATCCGATATGCAGTTAGAATGAAGTTCATAAAGGAGGAAAATATAAAATGTCTCACAGTTATAAAGCTCGACAGCTGTCTATCAAGGGCACAATCAATCGCGGGTCTAACTGAACAGCAAAACTTCAAGTGGCAGCTAAAAAGAAATAAAAGGACCACAAATCTGTGTGTGGTCTTTTTCTTTTTTATTCATCACACTGAAAGGCAATTAAAGAGGCCTAGACCAGGGAGACTCTGGAGACGGTCGCCCACCTGCTCGAGGCTGTCGTCCTCCGCGAGGGTCCCCATGTCCCCGTTGCTGTTGATGGGAATCTCCATGGTGGCCGCTTTGCTCATGATGCCGTCTGTCATTCTGAACCTCTGCAGGGGAGAGGCGAGACACACGGCGTGGTAAGCGAAGGTGACATCAGAAAAGAAGCGCGGGCTTCATAACGTGACTCACTTCTCCCCAGGAGGAGGGCGCATGCGCGTCAGCGTTCGGCCCACTTCACAGAGCACGCTGCCATGATAAGGCTGCCTATACGAGTACAACTGTGCATTCCAAATTTGGAAGAATGAAAAAAGAATTAGGGATGAAAATTGATTTTGAAAAAAACAAAACAGCAAAGTAAGCTGCAATTGCCCTGATCGTGCCAGCTTGAGCTATCTGTGAAACGTCAGCACAGACACTGAATGCACTGAATGGCAGTGGCACCTTCCTTATCACTAGAAATAGAAAGTACTTCCACACACTTTGAATCTTGGCAGCTTTAATAAATTAAGCCATTTATTTAAGATAAGCAAAATTTTTCTATGTCAAGAATTTTTGTCAGGGACGTAGATGTATCTTATAACTCCTACGAGTGACACAGAATGCATCATCTTAAAAGATCATTCATGCGGACTTTCAGTTTCTGTTCAGAATGACTTGAATTAACAGTACATTAATGTAAACCAAAGTGCAAAGTTAATGGAGAAAGCACGCTGGCTAATTCTGGTACACATTACGTTACCAAGTTGTGGTTGAGCAGGTTGCTGCATGTAATTAAACTGATACCAAGAGACCCCGGCTAAGCTTACAGTAGGATATAATTGAACATACATGACTGTGCACATTTGTCTCTAATGCTTGGATAAGCACACCTTAGACTGTGCAAACCCACTGACAATGAGAGATGACTGTGTCAATTACAGTAGAGGCACCAGAGTTCCAATGGGTGAAAGGGAGAATTTGCAGGTGGACGGGGTGAAGGGGGGGCAGAGATTGTGATCGCGGACCGGGGAAACCTGAGATTTAAGATTTTTGATTGTACCAATCAAAAACTGAGTGTGCCTAGGACAAGGCACAGCATTCCACCACCAGTGGTCAATTACCTGCCATCAATCTGTAGTCTAGTTGCTACCTGAATTCAACTTCTCATTCTGTTTTTCTGCCCAAAAAATGCATAAACACAAAGGCACAATAAAACTTGACATTGGAAACTGGGGGCTTGGCAATCTACCCTATACTACCCTGAAAAGTGCCAAATTCACAATAGGTATGAGGTATGCCCTGGCAACCCGTAAGATATTGCCTGACATCACTATGCTAAAACCAACTTGCTCAGTGCAAAAGATTAGCGGGTTTCCCTCTATCCCATGTTTTGGCCAGCTCTACAAGTCATTAAAGATGTAATAATTCTACAATTTCATCCACTGCATGTTCAAATACTACCGTTTTTTATTTTTTAAATTAGGTTTAGCCTCCATTCACTTTACTGAACTACTGTGGACAGTTGACATGTGACCAGTTGATTAACTTCAGCTGTGAAGGTACTAATTCAAGGTTGGAGAAAGGATGCAGTTGCAGAACTGCACATTGTGAACATTAGAGAACATTAATTAACATACAAGCAAGGTCAAATGGCCAACTGAACTTGGTCAGCAAAGAAGTTACGTGGTGGATTAATTGTTAAACTTGGTTAGAGAAGGTGACAGAAGCGCAAATAGACGCATCAACTGTGGGGACTATTTGTGACCACGCGCGCCTTTCCGTTTATGTCTTAATTACGAGCATGCGGACGATCGCCACACACGGCCATTTAAAACGGTGAGTGCACAAAACCGGGATGAACAATAGATAACGCAGCAGTGGAAGGTATTGAATTATTTGTGACATTCCAACCAAATTTGCCGGTGAATGCGGCTGCATATCCAACGAGCTACTGGGAACGTCTCAAACAACACTGGCGATACTCCTCAAAAATCGCAGCTGCAATTGGCTAACTTATTGACTTTAATGATACATATTTTTATGGCACAGGTCCTATGTTTGGCAGCGCTAATTATAATATAGTTGTGGGTGCTTTTGTGCTAAGGCGATCACCTGGGCAGTGGTAGCTCAGGTTTGTTCTACTTCTATACAAAGACAACAGCAAGAGATTGCGTTTATTTGAACAATCACGCAGTGAATGGCATTCGACATTAATTTCAATCAATGCTCAATGTAATCTGTTCCTGGTCACTGCGTTAACGAAATCGTTTGTGATCAGGCAGACACGTCAGCTAGCTTGTCAATGGAGGATTTGTGGATTTCCGTCTAACGTTACCTACCGAGTTAGACATGTATGCAGCATTGTCGTATCGGTTTAGCAAGTGTATTCCACAACGTTATCTCCTGTTAACTGAAGCTGGGATGCATTGTCCACATAAGGCCAGCTTGCAAGTGGCACCACTGTCAACTGTGTCGGTCTGGACTGAAAGGCCCACGCATCATAATCCCGTTGTGCTGAACTCGCGGCTATAGCATTGCTGCGCTTAAAATCACTTTGGAATATCGACAATGCCGTCAATCGATCAAATCTTGCAGCTGCAAGCGAAACCGAAAATATTTTTGTAACGTTAGCTTCGTGACATGTACACCATGCACAGATGATTAGCTAGGTGCCAAACTGTTAGTTGTGTCGACGGCTACTGTAGCTAGCAAGACCGCTAACGGCATTACCTAAAATGTTGACAGTCTTACCTGAGTGAGCGTCCAGTATTCATGCACCGTAGCAAGTTTACAAAATGCTTTGTCAATGCAATTGATTTTTAACAGAATGCCAGCGCGGTGTGTTGTAGTATTTATTTCATGGCTAGCCAACTGCCCTCCTTTCCTCCCAGTTCCCTTTAGCTGCTGCTAGTGCTAGCCACTAATTCAGGTGCCTCCACCCCCCCTTCCAGTCTCAGATAGAAACGTCGAACGGATGTGACGACATAGCCTACGCCGACCCAGCCGAGCCCATTATCGCAAGCAAAGATCGTAGATTGTCCAACACAGATTGACCACTCTAGTTATTGTTGGGTCGCGCAGAAATTCAAGGGAACGTAACGTTATGTAAAAGGCTGATTCTTATTTAAAGCATTTTCAAACCGAATAACTTAAAAACTTTCCCGTTTATGATTTTATGATTTTATGATTTCTCTTTCTGAATAATATAGGCTACTTTAGCTGACTTTTTAAACTTATAATTAATCCTCTATGTGTCTATCGGGGAAAAAAACATAAATTTTGTTAGTGATTAAATGGTTTTGGTGGTTTGTGGCTGTCTGACTACCTGTTTAGTGATTCGGTGCTTGTGCCTGATATGGGTGATATGATATAGGCTACAGTAGGCTAGGCTAGTGCACTATGAATTTAAAGCCTTGTGAAACTAAAATAAAAAAAATAGTGACTTTGTCCAGCCAGTAGGCAGGTTACAGTGGTTATGCAGTGATCAGTTACGAGCGTTAATGTTAGTCAAACTATAAATTAATAAAACTGAGCATAGGCATACTGTATTATTATATACAGTACCAGTCAAAAGTTTGGACACACCTACTCATAGAAGGTTTTTTTCCGTTATTTTTACTGTTTTGAATGAATGAATGAATATCTTTATTGTCATTGTACATGTACAACGAAATTGGATGCAATCCTATCAAGTGCAAACAAACAGTAAAATGCAAGCATCAGTTAAAGGTATATAAATAAATAAATAAATAAAAAGAAATACTTCTAAAACTAACTATAAAAATATATTTAAAAAGGAGAAGGAAGGATCCTAAAAATGAAAAAAAATGAAAAAAACAACATACCACACATACAAGACATTTTTACATTCTGCTGGCATACATTGTACGATTCATTTCCTTTGCATTACACAGTTCAGGTTTTGGCAGTATTAAGTGCAGTTATGGCTTTTGGGTAAAAACTGTTTTTTAGTCTGTTTGTTCGTGTTTTTATTCTCCTGAAACGTCTGCCCGAGGGCAGCAGTTCAAACAGAAAGTGTCCGGGGTGGGATGGATCTTTTAATATGCTCTGGGCTTTATTGAGGCAGCGGGAACTGTAAAGATCTTCCAGGGAGGTGAGAGGGCAGCCGATGGTCTTCTGGACGGTGGTGACGACCCTCTGGAGTGCTTTCTTCTCTGCTGCTGTGCAGCTGGCAAACCACACACAGATGCAGTATGTGAGTATGCTCTCTATGGAGCAGCGGTAGAAGGACACCAGCAGTTTTTAGGTGAGGTGGTTCTTCCTGAGAATCCTCAGGAAGTAAAGTCTCTGCTGTGCCTTCTTCACCAGTGCTGTGGTGTTAGCGCTCCAGGTCAGGTCCTCCTCCATGTACACGCACAGGAACCGGAGGTCCGAGACCCTCTCCACACATTCCCCACAGATGTGAAGGGGCTGAATGTCTGTTTTGTTCCTCCTGTAGTCTATGATCAGCTCCTTGGTTTTGGTGGTGTTGAGGACCAGGTTGTTGTCCGTGCACCACACAGACAGCCGCTCCACCTCGTCCTGATAAGCGGACTCATCCCCCCCAGAGATGAGTCCCACTACGTTGGTGTCATCTGCAAATTTGATGATGCTGTTGCTGGAGTGGGCGGGGGTGCAGTCGTGGGTGTAGAGGGTGTAGAGTAGGGGGCTCAGCACACAGCCCTGTGGGGAGCCAATGCTGAGGCTGAGGGCTGAGGAGATGTGGGGCCTACTCTCACCCTCTGGGAGTGATCCGACAGGAAGTCCCTGATCCAGAGGCAGATGGAATGAGATAGTCCCAGGTCTGTCAGTTTGGTCACCAGTCTGTGAGGGAGGATGGTGTTGAATGCAGAGCTAACATCCACAAAGAGCAGCCTAGCGTAGCTCCCCTGCTGCTCTAGGTGGGTCAGGGCAGTGTGGAGAGTTGTAGCTATGGCGTCCTCTGTGGACCTGTTAGCTCTGTAGGCAAACTGGTGTGTGTCGAACATGGGTGGGAGGCTTGAGATGATGTGAGTCCGGACCAGTTTCCCAAAGCACTTCATAATGACAGGAGTAAGTGCCACTGAACGGTAGTCATTCAGGCTGCTGATTGTGGTCTTTTTTGGTAGTGGAACTATGGTCGAGGACTTCAGGCAGGGTGGGATGGTGGACTGGGATAGGGACTGGTTGAAGATATTGGTGAAAACCCCGTCAGCTGGTCCGCGCAGTCCTTCAGCACCCGTCCAGAAACACCATCAGGTCCCGCAGCTTTCCTTGGGTTCACCGCCCTCAGTGTGCGCCTCACCTCATGCTCCTCCACCATGAGGATGTGGCTGCTGTGGGTTGGTGGATGTAATGCGGCTGCCTCCGATGGCTCCACCTCGAAGCGGGCAAAGAAGTGATTCAGCTCCTCTGCCAGCGAAGCGTCACCATCCACAGCTGAGAGGTTGCTGGATTTGTAGCTGGTGATGTGCTGAACCCCCTGCCACACCTGCCTTGTGTTGTTGCTGTAGAAGTAGTCCTCAATCTTCCTCTTGTAAGCAGCCTTGGCCTGTCTGATGCCTCTTTTTAGATTGGCTCTGGCAGCACTGTATTGTGCCCCATCACCAGACCTGAAAGCGGTGTTTCTGTCCCTGAGCAGGCACTGGACTTCTTTTGTCATCCAGGGCTTCTGGTTGGGATAAACCCGGATACACTTGTCCACAGTGACAGTGTCCATGCAGTACTTAATGTAGCACAGGACAGTTGTTGTGTACTCCTCCAGGTCCTGATGTTCAAAAATATCCCAGTTTGTTCTCTCGAAGCAGTCCTGCAACTGATGGGGAGCACCTTCGGGCCACGTTTTAACAGTCGTAGATGTGGTAAGAGCACTTTTCCTGAGGGGGGTGTATGCCGGAATTAAGAGCAGGGACATGTGGTCAGACTGGCCCAGGTGTGGTAGTGGTTTAGCCCTGAAACCCTGTTTGATGTTGGAGTAGTCCAATGTATTTGCTCCCCTAGTAGCACACTTTATGTGCTGATGGAATTTAGGGAGCACTGCTTTTAAATCAGCATGGTTGAAGTCCCCTGCTATGATGTGAATAGCCTCAGGATACATGCTCTGTTGACTGCTAATGGTGTTATGCAAATGTCCAAGAGCCGAGTTAGCCTTGGCATCCGGTGAAATGTACACAGCAGTTATCATGACTGCAGTAAACTCCCGGGGAAGATATATGGGCCTGCATTTAACAGTCACATACTCCAGGTCCGGGGAGCAGTAGCTGTCTACAGTCTTAGTACACCAGCTGTTGTTGACATACAAGCATAGCCCCCCTCCTTTGCTCTTACCGGAGTCTCTGGTCCTGTCATGACGGTGTACTGCACGGACTGCTAGCTCGATAGTTGTATCCGGAATAAGTGAATGAAGCCAGGTCTCTGTGATTAGCAGAATGCAACTGTCCTTGACGATCTTGTTCGCTGCAACCTGTAGCTTCAATTCGTCCATCTTATTTGCGAGGGATCTTGCGTTGGTGAGAAAGATACTAGGAAGCGGCGGCTTGTGTGGCCGCCTCCGTAGCCTCACCAGCACGCCGACCCTGCAGCCACGCTTTTGCCTCCGGTCTCTGCGCCGCCTCCGTCTCCTGACTGCGGGGATGGTAATCCACGGAGAGCCCGGGCGCCTGGCTATGTCCACCGGGATGTCGGGGGAGCGGAGACTGTAACAATCCGCTCGCTGCGTAATCCTATTTTTAGGAGATCGTGCCGGCCGTAGATGTTGTTCGCCCAGCAGAATGTTGTCAGAACGAGTAACAACACGTACACAAACAACCAAACTTTTTGGAATAGTAAAGACATCAAAACTATGAGATTACACAAATTAAATTATGCAAAGACCAAAAAAGTGTTAAACTAATTTTAAAAAGTCATATATTTCAGATTTTTCAAGTAGCCACCCTTTGCCTTGATAACAGCCTTGCACATTCTTGCTATTCTCTCAACAACTTCTGTGGTAAATAGGTATTCCACAGATAAACAGGTGATGCCATCATGACTATATAAAAGGATATCAAAAGTAGATGTGGATGGATCACTTTAAGGGTTGTTTCTCCTGACAAATTTTCCTATTGAACTCTATGGAAAAATAAGTCAGGAGAAGAAACCCTTCAAGTTATCCATCCATATCTACTGTATTTCTGGCAGCAGAGTGATGGTTTAAGGCTTGTTTGATACATCAGACCCCTGATGACTTAGAGCCATTTAGCCAACCATGTGTTCTACACCGTTCCAGTGTAATTTAAAGCTAAATCTAGTCCCACCCCCCCAATTCCCATAGAGATCCATTCAAATGCAGAGGTTATAGTATTGCTTCTAAGAGTACCTGGAAATAAGATATCAGGAGTCTTTTGATATCCTTTTATATAGAGTCATGATGGCATCACCTGTTTACCTGTGGAATACCTGTTTACCACAGAAGTTGTTTGAGAGAATGGCAAGAATGTGCAAGGCCGTTATCAAGGCAAAGGGTGGCTACTTTGAAGAATCTAAAATATATGACTTTTTTAAATTTGTTTAACACTTTTTTGGTCTTTGCATAATTTAATTTGTGTTATCTCATAGTTTTGATGTCTTTACTATTCCAAAATGTGGAAAACAGTAAAAATAACCTTCTAACCTTCTAAAAAAAACCTTCTATGAGTAGGTGTGTCCAAACTTTTGACTGGTACTGTATATATATATTTTTTTAGGCCTACTGTATAAGCTACCACTTTTCAAAGCAGACGTGATACGTTTGAAGCTCATAGAATAAGATAGCTGTAGCCTATATCTGTATAAACTAAAATATTTTTAACAATACAAATTTCCAATCCCAAGATTGTCATTAGCTGTATAGCGATACACAATAGTTGCCCGGGCCCACTGTAACTCTTCTGTTCTCTTGCAGGCAGTTGAGTGTTCAGTTCTCTTGTGGTCAGATGGTGTCAGTATAATTCAAGGGAAAAGGGGATCAGCCACGTACAAGTCATGTGGAAGACGGCAATCCTACTGAATGCAGCCTTACTGAGTCTTATCCTCCTGAGACCCAGCAGAAAAAGTACTTTTAAAAAATGTTTTTAACATACTAAAAGTGTCTTGGGTGACACAAACGTGTTGTAGTGACAATATTTTCAAAGATAATATTTATTTTTATTGCATTTCCCTTGTAGTGTAGGTTTCAGCATATATGGATCTTGAGATTAAGGCCAGAGACTCGTGCCCCCTGCAGGGGACAAAATATGATTGCCGGGTTTTAGGAGGTGTGTATCGATGTTATCGATGTGTAATGCATATACCACAAACAACTGCACAAACACAATGGTTCACTCAGTGGATCAGTTTTCCATTAGCAGCAACCTGTAGGCTGCCAGAAAGCTATTCATAACTCTCTTTTTTTGGCATTTGTTGTACAGCTCCTTTCTGTAATTTTCTTTCTCATGTAACTAGCCTATATGTCTTGACAACACGGTTTGATTTTCCTGTAATGCAGCACACTTATAATTGTTCGGGGATGCATATCGGATAATTCAATTGTTTCCTGCCATGCAGTATCGCCAGCCAAACATAAACGTCAAAATAAAGGAAACACGTGAGTAAAGTATATTGAAAGCAGATGCTTCCACACTGGTGCGGTCCCTGAGTCAATTAAGAAATTAACATCTTAGCAAGGTCATGGTTAGCCTATGTATAAAAATGTTGGACATTATTTGGCTACCACGGCTAGAAGGAATCAGTTGCTTTGAAAAGGATTGGTTGTGGCTGCTGGGTGCCTCATTGTGGCTGCTTAAGGCACCACACTGAGCCCCATACCTACTGTTTTTGATAGAATCCAGACCGTACCAGTGCTGACTGTGGCTGTAAGTTCCATAAGGTAACGTGTCGCCCAAGGTATGGCGGCGTTCAGATGGTTAGGGGTCAGCTTTCATCGCCCTCGAGCGACCCCTGCTGGTCAATCGGGCGCCTATGGACTACATGCCAAAGCCGTGTATGTCTCAGGTGCAACTCTATGCGAGCTTGAGTGTAGTCTGCATATGAATAGAAGTGCCTGGTGACACCATGTGTTTTGGGGGAGAACCGGGGATAGCTACTCTCCTGAATGGGCAGTGAGGGTTCGATTCAGTGATTATGACTGCGGTTGCAAATAATCGGATTCCAAATTAGGTTGGGAATTGGACATGTTCATCCCTGCATTGGATCCAAATTAGAAAAATAAATCATAATGTAAAAAAGAAAGGCTGGTTTGCCGGAAGCTTCAGTGACTAAGACTGCTGAATTTTCAGATGTTTCATGAGTAACAGTGGCTATGGTAATCTTGGCATTGATGTCTCCGGAAAAGGCATCAACTAGGGGCAACTGTGGTTAAAAGTGCTTACTCCTTGACTGTGATATCCATGCATTGGATCAAGAGTCCACGCAAGGAAAAAAGGATGAGCAACTCTGAATCAGTTGACTGCAAATATCAATCTAGCAGGCAGTTTCATTAAGAACATGGAGAACAGTCCATTGAGAACATTGCAGAGAGGTTGTTTGTGTGTCCTGTATTTTGACAGTTAGCAAATCAGGTTTGTAGCACCCTTTTCTCATAATGGTGATATTTTTTGACAGCATTCACTTGTCCAATTCAGATTTTAGGCTTGTTTCGGACGGGGCTTGTGTGCATACATTTGGCCACTTCCTATGTCATTGTTACCAGTGGTCCAATATAATAAACTGCCATTGTCTCTTGATGTAGATAACTTGATTATCAAACCAAGATTTTGAAGTAAATCTGCGTAAGGATTCATTCATCCAACCAGATTCTCAAACAATCATCCAATTCTCAAACATGGTTTCTATTCTAGATGTACTTTTGACTGTAGTCAAAATCATCAGCTATTCAGATCGACAGCTTTATTATTGCCTGCAACCTTTTTCTGTTGTCTTTGTCTGTGAGACTTTTTGGCTTCTGGTATTTTTGTTTTCTCACGTACTCTTGAATCCCCATTTTTCATGTTTGTGTGTTCTCTGACGTCGTGATAGTTTAATCATTCCCTCTTCTTTATAGGCACTGCATGTAGTTGACCTGGGTTCACCTCTGGGCTATGGAGTGAGACTGGAACCGTAAGTGAATGCTCCTTTTGGGAATAAATTTCAACGGGGCCTGAATGGTACTTATTTTTGAGCTTTAAAGCCTGGAAGATTTAAGAATGTACAGTGAATTACAGTTCATGTCTCGTGGCAAAGTCGAGATACATTCTGTCTCATATTTTCTCTATTTCTCTCCGCACCTCTCAACACATGCAGGAGACACAGGCACACATACTGTATTCATATGTGTATTTAATCTCTCAAGAATTCTCAGTATGGGTCAGATATATTTTATTGCGCATCTGTTGGGTGTGAGTAGTTTTTAAAGATGGGAATGGAAGGATAATATGTACAGTATCATACAAATGCATATGGCCCTCTACTCAAAACTAAACAGATATTACTTGATTACAATTGTTAAGCCTATTAAGAAAATAAAGCCGAAGGGCTGTGGTTTGTTTTATAATTATTAGCTGATAAAAACTAATAGGTCATACTGTGCTTTGAAGGAGATGTAACACGTGACATTATTTGACCTGAATAACCTTTGTAACTGTCCTGCCTTCACTTTCTCAATCACTTTGTGTCAGTCCTTCAAACCCAAACCAACACTTTCCTCTCATGCCGTAAAGGAGACTGGTTTTTCCAAAAGTGCTTAAACTACGGCGAGGAAAGTTTCGACTTTCCCCTCAGGCAATGATTTTCAAGAACTGTGGAGTTACACGGGTCTTACACAGGAAGCGGCATGCATAAATGAGTCCGACTTGTCTTGTAAGGTGTACAGATGTGTGTGAAGCAGGGTGAGTTGTGACTGGTAGAGGAAAATCTATGTTTATACCAGGCTATACAGAAAATCTAAAACCGATTATGTGTGTTCAATGTATATCCAGGATGTGAGTAGATTGTAACACAATATGGGCCCTATGTGTTGAATGGCACTTTCAGCATGGCGACTCATGGATCATGTCGTTATAACACTTTGTAGCTGGATTAATGACCTCTGCTCAGCTCATGTGAGTCAGTCGCTGAGTGAAAAACAGCAGCTACATAACATGAGTCAGGCAGTGCCCCATGAGTTTCTGCTAGGTCAAGGGGCAATCCAAAGTCGCGTCTGGTGGATCACTTTCTGTTTAGTGTTTGTGGCAATTATGGAAGGGGAGGGGGGCAGTATGGATTGGGTCTAGGCTACACCATCCACTAAGTTATGCCCATATTTCCAAGCTTAAACTATTAGCTCAAACAACACACCGAGCCAAAAGAAAGCAGGGCATCATCACCAAAGATGAAATGCATAACCAGAAGATGGAGAAATACAAATAACAGGTGCTCTTGGAGTGGCGATTCCAGGCTTTGAGCTAGTACAGCCAATTCACGGGACAGGCATACAGTTTCACCAGGGTGGTCTGCTTCTCAACCTGCCTTTTAGAATGGGGTAGAGGAATGCTTCAGCTGAACTGGCTCCATAGTAATCCACTGCCCTGGCCAGTTAGTATCAGGAAAGGAAATGAGATATACCAACTCAGCTGGGAGCAGCCGGGTTAAATAACCTCTGAAATAATATTTTCAGAGAGGTTTTCAGGTGATTTATCTGGGAATTTATTTTCCTGACCTCAGTTTTACAACCGTGGCCGTGAGTAACTCCCAGAACCGTGGTTCCCTCTCCCCTTCTGTTACGGTAAACGCGATTCTGGCTTTAAACAAAAACAGATCCCAGCCTAAACCCTGACGCCAAAGAGGGGAACTTTCCAAAACAGGAAGAGCGGAGCAGGCGATGTCCGTCGGAAAGGCTACGCGTCGCATGCGTGCGCGTCTGTGTGCCGTCTGTACCTGCCTCTGACTCAGGATCGTTGGAAAGGGCCGCAGAAACATCTGCCAAACCCTGGAGAGGCTAGATCACTAGGGCATAACTTGCGTCACCGACGAAGCTCTGAGCCTGGATTTATAATCTTATCAGACCTCCTGAGGAAACGAAATGGCCAAACTGAAAGAGATTCATTTAGAAATAGCAGAGTATGTGCCATTCACTTTAAGAGCCTGTCTGTTTTATTTGTGTTTGTTGCTAAAGGCATAGTCCCAATCAGCTCTATGGGTTGTCCTATCTGCTGCTCCGGTATCTCTCCTTGCCCCTTTTTATTCATTCATATTTATTCAGGCTCCACTTTTAATCTTTTATATCGTGTGAAATGTTATTCTCCTCGAGTGGTTGTGTGGGGTTTTTTTGTATTGCTTTTTATACTGCTGCAAGACCAGTTGCTCAAAAGAGACGGATATCTATTGAACAGAATAATATTAACTTTAGCTTTGACCAACCCACTTGATATTCTGAAGCACGCAGCATGGCTTGATATTGGATACAGGATGAGGAAAATGTGATCAATAGCATTTTATTTGCAGACATCGCTGCTTCTATGACATGCCTGGTTTACCTATAAATATTCCTGTAAGCCTTCATCTTCTGTGATATCATTCTTTGCCCCTTTGAGAATACAGGATTAGTTGGTATATTTGCAGAGGATAAGATTATGGCTGTTTAGATGTGAAGAAGGACTTGGTTGTGGACATGCATCAGTATGGCTACAGGATTGGTTTCTTCTTTCAAATTTATAACAAGCCAAGTGTGACAAATAAACCTATACTTCACTCACTGTATTTCAATTGCTGCGCTCTCTGGTTTAAATGTGCCATTCTGTGAGAGAATAATATTTTGCATGCAATGTTGTAGTATAAAATGGATGCGTGACGCATGTACAGACAGAAAAATACAGATCCACATGATAACCTAAACACGAGGAAAGACACAGCGTTCAGTGTACATGAATATTCTCATTAATATTAATTTGTTAGAGTTGGCTGAGGCACCATACATAGTTCCGGAAGGTGACCTCCCATGGTCTAAAAAAACGCATTGTATAACTGGCCAGGAGTCTGATGGTAATGAATATTAATGCGGAAAGATAAGCGTCCTCCTGTGTCCGACATCACATGATAAGATTTGCTTACTCTGCGGGTCATTTTTCAAAGCACACGGTCTAAAATGTAAATGGAGACCCTGATTTGGCTGTTTCAAAAGTTCATGAACTAAAATATTATGTAAAACGATATTCAGAGGTTTTGCGATGACCTGGCGATACTGAAGAAAACAAAAGCCATGTCAATGTTTAAACAGAGAACAAATGCAGCTTTCTCACCACTGTAGGTAGCTTTTATTTCATCACCAAGCTTACCTGGTTGGGGAATAATTGAATATGTAAAGCTAACCTTAGCAGTAGCCAATAGCATCTTTCAGACAAATAAATTCTGTAACGCCAGAACCTTGGAAGAACAGCAGCCTGTAGACTATTTGAATCTGTAAGCTCTGTGAAGATAGCACCTTGTCATATATTGTGTATTTAAAGCCAGTGTCAGGCAGCTGCTAATTGTATAAGAAAAATCGAACTAGGAACTCTGCGTACAATCTGTGGAACTCTGCACTATCAGCTAAAATAGCCACAGAGAAGTGAGCAATGAGACTGCCATTCCAGTAAACATCGAGCTCCGTCTCATGCGCACTTCATCAAAGGGCCCACACAAAATTACAATACTCATGAAAATGGCTAAGGACGCAAAGTCTTGGATCTACCTGCTTGCCAAAAACCTGGTTGTGATTTAGCAACATTCTGTTCCCATAGCCTCAACAAATTAATCAAGGACTCACAATCAGGTGAAATCTCTTAAATCCCAGACAGATGTCACTTTTCAATGACCAGGACTTGTCTGTGACTGTCCATTGTGTACATTAGCACGCAGGATGAATTGACTGATCTTTGAGTAGATCTTAGGAATGCATCTACATTACAAATGGCTACTTCAGTCAGGATGTACATACTGTACCTCATGAGAGCAGAAACACAGATTTAAGGGGTTATAGGGCAACTAGGGTGATTTAGTAAAACATCAACATTTCCCATTACGTTTATCATTTGGCATGTGTGTCTTGTTGGAGTTTTAATGTCCTCTGCTAAAAGGTTTTTGAAACAAACTCTAGAGTAAGTGTGGAGGAAGTCAACGGGGTCAGAGCTGTTGTTTTTGATGTTTGGCATGTCCAATCAAAACACCTTTGTTTGTTAATACTTTTTAAAAAATCTACTTCCTGCCTAGGTCCTTTTTAAGCCTCAAGTCAGACTGCAACAAAAAAGCCACACGCAGGTGAAACCTCTTGGATGTAAATTTACAGGCGACCCTAAATCGTGTGTGAGGCCCCATAAAATTTATAGGCTCCATGTTTGGAAGCCTTGCAAGGGCGTATGTCACAGAGCTGTTAGTCGCCTGGGAAGAAAGCGTGAGACCTCTTCTGTCCCACGCCCCTTCCCCCCCACCATTTCATAAATGTTTATACTCTTTTTTTTTTTAAAATAATGATCATTAAGCGTGCTTCCAGATGTTGGCAGCCAACGTTCATTCCCACAGCTCTCTGTGTGTTCAAAAGCAACCGGCATAAGCAAAAAGAGGACCCTCCAATAACAGGGCAAGCGCACCACGCTTCAGATTTCTTTACTGCCATGTCATTATTCCCCAAGAAAACAAGTACAAATTCTGTTCTCTTTTTATGGAGCATATGGGCCTGATCCTTTATACTCTTAATTTTTTTGTAATGTGCCCTTTTCAAACAAGCCATCAAATGGATTTTATTTCTTCTTCTGCTGTTGGCGGCGTAATTAGCGTTCTGTCCCGGTGCCTGCAATCCATCGTCATTACGGGTCCCTGTTATGCATGACTTCCAACATCACACTTGACAATCTCTCCATTTGAAAGCGGAAATAATAACTGCACGAAAAAATAGGCAATATCATGTCCCAAATATATATTTTTCTTCTCATATAACATGCATTTAGATCCATTATTTATCGGTTTATGAGTCTGGAGTTTTTGCCGTTTAAACTGAAATGTGTTTTTCTCTCAAAATATGACTCAATAATCAAAGGCATACAGTTCCCCGTGAAGAGCGGGGGGGGGGGGGGGGGGGGATAATTATTTTTGCTTTTACCGCAAAATCTGATTCCCGGTAGCTGCCGTGTAGTGGCTGAGTAGCTCTGACTAATGAGCGAGCAGTCAGCAAACAGCAGTCTCGAGTTAGCATGAGTCATGTTAAAAAGCAAAAGTGGCGGACAAGACCGAGACGGTGACTATTACAAGCTTGACTGTGGCTCCATTAAAATCAGAAACCTTAGCTCCCCTTTTTTAGTCCATGTGTCGGTGGACCATCCAGATTTTATGTTGAGAATCAACTTTGGTCGTAATTTGTTGCTTTACAGTAGCATTGTTGGACCAACGTGAGCTAGTATAGAGCTAGCACTTCTGCCAGCCACCTGGAGACCAACCTGGGATAGCATTACTCTGGGTCCCAGATTATTGTAAAGCAAACTCTCCTGTTTTCTCTGAGTTGGTGTGGGGGGAGGTTTGTGCTGGAATCCGCCCATTAGTAGAAGGTTCATTTGTTGCTTGCCTAATCTACAGCTGTGTCAAGCTGTGGTCTAATACTGCAGTGGATATTATGACCAAATTAACCTTTTTTCCTCCCCTCCCCCACTTGAGCAATATACACCTAATGTACAGTACCAGTCAAAAGTTTGGACACACCTACTCATAGAAGGTTTTTATTATGCAAAAACCAAAAAAGGGTTAAACAAATTTAAAAAAGTCTTATATTTTAGATTCTTCAAAGTAGCCGACGGCTTTGCACATTCTTGCCATTCTCTCAAACAACTTCTGTGGTAAACAGGTATTCCACAGGTACAAAGGTGATGCCATCATGACTGTATAAAAGGATATCAAAAGACTCCTGATATCTTATTTCCAGGTACTCTTAGAAGCGATACTATAACCTCTGCATTTGAATGGATCTCTATGGGAATTGGGGGGTGGGACTAGATTTAGCTTTAGATTACACTGGAAGTGTGGAACACATGGTTGGCTAAATGGCTCTAAGTCATCAAGGGTCTGACGTATCAAACAAGCCTTAAACCATCACTCTGCTGCCAGATATGCAGTAGATATGGATGGATCACTTGAAGGGTTGTTTCTCCTGACAAATCTTCCTATTGAACTCTATGGAAGAAAGGAGAAGGAGAAGAAACCCTTCAAGTTATCCATCCATATGAAGAGTGGAGGCTGTTATAGTAGCAAAGGGGGGGACCAGCTCCATATTAATAACCATGCATTTGGAATGATATGTTTGACGACCAGGTGTCCATATACCTTTCGCCATATAGTGTCTCCAATTATTTCACCAGACATTACCTTTTAAATTTGTGCACAGTTTATATTTGTCTGCCTATCATTTCTTCCCATTAAAAAAAAATCTGGTGATAAAGCCTGTTATGGGCATTTGGTCGCTGCCTTTCTCCAGAGTCATGTAAGTGCAAATCCATAGATGAGGAATGGAATTTCAATAACCGCAGAGTAATCCGAAGAGGCAAACGTCTTCGACTCCAAAAAATCTCATTACCTAACTAAATGACAAGAAAGACCGTCAAATCTAAAGCTGTGAACGCTCTAGCTACTCGCTACAAAAGGGAAATGCTTCGCCTGCTTTCTAGCAGAAGCCTGTAGCTCACACACATCTGATGGAAGTGTACTTGAGCTCTCTCCGTTGGGTACATCTGTCCAAATTTTTTGCAAATGCATGTGGTTGTGGGCTTGTGCCCAGCCCTGCTCCTTTTGGGTTCACACCCACCTTCAAGTGAAATTTACTAAATTAAAACAACAACAAAAAAATACAGAGGGGCTGGCATGGGTGAAGCCCCTTATGTATTCAAAATCTGTACGGGTATTCCTTTTTTATGCTATTTTAGCTCTGTGATTCCAACATGCTGCTCTTCCTTTTCCACCACAAATGTTCTCATTTGACCCCTTTTTGTCATCTGTACTCTGTACTCTGTACATTCAAATTTGTTGCTAGCACGCCAGAATGCGCTGCCTATTCCAGTGTACAGAAGCTACGAGAGAGCTGCCTGCTTGCCCTTCGGGTCTGATTCATGGCATAGCCCTCCTGAAGAGCAAAGCTTAAAAGTGCTGGTTGTGATTACGGCGCGAGCGACCGCTGTTCTCGTAGCACTTTGTTCTCTGGTCAGGCACGAGACCTTCGGACGGTGTCGAGTCCGCGAGGGCCGCTACATCGCGTGTCCCGCCACGATGCGCAGCCCCCGTTTGAGCGGCCACGGGGGGGTCGGGGGACCGTCGTGAGAAGGCCGGTCCAGCAGCTGCAGAGAAGATGTGGGTGCCGCAGCGGTAACAGGAACCAGAGCGTGTCCTAATCGCTCCCACATTCCTGCACAACTCCAGCCAGGACACCAGTGCAGGGAGCCAGAGGATGTCGGCGCCACTTTCATTTCGGGCAGACGCGTTTGTGTTCACACAATCTGTTTCCCTGGAGTTTATTCTTTCCCTGTCGGCGCGAACCGACTGATCAGTCCCTCTGTGCTGTGTGTACAACTGTCTTACTAATCCACTTCTCTCGCGGGGGCCCCTGGTTAACGGCTAAAGATCTATTGATTCATTATTGATGCAGCAAGTACACACAAAGGCTGCACTGAGCAGGGGCCACACCCATATGGTCAATGACAGGTCTGGTGCCATTTGTTCACTTGAGTGCTTATAGATTGTGTCATAACAAATGTGGGATTCACAATGTCCTACCCGCCAGAAATATTTTTATCAAGCAAAAAATTGTTTCTTTTTAATGTGACTACAACACAGCTCTTTTGGATTATCACTTTTGTGACAGTGACATGGTTATAAGAACCTCCTCGCACACCTGCAAAGAATGGCGAGACTAAACTCAGTGCTCCAAATTTCCTTTAACAAACACACAAGCGTGCATCATGGCTTTTGACCTCTGGTCAAGAGGTATGTACACAAAAGGACCTGACTTTTGACTCCTGTTGATTACTTTAGCAGTGTTTTTAATTAATGCAGAACACGTTTGGTACGCAGATAATATTTTCAGAGGATGTCTGCAATATCTTTATGCATTTTGTGTTTTGCTTTTCAAGTTTAAATCGTTTTTGGCAGTGCAGGGGGAGGGTGACTGTTTACACAATCTTTTTTCCATCCTGCCCTCTCCCCCTCTGTTCTCCCAGGGCCTCTTTGCACGTGGAGTTTAGAACCAAAACTACTGGGTGGAAATTGATTTGCTCTTTTATTAGAAATCTCAGATAAGTGAGAGGGGAGCAAGAATCGGGACCAGGACTGGGCAAGAGTAAAAACAAAACGCGGTAATCAAGGTGAAATCTATCAAAATATAAGTATTCCACTAAAACACGCTCCAGCTGTGATACTTTCTTTACCCCACACTAAATCCCATCTGCCCCTTTCAAGACCGGGAGTGGGGTTTACCGTTCAGATAGAAAATAGAAGTTAAAACGTTAGAAATCCGCACAATTAGACCTGTGGCTGTGGCGCAGGGAGATCCAAAGCTGGCAGCGGTTTTCACACGCCTCCCGTCCCGTTAACATGTGATGGTGATTTTGTGGCTGCCGTGAGAGGCGGGCGATCTTTGCTATTCCGTGAGAGCAGCAATGACTATAAACCAACTCCAGAGGGGGGAAAAAACAACACGGAGAAACGGGCAGTCCAACCGCCACAGCGGGGGAACTACGATATTTACAATTAATTTCACCTGCAGAATCAAAGGGTCGCCCACTCGAAACCTCCTAAACAAACACGGACACACCATCGTAAATCCAACAAGGCTGTTGGTATTGCCAGTGAAGTGTTTAAACATTTTTTAATTTTGTTTTCGTGAGCGCTACCTGCGGTTGACAGAGCGAGGCTGCAGACATGACTTGTGTGCGCGCTGTGCAGCGGAGGATATATTTTGAAGGGGGTTTATGTGTTCACGTACTGCCTGTTTTTCATTGCTCTTTCTTGATATTTTTAATTTACAACACTTCAAGTCACGCAGGAGAAGCAAAAACCGCATATGCCAAATGTGCAGCTCGCACGTAGATCTGCAGCGCAAACAAGCCTCGTGCACACATTTAACACACATAAACTAATAGCCTATGCTCAATCTCACACGCTCTCACGCGGAAACAGACACAATATTTCCCTACTGAAATGAGAACACTTAAATCCTTTAACAAATGAAAGCAAAAATGTAGTCAACCATAAGGAAATAAATCAATGTGTATGCCAAAATGCTTGTGTGTGCGCGCTCGGTGAACAAAATAGTTTGATAGCCTTGGTAAAGATGAGCAAAAAATAAACGTTTCAGGCCGTGAATTATATTGTATGCTCAATTTTATCGGGAAATTAAATTCTTTCATACAGAGAGAACGTGTTTAAGTTACCAAATTTCTTTCCAAAACGATATGCCATTGTTAGTTGCATCCCTGTTTTGAATACTTTGCACCCTTACTTTGCAAGAATAGCCTACCACTACAGAGTCATCTTCTATAGTGTTTTATGATATTGGGGAAAATATCGGGTGGGTCTCCGTACAGTATCTCTCATGATCATTTAGATCGTTTGGTCCATGCTTGTGGACTGCCCACTTCAATTCACACCACAAATTTTCAATCTGGTTCAAGTTTGGAGACCGAGATGGCTGTTGCAAAACAATAATTCTGTGGTCAGTTAACCATTTCTTGGCTGATCGAGAGATGCCTGGGATTTTCTTGCTGAAAGATACATTTGCAGTCAAGTTTGAGCTTCCTGACAGGCGCGCACACACACACACACACACACACACACACACACACCACACCACATGCAGATTCTATCACATAGAAGACTGCCATTCAAGGTTTGGGTTACGTTTGGCCCGGGGCAGCATTAAAAAGTATAGCTTCTCGAAATTGTACTTTTTCAAATCCCACAAAACCAAAGGCCTGGCATTTCGCCATGTGTAAATGATACCACTTTCACTAAATTTAGTTCCATTCACAACTAATTCACTGGAGCAGATGTCATCATGAAAGAGCAGTTCCCAATGCTGTCAGAAACACACTTCTGTCTTCTGTTGTGCCAGCCAAAATGATCTTTTCCAAAGCAGTAAACCTTTGGTGGTTGATTATATTTTGCATGATGTCCCACAGCAGCTATTGCTGTTTTCTTCAGTAAGATAAATAAATATCCTATCAATCATAAAGCAAGGTTTTTTTTTCAATAAATATTTCACTCCACATATAATTGATGCAATGTCACATGATATTTAAAAATAAAATGTCATGGTTTACTTATTAAATTATGTTGAGCCACTTGGTGGCGCTGTAACAGAACATACAGGTGAAGTCATCCCAATTGGGTTTAGGATTGCCTTCTATGTTCTGTACACAGTTGGGTGGAAAACTTATCTAGCTGTGTCTTAGAGAGAATTAACAAAAAGCTTGGTGCAAGAGTTGTATACAAGATGTATATAACAAAAATGGAAATGCCAGGATAAGTATAGGAACATAGGGCCATGTATAAAAATGCTGGGCAGATCTGGTTATTATTATGTCTAGTGTAGCTGTAACAGGAGACCTGTGTCTTTTGAGAAAGGGTGATTGTCAGAGCACTTTTGACAGGAGCATCAGTAACTAAGACGGATCAGCTTGCCGGTGTTTCACAAGCAAAGGTGTCTGAGGTGATATCAGCACCTTTGGTAATGATGCAGAAGCTCATAGAAGAAGATCATTTGCATGCATTAATTCAAAGTTCATAGGAAAGAGTACCGCAACTGCTGATCGTTTGATTTCAACCTGAGGGAGTGAGAGCAGCTGGGTTACCCAGGCAAGGTGCTGGCCCACTGCCAATCAAGTGACATTCAAATTGCTTTGTTAAATTAAATGATATTCAGTGGTCCCCAAAGGATTACAGAGGATTGTTGAATATAAAGATGTCTTCTTGTAGGCTGAGGTCAAAATGGAGGGTGTCTGAGTCATATGCACAGGAACGGAGCCAGGGATGTGTGGCTATTATAAAAAGCAATGGAGAACATTTCCCCTAAAGGCATCATGGGTGAGAAAGGATAGATGTATAGATTCACAATGATATGATCATATTAGTCAAAATGGCACTTCTTGTGGCAAAAAGTATGTGTATATGCGGTGAGGTTTGGATGGCTAGAGGTGGTTAATTCTTTGTGCCAATATTATTTATTGAGCCCTGATGGCTTTTCAACCAGGCTAATCACATGAGTGAAAAATGAAGATGTACTCTGATCTGTCCACAAGTTTTTCAATTGTATGTCATTTTCCATGATATTTCCTTAACCATTTTGGTGAAATTCCTCCCTGATAATGCAATGTTAATGTCAGACAAAGAACAAGTTATCCACATAGCGGATTAACAATGGAAAAAAACCTGCCCAATTATGAACATTTCTTTTTTTATAAGGTAGCCACTTCCTGTCAGGGAAATAGTGGTTTGTTTAAAAATTTAAAACTTCCTTCCTTGTCCATTCAACTCCTTGTGACTCAGAAGAGACTAACTGGCTGCAATGACAGGGAACTTTTTAAAAAATTAAGTAAGGAACCCGCCTCATTTTGCATCCTTCAGTGAAAGGTACAGCTGCAGAACTGATTTTGTTTGTGTCTGCAAGTCCCACAATGCTTTGCTTCCCACAAATAGTTGAAAGATTCACAGAAAAGTTTGAACATAAGCAATGACTAAGGAGGATACATTTTGTAAATTCAAAATCTAGTTGCAGTGCAGAGCTGCACTGTTCAGAAATGTGCGATAAGATGAACAAATAACCTGTAGCGTCCGAAAGATAACGGCAAATTAATAATTAAGCAAAATGTATTTTGTAATCCTTTTTTTAATGCTATTATTCACATAGGTAGGGAAAAATATAATGGGATTACAGCACGTGCTGGGGGGTGCAACATCACTCCTGAATGAATAAAAATGGTGAAATGGTGAAAATGATGAGTGAATAACGACGTCTGAATTCTTATGAACACTTTCCTCTTCTTGTTTCTTGTCTCCTCTCCTCCCCCCTCTCTTGTGACGTGTTCAGAAGGAATCTCGGAAAGGAAGCGGGGTATGGAAACAAGGAAGATATAAAGTATTCTAGTGACTAGAAACGAGGTCCCACGATCAACATCAATATAATCAGACTTCTTCCCAGCCCTGGGAACAATTCTGTCTGGCCCGCAAACGCAACAGGCTTGTTTCATGAGCGCAGTAACCTCTGGATCTTTGATTTGTTTTTGTAAAAGGCACAGAATCTGGAAGAGCAGAATCCCCGGGCCAGTTTTTTTTATTTTTTTCTTCTCCCGACCAAAAATCAATAATAGCGCTGCTTTAGAAATAAATTCTGGGGAAGAAACTGATCACCTGCTGACTTGGAATAGTTTGTTTTTGGAGATGGATCTGACTACTTTCCTCCTTGTCTGCTCCCATAAATTCAGACTTGCTTTCTCCCTACAAAATGAACCTATTCTCTTTGTGTCTCTTCCAGGACACTGAAGCACTGCATCCACACATTTGGCTTTATTTTAACAAGCCCCCCCCCCCCCCCCCCCCTTAAAATAAAGAACACATTATGAATAGTAAATCCCAGGTACCTTCTTTTTAATAATTTTTATGTAAAATTGCATGGATTTAGCAAATTTCATTGATGTCCTTACTCCTTGGAAATTATACGAAGAAGACTTGACAAGATTAATCTTCCCTCATAAGATTAATTCAAACAGTGAAAATGCACCAAGGACATCCTAGGACATTAGTTTTTTGACAGGGAAAGGTTTGGAAAAGCAGGCAGCGCTCCTGTCCCAGTGCACCTGGGGGAAGGGCACCAGTGTCAGAGAGGCTGCGGGGTTGCCAAGGGGGTGTACGTCTAACAGGACACGGGAGCAGCTGTGGCGGGAGACGGACTGCTGCTGCTGCTCTCGGGAGATAACCAGGCATCCGAACGAAAGTTCACTCACAGGTTTTCTGCCCCTGCAATTTTCTTTTTTTTCTACATTCACCAGGTTTTATGGCGAGTGAAGGATCTCAGTTAGGGCCCGAGAAGTGTTCGCCCTGCGCCTTCATCGATTTTGCACTTGAGAGAGCTGTTGTTTTGCGTGGACCGGGGCTCTCCTACTAAAAATGGCCCCTAGAACAAGAAGGAGAGAGAGAGTACTTTGGGAACTCACTTCAGGGGATTGGAACTTTTCAAATCATCGCAAACCGTGCAGCCCAAACCCAAAAATGTTTTTTTTCCTCCTCCAACAATCACTGTCTGTGATTTGCAGTTGACAGATCTCATTGCACAGAGAGAGCCGTTTGACATTGTGTAGTGCAATTTGTCCACGTCATGGCGAAAGGATTAATAAAATGAAGCATTGTTGTGCTATTATGGTACAGATGTACAGTCCGATGTCCCGGGAGCGCTGTGACGAGAGACTAATCCCTTGCTGGATATATTTTAATCATGTATTTAGATGTGCTGAAAGGTCATACTTTTCTTAGAATTTGGTTGATGACAGGATCAGAAACGTTTCAGTATTTCACAGTTTGTGATTTGTGGGGTGGGTGTGGGTGGACAGAGAGTGCACAAAAACAAGTGAAATTAAAGTAATGTACACAAGAGACACGAAAGTCATGCCAGCTGAACGGATATTCATGCTGAAAGACTAAATGCTAAAATCAAATGGTGCGAGTTGACGGACGGGACGTTGGCTTTTCCCACGCCCGTTTTGGAACAAACCGGCAGGCCCTGACGTCTCAGAGGCGGCGTGTGACAAAGAGGCCTGCTCCAGTCTGTTCAGCCTGGGCTGACTCGCTGCGCTCGGACATCAGCTTTGCCGCTACAAGGTCACGTAGCTGTTAATGTTAAAAACGGAAAAAGCAACTATGCTGCATGTGGTTTGTTCTTACATTAAAAGCATGTCGAGAACCTTGAGGAGAAATTCTGGACTGCATCAAGAGCTTTCTTCAGGGAGGGCGGAGGCCTGCGGAAACGTTCTGAACGGCTGTGTTCGGCTGCGGCGGGGGAGGCTTGGCCCCGGCCCCGGGTTCGAGCGCCGCAGATGCACACGTGCGACTGGAAGCGCATCAGAGAGGGCGACCCGGGGTCCCTCGTAAACGGTGACCAGAGCACAAACGGCATGCTGGGGCGCCGCACTGCTTCCAATTACTCCAGTGGGGGGAAAACCGAAATTCCTGCTCCCTCCGCCTGCTCTTGCGCATCTGTGTTCTGCCGTGGCCCCCTTGACCCCCATACACCCCCCCCTTCACTGATGACTGATGTTTTAACTCTCAAAATACCTTTTTTGAGAAAACATCCATATGTCGGAGATTATAAAACCCACCTAGTCTCTGAGATAATGATGAGTAACCCGATATGTGAGATGCAAATAAAGGAGGAGAATGAAAAGGTGCTGGCTGATGAGTTACGAGCAGGCCAGGCGGACGGCCTCTTTATTTGACTCATCCGGAACCTGTTTTTCACTCTTCCCTGCAATTAACAGGCGCGGATATTTAAACGAAGCCCGTCTGTTTGTGGTTAGCATTTCGGTTTAATCTGACGCAAGAGCTTTGAGTTGGTGCACTTCACCAGAACGCCATTGCTCACAAAATAAACCTGAAAAACAAACGAGTTGAACATCAAGCTCCGATCACTTTGCTGCAAACAACCTTATTTAATGTAACTCAGGCTCACTTATGATTCAGATGTTTTGTTTTGAAGTCTATAAAGGCACATAAATGTTACCACATTGGACACAATTAAGTGAGGAATTGTAAGCTGATGGTAACGCTGCCGGAGATGCTTAGTGAAAGTGACCAGCTTGTTAGTCATGAAAAACGGGTGATGTTAAACTCTCTGCCTGCTCAGGTTTTTAGCTCACCAGGAGGCCCTGAAAATGATGGACCCTCCCACAGGCCCCCACTCCAAACCTGTCATGGATCCACGGGAGAGACCCGCGGTGAGCCTTCATTCCAGACCCGTGTCTGACCTCCGCTTCCCCTTTTCCGTCACATGAAAACAGATGTCATTTGAAGGGCCTGTGGTCCCTCCCCCTGAGACTAGCAGCACCTGCAGGACCCCCCCCTCCCCGTCTCCCCCCTCCCCTAAATCCCAGCTGCGAGACCCATGTGATGAGGGGTCTTCGACGCGGGCCCTCATTCCACCCTCGGCTCCCACGACCAGGCCGTTTCATCCTCGCGTGTCTCCACGGCGGCCTTGCAACTTGCACTGTGCAGCAATCCTTTGTGCAACGTCAGCCATTACCGCGCTGATTTACTGCTGCCGATGACATCATCGCCTATTGCATCATATGGACAGAGAGCCGCTCTGAAAGGCCAGGGCTTCCTGTCCATTTATGAGGTGCGACACGGCCGATGCCAAAAAAACAAAACAAAAAAAAAAGCGCAGAAGGCATCCTCTAAAATCCGGGGAAACCGAGCGATCTGAAAGAGGCAGCGCTGCCAAAACTAACGACATTAGGAAACTATACAGGAAACTATTGACTGCAGAATGGACTCGAAAGGCAGACTGTACTTTTAAACCAATATCCACCAAAGAACATGGCTACAGTTCCACATTCAATCAAATGATTTGGCTCAATTAAGCCGTTGTGAACCGGGGCGTCCAACAGAACCAGACGATCTCTGGATCCAGAAGGACTCCGTGAGAGCAGCCCCGACATGCCGTACATCATCGGCTCAGCTCAGCTTTGTTCGCTCAAAAATCTGCGCGTTTCTGCCCGAGCCCCTCTGAGAAAGCTGCTCATTACTCCAGGGTCCAGGATCACACGGCCATAAATTGTGTGTGCGCCCCACACAGCCAGCTGCAGACACAGTTTGCGTCCGTGAGATACTTGTTTATTTCCCCACACGCTACTCTTGGCAAAATTATAGATTGCCATATTGTGTAAATTCAACAGTTCCTTCCCCCTGTTCACCCTTCATTCACCCTCCCCACTTTACCTCAGATTTGCCTTGGTCAGGGCATGAGGTAAAACAACAAATGGAGAGGGAGAGAAAGAGAGAAAGGAAAGAGATATTGAATGACTTGCCCTGGTATCTCAGTAAAATATTTTCACAAGTGAAATTAATGTGCAATGACTCTTGAGCGTGAGAATACAACTAGTTGCGTCTTCAGATGGTGGCTTTTTGATTATATCTCCTATCTACCATTCCAAGTGTATTTTATATAATGTTCTCATTGCAAATCAAACAGGATTGTGGTGGAAACTAGGACTATGAGCATATTTATTAGCTAGAGAGAAAACAAAAAGAGCAATTGTTTTGAGGTTTTGTTAATGCTGATTATGTGGAAATCTAGACTTAATACAGCTTGGGAATGGTCCTAGTGGCACATTTCTGACGTGGTGGCGTTAAGCTCCGCACAAAGTCCGATGATCTCCTGTGAAATTCTGGGATTGTTGGTACCACCAATAATAGGAGTTTGCAGCTCTAACTACAGGCGGGCCTTTGGTGGGCAATGAATAAAACATCTAAATGTCTTCATGTGAACAGAAGGCAAATGAGGCTGTTCTTAGTACCTTGTCTAACATATTTTCCATGTTTGTCGTAATTAGTATTGGCTACATATTGTAAGGGGTTGAATTAACTTCCGAAGAAAAAATAAGAACATAGTGTGAAAACTGTGTGTCTATTAAATGGCCTGAGAGGTTTTGGGGTGATGCATTCTCGCAGCACTTTTCGGAGGACCACTTATCCGCTTACGTCTACTTAGAAAGTTCCATAATTCCACCATGTCCTTAATACATCCTGCCCAAAGCAGCTTTCCTGCTAAATTATCTGCCCATTTCCAGAGAATAGACCAGGCAGAAGGATGTATTTGGATTAATTAACCGTTCTCTTTCTGCACCTGAACACTTCTTAATATTATTTTAAATGCTTATTTCAGTAGATTTAACTTTGGTTTCAGGTTGAGGAGACTGAAATGGTTAAAAACCAGGGCTTCATTTAAATCTTTAATGGTTTCTTTGCTGCTAGAAAATATTCATGGAAATAAAACTGAATTATGAATTTAATATGGAATCCAGCCTATAACAAACATATTATACTTTGCGGTATTAAGATAGTGGCTTTTCTGTCAGTTCTTCCTTTTTCAAGCATCGTTTTTCTCCTGTTTTAAAGAAGGTCAGGCTGACCTGAATGTTTCATTTTGTGGATTACAACATTTGGGAGGCATTTATGGGAATGTTATTTACATTTCCTGCAGATTGTTTGCCCAGCTGCACATTCAGTGCAGAGTGCATATTTACCTTTTTCCTTTGTATTAAAATAGGAAAACAATCTAAGAAAACCATTTACAGATTCATTTTTAATCAGTTTTGCAAGTCAATTTGCAATATATTTTGATACTTGTTACATTGGGGACACGGAGAATGAGAACACGAATGATAAATATGCTGTCCCTGGGCATCTGCACATATTTTCCTGAACTTTATAGGTTTTGTGTGGGGTTCCCATGAGCCTCTGCACAGATTTGTTGTGTTTCAGTGTTTACTGTGTGGGGTGGGTTGCTTTTTTTGTGTATTGTGGTGTGTGTGTGTGTGTGTGTGTGTGTGTGTGTGTGCGCGTGTCTTTTGCTCAAGCAAGTTTCCTTGTGCGTGTTTTCGTCTTTCTTTGTGGCACTTTGTCAGTTTTCCTTGCAGTTGCTTGTCTTTGTTCTGCTTTGTTTCATGTTTGTCTACAAGTTGAACCATTGAGGCTTTGTTTCATGTTCATATAACAGCTGATGCATTGATGCTTCATTTTATGTTCTTCTAAAAGCTGATCCATTGATGCTTCATTTCCTGTTCTTCTAAAATCGGATGCAGTGGTGATTTTTGGGAATGGTAGTCAGAATAGAACAGTATTTAATATTCATTGATAATTGCTATTCTGACTCAAATGTATTCCAGACTAATTTTTGTTGGTGTGTGTTAGTACAAAAGTATAAACAAGCCATGTTAAATTCCCTGGGAACAAAGTCCTTTTTTTAAAACCACCTCCTTTGCAGACACATTTCAGTAGATTAATTGTTGGTTTTCCCTTGATGGCAATATCCAGTTTCTCCTCAAAGATCTTAAAAATGGCAGCAATAACAAATCTGAGACTGCATTGCCTGTAAATCTGAAATTTAAGAATATTAATAAAAAAATATATAATTATTTTCCCCTGTTTGGAATGCCCAATCACGATCATGCTGCAGCTCCCTTCGCAACCTCCTCTGACAAACTTGCAGATGGACAAACGACCAGGGTGGGTCACTGGTGCATGAGGAGATGTTGGCATCATGCCCGATTGAAGCCCTCCAGTCCCTGGGCGATCCTAGAGCCAATTGTGCTTTGCTACTGACATGGTCCAGATTCGATACCTAGAACAGAGATGGAACTGGCTTCCTTACCTTTCTCAGAATACACTTAAAACATGCCCTGCCTTCTGCCAATAGCATATTAAATGTTTAAAATGTGAGGAAAGATGCCAGAATGAAACTGCAGAGTGGAGAATGGGCCATAAAGTTCTTGTGGCAACCTGCTGGCCCAAAGCCATGCAAGCCAACACATTCTGTGCTGTAACCCAAATATCACCCATGACACACATTGTGATGGCCTCTTGAACGGTCAATCAGACAATTTCTGCTCAATCTGAAACTGTTAAAGCCTTTTTACAATCTAGAAGAGACTGCTGTAAATCCGTTCGCCACATTTAAATAAAATAATATCAGTAATAAAGTCCTTCAGGATAAATAGACATGAAATCATAAAATAGCATAGAGGCCACAGTGTGTTGTCTGATTTGTAATCTAAAGGATTGAATATCTAATTTAATTTATTTTTTTTGTTTTACAGAGATATTCTATAAAATCAGATCATACATCTTATTGAATGTAAAATTTATGATTTCCACAGTTAAACAGTTTCCTGTTTTACCACATGTTGGGAAATGTTACCACGCACATTATTGCTGATTTTGGTCCAACCCTTTATTGGTCATTCATAGGTTTAAATATAGGTACACAATTTTCCTTCAAGAACTGGTAAGCAGTTTTTATTTTTACAAAGAGGAAATGGTCCCAGTTGGGATTATAACTGCAGGCTTGTATATTATTATATATAATATGAACAAAATTATTTGAACACACTGCTGCCAAGTGTATTTATATTACTGGGAGTATGCCTCTTAAAGACTTGAAAATCATAAATTTGCCAAAATATGATGAAAAAGAGCAGTTAAGGTTTCTACAGTATGTGCCAGTAACTGGCAAAAAGCAGTGCTATAAACACATCCAATAAAAAATAAATAAATTTGAAAGACTAGCACCACTGCCTCATGTAGGCTAATCTTTTCTTAACCTCAAGAACCATTCCAGAAAGGCTTGATCCCAAACCTAAGATTTTATTCCACATGAAAAGGAGCCCAGATCTTTGTTGATCCATCCGGGGCTGTTTCACTTATCAAGGCAAAATCAAAATGGCGATTACCACAGGATGAAGGGGTCAATCTGAAAAGGATAACGATACATCTCTCTCCTTTGTGACTGACCCACAGCACTGGAGCTGAATCGTTTTAATCAGTACCACACAGACCTACGAGAGGAGAGGGATTTGAACAGATGCTGATTGACAGTTTAAAATGGCTGATTGGAGCCACAAGGCTCCTCCCCCGTGACTTGAACTTGGAAGTTAATGGAAAAAAAGAGCACATTGGAGTAAGGTTCTCCTTGTATACTATATATATATATGCACTCTGAAACCATTCTCCTTTCAAGTTTCAGACTAATTGAAGACAGATGCTTCAAACAGTCAAATATGGAAGCCTCACACACATTCAAGGGTATCCACAGTGGCTATCCCAACGCCTTTCCTGGGTTCCATTTTGAAAAGGAAAAGAAATGCAATGCAGAAAACAAAGTATATTTTAACCTCCAAATATTACTGCACGTTCAAGTTTTCTCAAGTTTAAGTATTGTGTTTTGCAGAGAGAAATAGTGCCCAGCTATTTGCCTTAATGTTTGGTGGCTCAAACTACACTGCCTGGCCAAAAAGAAAGTCGCTTTTGCACCCGTCATGCATAGTGCCCACTGTACAAGCCTCTGGAGGCAGTGTTATGATCTGGGGTTGCTTTAATTGGTCAGGTCTAGGCTCAGAAACGTTATACAGCAATAAAATTAAGTCCGCTGAGTACCTGAACGTACTGAATGACCAGGTTATCCCATCAATGGGCATATTCCAGGATGACAATGCCAAGATTCATCGGGCTCAAATTGTGAAAGATTGTGAAAAACACATGATTTGGCCACCAGAGTCCTGACCTTAACCCCATTGAAAGTCGTTGGGATGTGCTGGAGAAGACTTTACGGAGCGGTTCGACTCTCCCGTCGTCAATACAAGATCTCGGCCAAAAATGAATGCAACTCTGGACGGAAATAAATGTTGTGACGTTGCATAAGGTTGTCGAAACAATGCCACGACGAATGCGCGTCGTAATCAAAGCTAAAGGCGGTCCAACGAAATATTAGCGAGTGCGACTTTTTTTTTTGGCCAGGCAGTGTATGCACAGACAGAAGCTGACATTAACCCTACTCCTGCCTCCGCTCTCTTCTAGACATTAACCCTACTCCTGCCTCCGCTCTCTTCTAGACATTAACCCTACTCCTGCCTCCGCTCTCTTCTAGACATTAACCCTACTCCTGCCTCCGCTCTCTTCTAGACATTAACCCTACTCCTGCCTCCGCTCTCTTCTAGACATTAACCCTACTCCTGCCTCCGCTCTCTTCTAGACATTAACCCTACTCCTGCCTCCGCTCTCTTCTAGACATTAACCCTACTCCTGCCTCCGCTCTCTTCTCCTAGAGTAGATTCATGGACCACGCAGTAGAGGAAGATCAATGGTCATCTGCAGCCAGTACGACGGTGATCAAAGCCTCAAATATTCCCTTCGACTTCCAGGTCTACCCCAAAAACAAACAGCTTCCGCGACTTGCCTTCTGTAGTGCCTGTTTTTTTCTTCTTCTTTTAAACATGTGGATGCCGGAGTTTTTACTGACTGGCACCAGGCAAGCTGGGAGGTAGCCCGCCCAGCCAGGGGTGCTGACAAAACATAGTCTTATCAAACCTCCCCCACAGTGTACCCACGGGTCTGCTTTCCACCACATGTTTACACCATTATGGGATGGATTTCACATTTTGTTTGTTTGGTTGTTCCTTTTCCCGTTTCCACCCCCCCCCCCCCCCCCCCAAATATATTTCACTCTCACAGTGGTACCTCCCCATCCAGGTAAAGACATTACATTTCCCTATGCCAGACCAATGAAATTCCAGTCACAGAACACACTTTACGCATTGACAAAGTGAGCCGCTCTGACTGAAACACCCACCATTTATCAAGGGCCATTTTAACAAGCTAAACACAAGTTTAGGTGCTGACTGGTCATTTATAACCAAGCACCTGCCTTCTCTCAGGAGCACGGGAAAGGTTGTGTTTCTCTCCTTTCTCTTTCACGCTCTTCCTGCAAGCCCACCTCAGTGTTTCTCCGTGAGCTTCATGCACGGCTTAGCTTGGCTTTTTTTTTTTTGTCAAGAAAGCTTTCCTTTGCTTCCTCCTAGACATTCCCGTATAACCCTGAAAGGGATCTTTAATGGAAGTGTCTGGTCCAGAAGGTCTGGTCAAATGTGTTTTTCTTTCTTTTTCTGTCACCTGGAGCAAAATGTTCCACCTCATTGTCGCGTTTGACTCCAGAAGATGTAGAAGATGATTTGGAGTTGTGACTAACTGGTCTTTTCACAAAAAAAAAAAGAAGGAATTGGAACCTTTTTAAAAATAATATTATTTCCCTGCAGCAAATGGTAAATTTTCTCTCAATTTGGATGCACCATGATAAATCTCTTTCGTGTGCATCCTCCAGCATCAGATCAGCTGAAACTCAACCCTAATGTCTGTTATTGGCACAGATTGAAGACCCACAAAGTATATGTTTTTCAGGGATTTTTTTAAGACTTAAAGGGACCTTGGTTGTAGTTATTTAACACACTTAAGCCTTGCTTCCTGAACCACTGAACTCTGAATGAATGCGGGCTCTGTAAGTCTCGTTACTCCTGTTCTTCAGTCGTATTCACAATGTTCTTTCACAGATGTCCTGTCTTATCGGTTTGAAGTATATCTTCAAAAGCAGGGTTTTCACAGGCTCAGCTAAAGGGGGGAAAGACTCAAAGCCTACAGGGGCCATCTTTGCATATCTTTAAGTATATTTAAAAAAAACTTTGGCAGTCAGATTAGTGCACAAGCTAATTGTGAAAGCACATGTTCAAGTCTGTGAGCATTAACCGGGGTCAGTTTTCATAGCTCAGAAGCGCTGAAACCAAGCCATGCACAAGGCGCTAAGCTCCTTAAAATGTGTTGCGTTTTCAAGTTTTCAAAGACTTCTCTGACTCAGAAATACTAACTTTCAGCAAGAAATCAGCTGCAATTTCATTCTTTAAGGAAGAAATTGGCATTTCCTTCATCAAGATGATTTTCTTTAACTGTTCGTATGCTTTTTGTATGCTATCAATACAACTGCAGAGGCGCTATGTTCTTGGCGCTATGTTTGTTTAATATTTTCATGCCTGATCCTGACTGACTAACAAAGATACAAAGATGAATTTGGTCAGAATCTCCCGAATGATCAAGTCAGGTCTCATTTAAAGGTCTTAATACACTGAAGTTTCTACTTCTGGAGTAAACGCTACAGTGACTATGTTCAGAGTGATAAAAACCAATTCAGTTATTAGTTGTACATTTCTAATGGGAACCAAAAAAAAGCAATTAAAAAAAGGTAGACGCTGTCATAATTTCTCTAGTGCCATGTACACTTAGGTTTGCAGAGTGTATTCCAGCCACTTGGCGCAGATGTTTAAGTAATTATGACAGGGCGTTTGCACACCCAGATGGGTCAAGCTTCTTGGGAGTTTTCCTTGTGATTTACAATCAAGCCAGGCAACGTTTTCATAAAAGACCTTTTTGTATTGTAATTCATTTATTTATTCATTAGCAGAATAAGCCCCCTGAGATGTCGCATCTCGTTTTTGAGGGGGTCGTACTATACACAAGAGTTACACTTCAATAGACAGTCACCATTTTTCTTCTTTATTTTGCCATCGTGTGTTTTATTGTGCATCTAGCATATAATAAGAGAATGGGCAAAAGCAGAAAAATAAAACGAGAGGGAGAGAAAGTACAATCGTAAACCAGCCGTAAACCCTATCACATATTATGACTCCATTTATTTATATATTCTTTCCTCAGAAGATATGGGATTGGATACTTTTAAATATGCATAATGCATAAATCATTTTAGATGGAAACAACCTCTGCAATAACTATGCTAACGTATAACTAATGACAGCTCCAATTTCCACTCATCGCAACAGTAACTAATCACCGTGCCTCTCATTCCTCGAACAAGATATTAAAGGGAAAAAGTAATGGGGGAAATAATCTTTATGAGACACCAGCTGCAAAGATACTTTTGTAATATCATCTTTCATCTCTTTTGCTACTGTTTCCTGCTTTGGAAGAAAGAGGATCTTGAGCCCAAGAAGTGTGGCTATGTAGGCAATAGTATGTAAAGAGTTAAAATGTCACAATGTGCCTCTGCTACAGAAAGTCAATCAGAAAAAGAGTAAGTTTAATCGATCACATTTTGGAAATTGGGAAGCAGTATTAATTCTGAGCATGGGTGAAAAGGCCTATAAACATATTTTCAGTCCACATTATTCTGCAGTCGGAGCCATGGGCATATTCAAGTGTATTTTATTTAGGGGGAGGGGGGTAGTGACCCTGGTATATTTTTTGTGGTGAACTCCAGGTCCCTTCCCCCATGCCCCTCACCCGCCTGTCCTCTCTTGGGAATGTGAGGTCTGGATTACACGGGGTGGGGGGGTCGGGACCCCTGGAATTTCTGAGCTCCCTCAGCGAGGCGCATCATGATTCCGTCCTTCCTCTGGGGAAATTAAACTTGCGCAGGCCAACAAAAAAAAAAAAAAAACGAAAAGAAAGAAATTCAATCAAGCTCAGTCTCTTTCTGGTCAACAAGCTTTGGGAGGCGGGCGAGCACGTCACCTTGGAAACCACAGACGGGGGCTGCAAGGACGCGACCCTCGCCGTTGTTGATGGCGCTCTATGGTTGGTCCCACCAAGGTAGCGGTGAATTGGATTCACATTAATCTGTGCGACGGGGATGGATACTCAGCCCGCACAGAGATCGCACTTCGCTGCAAGACAGATCCTTTTTCCGATCGACCGTCAAGTACGGTGCGTACGAGGGTTTCTCTGTTGGCTCTACCCTCTTTTTTCACGGTCATTGATCCAGGAATAGTCTGTAACTCATTGTGTCTAGGTAATACAAAGCATGCCAATCGTCTTTTATCCCAATGCCAGATGGACATCATCCCAATCACACCAGGTCCACGGTCTCCAAACACCACGAGGAGCTTTCCATGCACACTCCCAGACCACCTGTGAACACGTTTGAGTGTTTTGAGATATAGCGGCAGAGAAATTCATGAGTTGTTGATGCTAATTGCACTCGAGCCGGGCCCGGTTTTCATTAGACTGGCCTGCTTTCTGTCAAATCTCTTTTGACAGATTAAAAACTGGCTCTGTTTCTTAATTAAAATAAAACATTGAGTGAGCGTGAAGGTTTGGGCGAGGAAGTGCTGTAGCATTGCAAGATTACGTACTGTACGAGTGTTAAAAAAAAACGTAATGAAGAAATTGTTTAACTTGGTAACGTTGGTGCATTTGATGTTTTATTTTCTTTCTCCTTAACTGCTGGATGAAGTCAAGACTGCAAATGGTGCTCAGTCATTTTAGCCTTATTTTTTAACCACCCCTTTTCTCCCCGAATATTTGTCATTAAAGACCCATCCCACTGTTGCCATGTCCTGGATTGATTCAGGATGTTTCACACTAATGTAGCATTGAAATGTGTGCAGCCAGCTGCTGCTTCCTATTCAATCTGCACTCCTAGTACATCAGCCACTCAGCCGCACAGTAGACCCAGTTGGAGCAGTCGTCTAACTGACCAGAGGGGGTCGATGGTGAGTGTCATCCTATGGGAAACCGGGGCTGCGTTGGGATCTGAAATGTATCCTTTCTTCCTGCCGTTCCCTTCCCTTGCTTCAAGGGGGGAATCCCCAAAATGCCAGGATGAAATATGGCAGCCACAGCAAGTGTGATTCAGATACAATTTAAAAAAGGAGAGGGAGTAATTATCCCTCGCTTCCTGGTTTATTCTCCCTTCCACCAAGGGTATAAAATGCAAGCTTCCAGCAAGAAGGGAATTCCGCAATGCTCCACATGGAAAACGTGGGTGGTTACCAGAGAACTATGCGACGGTCACATTTCAACTGGTGTTGCATTTCCGAAATGCTGCGAGGGCGGTTCAGTTCCGTTTTTGTTTGTTTCTCTTCAATCCTCCCTTGTAGAGCGCCTTTTAAGTTTGTTTGCTGCACGTAGCAAATTGCGTCACAAGATGGCTCCCTCGAGGGAAGACCGCAAGGGAAGGGAGCGTGTTAAATTGGATTCGAACGCAGCCCAGGCCAGACTTGGACAGGAAGCACACTGGCCCGTAGGGCACATTGGTTAATTATGCACCGTCTCAGGAGCCCCATTTAATGTTTTTGAATCGGTGAAAGAATAATGAAATGATATGAAATAAGAATGGCAGCGCAGCTCAGGAATGAAGAGTGACAAGGAAAGCAAAAAAAGCACTGTCGAAACATTCCAAGCAAAAATACTTGTATACAGCTTAGAGACGGAGTCTGAATGCCTGACGGTTACAAATAAAACTGATGACAGAAATGTTAATGCTTAAAGGGGATGATGCTGTAACTCCATTAAAACATTTCTGGACACTAGTCACGTTGTAATGTAACTCCACTCTCATAAACCCCCATTAAACCAAAAGCTACAGAAGGAGGGAGGTCTTTAGTAATAGCCAATAAGAGGAGGCTATGGGACATTTTCCTCTCAGCCAAGAACCTTGATGTCACAGCAGTATGTCACAACATGCTTCTCCGATTAATTTAGCGAATAGCATGAGGGGAGGGCCAATCTTTAAGCAAGCAGGAAATGAAAGACAGTGGGAGGAAGTAACTCTCATAATTCAATTATTTTACAAACGCAGAAAAGATACAGATATGGAACATGTCCGTTCGACTCTGTTCAAAAAACACGACTGAAATGCATTCGCTGATGCAAGGTCTCCTTCCCAGGATCCTTTGTACTTGATGGGGGGGCTACGTTCACATTTACACATTCGCCATCACTCGCTGTGATGTAGCTTCAGACGGAATAACAAAAAAAAATCACTAATAAAAGTACAGAGAAGGGATCTTTATTTAGGTGGGGAATCAAGCTCTAAAGTTAAAGCAGATGAGGACCCTAGGCTGAAATATTTTCCACTTGAAGTATACCACTTCTGCTGGGCCCAGTCCAGCGCTTCAGCTAGGCTCAGATTCTGGAAGACGGCCGGCTTGGTGCACGCATCCCGAGCCGAGCTGATGTTAGACAGCAAGGTTAATTTACGAAAAATGAGGAAGGCTGATTATCAAGCATATCCCACACATATAAATCCAAACAGCATTAGCGAAGGTGTTTGAGAGGTAAAGAGATGCATTTTCAAAGCATCGCCATGCATGGGCCGGTGGAATTTTTTATAGCGGGATCCAGCTATACAAAATAATTGGAAAACGACTGTCTTGAGAAGAAAAACAAACCATAATTCATAGAACAAAGGCTATATATAGGAGAATTCTGGCAATTTCTAAGACAGCATTCCGAAAACGCTTCATGCACAGTTCACATCACACGTGTTGGACATGCCAATAAAATGGGTTCATATAAGTACAGCTCGACGCAGTGCCGACTGGGGCAAAAAGAATCGGTCTCTGTTCAAACAGTCTCCACAGAGCATTGTAATTCATACTTCTTATCTTGTGTTTGACAGCATCTGCACATATTCTCTGAAGACCCACAGACTGTAATGGTAACATGAAAAGCTGGCCTTTGTAAAATTAAAGCTTAATGCATGCTGAACTGTTGAAGTGGCGTTAAAGAAATTTGCAGGAATCAGAGCTGCAGGTTTTATGGAATCTTAGCAGCAGCAGCAGCCCTTCAGATTGATGCATTTTGGACACATCGTCCCCCAGGGAGGGGAGGGGCTTCTGTCAGCTGGGTCATCCCTAACTTATGTACCTGCGCAGGTGACTCCTGGGCTGTCTCTGAATCAGAGCCCTATCTACTGCATACTGTGTCCTGTGTACTAGCAGCTTTGTACGGTTTACTGTATGCTGTTTGGTATGCGACGTGCAGTATGCAAAAAATATCCTCCATACTATTTTCCAACCGTACTGTGGCAGCGTTGTTAGACGCCCCGCCCTTGCACAGCCATGCCACATGTTGTTTTTGTTGTTGTTTAAGGAAAACGTCAGCGAAGCTGCGCGTCATATTTATGCGAACAAAATGTTCGCTTCTTGAAAAGTATGCTCCTGAATATACTCAGCGAAACCCTGTCATCCATCATACAGGGGTTTTAAGTATACTACATTTAGAGAAAATGTTACCTACTTAATTACTTTCTTGTCCAGTGTACTCAACAAGCATACTCAACAGTATGGAAGGTTGCTGATTTGGACACAGCCTTGGTTACCTGGGCACCTGCAGTCTGCCTGCATCAACCCTACATGAAGTTTAGCCGTACACAAAAGCAGTATCGCAGGTTGCAGAAAAAGCTAATTAAAAGGGGTCCCAACACTCTGCCAAGCAGTGAAATAAAGAAAATTGAGAAGTTGCTATGTTAAATGGAAAAAACGTACAAGTATTGCAACTTCAAGTTGGCTAAAAGAGTCATGAGTTCTGAGTCGTACAGGACTTATGTTCCTGCTCTCGCATGTCCTCACAAAGCTTGGAAGTCGGTTAAGGGATTTTTTCCCAGCATTTCAGCATTTTATTTTCAGAAAGGATTTTCTTGCCTCCAGCGTAGCGTGCAAGTGTTCCTCCCTGTTTCAGATTTTGGCTTTTTGAACGCACCAGTGATTGGCACAGATTTCCTGGTGTAGTGCATGTTTTGAGTAGTTTCTTAATATAAACTCGTAAACAGCACTTTAAAACTGATGGACACTGTTTTGTATACTGTCAGATGATGTTGCAAGCACCAGCAAACCGAACAACGTTATTTGCTGGAGAAAAGGGCCTTGAATTCTCCAACATGGAAAATCAGAATTGGCAATCTGTTATTGATATGACAACACAGAAAATAAGAAAAAGCAAGACTGAAAGTTTATGGAAAAGGCCTTCTGAACTGTGACACTTTTTGATTTGATACCAGTGTCTGGTGATCTCTGGTTGGTCTAATGGTCTACATTGATTCAAAGTCAATCTTCCAGTAAATAAACACAGTACCACTTGCAGATGAAATAAATATTGTGAATGTGATTTAATAGCAGCAAAACAAAAGTGACCATCATGCCTCTCGTTAACAGAGAGAGAGAGAGAGAGAGAGAGAGAGAGAGAGAGAGAGAGAGAGAGAGAGAGATGCTAAAAGGATGCAACAAAGGATAACCTGCTGAATGACACAAATAATACAAGTATTTATAGCTGTTTCTAAATACATACAGTCAGCACTGGCTGGAAATGCAAACAGGCCTGGCTTTGATGGATAGTTTGAGGTTTGGCCCTGCAGACAGGCAGACAAACAGTAATTTCCCTTCCCTCTTTTCCCTCCCCTCCCCCTGCAGTGACCCTTTGACTCGCCCACCACAGTTACATGCAAGCCAATAACACTTTATTTGGCTGAGCTCGGCCTAATATTAAATATTCTCCAGTGGGCCACCGTATTTATTTTTGACTCCTGATAATGGCCCCACTTATCCGACAAACCTCATAGTTTCCACGAGCGTATAGATCATCCCTTGATATGATATGAAAAGCCACATATTACACTCTAATTATTTGGCAGATGTGCTTACCCAGAGCAACTTAAACTGGTGTCATGACAGGACACTTTACGTAATGTAGTGCACGAGCAGGAAGAATAAGGGAATGAATGTACAATAGCAGTTAGAATGGTAGAGATTATCCGCCTAAAGGTCTAACCTTTATCATTCATCATTTTATGAAAAAAATGTATTCATGCTTATGCTGCATAATTGAACGCATCCCCACACTAGTCATATTTCCAATTTTTATTTAAAATTTTTGAAAGGATTTTTATTTTAATAATAAAAACAAAACATTCACGAAGGTCTAAAAACAAAATGTCTTGTCTTTCATAACTGGATTTCTGCAATTTTGAGTGAGAACAAAATACAGAAATCCAGAATAAAACAGACATTATGGAGTGGCAAAAGCAGATCCCAAATTGTTTGTATGGCCCCTTACTCAATAAATAAAATATTAAGGGCCAGATTCAGAGTTGAGATAATCACGCGCAAATGGGACTTACTCCCGAAATTCCACGTAGCTTAAGCTGATTGTGATTCAGACATTTGACTTATCCGCTGTTGTAAGCGTCTCTCCAGTAGATACGCCAATCTTTCGCATAAATGGATATTAGAGTGCATGTTATTTGAACATAATATTGGTCATATTTTCCTTTGCATAGCTAACTTGCAATTATCAGAGAGCTGTCATAAAAAGAAAAATATGTGAAAGTAGCTATGATTGACCATCTGGTATATCATACCAGACACATATTAGATGGATGAATTGATAGACAGTGTCTGGATCATACTTGCTTTGAAGGAGAGACTATTTGTGTCAGCACAGCTTCTCCAAAATTATTAAGTTGAAGACGTTGCATATAGGCTATTGTGTTCAACCACTTTATTAGGTAAACCGTGAAAAAAAGATTAGATTTTTAAATCTTTTTTTCAGTAAATCCAACGATTTATTTGTTTACCTAATAATATTGCGTGCAACCACTGTCCAGCGATTGTATCTTTTTGATTGTGTGACGGGTATATCCCAGTCATCAGTAGAAGCTATGATAATTTTATCAATGCGATGTATTAATACGTTCACTGCATGCCTATACCCCGTCACGCAAGAGTAACTATGATGCGCAAAGGCAGGATTTTCCTAAAGGCAAATGCGGTTATTAAAGGCACTGTCACTGACACGTTGAAAACGCATAACCCCACAAACAATTTTTTAGTAGATACCTGACAACCTGGGGGGCAGGTACAAGAAACAGGTAATTAGAATATCATGCCCTGTACCAACCACATTTTGATATAAGCACCTACGCAACACAAGTTAGAATACGGAATAAGTCAGTTCACTTAAATCCGTGCAGGAGAGGCACTTAGTGATAGTTCGGAATTTTGGACATAATGTCTCAATTACGACTTACCCATGATGTAGTTGATTGATGGAAACCATTTTCAGCTAATTCCATGCTGTCCCTTCTTTTGGACATACACACGTTGCTAATGCTAGCACAACTCTATGGTAACCGGTAGCATCCACTACCAAACGCACTTAAACACTCCATAGTGCACCCAAAGCAAATAAAATACGACGACAGTCTATCTGGGAGTGTTTATACCATCATTTTTGAAGTCAAACTATCGTTGAATCCTTTACTTTGTGCTGACCTATATTCTCTGTGGAAGTACGGCGACGGAGCGAACATGGCCATTGCAACTTGTTGCTCTTCTTTGTTGTTGTAGTCGACCAGTGCCGGTCTGTGGAAGTACGGCGGCGGAGCGACACTTTACGTTACCTACGAATGTAGTGCCGGCACTGGTCGACTACAACAACAAAGAAGAGCAACAAGTTGCAATGGCCACGTTCGCTCCGCCGCCGTACTTCCACAGAGAATATAGGTCAGCACAAAGTAAAGGACCCAGTTTTGAAGTCAATAGTTTTACTTCAAAAATGATGGTATAAACACTCAAAATAACCCCGATAGACTGTCGTCGTATTTTATTTGCTTTGGGTGCACTGTGGAGTGTTTAAGTGCGTTTGGTAGTGGATGCTACCGGTTACCATAGAGTTGCGCTAGCATTAGCAACGTGTGTATGTCCAAAAGAAGGGACAGCATGGAATTAGCTGAAAATGGTTTCCATCAATCAACTACATCATGGGTAAGTCGTAATTGAGACATTATATCCAAAATTCCGAACTATCTCTTTAAGCGCATGACTTAAGCTGGCCATCTCTGAATCCGGCCCTAAGTGGTTGGCAATGCAAAATGAAAGCAAGAAAAAATTTGAAAAGCTATCGAGCTTCCTGTATAAGCAAATTAAAATGACATTTGTAATGGAAAAATTGTGACCCTTCCATTAATCATAATCAGCTTTAATTAGTTTCATAACATAGATTTTGATATTACTGCTAACTGCAATTATTTTTGGAATTTGGTAAATCCACTGCCAAAAAAAATCCTTCTTTAAAGATCAAGTTTTTCCTTCCACATAGATATCGTGTCTGGCAAGACAACACACTAATCTTCTTGTGTCCAGGGGGTGAGGGGCAGTTTTAGAATAAAAATAATAATAAAAAACTGCTATTGCAATCACAGAATTTCTTTTTCGGAATTCATATTTATTATTCCTGAAGTCAAACTCACATGGAAATTTTCCGCCTCTTGTTTGGTTTTATTTTTTTTCTCCGCTCTGTGTCCACATGTGTTCCATATGCCTGCAGTGTTGAGCTCATTGTTATGGTAGTCTACAGGCACGAATGCTAAATTATTTCCTTTATCAGACGGCGAATAAAAAGTCCTATGGCTTTCAGAGCTATTCATGGGACCACTCGTTCAATGACAAATAAACCACCAGATTTTCTCCCAAGACGCCGTTCCCATGCTGGGATTAGTCTTGCTCTTTGCCTGATGCCCGATTTCCGTATTAACGTACAAAGGTAAGCAACGACCGTACCTCTGCAGGAGAGCAGAGAAAATCGCTTGGGTCTCGCATTTATAAACGTGCAGTATTTTTGTTTGGGAAGATTTGCAACTGTCACGTGAAATATAAATTCTCTCTGACTTGGCCTTGGCTTCTGTCGAAATTCCAGAGCAGGACCTTTCTTTTTTACATGCTGTTCAGCTGTTCAGCTTTTCAAAGTTTTTTTGCAGGGGAAGAGGGGGCTGATGCCAGGTGTTGTGCATGGGCAGGTGTGTCTGTACACCAACAAATGTTGGAAAGCTGCCCACTTAGATTTTGACGGGCCGGGTTGGCGTCACGCCATATGTCTGTCCACACTTTAAAAAGCCCATTACCCAGATTGCAGCGAGTCGCTCCGGCGTGTTCTAAATGCACTTGTACGTACTCAGCAGTGATTACCATCAACGATGCTCTCCACATCCCAGATAGTCATCACTTTTCCTACCAGTGTACTCAGCAGATTGAGGATGGACGCTTTGCATTTCATGCCCTATTTTCAAAATTGTCTGGTTCCATGAAGCATTCCATTTTGGCAGAGAGAATGAATTTAAAAAAATCTACTACAGCGCATGTCCTTTTCACTATAATTAAAGAAAGCTCAGGTCTCACTTCATCTATCGCTGTCCCAACTGCGGTTTTTCCTCTCCGCTCATCTTGGGCCTGCTTGCATCTCGATATCCATAAGAGTCCGCTCAAAAATTTGCTGGAATTTTGCTTATCTAAACGTCCACCGCAAGCCCTGTAGTCTATCGTTTTCTAACTCACAAATTCTCATAGGGGATGGCAATGAAGTAACTTTTGGCATTGTTCGCCTACTCCCTCCTCCCCCATTCTGGTACGGTTCGTCCACGGAAAGTGACAAAACGGTTCAAAAAAAGTGCATTTGTAGATAACACACGCCTCATATTTGGCGCAATATTGTTTGACTTAGTCTACTTGGAAAGAGTGAACCGGAGAAGATTTGGAAACTTTTTCCCAGGCCTAGAGAGGCATTAAGAGCCTATTGCACAGGGACACAGTGATGAGCTCCAGTGCGCCATAGAGACCATCAGGTCTGCATGGAGTGCTGTAGGGTTATGGGCGTGTAGAGATGGTTGTCTTCACTTCATCGGTCCATCTGTAATGCTGATCGAAGAGCACTGAATTCAGGAAACAGGAAACGGGAGAGGGCGAGACTTACAGTAAACAGCACTCTTTTCAGACATCCGTCTCAAACAATTCAAATGCATTTAAACCCTCTTACAAAGGTTTTTTTTTTAGGTAGTGCTATAAACTGCTCACCCTGTATGACATCTACCATAACATCTGGATTTTTAAATCTGGTTTGAGGTTCTACAGCCAAACGTTGTATATTTCCCATTTTTACACCTTAATTCCTGTTTTCCCTCAGCTTTCACTTAGACTCATTCATTACGAAGAGGTTCTCATTCATTATGGAGAATTTTGGGTTGAACCCCCACCCCCAGATAGGGCTGGTTCTAGGCATAGGCAACAACAGCGGGGTGTCGTCCGTCTGGGGTGGTGCCAAAGGAAAGGGGGGGGAATAGTCGGTGACCACACCCACCCCCTGGTCTGCAATGGCTATTTCCCCCCAGCCTGCCCTCCTTTTCACAATCTCTCACACAATCACCCCCCCCCCCCCCCCCCCCCCCCCCGTGTGCGATCCGGCCTAGGATAACAGAACGGCAACAACATTTCCCACAATGCACTGCTGTGTGTGTGTATTTGGGCAGGTTAGTGTCCGGCTGTGCTTTCTGAGTTCTGAGCGGAGCCTGCTGTGTAGAGGAAGGGCCCGAATGCAGAGGGGGTGTGGAATGGAGAGGTGAAAGGGAAGAGATGTTCGCCATTCCCGTTCTATAGGAGCGGCCGTAAATGTGGCCCAAAATAATACTGAGTGAAAGGAAGAAGGAATGTTGTGCATTTGCCATGCTCCAGACCACATGGAACTCTGCCCACTGCTGAAGGTGGTTAGAGGACAGATAAAGTAGCTTGTGTTAAAAAAAGTTAATTACTTTGGAAGATGGAGAAAAATTGTATTATCCAGTAGAGTGATACAATAATGGAGTAATTGAGAACACTGAACACGCGCACACACACACACACACACACACACACACACACACACACACACACACACTACACATACACACGCACACACACAAACATATTTTGCCACCCCAAAACACACAAAATAAAAAAACAAACAAAAAGAAAGCCAGGCCACAGGCACAGGGAACAACCAAAGCTGATTTCTGTTTTTGAGGGAAAAGACCTGGATTCATAATATGGGTTATAGGTTTGATTCCCAGATACTTCTGCTGCCCTTGAGTGAGATACTCTGGTAAAGACCTTGCTGTATAACCAGGTTACATGTACAAATATGGGTGTTGACAGTGTCAGCTGTATAAAGGTCTTTATTAAGCAAACACAATTGCAATCATTTGAAAATGACAAACCTGACCAGACCCTCTAACAAATAGTGTCAAGTGCAGATAAACCATATCTGGAGAATCTACTGTCCCATCACCTACAGGATTATAATCCACTGAGCCTTAATATTTTTTAAGTGTGAAAAACGAAACACAAGAATGATTGTGTGCATGTGTTTTGTACAAACGTAGAGTTTTAGCAATGTTAGGGCTACATTTACTAATACCTTTAGCGTGTGCAAAACTTTTTAGCACCCGCAAAACCAATAACACAACCAGTGATTGGTGCAAAATGAATACCGCACCCAATAATTGGTCATGACATTGGTTTTGTGTGTGCTGAAAGATGTTTCACATGCTAAAAGTCTTAGTAAATCAGCCCCATAGTGTTTAAACTGTTGAGAAAGGGCTGTTTGCTCCCCCTCGTCTTTGCAATGTATGATATATTGTGTTGCTTTCCATTGTGGACTTTTTCCACATCTTTGTCAACATCTGTGCATCTTGTAAATACTGTGACATTAAAGGCTTCTTTGTGGAGGATGGAACTAACTCACTTGCCAGTCATGTCTTTTGAAACGTGTTGACGTTTCTGAAAATGTAGCACTCTGTTAATAATCAGACACATATTCATGTTATTATATAATTAAACAGCTGGACTAGAAGGCGCTGGCTTGCTAATCTGTGGTTCATGCAATGGCTTTATAAGACAAGTATAAAGTAATCTTTGTTCTCCTGCTCCAAAGAGTGTTCTATACAGTTTTATCACAAAAGCATATTATTCATTTAAGTACTGCATCACTGAAGACCTGTATGCTAGGTCTTTCATTAGGTGAAGTAATTATTCTTAAAATATTTCTAGTTTTTTTCCTCCAACGAAGAGCTTTTTTTTTGCCGTGTAGACTTTGAGTCTGCCAAGCCATTGTTTTTTTTTAAAGTCTCCAAGGTTACTTTCTTCTGTGTTTCCCCACAAAGAAATTTCGCTAAATTCCAAGCCGCATTATGAAATGACAGAGAGAAATCATGAAAATCTTTTATTTTTTATTTTTTATAAAAGAGTAAGGGAAAAAGATCTTTCGACATCCCCCATGCCCCAAGTGGAAACACACATGGATTATGCCAAAGCAGTGGTGGGAGAAACACTGTGGTAGGGCTCAAATGGATGGACACCATTTCCTGCTCTTGCTATATCCCTTGCCCACACAGAGTGGGGGAGCTGATGTGCTGCTCTCAGAAACCCAATTGCAAGAGTACTCAGAAAGCCGTCAGTCTTTCTCCCTCACACTCCATAATAGTTGAACTCTAAGTGCAATACCAATTCTTTAAAACGCTGCAGTAACAGGTCTGTGCCAATAACAACATAAGCAAGCCCAATGGTTATAGCATCGGGACACCCTGAGATACACCAATGCTTGGCCTGATTATTTATGTTTCATACTGTAATGAGACTTCCCTGTTAGATAATTACTCAGTTTTGGCTGTGTCTTTTCCTGGCAAGTCACACAGATCTGTAGAATTGTGACGAGAAATGGTTTTAGTCCCCCACCCCCAAATTTATTATTATTTTATATTAATACTAGGGGTGGGACATTTCTATGATTTTCTTGCTCTGATTGATTACAAGCTGATTATTTAGATAAAATGTGATTGCTCAAGTACTCTGATTTTTTAAATCTTTAAATTTATGTCTAAAGCCTATTTTACAGAAGCAGTCCTGCTTAATGGCTTCATAGGGCATTTTCTCTGGCTTAGACTAGCCTGCACGACAATGCTTTTTTGATGAGAAAATATTGTTTTGAACCATTACCAGGAAGGGCTCTATCCTTTGTGCTGCCTTAGATGTGATTGCGGACCGGGGGTGGGGTCGGTATGCAGTATTTTTGAAAGATGCAAAAAAAAAAAAATCAGATTTTCCGATTACATTTTAAAAAAATGTTTAAGAATCTGCTGGCGAGTGCTCGTTTACTCGAGTAAATGGTGCCACCCCTAATTGGCACAACAGAATAGCTACTTCTGTACTCAATATGAATCCAACATGATTATCATGTATTATCAGCTATATCATACCATACATTCTGTATACTAACAGGTTAAGTGACTGATTCTGTGTATTAGTGTTAATAAATGAGTTGGGAGACTTCAAAGCCCTCTGTACGGCAGCCATCTCGCAAACGTGGCTTCGACCAAAACCTCACTTTACTTAGATCCTGCCCATTTAGACTGGCATTCCCAAGAAAAGCTTCTGTTAACCTGCAAAAATACCTGCACAGCCCTGAAAGCAAAATAAGAATAATAATGATTTTCTATCCATAATATTACGGATCGTAAATTATCGAGAAAGCTGTATCATTTCTCCTCCCTTCCAGCTATAGTTGCTGTGAGACTCTACAATATTTCATGTTCTAGTACAGGGGTGTCAAACTCCAGTCCTGGAGGGCCGCAGCATCTACAAGTATTTGTGGTTTCCTTTCAATCAGCCGCCAATTAAGACCTTGGGAACACAGTGTGTGGATTCCTTAGCCAATCAATGACTTAAATAAATCACTGGTGCAAAAACACACCGAAAACCAGCAGACACCGTGGCCCTCCAGTGTGACACCCTTGTTCTAATACATATCAATTACAGACTTTGCTCTTCTTTCATGAGTTCAGCTTTACTTTACGACTCGGGGTAAATGGTGCGTGGATATCGTAAAAATGTAATGTAATTGAAACATTCTGTCTCTTGCATTGCTTATGTTTATTAGGAGAAAAGATTTTTTTTAATTTTTTTATTTGTATTGGTCTGATGTAATACAGATGATGTGTCCAGTAGCTCTAAACAGAATAGTTTACTTGCTTTTCAAGCAAGGATTTTGCACATGTCAGTAATATTTACTTGTTCTTCTCACATCTAGCACATTTGTTGGACAGGGACTGCCCACGCGCACAAAGTGCATATCATAGCGTATGCCACAATCGGCTAAAACAATAGCAAAATGGCAAAACCACAACATCTACATGTTTTATAACATTGCTTGGTTGGGCTACTTTATTTGTGTGTGGATGTGTGTGACATTTTGTTGCCGTACTGTAGGTCAAAATCCACGTCCATTATCACCTGCATCCAAGTGAACAGGGTTTGTATTGTCTGTGTGTGTACTTTCTGGGGGGTTTTTTTGCACATTAATCTTTGCTTCCAGAAAACTCTGGGGGAAACAAAATGGGTCCTCAAAGCATCTGTTGCCCCCCTTTATTTCAGAAAAGAGAAGGCCCCTACCACGAAGCAAAAATTTCTGATTGAAATATGTTCCTTATTTGTGGTGGCGACAATCGCATTTGGCAACCGACAATAAAGAAGCAACAGTCTGCATTCTGAATTACTGAAGGTTTTGTTAAGTTTGAAAAGCAATGTACACATGTAGTCAGCACACAGGGCCCAGAAGCCTGAGACTTGCGCTGGCACCATCGGCTGATTTGCAGTGATACTAATATTTACGCCGCATTTTTGTCTGTTTCTTTTATCCGCTACATAATTACACAGCCATGCCGCCATTCAAAATCTCCAAAGCACAAAGTAAACGAATCCTGTCTCATTTACCAAGGCTTTAATCTCTCTCTTTTTTTTTTCTAAATGTCTGTTTATATAGTTTTTTTTACCCCCTTAAAGTGATACGCAGACTGTTTACAATCTCTCTCAAACAACAGTTGACAGAACATTATTTAGATAAAGATTTAAGTAAGAGGTGAATGAGATGTGAAATAGGATTGCAAAGGAAAATAATGATTTTTTATTTGTAGTGTTTGACTCCTCGTTCTTCGGCATTGTTATATGACAGGTGCTTTTTCCTTTTGAATACAAAATAAAAGATTTAATGTACAGCACATAAAGTAATTTTTACAGTTCAGCTGTTTTCCCCAAACTTACTTTCCTTGCAAACCTTACACCTCACTATAGAAGTTAAGATGTCTGTACACTGTTAAAAAAAATAGATCCCTTGTGGAATCTAGAAAAGGCACATTCCACCGTATTTCTTTTAAATTGAAGAACAGACTTCAAAGGAGCATTTCAGGAGAGATTTGCACACCACAGTCGGAGGTAGAGTACAATAAATTTGTGACAATTTCATTGTTCAGGGGTGGTCTCTGATGATAGCATAAAGAGAAATCTCTCAAGGACCTCTATCCGCCATGTGATAGGTAATCCCATCAGAGTTCATAATGTAGGAGGTCTGTGGTGTTTCTGACAACTGATTAACTGATTTAATTGATTTTACAGAAATCAGTGCTGTTTTTGTTTTAGCTACATGCTCTGACTTAACAAGAAGAAGGAGAGGACTACAGCTGGAGATTATTACAAGAACACTTTGGGATTACCCGTCAATGGACTTTCAGACAATTGAACCCCTTGTTTATAAAGCGAAATAAATGATAGCGGTAAGAGTTATTGTTATCATACCCTCACTACTTTCCATGTATGTGAGTGAAATGGTTGGGAATACTGAAACACTGTGTTTGGTGATAGTTGTGAAGAGTGGCTGAAAATGTGCTTTTACCAAAGCTAGATTTGGTGAAAGGCAGACACAAAAACGCATTAAAGATTTCCTTCTTGTGCTGCGCACAGTGAATCAGAGGTGGAGAAAAAGAAATGAGAGAGAGAAAGCAATGATTATATTGTATTTATTGTGGTGAAGGGCTGTATGTAAAAGAGCTGGGGAAAAAGTGAGGGCGAGTTTTTCAACCGTCTCTGTTTTCCATAAACAACTTTGTTTCAGTTGTGGTGACTGGAATAGTTGTACCCTCAGGTCAGGGAGTCAAACAAAAATCCCGAAATGCCTTTTATCCCAGTCCAGAACACTTCCAGGGATCCACAAAAGCCAGAGGAAGACGAAGTTCAATTCACTGTAAACTTGTTGATCTTAAAAAGAGGCGAGCGGACACGCATAATAATTCTCAGAAAAAGTTTGTTATAAAAATAAACACAGACCATTTCAATAAAAAACATAATAAAAAAATGATTGCTCACTAAAAAGAATTAAGTAAAAATCAACAGGTCAACCATTATAATGGAAAAGATCAAGCCACAGGACGTTGTTAAAACCAACCACAAACCATTTCATCAGCTCTGTGGCTCAAGTCACTGTGATGACTGCATTTGATTCTTGGCCTCGGGTTTGTCAGGCCTGTCCATATATAACTTCCATATATCTTCTAGCTTAAATGCTTTCTGCTGTTGCTTACAAATCATGAACTAGCTTTTGAATATACTGGATACATGGCACGGCTTAGTAATACATTATTCCTAAAATCTGTCTTTCCACTATCGTTTTAGCGTATTTAGTACATTATTTTAGTACATAAAATCGAGCAAAATACTAATTGTAACTTCTACGTCTTGGTTGTACTTGTGCACAAGGTGTGCTTTATTGCATATTAGCACCATATAGCGCTTCCTTTATGACAGTATGATGTTAAACAGTACGATAGCTTGTTGGAACAAATTTTTTATTTAAACGGATCACACATGGTCATTATTGTACCCAAGACATCGCAGTAAGTCTGAGCTGGCTCATTAACCACCGCTGTCAGAGTTTGCAATAGCGAGACACAGTTGTCTTTGTCCTAAGAGGAGTAAGATGAGGATACGTTGGCCGGTGTTCCACGGGTTACGGACACATTTGTACCAACAATGTGCCAGCCACCGACAGCTTACCAGTGCTCGTCAATGAGAGATATGCCTGTCCTTTGGCCTGTTGTATTGTTTGGCCAGCAGTTGGGGAAAAATAAGCCACTAGGTCATGCTCAAATGCATCATTTGTTGCAGCAGTGCTTGCGCTGGTGGTACACATGAAACTCAAGAGGCACAATTGGCGGTTCCCTGCTGGGAAAATGTTGAAAACGTTAAACACACTGCAAAAAAATGTCTGTCTTAACAAACGTTTTAGTCTTGTAATGAGACTTAAAATTTTTTTTTTTAATCCTCAAAATATTAGCTTGTTTTAATTACTTTTTGCTTGACAAGTGAAATTATCTTACCCCACTGACAAATATTGAAATGAGTAAAACTATCTCACCCCACTGGCAGATAGTTTGTCTTATTTAGCAAAGAAGTAACATAAATAAGACTCTAAAGTCTAAATATAAGATTAAAATGCTTGTTAAGATAAGTAAAGTTAAAAATCTTACTTTTTCAGAAATATACAGGCTCAAACTATATCAGTGTGGATAAGAAAGCATCTTTTCACTATTTCTTTCATTGGACAGGGTTGTGTTAATTAGACAAATTGTGATTTCTTTACTAGATTTCACCGGCCACTGTTTATTTCACTCTCAGGCAGAAGTTCAGACAAAAGAAGAGTAACCTAATGGTCCAGATAATTAGTACAGATGCTAATATGCTATAGAGCAGTGGTCTACTGGTGAGAGTCTACCCCATTAATGTATTAACTAGACTGTTAACTATACCTCCTGAAGGGCAATATGACATGATGGGCATATTGGTCCCAAAGGTGGCTATCATTGGGAAACTGTAGGATTCCATAAGAATCTGATGATAATGTTGCAAAGGCCCTACAAAAGGATTTTACTCCATGGGTTTTTGTAATTGGAAGAAGTACTTCCACTTTGGGTGGGACAATAATAATGATCCGTTAATAATGACAACGATGATGATGATAATGTGTTTTGTTAATGTTATCAGCATCCATGTCAGAGCCATAGCTTATAGATGACAGGTTTGAGGTTGGGATCATACATCATCAGTCGACTATAAGCAGGAGCCTGCAGAAGCTGGACTCAGCTGGCCTCTTCTGGAGATAAGCAGGGGCCATAAAGATTATGAACGAGGAGCTGCAATTGCTTACGCCTGCAGGTCTACTCCGGTGTTGGGCCGGTCGTGCTCTGGGCTGTATTAGGAAAAGCGCACTAGTTCTGAATGTGTTGTAACAGACACATGTGGGCCAACTTCATAATCACAATGACACGTTCCAAACAAAACGAGGCATGGAAAATGCCCACGCCCCATCATGGATTTGCAGAAGATACGTCCCTACACCTCATTGTGTCATTGCAATGGAATTCCTCAAGGTTTAGCCATATGTTTTTCTTTAACCTCTTGTCCTTTTGACCAAACCTGCCATCTCGCTGTGATGCTATCTCAGGTCTGGTTGGTCATAAAAATAATCGACTGACTGAATCTGGCCCCAGTCTGTGTCATGGTTTTGGACCCTGTTGTCCCATGCGGTCGTTTTCCTTGGTGGCCACGCGAGGGCGCTGCCCTGTTGGTAGATGCTTGCTCCGCCCTGCTGAGTTGGGGGAGTTTCTGGTTAAGCTTTTACACCTGTTGCGTGGTCACCTGAGAGTTATATAAGCCTACCGTTCCCTTCGTTCGGGGCTTCGACATTAATTGTTTGTTCATTGTTATGTACTGTGGTCAGGGGCGCTGTAGTGGGGGGAATAGTGGAACTGACTATCCAGGGCCCCAAGGTGGGGCGGGGCCCTCAGAAGGCCTGAAATTAAAGGTTTGCTTTGGGAAGGGGGCCCCACAGAGACTGCATTTGCATGGGGCCCAGAACTCCGTGCTACGCCCCTGACTGTGGTGTATTGTTGGCTGTGAGTTATTCGTACCCTGTTGGCTACTCGCCTTTTGTTAACGTCTCTTTGTTGAGGCAGGGCTTATTTCTTGCTGGCTTACTAGTGGATTATCTCGTAGAAGTTTGGGACTGTAAAATCTCTGCTCTAGTTCGCCTGTGTGCGTTTTCCTCGAGTAGGGTGTATCTGCAGAACTGCAGAAGGGGCCTACAGCTTGCTGGGCGGGGCTTGAGGGGTCTACAGCTTGCTGGGCGGGGCTTAAGGGTCCTACAGCTTGCTGGGCGGGGCTAAGCACTAGTGCGCATGCGGATGGACCAAATTTGTGTTGCCAGAGCTTAAGCAGACGAGCAGACCTTAGTCTGTATGGGAGAGTCTCTCTAGCTCTGGTTTAAAACGTTCATTCGGTGGAAGAAGAACCAAAGATGGCTTCCAGTGAAAAAGTAAGTACCTTAAGGGGCACCTTCGTTATTTTGAACATTAGGGCCTATTTTCGGTCTGTCATTTGCTTCAGTGTTGAGCTAACGTTAGCTAGCTTGTTAGCATGTGCACTAGCTAGCTAACACACGTTAGCTAATATTCCCTGTAAACACCCAACCCACCCCAACTATGTGAATGTGAAGTTGCCATAATTTTGGCCGCCAAGTTTTGAGGAAGACTACTTATTAATGTTGAACTAATGTTAAAGCTATGTTAAACACGAACCATTTTCACAAGGTGGTCAACTTCACATTCTCTATAATGTCCACCGCAATACACATTGTCAACATCGTTGTAAAAAACACATACGTTGGAATTTGTTGCTTATTCAATCATCAAAGCCACCTTGAAAATATGTGTAATGCTAAAACGAATCCCGGTGCATAGTGCACACAACTGCGTTTTATAAGCTTGAGCAACATTCCTCTATTTTAGTCCAAAATGAGAAACGTGACTTGATGCTCATATAGCATAGTGAAAACAGCAGAATCAGTTAGAGGCTGCTTATTTTACATTTGTGACCGCAGCTGGTCTTTTGGTCCTTAAGTCAATAGGTCATTTTTCAGTTTTACAGATTATGAAAATGCAGATCCTAAGCTTTCAAATGATGTGTCATGCATTGAAATCTGAATATAGTGGAAGAAGATATGCTTATTTGAATGTTGGGACACCTGACCTTGACATTTTGAAAGTAATTATCTTCTTTTTTTCCAGGACCACATAACAATACAGGGTGACATAGTGAAGTGCACATCCTGTTGCAGCAGCTATCACTGCCTGTTTTGTGGGCCTTCCGTTTTCCACAAAGTACCTGGATTCGAATCGAATCTTTGTATCTCCATGAGTTCCTTATCAAAACAATAAGAAACACAAAATAAACGCTTATCAAACCCATTGTGTTTACTGATCAACCATATATACAGAATAAACCATTAAGAGGATATTATAAAAGATGACAGAGATCAAAGAAGCACATATACCTCTCCCAACATAAAGTTTTTTATCTGGTAAATCCCTGCACAGCCACAGACACTAAACCGAAAGGAGCTTTAGCTGTCATGACAAAGATGCCAGACATCCATAAATCTGCTTATAGATCTGTTTGATAATGTCTAGCTCAGGAAAGGCTAAAGTAATCTTGTGTGCATTTAACCTCCTGCTATCCTCAAATTTACATAACATTTGGTTTCCTTGAGGTCAATTTGACCCCAGCAATTTAAACCTCCAGAAAATGATTAAAATGAAAATTGTAACCAAAGTTTATGTGTCAGGTAGGCCTACTTTACAAAAAAATAAGTTAGAAAAAATATACCCATGGGGTGTATGGGGACCCTTCCTACTACATCACACTACCAGTATACCCAAGCTGGTCTCCCAGCAAGACCATCACATTACCAGCTTAGTGAACATCACTTCCCAGCATAGACCAGCATCAGGTCTTCTGATGCTGGCCTTCTCTGTATACTACACGTTCACAAGAAAAGATTTGGGGGGAGACTCATTTTGTGCACCCAAATTGTGGAATGCACTGCCAGCTTTCATCAGGGATGCAACCTCAGCAAACATTTTCAAATCAACACTCAAAACTCATTGTTCCAATATTGCTTTTCTTCCCTGATTGCTGCTATGTTTTCTCTTGTCATCCCTTACCCTAACCTGGGTTCGTATCCCTTTCCCTGATTGCTGCTATGTTTTCTCCTGTATTTAGTATCCTTAGTATTTTAGTACACCACTATGTCCTGTGTATCTTGTGTATTTGCACCATATTATCTGAATATGTTATGTGTATCTTGTATATTTGCATCATATATGTATGACTGTTGCTATGTTTACTCTTGCATTTTAGTATTTATATTTCAGTACTGTGTACCTTGTGTAGGCTACCTTGTGTATAGTTGTGTATACCTTCTGTATCATTGCTGCTTGTGACATTTGTTGTAACCAGGGGCACCATTGTAAATGAGACCTTGGTCTCAATGGGTTTCCCCTGGATAAATAAATGTTAAATAAAAAATAAAAATGAATGTATTAATAATTTCTGAATGTATATCTTTGAATGTTAGTTGATGAATACATGTATATATGCGAACTAATACATACAGAAGGACATAGAATATCTATTAATGCGATGTTAATACTAAATAAACCAGGGGTATGCAACTCCAGGCCTCGCGGGCTGGTGTGTATGCAGGTTTTTGCTGCCACCAGTTAACAATTATTTAATTAGCCCAATCGTTTACATGATCTGATATTTTAATCTACATATCCGCGATAAGAACAACAGCTGATGAATGTTCTTGTACCGGTATGCGTGTATTGTAGCGTTTTATCGTTCTGTAATTTACGAGTGAATCGTGATTGTGTGTATGACTAATTAGCTGATTGAGCCATGGTAACTGGGTGGCAGCAAAAACCTGCATACACACCGGCCCGCGAGGCCTGGAGTTGCCCTACCCCCTGAAATAAACTAAATAAAGAATCTGGAAACCCAAATTCGGTCCATCCGCATGCGCACTAGTGCTTAGCCCCCGCCCAGCAAGCTGTAAGCCCCTCAAGCCCCGCCCAGCAAGCTGTAGGACCCTTAAGCCCCGCCCAGCAAGCTGTAGGACCCTTAAGCCCCGCCCAGCAAGCTGTAAGCCCCTTCTGCAGTTCTGCAGGAATCCCCTGTTGTTTTCCTCCGTGGATGGAGATTTGGGCGATGGTCGGAACTGTGTTCTGTTCGCCTCTCGGTGTATGTCGTCTCATGGGAGATCTGGCGTTTCGCTTCGGCTGGGTTGCTTAGCTTGTAGAAGTGTAAAGTAGCTGTTCTTTGTCCCTTTTCGCCGGTTAATGGTTTTCTTATAGAGAGACCTGGCGTGTTAGCTTCTACTGATTTCCGGGTTACGGTAAGCCAGTTAGTAGCTTGGTACGTTTATTCCTGTTTTGTCTCCTTCTCATAGACTGCGTTCTCCTTTGTTGTGAGTCGGGGTTTTGTTACTTATTCCTTTACTGTGAGGCTAGGGCATGTGTTTATTTAAGTTCGCGGAGTCTTTTGGTTAGTAAGTTTTGGGACGACGGTGCCTGTAAAATGTTTCTCATGTGAGATCGGGTGTTTACCCAGGTATGTTTGCTGCATTAGACTGCAAACTTATTTTAGTAGCCATGGAACGTTAAGTCTCTGTTCCTGTTTGCCTCGTTACCTTTCTCCTTATTAAGAGGCTGGGGCGCTTGTTTGATTAAGTGTGCGTGAGTCTTGTGGATTAGACTGCAAACTTATTTAAGTAGCCATGGAACGTTAAGTCTCTGTTCCTGTTTGCCTCGTTATCTGTCTCCTTATTAAGAGGCTAGGGCGCGTTTGAGCTAGTTTGCGTGAGTCTCTGGTTAGTAAGTTATGGGACGACGGTGCTCCGTCGGCTCGCCTGTAAATGTCTCTCCCTCTTGGGAGATCGGGTGTTTGCCCAGGTACGTTTGCTGCATTGGACTGCGCACATATCTAACTAGTCATTGAACGTTAAATCTCTGTTCTTGTTCGCCTAGTTTCATTTTCTCCTGTCTGTGAGGCAGGGCTTGTGCTCGTGTTAGTCTGTTTAACCCTTGGTTAGGGTGCAGCTGTCCTGTTCATCTTTTTTTTGTGCTTTCCATCTCTGTGTATAGGAGATGTGGGCGATGGTTCGGAACTGTAGTTCTGTTCGTCCTTCGGTGCAATTCGTCTCTTAGGGAGACTGGATGATATTGTGGACATGTTTGCGTGTGACTGCGAGCCTTGAAGCCGTGGAACGTTAATTATCTGTTCCTGGTCGCCTCGTTACATTTCTCCTGTCTGAGAGGCAGGGTTTATGCTTGTGTTAGTCAGGTTAGCCTTTGGTTAAGGTGCAGCTGTCCTTCATCGTTTGTGCTTTCCTTCTCCGTGGATAGGAGATGTGGGCGATGGTTCGGAACTGTAGTTCTGTTCGTCCTTCGGTGCAATTCGTCTCAGGGATTCCTGTTGATGATGTTGGACATGTTTGCGTGTGACTGCAAGCTTTTAAGCCACGGAACGTTGGATCTGTTCCTCTCGCCTTCTCATACTATCGTTTTATTTTTGCTGTGTTTGTGTTTTATGTTGTTTTTACGCTCCCGCCCGTTATGTGTCTCGTTTCCGAGACAGGGCGCGTTTATTTCCGGCTGTTCAGATCCCTGTCTTTGTGCTCTACTGGGCGATTGGCAGTTAGCCGGTTAGTAGCGTTTTGTGTTCGTTGTCTTGTCTCCTTCCCTTATCTGCGGGGTATCCCGCCTTAGTGGCCTAAGGGCTTAATGATTCCCCTTGCTGCGTTTGGCTCCTCCCACCTCACACGTCACGCCCCATTACAGTCTGGGGCCCCCATTCCGGGGCCACACCAGGCCCCTGTCAGAGAAAAAACACAGCGGTACTTATTCTGTCAACACTACTGCTCACTGCCATCAACAGTAGAAAACTATACAATCAGGAAACAAATCTGACCTTAAAATACTATTCTCTTGGACTTTATTGCTCGCTACTGTGAGCAGATGTTTAAGAAGTTAATCAAGAACCTGGCCTCCGATATGAAGAAAGGTGTTTTGTAAAGCTAAAAGCTAATAAAGCTAATAAAGCTAATAACTACTACTAATAAAATGATGCTGCTTACTTCTATCTGATCGAAAAATTTGACTTAAATGATTCATGCCATTCTATGCATTATAATGACGTCATGGCATGCCTTGTCTTTTTTAAGAACAACCATTTTATTAGCATATTAGTGCTTATTTGTGCATATTTCTGAAGTGAAATTCCAAACAGATTGCAGTTATAAATGTCATATACTCAGTATTAACAGCTAAGCTGTGAATTTGATATAATACAGCAATTCAGTGACACTCTTTGCCTTGAGTAGGTTTGAGAAGAGGGGGATTTGTACAGTCAGACTCAATAAAACGAATGAAGACAGCCCAGAAAGCTGCCTCCTCTCAGAATGACTCCCACCATGTTCTGTGTACTGTTACTGAATGGATTTTATGTGCTGTTATCATGAACGTTTTATTGCGCTTAACACTACAGTTACAGCTATTTCTGCTGCTGCTGCTACTGCTACTGCGGCAGCTAGGACTTTAACTGACATGAATCTCAATTTTCATGAATCTCAGTTCATTTAAACAAAAGAACAAAAAATTCTCAAAAAGCTAATGACCGTAACCTGTGATTTTAATTAGAATTGTATGCATTTCCAGACAAGACTAGTTTTTTCCACTCAAAGATACATTGCATACTAAAATTGTAGTTAAACCAATTTTACCCCCCCCCCCCCCCCCAATAGCTGACAGTATACTGGATTAATTATACAACATGGGAGAAATTACTGAATTCTACCCAAAATCCACAATGCCTGCTTCATCTTTCCTGTAGGTAAGACAGAAGTCGTTTTCTGTTTTGCTGTCCAGCCAGAAAACTGTTGCAGCAACAATGATTTAATTAATCTCTGTCTTTTGTATGTGAAATATCGGCGTGCGCCACTTGCTCATAGTCAAGCCAAAGCACAATGTGCTAATATTGAACAGAGGCCCTACTGTGCCTGGTGAGTTGAATGAGCTATTCTTATTTTTTCTTACACTCGCTTATTACACACCGAGGCCAAAATGGATGACCTAAGTTCAGTATGAATAATGAGCTGGAAAAAGAATGAATGGAGGAGACAGACCCCCCTCACTCCCCCGTATTTTCCCCAGTCCTCTCTGAGCTTCCAAAGGCTCAGGCTTCTTCGCGCCGCCGTTAGCGTCTGCGCCGAGTCCTTTCCAGAGCTGTCACCCTACACCTGAACACACAGACCCGCTCCACATGCGCTACCCCGGATTTCGAGAAACACTCAGGAAAGCGCGCTGATTTATGCCCGTAAGAACCCGGGCGCCAGGGATAGCCAAGTCTCCAGAAAAGGTCCAGAAAGGGGGAGAACCTTTCTTTGAGATGGTGGGTTGGGGAGGTTGGCATGGTGGGTTTTGTTGCAAAGGTGATTTTGAGCTAAAATTATTATTTTTAAAAAGTCAGACTTAAACTAACACTAAGACAAAATCAGCGAGTGAGAATGAGCTTTTCCATTGCATGCCTCCTGCTTCAGTCATGGTTAGAGATATGGAGGTCACCTACTGCTTGTGGAATTGTTAGTGTTTAAATGGCTGCGCAAGGCTGTAAAACCGCCTCCAATTTCCTTTGAGTTTCGCCATGTCTTCGATGGAGCTGGAAGGCATCCGTGTTCACTCCATCAATCTCGCCCTCTCCCACAAGCCAAGAGCCCTGCCCAAAATATGAGCCAGGGTCCCACAGAGATACTGAACTAAAGAAAATACCCCCTGCTCTCGCCAGCAAGGTTATATCAACACGGTAACTATATAAGATAAACAATGAGACAATAAAACATTTTTTTTCCTAAACACAAATCCAAAGCTATATATTAAGGAGGCAGAAATACAGAGAGAGAACAATGCCTTACATTTCTTCCGATGCGTTTTGTTTTAGGGGAAGATGTGACTGACATGTACATTACATTATAGGCATTTAGCAGACGCTCTTATCCAGAGCGACTTACACAACTTTTGAGCATTTCTTTTACATATATTATCCATTTATACAGCTGGATATATACTGAAGCGATTCAGGTTAAGTACCTTGCTTAAGGGTACAACGGCAGTGTCCTACCTGGGAATCGAACCTGCAACCTTTCAGTTACAAGGCCAGTTCCTTAACCATTATACTACATGTAGACAAGGATGAGAAGAACAGCTACTTCTACTTCAGAAAGGGTACGATGAAATACTAACTTCTTGTTGACTACTAGTCACACGTCAATTTTATTTATCTACTGGTCCTATAGCCCTGCAGTGGAGCACTGTTCAGCAGAAGGTCAGTACTCCCAACGGTCATAACTATGTCAAACATTATCCTTAGCAGTTTGTTTGTATGAAAATAATCCTCACATGAGGGGTTTGATCTGAAACTCCAGTTAGATTAAAACTTTGCAGCTCAAAAACTCCTTAAAGAAATACACACATAATATCCGCAGACCTTTCTGTCCATCTGTTGTTTGGTGATTTGTGAACATTATGTCCAACCGTGTTCCATAATTTTCTGTTTCGGAAAGAATTATGAAGCAGAGCAGGTCCGAGTCACAGTTTTGCACACTTGAACATTATTTCCCATCGACTTCCAATTCAATCTATTTATTGTGCAAAGGAAACGCTAGGGTTTATGCAAGGCTCTGTCAAGAAAGGGATTTTCCAACTTCAATCATTCACTCTGGTCGTGCTGCCATCCGCACTGGTCAAATAAACATAGTTTCTACAAACTGACTGTCTATGAACTTGCCACTGGCGGAAACTCTTTTTTTCCTTAATCAGAAAGACAGTAAATAAATAAACTGTGTAACTGGCACACGTGCCAGACCTACGAAATCTAAACTGATCTAGATCTAAACTGCCACTTACAAGCGACTGAGTTGCCTTGAAACATTAATAAGTCTAGGATGTATTTGTTTTGACTTACTACACTTAGTTAAAGACAGTGTGTGTGGTTTGAGGGTTTTGACGAAAACAGAACAAGATAAATAAAAATTTAAAAACAACAACAACAAAAAAATAATCCAGAGAACAGAAAGACTTCCCGAGGTCACGGACACTGTTCGCACGTCAGGGAAAAACTGTGTCATAGCGGTGCTGGAGGAATTCTGTAATGCATTATCCCACGCGACCGTGTGGGTCCATGTTCAGATCTCTGCTTTAGTTCTGCTTCGCATACTTGGGGGTTCATGCTGACTCCAACATCTTCGGGCTGGTCTGGCTCATGCTTGAACCTGCGCCACAACATAAGCCAGTACCTGTCAATCCAATTCAAATGACTTGTAAAAGTCACGTAAAATATTGGCTTAATCACGGACATCATCTTTTTGCTCTTTCCTTGACAATAAAAACTGGTGTTCTTAGGAGATTTTCCCACAAGAGTTTGTTGTTTTTAAGCCAATTAAAGGTTTTACTGTAACCAAACGCAGTGTAAGTGGTTAATTAAAATATTTTTGGGGGGCCATGAGAAACTATTGGCGCCGTCTATGGGAGTGGATTAAGTCGGTTTGTTGTTGATCGGTTTGTTGTATTGCGTTTTCAGTTCACTTGTCATCTGCAATTTTAAATGACTTGCGCCACAATGCAGATGTTTTAAAAATAGATATCCGTGAATATTATTAGGTACATTAGTCACATTTTCTCCAGTGAGTTATTTTAACAAAAGTGTGGACCAGTTTAATTATAGCTCATTGGAAAAAACCTAACTTCTACTCAAAACATATGGTGACACTTTTGTCGTCCCTGCTTATAAAATAGTTGTCAGTGTCACTGTTCAGCCAGGAAAATTTTGTTTATACAAGCTTGACATCGACTCCAAACTTCACAGGCAGTTCATACATATTCATCCAATTATAGCTTGGATACAGATTCTACAGTTTGTCACCCATGAAATCATCTGCTATTTCAGGATGAGGAAATCTCAGGCAGGAATACTGAGGGAGGCATGGAATCTTCCAAAATCAAAACCGTATCACCAAAAAGGTAGTTTTGTGAAAAAAAGAAACAATGGCTTTTGAGCTGAGTATCTATGGAAGTGATTTAATCATTTTTTTTATATTCCTGGTATATATTATGTCTATTCAGCACTCATTATATCCTGCTCCACTGCAGACCACAATAGAAATAAATCCGCAAGCCTTTTTTATGTTAACCTTGTAATAACTATATTCACATTATATACTATAGAGGGCACCATCTTCCATGGTCCAGTTTCTGTACACTCAATATGTGAGAGGCTCTGAGCGCTAGCCTGCAATCTCACCGGGTTGAAATAATGTGTTCATAGTTGAAATCTCCTGAAAGTACATGGCCTTACGGTAATGTGCCACATATTTTTTTTAAACTGCAAGCATACAACAGAAGGATTATGAGTATTCAGCATTAGACCTTTGGTCGCTCTTGCTTCACAATTTGGAAAACGGTTATAAATGCCGATGATAAAAAAACAAAACAAAAAAAACAACTGCAAAAACAACAAAACAAGAACAATAAAAATAGCATGGACAAAATGAAATGAAATCCTCAGTTGTGGTCAGTATGATGCTAAGGTTAAAAAAAAAGAGAGAGAGCGAAAACAAAACAAAGTGCAGACGCCTGAAACACAAGCAGCTGTCCTGCTAATGGGAAGCAGGTCGGGGAGGTTGCTAAGTGACAGGAGCTGAGATGCGGGCCCAGAATTTGGGTTGGTCTGTGCGGTGAGAACACCCCCACCCCCCTCACACACACACACACTGCTGAAGCTCTGACGTTGGCAGGCTTCAGCCAAATGAAAAACAGACCCCGTTTACCCCTGCTGCCTTTTTTTCTGTCCCATCTTTTTTTGTGCGTTGTTTTTGAAGAGGGTGGGTGGGGGGGGGGGGGGGGGGGTAGAACAAGCTCCAAAAATAGTTTTAGGGGATCGCGTGCCAGTGGTTTTTCAAGACCTTTTTTCACTCTTTCTAGTCACGCAAGTAGCCTGGCAAGACCTTGAAAAGAAAACAACAAAAAAAGACAGAGAGAGAAAAAGAGAGAGGCAGGGAAAGGAGGAACTCCACGGATGGAACCGGTGCAGGGATTGGGGAACGGTGGAAGGGAACATCCCCGGCTGAAACCCCTAGCGTGGGACAGGGAGGCGGCTGACGTGCAAGCTTCAGGTACCAGGGGCTTATGGGTAATCCTCTCTGCGCTGGAAGGCGCTTGCTTCGGCTCAGGCCTCATTTGAAATGGAGAGCTCCTTTTCCTTTGCCAGCGAACGGTCTGATCCCCGCCAGAACGCCTGCAGACAGTTGAACTATCCTACTTCAGCGAATACAAACAGAGAATGCACGCAGGCCGCCATCGCCCGGTACGTTCAAAACGCAGTCTGACGCATGTGCTACTGCAGTTTTTGCACTTTTTTTTTTTTTTTTAAAGCCTTACCTGGATTGAGAGCATGGATAAGCCACTACCTCTATGTTTCCATCCTTTGTAAGTGCTGTTTCACTGTGAGTGAAGAACAGCAAAATAGGCAAAATGTCCACCCCCTGCTAAATTAGCACGTTTGGCTGTTTGCCAAAAGGATTTCACCACATCGTAAAAAATCGTAAATCAAGAGAATCACTCTCAATTATTAAGATTACTGTTAAAAGTGAAGGCCCACCCACCTCTGAAGACGAACCCTCTTAGGAATTATAAAAGCCGCACGGCTATGCCACATCTGCAAAGGCCATGTTAGAACCGTCATTTTCACCATTCCTTCAAGCTATTACCGTTTCAAGGCTTTACGAGTCTCTGCCAGTGAAAGAGCACAAAGGCTATTCACAGCAACTATCCAAAAGACTGGCTTTTAAAAAATAAAACATTTGTTATGACAGTACAGTGGAAGTGTACAGTTTTAAAAGGGTGTAGAGATCAAATACATTCCCGGAGAATACTAAACTGAAGCAATTTCATTGGAGAGTTAATACCTGTGATTCAGTTTTAATAGCTGTATATATATTTTTTTTCACAAAGTGAGCAGCAGTGGCGGGGTATAGCCATGTTGTAACTGCTGGGCTTCAGTAAATGGACCATCATGCATCATAACGCCATGTGCGTGGACTATATTTAACATAATACACATGTCGCAAAACATCCTTTTGTTCCTCTCTGGATTGCTTTTAGTTTCCTTTGTGATTGAAAATGCTTTAACATAAGACAGGTACAGTGTTGTTGTTTTTTAAACAAATATTTCAATGAAGTTTATTAAGGCATCTGTTATCAAAACAATGGCACCAAAAACAGACATTGGCACTTCTCTGCTCAAGTATAAAGTCTGGGGGAAGGGTCTATCAAAGGAAGGCCAGCTCGAAAATATACAGCTACACAACAAATCTGCAAAGAACACATGCAACTTCAAGAATACATAGGAAAACAACTAAAGACCAAAACTTAGTTTTCTTTTTTTTTACAGCACATGTAATATAAATAACAGGTTTCCTTCCCACTTGTCAACAACTTATTCCCCAATTTACTGAAAACATTCTTTGTGAGGCTTTTGAAAGAGGGTCACTGTGGATTGAGGGCTCTCTGGGACCTAGACACCCGGGGATACAATAGAGATGAAAACAACACCGCATTTTAAGAACCAAAAAGGCACTGTAAAAATGTTATGACTGCACTTAGCTCTTCCTTTGAATTGAAACAATATGATGTATTCAGCTCACAACCTCGGTTTAAACTCGGTTTATAGTCACAACTTCGGTTATAGTCTGACTTCAGAGATGATCCACCTTATATCGCAATGACTTGTGGGATAGCTATCATCTATGTTGTGTGCACTGGCCAACTGACTCTGTGGAAACGATGCACATTTTACAGCGGCAGGTTCGACATGTCCTACTTTATAAGGGTTTTCGGCTGCATCCAGTTTTTCATTGTTCTGCACCCCTCTGCACTGAATTTGTCCCATGATGAGGGTTCTGCCGAAACGGGATGGGGTGTGTAATTACTAAGAGCGAAGCAGGGTTGGGTTACAGCTGAACAAGCGTAGGCTCGGGAGCGCTTACAGGAACGAGTCCCTATTTCGCAGGGCGGAGCCGCTTTTCGAGGCAGGGCGACCGTACCCCGGCCTTCTCCCTGATTGACCTTTCCGTCCAAGCGCATGTAATAATAGAAGACATATGAACATTAACACAGGGAACACAAGCTGATCAAAATGGATAATAAATAAATGATAATGCTATTAACGATCTGCATAAAATTTTATACTGGAAAATGGGAATGGGAATTTTCAGCGTGGATTTTGAGGAGATAGCCTTCCCGGTTAACTTCCGAGGCCCGACTCGCGGAGTGGTGCGCGTTTGATGACAGCGGACTATTGCTGTTATCTTTCGACTGCCTGAAAGTTTGCATTCTTAAAGGGGCGGGTCGTGCCTTCACAGGCAGACCTCAGGTCTTATATACGTATATATTATATATTACATTATATATACAGTACAAGCGCCCCACAAGAGCGCCTCTCTTTTGCACAACCTCCGTTCTGCCCCATATTAGCCGCGGCCATACAGACCCAACCTCTCCAAGGCAGGGGCCCCTGCATGCCCCTGTAGCAGGTACACAAGTGCACGCCGGTTCTGTCCCTGCCCCTGGTTTGATCACGCAAGCCAAAAGATGCAGTCCATTGGTGCGCATGATGTAAAAGCAAACACACGAGGGCCCAATGGGCACAGGCAACGAGGCCTTATCCTACGCCACTCTGATGATCGCTCTTGATAAAAAAATATTTGGTGTAACTAGAAAAAAATTATAATAATCCAAAAAATTTCTTTTTTCTCCGTCCAGCATATGGCCTTAATTTGTACAAATAAAGCTTGCGAGCGCGCTCCGAGGTCACGCATACAAAGCAGCTTTAAGTTGACTCTAAATCACTTTTTATTTGATTTGCCTAGGTGTTCGTTTACCGTTCGTGCAGCCTGCTGCTCTGCATATGTGCTCGCTTTAAGGGGATAGGGTTTGAGCGGAGGGTAAGGCGCCCATCCAGCAGGATCCTAAAGGCGGCGGCTCAGAATATTTAAGGCCGAGTCAAACTTCATGCACGACAAGAATACAAAAATGCAACTGGACTGGTCAATCAGGAGAACGGAGCCGGTCCATATATATACGGTAAGTTTGTACTGGTGCCAAGTTTCAGTGTTACCTGGATTGTAAAGTTCTTTTCTTTTTTGGCTATTACTGCTAACGTTTAGGCAAGAACCAGTTCCTGCGCTGCGCTCCCTTGCGCTGTAAGGTAGCCCCGACCGGGGCTGTGTATCCCACTTACTCAAACAATTACAAGGCCCATGCTGCACAAACTGAGATTGTATATCAAGTATACATGATGAGAGACTGATAGTTTGGGAAAAAAAGAGTCACTTCCTGGAGCTCTTCCTCTCCGAGTCCCTGGAAGGGCAGAGCAGGTAAAGAATGCTCCATTTCCCCACTGCTGCGTTTGCAATCGCTTAAAACCAATCTCCACTTTTTTCCTAAAACAGAATAAATTACTCCTTAAATTTAAATTATGTGGCTTTTGCTACCGTGATTGTATATAAAACATTGCAAGCTACGATCGTTCAAGCCAGTAAACCGCAGGGATTTATGAAATGGAATAGCACTCCTCGCAAATGTTAAATTTATACCGCTCTGTCCTATTATTCTTTTGGCCCCACATCTGCACTTCGTTTGGCTTTTTTTCTTCAGTCGCGGAGAAGTTTCACAACCTTGACAACACGTTAATTCCTCAAATTTAGATACCATTCATCCCTTCCAATATTCTAAATTCCTGGGAAGTGTTGGTTCTCCATCATTTTCAATGAGGACGATAAGATGGGTCAGAGGAAGCCGGATAGGAAAGGAGGAATTTTCTGTGGGTTCACGTGTAATACTTTTTTTTTTAAACTTTGGACTTGAAAGAATACAGGTGCACATCCATAACACAATAATGTACTCCCTGCCTTTACATGTAGTTTTAATGGGGCTTGTATATCAATGTTTTTCTGGGTGGGTTTTGAGACCAGTGCACACAGAAAAAAAAACATAATTTCTACTCCATTCCGTAACATGCTGATTCAACCCACGTGTAAACTGCATGGACATTGATATTTTGTCCTTTGTGGCTGAATAATTGAGTAATCTATACAAAAGTGATGTAATAGAACAGCTTTGAGATTGCAATTGGAATTCCATTAAATAAGTATTCATTGTGTTATTGTGTGTGTGTGTGTGTGTGTGTGTGCATGAGTGTGCATGCGTGTGTGTGTGCGTGTGTGAGGGGGGAGAGAGAGTGTGTATTTTCAGGCACTTTTAAGGACACAAATTTATCTGCCACTGTCATGTCTGTTGGGCTCAGAGTATTTCTGGGAATTTGCTATTCTTATGAAAAGAAGATGCTTTAACACTTATAAAAACAAAAATAAATGCATTTAAATAATTTGAGGAAACTAACAGTAATATATATTCCTTAAATTATAAGTTTAAGGAATCTGAATAGTTTAAATTTATTCCCAAAAACCACAAGCCCACAGGGTAAACTCTAAACAGACCTACTCTGCCATACCGAAAACAAAACACTTGGTTCTGCAACAAATGAGGACTTGCTGTTTCAATTTAAAATAGTTTTAAAACAACGTCTTTTGAGTGAGTAAATACCTGGATGGTCAATTTGCTATAATGGTTACAAAAAGTATCATGGTGTTTGGACAGAAACAAACTGGAACAGTATTTTAAGGTTGTAACCAGCCAACAATTTACTGCAGACTCTTGGGGGAACCAATAATTGTGCTCGATTGCTGATTTCAAGCAGAATATGATAATATTTTGTCAGCTTAATTAGTACAGCATTCAGCATATCCCAAACCTGAAAAGAGTGCAACCCTACACATTCTTTATGAAAACTTTCTTGGAATGTTTCCTCGTGGTTTGACAGATCTGAAAGGACAGAGACATCAAACTCCTAATTGTGTTTTTCCCAGCACTTCACTGCAGGGTGTTAACAATTAAAAATGAAACTGTAGATCCTAAAACCGTCAAGTAACAGGCCGTCTCACTGACAATCCAGGGGAAATGGAATTTCCAGACTTCTTCCATGGCAATTGCTCAGATAAGTAATAAATACAATCTTACACTGGGGCCTTTTGCAAAGGTTGCCAGAAACCGTTTGGTTTTGTTTTGCTGATCTTGAGGGTTATACCAAGTTGAAGCAGTGCGCAAATGAGAAAGCCAGTGGAATCTGACCAATGTAAATGGACAAATAGGAACCCTGGGTACCCCATGATTCAAGTGCCACTACGCAATGCAATGCAGGAGGTGGGCGTGTCATTATACAACCGTTAACCAGAGAAACCTGGACGGCAACAGTGGTTTAGTACAGTATACAGGATATATTTACACTGTTGTTTTACAAGGCTTGTAGTTTGGTTTACACCTGGACATAACAGTTGTGGAATGCAGACGGGGGCCATGACATATACAACCGGTTGGGGAGAGGGGATCTTGGCTGCTCAATTGGAGGTAGACTAAGTGAGAAGCGACTCAGGTTGATGAGAGAGAACAGTAGCTTCATTAACAAGATGGATGAACGCTGCGGTGCTTTGTCTTGAGTTTCAGTCCCCTTAATACAGGCTTTTAAGTTTGCTATATTGTTACCACACAGTTCTAGAATGTTGCTAGCACGACAACACTGTTAAGGCAAAACATCAATACTTTTTCTTTTGTCTAGTGACAGAAAACAAATCTTCTCATTATAATACAACAACAGTCACCGTGTACCACTTGTTATAGTCGACGATGAAGATGTAAACTTGCGGCCTCCTTAGTGAAAAGACATGGCTACAAAAGTTTAACAACCCCAGAACAATTTTGGAGCTGAAACAGAAAGCGAAAGAGAAAGGTAATATTATCCAATTAAAAGTTTTTTTAAATTTTATTGCATTTTCTCGTTCTTTATTCTGCATCAGTTCAGTCCGTTTCCACTTGCTTCAGTCTTGTCATTCCAAAAGCTTCATTTTTCAATGGGATCATCTGGAATGGAAGAATCTTATTGCTTAGTCCGCTCTCGCAGTGAAATGAGGCAGAAATCCGTTACAGCTATGTAAACACACCTGTTGTCCACATGAAGGAAAATGGAGGAAGGGCGTCCTTTAATTACTGAGCTACGTCAACATTATATACATTCTAATAAGTTTCCCCCCTGTCCAATTAGGATTATGTACTGAAATAAGTATCTTCCAGAATGTTTCAGCTCAGTGATTCTCTGCGGGGAAAAAAGCCTATTTACATTTTGATAGCATGGGTCAGTTTGATGCCACAAGAAAAAAGCAAGAGTTTTTTTCACTCTTCCAGTTTATATACATAACACATACAGCTATCCGTTTGTTGTGTTCTAGCATAGTCATTTTGTTTTGAATTCTGATGCATTGCTTCGTTTCTTCTTTTTTAAATTAGCTGCCATCAACCATTACAGCCTCTGAGTGAAGTAGTTTTGGTTACCCTTCAAAGTTAGCCTGGACAAAGGCTGCTTCTGCACCTGTCTCTGTTCTCTGTCCAGGGTGTCTGGACTGGGACGAGAGTGAAGAAAACTGTTCCAATGATTACTTTTTAATGATGCGTACATTTCACTCAGGCCTTTTATGTCATTGTCGAAAGACAGGTATTTACAGGGGTCTTGCTTTTTATCATTCTCACTCCAAATTCAAAACCAGAAATGAGAGAGGACCAGTTTGCCAAGAAACCAGACATGGCCAGAATACACTTTCTTCTTTTTGACATCAAATGTCTGGACAAAGCACTTCAAAATGCTTTGATACAGGAGGATGGCTTGATTTGGAACTCCAAACTGGACGATTTCTTCCCACACTGTGTGCACGGACATCCGAATTGACTTATCACGTTCCCATCGCACCTTCTGGATGTCTTATTTCCGCTCCTGAGGCTGACACAGTAGTGGCACGGGCAGCCAAGCACTCCATTGAAAAACAAGCCGATATCTGATCGCTGTTAATTAGGCGCGTATCATTGCTGGGCAATCATGTGAGCCGTTATTGGCTGGCTCGAGTCTCCATCGTTTGGAGCAATCAGTGCTGAGAACGCATTTCCAAGTAACCCGATGTAGGCAGTGCCGTGAGGATTAACTGAACTGACGTCCACGTGCGAACGTTGCCCCCCTCACCAACACACAACGGCATTATCCAGCTCAGAACCCCCCTCCCCTCTGCCCCAGTGACATCCAACTGAAGAATGACTTGATTAATCCAGGCGGTCACTTTGTGTGAGAAACTCTTTGTTGAAGTACAAGCAGCTATCTCATTCCCAGCAGAGGTCACCTAAAAGGAGCAGTTTGAGGTTTCCGAAGATTTTTAAAGAGTTCTCTTTTTTTTGTTGTTGTTTGCAAACGCAACTTTTCCTGTGGTTCCCCCAATTCTGAAGCATGGACAGTTCTCGTTCTGTCGGAGTAAGGGGGAAGGAGTGACTTTTCCTTTCTCAGTTTCTCTACAAAAAAAGGAACCAGTTCTCAGCCTCTGACATAGCTTTGCTGACATCTTGAAAGATCTTCAAGTCCACAAGAAAATATAAAATGAAACTACACCATTGTGACAACTGAATTAGTATATCTGTTCTTCTAGCGAGCATTTTTCTCTCTTTTTTATAAATACTTCAAAACACAAATGTTCCCCAGTCACACATCACAGATGCCAAGAATCTGCAAGTTCCATGAACACTCTAAATAATCCTAGAATCTAAAACAAACATAATAACATACATACCATTGCATACACACAAATATACATATATGCATACATAAACTACTGCAATGGCAACCTCTTGACATATGCGATTTTCTAGCCATAAAACAAATGTTGGTATAAAAATATATAAACCAAAAAAAGTGTTTTCTGTTGCAAGACTTTGACAACAGTCTTGGCTCCCCTTACAAATGTGCAAATACAGTCTTCAAAACACTGATGGGTATTTGTGGGAGGGCCCTCAAAGACGCAATGGCAACAATAAAATAAAAAATGCAACAGCAGCCATTTTGGCCTAAATTTAACACTGAGAAGTTTAAGAGCCTCCAAAGGTCAACCAAAGGAACAGCAGACCATCGGCTCGCTGGCCAGCCAGTGAGACGACACCATGTGACATGGTTATCTACACACATATAATACTGCGATGAGTGTTTTACAGCTCAACAGCTTGAATCCCCTGCAGAGTTTAGGAGCCTGCGTCAGGCAGGTGGGGGATGGAGGGAGGGGGCAGGGAATTCTTCTGCCACTCTGGCTCATTTTACCACCAATGCCTTTATGTCCTTAGGGAGGGACAGTCCCTGGAAAAAAGGGTGGAGTTTAAATCCTGAGCTCGGCCTCCGCGCTGTGCTCCAAGGAATGCTCAGCCGTGCTGATCATGGAGGCCGAGGGGCCTTGGGTGACGCCGAAGGGGGAGACGGCAGGGGAGCGGGCGGCCAGTGGGGAGAGGGACGGGGAGAAGCTGGGCGACATGGCTGCCGAGGAGATGGAGCCTTCGTGGCTGATGGGCGACCGGCGTAGCGACGCCAGATGGGGGAACGTCCTTCCGACAGCGGGCTTTGGGGGCACAGACTTGGCCCCCGGGTGGGCCACAGAAGTGATGAGCGGGGGTGGGTCGATCCTAGGCTTGGGGTCAGCCTTGGCCTTTGGCTGGAATGGTCTCCGGGAGTTACTGGGCGGAGCGTTCTCATCCTTCAGCCGGGCGATCTCGGTGAAGACGTTGGCAAGAGGCTGGAACTGCGGACACCAGTTCAGCAGGTAGTCCCAGTTGTAGCTGCCCCGCAGCTCCTCATCGCTGGCCACGATGGCGGTGAGCGAGCCGTCCACTGCTGGCTTGCCGTCCTCGGGGAAGGCGTAGTCCTTGGGATGGGAGATGTTCAGGCCCCGTCCCACGCCCAAGTACCCCCCACCCTCATCCCGGTAGATGGGGTGCTGGCCGGACAGCAGGGTCCCACTGAGGCTCCCCAGCTTCTTCCCCTTGAACCACTGGCCCGCCTCCATGCCGGGCTCACAGGAGATATCTGAAAGCTGGTCGGCGTCCTGCTGTATGCCTGAGTCAGGCCCGCGGGCAGAGATGTGCTCTTGCATGGAGGATGAGATGCTGGCCACGCGTGGGTACTCGTTAATCATTCGAATCTCGTCATCCTCTGCTGCCTCCGCCGAGCCACGCCCACTGGAGTGGGAGGGGTCCAAGGATCCCCCACGGGTGTAGGATGCCACACCCGATACGCCCTGGTCACTGGCATACCCGGGCAGGGTCTGGTGGTAGATTCTGTCACTCCCTCCGGTGACTTTGGACTCATCCAGCTTCTGGAGGACAGTACCAGGGGCGGTCACCCGGTTACGAGCCTCCCGTTCCTTCTTGCGCCGCCGGGAATTAGCCAGAAAGAGGGCGACTGTGATGACCACCAGGATGACGATGGCACCGATAGATGCGGCTATTGCGCTGACCAGCAGGATGTTGACGTCCGTTGCCAAGCCAAAGGAGGTGCGGGTGACATCAATGGTCAGGTGGGTGGTGGCTGAGCGAGAGGTCTCCAGGGGCCCGTGTGCCGTCACGTCCAGGGTCATCTGCCGTGCCTCTCTCTTGGAGCGTCCCGAAGTGCCATGCCTTCCGGAACTGTCCATCTTTAGGGAGATAACGCCCGTGGTCCTGTTCACCTCAAAGTAGGGTGAGCTCTCTGCGAGGGAGTACAGTACGATCCCGTCCACACCTCCGTCCTCGTCGCTGGCCTGCACCTGCCCAATGCTCTGCCCTTTCCTAGCCCCCTCAGGCACCTCGAAGGAGAAATCGGAGTAAGCAAAGACCGGGTCATATTCATCCTCTCCTGTCACGTAAACCTGCACGGTCACCGTCGCAGAGTAGTTTCCCATGTCCATCGCCAGAGCCACAAAGTTGAAAGAATTAGCCTTCTCAAAGTCAAACGTCTGGCGTGCTCGGACCTCCCCTGAGGTCTGGTTGACAAGGAAGGACTCCTTCCCTTCACCATTCTTGTCCACCATGTAGTAGCGAAGCTGGCCATACACACCCTTGTCATAGTCTATGGCATGCAGCACGGTGACAGGGGCATTGGTAGGCTGGTTCTCGCGGATGCTGGCAGTAAGAGTCTTCAAGGGGAAGTAAGGCCTGTTGTCATTGACGTCTTTGACTTCCACGGTGACGGGGGCTAGCGCATAGTGGCCCTGTCTGTCCGATGCTTGCATAATGATCGTGTGGTAAGGCTGTCTCTCGCGGTCTACGGTCCGCTGCAGCCGGAGGGCACCCGTCCCCGGGTGAACTGAGAAGAGGCCCGTCTCATCCCCGGAGCTGATGGCATAGCGGATGTCGGCATTGGGGGAAGAGTCCAGGTCAGTAGCAGTCAGGCGCAGGATCTCGGTCCCGGCAGTCGCCCCCTCGCTCAGTGCCACAGCATACTCGGCACGGCCAAAGGCGGGCGAGTTGTCGTTGGCATCAGTGACAGTGATCACAGCTGAAACGCTGGAGCTGCGCTGGGGGACCCCGCGGTCTGACGCCACTACGGTCAAGTTGTAGCACTGCACGGCTTCAAAGTCGAGCTGGTCCACCAGGATTAGCGTTCCCACTGTCTGGAAGCCCCGCCCCTCAAGGAAGTGTACGCTGCTCTCGATCTGGAAAGCATTGCCCGCGTTGCCGCTGGCGATGGCAAAGTCAAAGCCGCAGTTCTCACGCGACAGGTCCCCGTCCACCGCCTCCAGGGTCAGTATGGTGGCACCCGGGAGGCTGTCCTCGGACACCGTGGCCCAGTATTCTGGTTGGGGGAAGAGTGGGGCGTTGTCGTTGACGTCTGACACCTGAACTTGGACGGTAGTGATGGAGGACAGGGCCGGGGTGCCTCCGTCCCGGGCTTCAATCACCACGCTGATGGAGGGCTGCTTGGGGTCAAACTCCGTCCTCTGGTTGAAAAACAGGGTGCCTGCCAGTAAAGGAAAGGACATTTTAATCCCTCTGAGGAACTGCTGTTCTTCTACTCTACGCTTCAGTGCTTAATCTTTTATGAACAGCCCAGTCAGTATAAAGATGGTATAAACTATATATACTGAAACATTTTTTCCTTTATGAACTGTTGCAAGAATTTCATCTTACTGCAGGCATGTCTATGCGTTTTCAGCATGCATAGTGCACAGTCTAAATCCAGCAGGCTACAATTTCTACCACAAGATCAAATGATTCTCCTAAGCCGGTGCCCGAGGAGGGGCAGGATTTGAGAATGCCACATAGTAATGGCTGTTCCATGTGAGCTATTGTGGTTAAAATATGTTTCATGTGGTCTGAACTTGGACGGTATATTTCTACTTATTGGTTCCAAACTGGAACTGAGCAGATTTATTTATTTACATGGAGCTCATTCATTGCTGCCGCTGCACAGAATCTGTCTTCGCCCTATTTTGTAAACCCTGGTTTGACATAGGAAGTAACGCAAAACCAGAACAAAAGAGATCTTCCCCATACCATTGCTGGGGTCGATGTAAAAGCCGTCCCTTGTTGATGACATCACTCTGTAGGTGACCTTCCCGTTCTCTCCTGAGTCCCGGTCTGTGGCTGTTACCGTGATCACTGGACTGCCTGGCGGGGAATGCTCCAGCAGTGTTACCTTGGAAACCAAAACACACCAGTCAGACGACAGAAATCAGCCAAAGCAGGTTCACCATAGTTCTGCAGATTGCCTTCCAGTAGTCTGTCAAGCAGACTATCAGCTTCAGCCAAATTTTGTGCTTTCAAAACAATCATAATTTTTCTCCATGTGAGGGCGGATATCACTTGCTGGATTCTGCAGCAGGGAATTCTAGGTGAAAATGCAGGTGCACGAGGCTCCTCCTGTGTGGTCTTGATTCACGGCAGATTAACAGCACAGTGTTTAATAACTGTCACGTTATGTGGGGTGGAAGCGCCCAGAGGAACACAGACTTGTGACACGGGCATTTTCTAACCTTCCTATGAAATTTAACAGGGTGTGAAGACCCACTATGGTGATTTCAGATGTGTGCCATCAATCTGCATAAGGTGAATGTTTTACAAACCTAAATAAATAAATCAATATTTGTCAAATGGTGTGTGTTAATCTTTGGATTCCGAGCAATAAAACTTGTGCACTGAGCCGGAATATTTGTTGAGTAACAGCTGGCGACGTTGTGATTGGTTTAAATGAGCCATGTGAGGTCACCTGGTACAGGTCCTGGGTGAAGACGGGGGCATTGTCGTTCACATCCTCCACCAGCACGGTCAGGTTGGCCTCGCTCTGGTGCTTGGAGTCGGAGGAGTGGATGGTGAGGGTGTACCAGGTCCTCTCCTCAAAGTCCAGAGCGGCGGTCAGGGACACGCCCCCACCATAGCGGTGTATCCCAAACTTCCCCTGGGCGTGGGGGCTCAACTGCAGGGTGTAGGAGAGGGCGGGGCCCGAGTCCACGTCGTTTCCTGTCACCTGGGTGATCTCTGTGCCAATCAAGGTGTCTGAGGGAAGCAGGCAGGGAAACGACTGTAAAACCTTTATAAAATTGAAGCAGAATCATGAGGGATGTAGCTTCATGTATAAAAACCCCTTTGTCTACACTCCTGGGTTTTGTTGACCTGGGATGTGGGAGACATAATTTAATTTACATGCAGATGATGTGATCACAGAAGGGTCTGATGCCACAAAAATAACAAAGGCAGCCTCCCCAGCTGTGCACCACCACTTACAGACTCCCCAAAGGGCAACAGGACAGAGCACTCACTCTCCGGCACGCGGATCTCGCGTGGCAGGGGGATTGTGGGACTGTTGTCATTGAGGTCCACGATAATCACGGTCAGGGTGGCAGATCCGGCCAGTCTGGGGCTGCCCCGGTCCGTCGCCGTGACAACCAGCCTGAGGGAACAAAACACAGAGCTCAGAGTTCTGACCCGCAACCTTTTTGCCTTTGTTTCTTTTCTTTTTTTTAAACATGTCTTCACTTTCTTTAATTTCCTGTTTACATTGTCCCATGCTTTATAGAGCCTTTGAAAGTGACTGTTCTGTGATTCAGTAAGTACCTGAAAACATATTAATAAAGTGAAATGAAAAAAGCGGCAAAAACCTGCGCTTGGAAACGGCGGCCAAAAGCGTACGACAAAGATCTATGAAGCACTCCTGAAACAAAACGTATGGGGAATCTGGAAGACGCACAGAATCTAGCACAAAAGGGGCTCTTTGAACCCAGAAAAAGGGACAGGGTGGAAAAAAGAGAACTCACTTTGTCTGCGTCCAGATCTCCCTGTCCATGATGGCCGCCGTGGTGATGCTGCCGGTCATGGGGTCAATCTTGAACAGGCTGCTCATGCTGGAAGACTTGATGGAATAGGTCACCTGACCATTCTGACCCTGGTCGAGGTCATCTGCCAGAACCTGTGTGTGTGTGTGTGTGTGTGTGTGTGGTGTGTTGGAGGAGGAAATTGAAAATGAAAACAAATCACAATTTGCAGCAGCTGTTTCAGTGTAATGTGAACCCGTGAGCAGTATTACACTTGGACATAAGGTCTCTGAGTTAACAAAGAGCAACAAAAACTAAAGAGTGTTTTGAGGCTCAACGGCACGGCTCTTCAGCAAAGACATTAACGACGTGGGCAAAGAGACATTACCCCGTGTGTTTGAAAGCCTCCAGATTTCCACTTTTATAACTGCGGTGTTTTCTTTTTACGAACCAGACGTTGCCGCACAACTTGGCAGAAGCCAAACAAAATAAGGCCGGTGGGGGGTTGTGCACCTGAATGATGGGGAAGTCGTGGCCCTGAGCCTCCCGGATGTACGCCACGTAGTTCTGCAGCTGGAATCGGGGAAGGTTGTCGTTGACGTCCTGCAGGATCAGGTTGACAGCCATGTAGGAGCTAGACGATGCAGTTTCAGCTTTCACCACTAGGCGGAGTCTGGGGTTTTCCTCAAAGTCCAGGCCAGTAGAGCGCTGTACCCAGATCTCACCTGAAGCAAACAGTAGAGGGGGAAAAAGTTTAATTATTTAAATGAGTTAAAATTATTATTATTATTATTGTTATTTTTCACTCTTATCATCAGTGCTATCAGGTTAACCCTTTCCATGCTGGCGCACCTGTGTTGGTGCTGATGCGGAAGGACTGCAGTCTGTTGCCGCTGAAGATGCTGTAGCTGATGCCTCTGCGGGTGCCATCGGGGAACTGCGCCTGGGTCTGTACGACTGCTGTGCCTGGGGGGCAGGATGCAAGAAATGCAGTTTAAAATGCAACTTTGTAGCATTCGTACATTGTTGCATTTGCTCAGTTAGATTTGGGAGGACGCTAGACTGGCACCGTCAGGATTTGATCCAGACTGTAGGGCGCATCACTGGACTGAGATCAGGTGTCTCAGCCTGATGTGCCCTGTCAACTTACTCCACTTAACAAGGATCAGCCAGTCTATATACAGCGTTTGCATTCATTAGCATGCTGAAATAATTCTGGGAGATGTAGTTTTTAAATGCGCTAATTTCAGATAGCAGAAGAGCTCACAGCCCAATTCCGAAACACATTCTGATGGGACAGTTCAGCGGGAGGAGGGCGAGACGCACCTTTGGCGGCGTTCTCCTGGAGGCTGACGTCCCTGGCGTTTCGCGAAAAGCGGATGCCCCTGTACTCCTGCTCCCTGACGTAGACGACCACCACCCCCAGCGAGGACTGGGCGGGGCTGCCCTGGTCCATGGCCTCCACGATGAGAGTGCGCTGGCTCTGGCCCAGAGCCTGCAGCCGCTCGCTCACCTGGATGTCCCCCGTCAGCGAGTTGATGGCGAAGCCCCTCGCCGGGCCGGCGAAGCGGTAGAACACCGAGCCGTTGGCCCCAAAGTCCTTGTCCTCGGCCCTCATGGTGGCCACCACCTGCCGGCCCGTGACACTGCCGCTGGAGACGTTGATGACCAGCGGGTCCTGGACGAAGAAGGGCGCGTTGTCGTTGACGTCCAGGACATGGACCGTCACCTGGGCGGTGGCGTTGCGGGGCCCGACGGGGGACGAGTCGGTGGCGCACACCCGGAAGCCGTAGGACGCCCGCTTCTCCCGGTCCAGCCCGGCCGTCGTGGTGATGCGGCCCGTTTCCTGGTCCACGGCGAACATACCGCCGGCCTCGCTGCTCAGGAAGTACAGCACCTCGCCGTTGGAGCCCGCGTCCTCGTCGACGGCCGTCGCCTGCAGCACCAGGGACCCCGGCGGGGCGTCCTCGGGGATCTCCACCGCGTAGACGGCGCTGTCGAAGCGGGGGCTGTTGTCGTTGACGTCCAGGACGGTCACCTCCACGGTGGTGGAGCTGCTGAGGGGGGGCCTGCCGTGGTCCTGGGCCACGACCGTCAGAGCGTACCTGGCCTTCCTCTCCCTGTCCAGGGCCCGCGAGGTGGACAGCACACCCAAGCTCTTATCCAGGCGAAAATCACCTGCAGGGTCTCCAGCTACAGGAAAGGCAGAAACACACACACAGACAAAAAAATTTAATGGAGTGAGAAGCACAGTATAGATTTGGTTACCATGACAGGCTGTCGTTCACTGTCAAGCTGCCACTTGCTGGTTTGACTTCTCAGCATCTTTGTCAAACTGCCTCTCTAAAATTCATTAGGTCACCTGTCCATATTCAGGGACAATTCCACAAGCTGAACTGTAATTTACAGTCAATTCACCACGGGCCCCCACTCATTCCATGAGTCTATAATTGGAACTCCAAATCATTCCACAAGCTCATAATTGAGTGTCACCAAAATGAAAGCGTACCATGCAGAGGCCTAGAATCAATTATTTGTCCTCCACAATGCAATCCAAGGGTTCATTTTTCTCAACACATGTTGGTTCTAGCGATAGTCGAATACGCCAAACTGTGTTTGTCGAGAAAAGAAAGTGATTCTGGGAGATGCAGTTTTTAAATGCTTGTAAATGAGTCAAAGTTAAGGAGAAATGTTGATCGGAATGGCGGATCTCACCTGTGATCCTGTACTCCACCTCTCCCCTAGGGCCAGTGTCCAGGTCGGTGGCCCGCAGGGTGAACAGCTCCACCGGCTCCATATTCTCCGGCGCCTCCAGGGTGTAGTACAGCCGCCCAAAGGCTGGGGCGTTGTCGTTCTCGTCCAGCACCGTGATCCTCACCGTTGCCTTGGCGAATTTAGGCGGCAGGCCGCCGTCTTTGGCGTACACTGTTCATAAATCAGACGGGGTTGAGACGGGGATGTGGGCAGAGGGGGAAGAGAGGGAAATGGATGAATCATTGATTTATTACAGTGCTTAGTGGCCAAGAATTAAATCAATTGAAAAGAAGGGGGGGGGGGGGTGAAAGAGGGAGAGAGAGGCTCCACACACATTCTGTGAAAAAGCCATACACATGTTACAAAATAAATTACACCACAGAAAACCTTTGCAGCCAGCCCCCACCCCACAATATTTCTGCACTGTGACAGTGGTTTATCCACCGGGGGGGGGGGGGTTACCTGTCACAGTGTAGCGGTCCTGCACCTCCCTGTCCAGGGCTCGGGTGGCCGATATGACGCCCGTCACCGGATCAATGGCAAAGGCCTTCTCTGCTATGCCTCCGTAGGTCACCAGGCCATTGGTCCCTAAGGGAGAGTCAGGGAGCAGGGTCTGCTTTATGTCGCCATCTTCAGCGAGCGACTATAGCCTCCGCGCGGCGTCCACACATCGCTCACTTCACATACAAGCGTCCTCCTCACGCCGACTCCTTCCATACCAGCCGGCAAAAACCCTCATTTATCAAACCACACGCAGCGCAGCCTTTGCTGAGATTTGCAATTTGCTTTTCTCACGTAAGAGGAAAACCCAGCACAACCGCTCGTCGTGTTGTTCCCCCATTTTGTTTTTTCGTTTGTAGTTTATTGGGCTGCCTAGGCAGTTGGAGACCGCAGCTTTGTGCCTGGCGACTGGATGCCAGGTTGCGTGCTAACACGGAATAGTCTGGCACTGTCACCTGTTTACTCCACTAATTGGTTCTGGAGAGAGAGTTTATAATCCCTCTGTTTTATGAGTTCCTGACTCAGCCCAGCAACACACGTACCCCCCCCCCCCCCTCTTTCTATGTACATAACAACAAAAAGACAGCTAGTCTCATCCTACGTGCTCCCATCAAGTCATGCTGTTAAGGCTGAACAACCGTGTACCCAAAGAGGTGAGACGTTTGGAGGAATAACGCGATAACCGACACGTAAAGATGAGTTGAAAGAAAGGCATCAATTTCGCACTAAAAAGAGTTAAAAATGCACAAAATGGATTGGAGACACATCTTGGATGCTTCGTCATGAGCAAATGTTTTCATTTATTTTTATGGGTGAGAAATAAGCCTAAGGATGCAATAAAAAATGAATTGAGTCAGGGAGCACAAAATCGCTCGTAAGAACAAAGACTGCCACAGCGTTGTTTTTTGGAAAGTAATGATGCGCCTGTCGGCGTGTTCTGAAACATCAGCGCCACATTTGGTGCTTTATAGATTTATGAATGAGGTGACAGTTATTCATAAAAGCAGCAGTGCATTATAGTGCCCCTGTGGTCGGACCATGGTCGGCCATCCCTGGCTTAGACTGTAGGTTATTGTACCTTGGTCAGGATCAGAAGCAGACACGGTCAGGACCGGGGCTCCGGTTGGCTGGTTCTCAAAGATATCCGCCTCAAACTCAGCCTGCTCGAACCTCGGGGCCTCGTCGTTGACGTCGATCACCTGCACCGACAGCAGCTGAGTGGTGGACTGCTGCGGCGTCCCATGATCCTCTGCGACGACGGTGAGGTTGTAGAGTTCCTGCTCCTCGCGGTCAATAGGCTTGAGAATGGACAGAGAACCTAGACACGACAGATTTTCGTCAACAAAAAAAATAAAGTTTCTTTCATTTGTAGCAAACATTTAAACACCAACAGACTTCCCCACATGCTGCTCTGTGGTACTGAAGGCACGATAGGCAGCCGTCCCTCGCGTTTCGTGCCGGCGTGGGATTTGTGACGACCGCATAAAGGTCGTAAACATAGCAAACCACCCAACGAGGGTCCCGCAACGCCGATGACACGTGAAATGTGTGTCGGGGCGAAAATGCCGTGAGAGACAGGGAGCGTGGTAGCTAGCGCTAACACCATCGCTGGAACACGGTCTAGTGTACTGGCCCAAAATTACAAGTTTTTCCACTGGGAACACCGCAGCCGAGAGGGAGGAGGCAGTAAACATGCGCTCCCAGCACGCAACGGAGCGAACCTGCCGTGCCCCGCTCAAATTAGCCCTCCCCTTCATTAACGTACCCCCCACAGCATTACGTTCACATTGACCCCGTTTCAGTACTGCTGACGCGAAACCTTTGGCGAATGCCGGGAGAACATTCCGGCGTGAGTAAGTACACCCTTGCTGCTTAAGGAGTTTGTTCTTTTATTGTCCTCCTTGCAAACGCCCACATAACACCCCTCTCTGACATTAATCTGGCCGGAGTCAATGGTTTGAAAACCTCTGAGCCATTGCGTATTGTCTCGGTGCAATGCTAGGCCAGTGATATAAATCTGGAGCTTTCCTTGCTCCCAAAACCATATTTCAGTACCACTGTCGTCACTCAGTTACAGTAGCTGAAATACAGTAAAATACAATTTTGCGGTAACTGCAACTATAGCACTCAGCTGGCAGTGTAATAAATATGAATGACATAATTTGAAATAATGTATAAATTATGCATTTCCGAGATTGTACATGCTCTGCATTACAGCACCACTTTGGGCAAGGAAACCGCCACCCGCCACTCAGCACAAGACATAAACTTCCTCCCAGCGTCTACAACAGATCACTCAATCATTAGTGGAATATTGATGAATACCAGGACATAACACTCATTATGTGGGCTGAAGCATAAAATAGAAGAGCACTAAACACGGCCTCTATAATAATAGAGACAGACAGCCCAGTGTGTACTTAAAAAATTATTAAACCAGCAAATGAGTTAAAAGTGCTGCATTTTAATCTTGTTTTTATTGAGCTATAATGAGATTTTAAAGGCACGGTATTGTGGGAGAAATGAATGAAGTGTTGACATATGACAAATTGAGGAAGCGGGATTTCTCTGACCCAAATTAAATTAGAAGTCACATCACTGTGAAATTTTCATTGAGAAAGTAAAATGTAGGGGAACTTTACGTTGTTTTTAAAGGCATACAAGGCCATCGATTTGGAAGGACAAAATTGCAATTTGATCAAATCAATCAGCCAAAGAATCAGTTAATCTCAGTATACAGAGTATTAAGTGTTGCGACTTAAAAACAAATTGCAAGGAGGGGGGGGACAACCAGAGAAGATACGTGTCTCAGGAGGCCTCAGCAGTGCTCCGATTGTGTCGACACACAGGCTCGGACACTACCCCCCACTCAGACAGGAGGGCCCTGTGCTCCCAGACTTTTAACAGCTCCCCAAAAGCCGTAACGTGAGGAGCCCTGAGCGTGCGTTTCAGCGCCGGGGCTTTACAGGGAGCGGATTTTGCCGCAGGTGAGGGGTGTGCGTGAGTCAGCAGAGTTGGCAGGAGTGACGTTTGACTTAAAAACCGAGAGGAATGAGCGCTGAAAGGCACAGGGGCTCAGGTTGTGCCGAGGCTGCTCCGACAGCTTGGGCCGTTTAAACGGCGCTGAGTTTGCAGTACGGCGGGGCGGGAACAAAAGGGCGACACGTTCACGCAGCGCCGATTAGCAGCGCGTATCTCACAGGCCGCTAACAGCGAATGCGGGAGGGCGGGGTCGCTCACCGGTGTCGGGGTTGAGGCCGAACTTCCCCCCGGCGTTCCCGGCCCGGATGCGGTAGGAGACGCGGCCGTTCTCGCCGCGGTCGGCGTCCCGCGCCATGACGTAGAGCACGACGAACCCCGGCGGCTGGTCCTCCATCACGCTGACGGCGGCGGGCGAGCTGAAGACGGGCGCGTTGTCGTTCTCGTCCGTCACAAAGACGCGGACCGTCACCGAGCCCCGTCGCCGCTGGGCGGGGTCGGGGGCGGAGTCTGTGGCCTGCACCACCAGGAGGAGAGAGGAGGCGTCCTCGTGGTCCAGCGGTCCGCCCAGAGTCAGGACCCCGGAGGCGGTGTCCAGGAGCAGGAGGTCAGGGTTGTCGGGCCATTGGTGCTGGATGGAGTAGCGGACCTCGCTGTTGGGCCCGCTCCCGTCCTTGTCCTCCGCCTGGAAGGTGTAGATGGAAGAGCCGGGCTCCATGTTCTCCGAGACCACGATGGTGATGGGGTCTTCAGGGAACTGCGGCGAGTGGTCGTTGCTGTCCTGCACCTCGATATCTAGCTGCACCAGGTGGCTGCTGGGATAGGCCCTGGAGAAGTCATCCACCTCGATCTGGAGGGTGTAGCGGGCACCCTGTTCATAGTCCAGCTCCCGAGCCAGGTACACGTCCCCCGTCAGACGGTCCACCATGAACGTGCCGTCCCGGTCCGTGCCTCCCACCACCACATAGGTCACCTGACCCGCCTCTGGCACCTGTTGCCTGTCGTGCGATGTGACGGAACCAATCACAGAACCCGGTTTGACACCCTCCACTGAGTTGATTGTCATGGACATAGAATTGGGTTTGGAAGTAGTCTTGCTAGAGCTGAGCACCTGTTAAAACAAAATTACCCACACGCACAATTAATACAACTAAACGATTACTGCAAACAATGAACTCAATTAAGAGTAATGAAAATAAAGGATTAAATCGAATCGCAAAAGTGCATATTCAAGACAACGTGTTACAGCAGCTCGGTCCGCACAGAAAACAAGTGTGTCTGATGTGCATTTACATGCTCAGTGATAGACTGAATGAAATGTTCCATTGCAACACCAATAACTCAAACAATTTGAGGCTATTAAACAAAAACAGATTGTAACCCACTTTGGTCGGGAAAATGAACAAAGTTTTTAGTAGTTTTACCGGTCCTGAACAACATGCCTGTTAGCATTAAATCAGATTTAATCAGGTGGGTGAGTTGTTGCCAGGAAAAATAATAAGAGAAGAAAGTAAACATAATCAGAAAAGGAAATGGTTCGAACGTTCACGTTTAGCTATGGGCCCCATTCTTAAAAATATTAAATTTTACGCTGGCCCCGCTGAAGCCCAATCGGGAGGGGGGCGCTTCAAAGCCGAAACGACTCCTAATATGGAAGCGCAGACATTAGGTTACGTTCACAGATGACATATTGTTTTAATAAATGTGGTTTTTGAGCTCCATATTTAAAAACGGATCGGATCATTAGGAACTGAGACCCTGCACGCTGAGTTCAATCAATCAGTATGTTGTACAAGGCTAACACTGACAGTGATCCCAACAGCTGGCAACCCAACTGTTCCACTGTATAAAGGCTTCCTTGCTGAATTTCCTCACTAATGCCCAATTAATTACAACGTCAAGTCTCGCAGCTCTATACCACAGCGTGCACCTACACATTGGCACAAGAAAAGATTGATTTGGAACCGGTTCTTTTCCACGAAATGCAATACGACAATTGGGTAATTAACCGCACATTAAAGAGCAGGCTGAACGCTGCTGAACGTTCCAGGATGAAAGTGCTCTGAGGTCACTTCCTCTGCCCGGCCGTAACTGGAACCAATTCAGTTTGGGCCCGAAACGACGACACGCTAAAGCGTTGAGTCAGCGAGAAAGAACAAAATAGCACTGTTTAATCCTATTACGCGTTAATTAAAAGCCCTTTTTCTAGTTCTGGGGAACAGGGAGGGGCGACAATAAGAATTGGAGGGAATGTGTTTTCCGAGCATTTGCGTGTCACAATTTACAGCACACAGCCTCCGATTGTGTCAGGCACAGCTCTGTGGCTTATTAAATATTGACCTGATTAACTCTGGTATGTTTCATATGTGAGAGTGCATCTCTTCTTCTGGTTCAGAATGGGCTACCGTATGAAACGTGTTGAAGTCATTGGCTTTGACCTTGATCAGAGGAGCTACGCAGCTGGCATTCATCACAGCCCATCTGGCAGTACTTGATGCAAAGGTGCTTTTTCCATTTCAAACTGAAATTTCCCTCATGAAAAGTCACACAAAGAAGGAACGCCAGGTACTCTCTGCAGCTACCTTCATGCCTCTGATAGAAATCACATCCTTACGAACACCTACATGTGCGCAGGAAAAAAAGGTTTTGACTGCTGCTCGAGGAAGCATCCTTGAAAACGTTGATGTCAGTCACTCGCTGAGTGAGCGGCTCCCTCAACGGTGGGTGGCAATAAAGATATTTCACCACTAGGGGGCACTAAGGCCAGCAAAGCCGAGGAACAATGCCAGTTCAGTACATGCTTTTTTCCTGATACGGGCAGTTGGGTTTCGGAAACCTTGCTTCGTCTACAAAGAGTTCCCCAGATTTCATCGGTTTTGCACCTTGAGTTTGAATTACAGGACTTCACAAACTCACCTCTGGAACAGGAAGTGCTGGCTAAATTATTTTGAAATTTTGTTTTTGTGGGCAGAGATTCAGCTCAGTCAGTCCAGCTGCCTGAATGGATTTAGCCATTTTTAACTTAGCTGACATGATTGCTTCTGAGGCTGAAAGCTGACAAAGTTTGACATAAATAAGTGAAAACTGAGACAAATTGAACGCAGTTGAGTGTAAACCAAGTCCAGACAAGGCAGTAAATGCTGCAGTGTGCTCTAGGCCTTGTTTTATTCATTATGGATATGATACTGAACCTTAGGCCCTGTAGGCTACACTGCTGAACATGATGCCATGGTCTACACTCTGTGCTTAACTCTCAGTGTTTTTTCTGTGCTGTACATTGTAGATGGATTTCTGTGCTTTAACCTCTGCCCTTTACCCTCTTTAAGTGGGGCCGTGTTTTTAATTTGAGAAGGGCTGGTGTGGGGAGGCAGGCTTTTAGTCTGGCCCAGCTCTAAAACACCCGGTTTAACTAATCAAGAGAGGCCCTGTGTTTATGGTGCTGTGCTCTAGGCCTTGTGCATATGGAGCTGTGCTCTAGGCCCTGTGCATATGGAGCTGTGCTCTAGGCCCAGTGCTGTGGCAGTGGCAGCAGGAGGCTCACCTGGATGCGCAGTGTGGTTGAGGAGCTTTGGGGAGGCAGCCCGCGGTCAGTGGCGGTCACACTGAGGGTGTACTCTGCTCTCTCTGAGTACATCAGAGGGGAGGCCGAGCGCAGCTCTCCTGTGTTGGGGTTCAAGGAGAAGCGCTCGGCCCTGGGGCCTGCAGGAGAGAGAGAGAGTCGCATTACTTAAGGGAGTCGGAGTGAGAGTCAGACACTGAGGAGAGTCAAATAGACAGTCATACACTTGGTTAGTCGGAGAGATAGTCACACACTTTAGGGCAGTGGTTTACCGTCCTGTAGGTTTTCACTCCAACCCTAACAAAGCACACCTCATTCAACAGCCAGAGATCTCATTGAGCTGCTAATTAGTAGAATCAGGTGTGCTTTGTTAGGGTTGAAAACAGAGAAAACAGAGAAACAGAGTCGGATACTGTAATCAGACATTGTGGGGAGGTAGAGAGAGACAGACATGAGGCAGATAGTCACCAACACAATACAGACTTATCTACTCAGTCCGTTCAACAGTCAGTCATCTCAGCAGTAATTTACCCACCTGACAGAGAGAAGAAGATGGTGCCGTTCTCCCCCTCGTCTGGGTCTTTGGCCTGCACTGTCCCCAGGAGAGAGCCGGCCGGCTGGCCTTCCATCACCTGTGGGGGCACAGAGGGGCAGTCAGGACCTCTCCTTTCAGCACTGGGGTTCACCTGCAGCGCCTCTCTCAAATTTAAATTCAAATTCAAACCTGTCTCTCTCTGTCTCTTACTCTCTCTCTCTCTCTATCTCTCTAACTCTCTCTCTCTCCCTCTTTCTCTCACACTCTAACTCTCTCTCTCTCTCTCTCTCACCTGCACGAGCAGCTCTCTGCCAGGCTGACTGTGCGTGAAAGAGGGGGCGTTGTCGTTCTCGTCCAGAACAGTGATGTGGGCGGTGCCCGTGGCACTGCGGGGGGGCGTGCCTCCGTCCTGCACCACCACCACCAGCTGGTATCCCGACTGATGCTCCCGGTCCAGAGCCACCCTGGTGCTGATCTCCCCTGGGGGAGGAGGGAGAGGAAGGAGAGGGGCGAGATGTCAGATTTAAGACTGCCTTTATTGGCACTATTCACACCGGAGAAAACCACACGTCACATATCACATGCGCTCAGATGAAACACGGCACAAACACATACGATACAATACAACCTGAAATAATAAACAGAATGTTAAAATATGAGAGGTGAGGAGAAGAGGAGAGGAGAGGAGGAGAAGAAAAGGGAGGAAACGGAAGGGAAAAGAGACGAGACGAGAGGAGAGAGGAGCTTTAGAGTGGGATCATGGCACTACATCACTGCAGGCAGGAAAGATTAATGTCTAGGCCAGCAGGAGCCACCACACAGATGGCAGGGCCCAGCTGGGGAGACAGGAACCCGTACAGCTGGGCCTATGAGAGGCAGAACCGAGGCCACCGCGCGGCCCGATTACAGCCCAGCGTGGGGCTACGCGCTGCTGTCAGACGCAGCTGACTGATCCCCAACAATGCCACCCTGACACGGGAGCCGGGGCTCTCTGGATGAGCGTGCGGGCTGATGGCTGAGGGCTGATGGCTGAGGGCTGGGGTAAATGAGGCACGTCCACTCCATCTGCCCAACAAGGCGGGAGAGACAGAGGCGGGCCCACAGCTCACCTATCAGGAGAGAGAGAGGCGGGCCCGCAGCTCACCTATCAGGAGAGAGAGAGACGGGTCCACAGCGCACCTATCAGAAGAATGGAGGCGGGCCCATAACTCACCTATCAGGACAAAGAGGCGGGCTCAAAGCTCACCTGTCTGCGAGTTTATCTGGAAGTTTCTGTCGACGTGCAGGAGGCGGTAGGTGAGTCGGGCGTTGAGGCCGGCGTCCCGGTCGGTGGCGGACACCCTGCCGAAGCCCGTCCCCGTGGGCAGGTTCTCCCGCACGGCCAGGAAGACGCGCTCCTGCGAGAGGCGGGGGGCGTTGTCGTTCTCGTCCGTCACCGACACCCTCACGGTGGCGCTGCCCGTCCTCTTGAGCAGGCCGCTGCCTGACGTGACCAGGACCGTCAGCAGGTACATGTCTTTAGACTCCCTGTCCAGGGCGCTCTTCACGAACAGCCACCCGCTGTCGGGGGCTATCCCGAACCCCGCCGCGTCCCCGTCGGGCCGGAGGTGGTACTCCAGCGGCCCCGAGGGCAGGGTCGCACCCCCCACGGCCTCGCGGCTCAGCGCCCTGACCTGGAGGAAGCGGGTGCTGAGGGGCGTGTCCTCTCGTAGCTCCACCCGGTAGGCGAGCGTGTCGAAGACGGGGCCCTGGTCGTTCTCCGCCTGCACGTGCACCACCAGGGTGAAGGTGGAGCTGAGCTGGGGAGCCCCGCCGTCCCGGGCCGTCACCAGCAGGTCGTAGCGCGGGACGGCGTCGTACAAGAGCGAGCCGACCAGCCGCACCTCCCCGCTGACCCGGTCCACGCTGAAGGGGCGCCGCCCGGCCCCGTCCGGCAACAGGTCGAAGCTGAGCCGCCCGTTTTGGCCGGAGTCCCGGTCCTGGGCTCGGACCCTGTACACCACGGTCCCCATCTCCGTCGCCTCGGGCAGCAGGAGGGACTCGGAGGAGGACGGCAGAAAGACGGGCGCGTTGTCGTTGACGTCGGCCACGGTCACACGGACGCGCGTCTGGCTGAAAGCCGGCGGGGAGCCCGACCGGGCCTGCACCTCCAGGTCCAAGGTGGGCCGCGCCTCGTGGTCCAGCGGCAGGCTGGTCCGCAGGGCGCCCGTTTCGGGGTCCACCGTGAAGTAGCCGTCCGGGTCGCCCGAGTAGATGGCGTAAGTGATGTCCTTCGTGGCCCCTGAAAGAAACAGAGACACTCCTGATTCAGCCACGCCCATTTAGTACTGCAGCCCAGACAAAAAAAGAGAGAAGCGGATTGAGCCATTTTTCAATTTTCCTTAATACTCTGACAGGAAGCCCTGGATATCCAAAGGCAGCGAAATGAATTTTTGATGAATGTGATCTCTAAATGAGGTGTGTATCGTGGCTCGCTGCCTGTTCGTACGAACGGCGTGCCAAGGCTCCTATAAAGCCTTTCGGCGCTTTCTGCCACAAACGGTACAGCCTGTGTGAACTGGGGGGGCCGTCCTGAGGCACACGCGTGTGCATGCATAACTAGCCCACACGGCTAGCAGCCGAGGTTGCACGGCAACAGCCAAACCCACCGCTCCTGCTGCTGGCGCGCACCACGCCCACTTCTGTTCCACGCAGGACGTCCTCGGACACGGTGAAGAAGTACTGCCCCTGCTCGAACACAGGGGGCGCCACCGAACCAGCCACCACGCTGATATTGACCCTGGCATTGGACGGGGCTGCCAGCCCGCCCCCATCCTGGGCGGTGATCACCAGGGGTATGATAGAATTAGCCTTCCCATGGAGAGAGCGGGACAAGGAGACCACACCTGCAGGGACACACGCATAAACATCCAGTAGCCAATCAGACCACACGTTCAGCCACATCAGCCAATCAGACAGCACAGCAGTACACGTGATAAAAACAGGCTTGGGACTCTCTTATACGTACGTTTCCTCAACAGGAAAATCAATGTCAATTTGCTAACACCTGCTTGTATCTCTTATACAAAAAATAGGCAAAACAATGAATATTGTGAAAAGGTATTAGTATTTATTTCATAAGCTACTTAGCAATGTAATTGTGACTGTGTTTACCATCTTAGCCGGTGCTACACACCTGTGTCTTTGTTCAGGGTGAAGTAGGAGGAGCCACTCCCCGGAACAACGCGATATGTCACCCTGCCGTTCTTCCCCACGTCGGGGTCGTGGGCCGTCACCCTGACGACAGAGGTCCCGGGCGGGCTCTGGGCGCTCAGGCTGACGGCGTAGTGCAGCGGGTAGAAGCTGGGCGCGTTGTCGTTGATGTCCTGCAGGTACACCTTCACATAGGCCATGGAGTTCAGGCCGCCCTGAGGGGGAGACACAAACGGGGACCGCGCCACTCCGTAAATAACCCAAGACGGTCTGACTGAGGTCGCGTACAGTTGTCAAAGCGAGAATAATCAAAGCCAGAACCGGTGGCCCCTTTTCAAAAGGTCAGTGATGTACACAAAATGGATGCGCAACCCCATCCGTGGTGTGGACTGAAGGTGGAGGACAGCGGGGTGGGTGTGTGTGGGGGTGGAGGTTACGCACCACTGCACTCTTAGTTTCGCTGGCTGTTCATTTGGACAGAGTACCCACAAGCCCCTGTGCGTGTTAAACAGCAATGAGTGCGGGGGGGCAAATGGGCCAGAGCTCCTTCTAATTAAACACCACTGCCTGACGCTTTCTCCCTCTTACTGCTTTAACATGACCACAGCCATTTCCTTGCTTTTTTTTAGCCTACTCTTTACAATGATTCTCGGGCACGCAGAGCACAGGATGCAGAATCTGGTTTTTCCTTAGTTATTTATCTAACGGGAGGCTCGCGCTTTAGCTGTGCTGGCTGCTCTATGGCACTGTGGTACTCCCACAACCAGGGAAGGGCGGTATTTCAAATGCATGGATTTCAAATGTGTATTTGCATGTATGTATTTCATAATGTAAAACGAGTTGCTGGCGTCTTTTTATTGTATTTTTTTATACTTCTGTGCCGCCTGCAAATCTCCAACATTTTGATTACAGTTTTATGGATATTTATTCGGAAGGTATTCAAACCAAAGTATATTGTAGTGTATTTTTACCTCAGTAAAAACCCAGCCTGCCCTCTATAAAGCTCTGCTGTTTAACGCGTGTGCGATTGTTTGTTTAAACGATGCCATATGGGGAGGTTGGGTGCTTGTCGCGGTTTCTCCCTCGGCTCACCCCGTCCACCGCCGTGACGGTGAAGTCATAGCTGGACGGGCCTTGGTCCCGGTCCAGGCCCACGGAAGTGCAGATCCGGCCCGTCTCCTTGCCGATGGTGAACTGGGAGGGAGGGAAGCTGCCGATGCCGGAGCCCATGGAGTAGGTTACGGTTCCGAAGGAGCCGCCGTCCGCGTCGGTCGCCGTTACCTGCAGAGTAAAGAGACACAGGCGGGGGCGGAGTCAGGCCAACGCCGTTTCATTTCCTGTGGAAAAAACGGCAGTAGCGCGGTTCGCGTGACTCTTCCTTTTTGAATGTTAACCGACCCTGACGTACTTTGCTCAAGAACATCCCAACATAACACAACGTAACCCATTGAGTGATCGATTCTGTAAAACCAAGACCGTTCCTACATTAATCAAGTAAACACAAATGTACGTCTCCGTTGGTCCACAGCTCAAGTTACGCTCTTTGAGATGGTTTTGGGAACATAACCCTCCGAGCACATGCATGTGCACACACACACACACACACACACACACACACACACACACACACACACACACACACACACACACACACACACACACACACACACACACACACACACACACACACACACACACACACACACACACACACACACACACACACACACACACATACACACACAAACCGGGAGCATTAGGAAAGTCCTCGCCCCCTCTTCTGGGACTGTTGGTCTGTGAAATGGTGCCAGCACACAGGCCCATCTGGTCCCGCTTGGCAGGCGGTGGTGGTGGGTGGGGAGGGGGGGAGTGGGGGTGACGGCTGGATGACTTTCACAGACCCCCGCGCTCCTACAAGGCCTGGCGGGCCGCCAGGTTGGGTGGAGGCCGGGCCGCTACCAGGACTGATGCGTCTCAGCGCGGGGCGGTGACAGGGGCGGACGGATCACAGCGCGGTTCGGCACGGCACAGCTCACGTGACATACGGCGCACAGCAGCCTGCGCGGGATCTGGCTTTGATGTGCGGCGGGCACGCGAAGCACGCCGGGATCGGGCAGGGAGCGGGCTCGATTACCGCCGCGGCTCCCGAGGCGACACAATGCAAACAAGCCAATCAGATCGGGCCGCTGGGCACCGGCGGGGTAATTGTTTGCAAGTGTTGCCCCTCGGCTGGAGCTGGAGGGAGATTACAGCTTGGTTAAGACTCACGCTTTGATTACCATGCTGTTTCCTCTCTCTCGCTCTCTCTCTCTCTCTCTCTCTCTCTCTCTCTCTCGCTTTCTGTCTCTCTCTCTCTCTGTCTCTCTCTCTTGCTCTCTTTATTCCTCTCTCTCGCTCTCTGTCTCTCTCTCTCTCGCTCTCTCTCTATTTCTCTCTCTCTCTCTTGCTCTCTATTTCTCTCTCTCTCTCGCTCTCTCCATTTCTATCTTGCTCTCTAACTCTTTCTTGTGCTCTCTCTAAGACTAATGCAAGCTAAAGTGAAGCACTTTTTCTGGTCTAAATTATGCACGAATGGGAAGTATTCAGAAAATAAGCACAAAACACAGGAACTGTGCCTGTGCTAACCAGGGAATAAGTTTGTGCTATCCAGGGAATAAGTATCATAAAAAGTACAGTCAATAAATAAATACAAATTAAGAGGAAACAATCAAAAGCATTGCACTTGACAGCAGGTATCTGCGCACCTGCGGCCAGACATAATTAATTAAACTGAAGACGCAGAGCGGAACAACATCGTCTCTGGCTGCACCCGATGGACTGAGAGGAGAACTGTGGCCTTGGCTTCAACGGAGCGGTGCGAATGGGAGAGGGATGGAGCCCCCGCACAGAGCAGGGCCCAGGAACGAAACCAGGGAAGAAAAACATGATCGGGGACGAGGAGGGTCAGAAGAGCACGGAACGCATGCAGCCCGGAACATTCCACCGCTAAAACAAGAGCCTCCAAAGCTTACCCAAAAATGCTTTGTGATCCAGTGGGGGGGCACTTTATTAATAAACATGGCTTCTTTTCTCTTGCCTTGCGTGACAAAGTCTGGAACCTAGCAGGGGCTGGAGAGAGAGAGAGAGAGGTAAGGGGGAGCTTGCGGTAACGGACCGGGCCGGGGGGTGGGGTGTTGCGTCCAGAGATCTGCTTGGAGAATAAATGCGTTTTTCCATAAAGTCCTGGAGCGTGTAAAGCAAGCGGGGTGAGGGACGGACGGCGGTTCCTGTGGGGTTGTCGTGCGCACTTGCAAACGAGCGCTGCCTCCCCCCCGCTCTCCCGATCGCACTCTAAGAAAAATATTTCCTCCCCCGTGACCTAGCCTGGTCATGGCAGGCCCTGAATGTGGGCCCTATTCAACTCCTTTCCATTTTAGCTTAAAAAAAAGCCATGAAGGCTTTATTTTCCTAGGCACACCGCTTTCATAAAACTTTGGCTGAGAGACAATGCCTGTATTAAATATTTATGACATGAAAGCTAAAATAAAATGTAGCAGAAACAATCTAGCACCTGGAAGTAGCGGGGGAAGGAAAGAAAGGGACCTGTAACTGAAAATTGGATTCCCACTCTCTTTCCGTTATTCTTGTTTCCTCATTTTTCAGTCACAAACAGTTAAATACGAAGAAACTAAAAGGAAAGGGAGACTAGAAACTATTTTACAAAGGAAAACTTCCTGTAATGGCTCTAGTAGTTCTAATGAGTGAAACTGGCCAGGAAAGCAAACTCAGGTTGAAGCAGCTCTTTGGAGACGTAGACATGACGACAGCGTAAAGTGGTGAAAGAAAACTGACCTTCTGCTGGTGAGGTAGAGTACAGTAAAGATTGGGGGATTGAGAGATTTGGGGAGGTATGTACGCAGGAGAAATTGAAGGCGTTGTGTGTTTATGGGGCGAGTTCAAGTCAAGTTCGCCACAGGCTCATCTCACTTATTGCCGTTTGCAAGCTGACGCTGAATAGGCCTTTGAATGGCGAAGCTTCGGGATACCCAGTCAAGGACGCTGGGAATCGTTTTCCCAGCAAAAAATAAAAAACTTCACATCCAAAAACCTCTCTGTATCTCATCAACTGAGCTTAAGGTCCCACCATGCAGGCACGCACGCCCGCACACACACACACGCACATGTACGCACATACACACACGCACACACACACACTCTAACCTTGTCTCCGCTGAACCCAAACCACTCTCAGGCATCCATCGCTTGCGCTAAGCCCGTTCCCTGAGCTTCCAGCTAATCACACAGGCACAAGCCTCTCCACACATTTTGCGTCAGTGAGGGGCATTAGAATGCAGCAGGAACGTATGTTAGAGAAGTGAAACGCAGAGCTTTCTGAATTTTATGAAGAGCCATTAAAGCACAATGGAAAATTCTAAATCCAGAACATAAATTACAACAAAAAAAATGACAGAAGCTTGCGCTCTCCCTCTCTCTTTCTTTCTCTCTCTCTCTTCTGTCACTCTTCTGTCATCCATCTGTCTCTTTCTCGGTCTCTCGCTCCCTCTTTCCCTCTCCGTCTTTGTGACTGGTGGACTGAAACCGCTTCCAGCTTGCGTTCCTCCGGGCCTTTGTAAAGGGGCTGATTCTCAGTGTCAGTTTCCTTCTCTTCCTGCTGCTGGAGACGCTGGGGTTCAGGCCTCTGAAGGGGGCAGGGTGCCCGCCCGGGACACCGCAGCTGTCGGAGACGACTTAAAACCTCCCACGTCTAACAGCTGACCGTGGATTTTCGCTGGCGCCTCGCTGAGGCGGTATGAAAGCGGCGATGATTCCATGCGGCACAACTGGCCAGACCTCTTCCACCTTGAGGATAAGACGCCATGAGCCACAGAGGGGAAGAAAGGAGAGCGCTGGTTTGGAGGATGCTCAGGACGGGCAAACCGCTGAGGTCATTTTCATAATTACATCTTGGAATACGCTGGGGTGGAAATCTCTCAAAAAACTCAGTACTGCCATTAAATCCGTAATGAAGACGTATGTTTATGGTGCCTTTACACGACTCCTTTACCTTCTAGTTAAGAAAATGCTAAGTACAGTGTAGTAAATAACCAGGCAGCCCCTCAAGGCCCGAACAAGAGGTGCATCATCGTGTGGCTCCATGTTTTGGCAACGAGCAGATTGTTGTTGTTTTTTTACATTACTGTTATAAAATGGATGTTTCAAAAGGAAGTTGTGAGGGAATACAATATCTGCTCAGCAATGTGAAATCAACAGTGCCCTGGTTTCGGAATCGCACTGACCTTTAACCTCTGACCTTAAATCTGTTACCCTTGTTGACATTATGATTTAGTCTTCGAATTGGATTAAGCTACTGCCTCAGCTCGCCCACAAATGCCTCAGAGGCATGTAGAACACTGGGAGACCTGCTCCGTAGCAAATACCAACGTGGCGTGTTCAAAGCAACCCTGTCACACATGGACTCCTGAGAGGAACATCTTTATAATCTTTACAGTCCCTCACCGTTTCTGCTAACTGTGAATTATTTTTGGCCAACTAATTTTTCCCATTTTAAAGTCAAAAGTAAAAATAAATAAAAAAGGAGAGAAAATTAGAACCTGGGGTTCATGGGGAGTGGCCCACTGCTCTCCGGCAACACTTTCAGTGTGTGAGTGAGGCATGATGGGAACTCTCCTATCAGCGGGGGGAGGGGAAGACTTGGCCGAGCCCCTCGTAAAACAAGCTGGAGGAGTCCAAAGATAACTGGGGGCGCACTGCTCCTCCGCCATCATTTCTAGACGGCCTTCCACACTAGTCTATTTTGACATATCTTGCAAAAGATTTACAATGAAAAAGATCAGATTCTACTTTTACGTACCACCCTTGTGCTAATGCGCAGGAAGCTTTGAAAAGCACTCAAGTGTTCTAGCCTTGTCAGAGGTCTTGGCTGTTGAGCCCAAGCCAACGCTTAACCTGGCCCGTGCTTCTCAGGGGCCTATTTATAGAAACTCGTTTCCAATGTGACGGATGGCCACGCTTGAACAGAGCGTCGACCACCCTAATCCGCCTGCACTGAGAAGCGGTGCTTTGTGGGTAAAAGTGAACGCAGCGCATGCCTCTCTCTGACTCAATTCCACTGTCATTAGGCTGTGGCTGGATTTGCAGGGAGACTCGTGATGGAAAGGAAGTGAGCGGACCTGGCTCCGATACCCCCACGTTTGTCTCCCCGGAGTGGGGGGGGGGGGTTGGGGGGCGTGGGGTAGAAACGACGTGCCAAAAAAGCCGAACTCGCAGCGACAGACGGCAGAGGAGCCCCTCAGTCACACTGTGTTTTGATCGGAATGTTCAGTCAAATAAACACGTCCTCAGTAGCCCAAAGCGAAACCACCCAATCAGGGAGTCTGCTCAGCCAAACAAAACCAAGCGCAGATGACAGGGCTGCACATGCAAGAGTGTGCCAAGCCATCCAATTAGAGCACGCTTTGGCCAGATTCCACACACACACGCAAACACACATGCACACACACACACACACGTTCATATACACACACACATGCACATATACACACACACACAAATGTACACACACACATTCATGCAAACAAACACACATGCACACACACAAGCCCATACACACACGCGCACACACATGCACACAAACACGCACACGCAAACCCACGCACACACACACACGTACATATGCACAGACTCACACACATGCACACACGCACACACAAATGCGCACACGCGCACAGAAACACACAAGCGCACACAGGAACACACTCAGACAGAACGCACAAAGCGAGCGTGGAGAAGCCTCCACTGTGTTACCACATGGCACGCGCAGCAGTCACCGTGCCCAGGGGTCACCCCCCTCCCCATCCCTCCCCCTCTCTGCTGTTTTCCATCAAGAGAGCTTCCCCAAAAACACAAGCAAACAAACACACCAGAGTTAAGTACACAGTAGCGACTGAGGGCAAAAGATGGGGTCCAACCAAAACATTCTAACCCCACAAAAAAATAAATAAAAATAAAAGACGATGTGTCTTAGCGAAAAAAAATTTCAGAGTGTGCAATTTTCCGGTTGACCACTACACATTTGCGTTTGGGCAAAGCTGTAACTGGACAAAGCTGTAACTGCACCGTGCAGATGTACTGGCCAGTCGGAGATCTGTGTGGCAGAGAGTGGCCTGGAACCGTTTCTCGCTGTGGACATTGGACAGAAACTAGCCCCCTTCGCTGGGGGGGGTTTGGGGCTTTGCACAAAGAAGGCACTGTTTGTTACGGCGAGCCACGCGGTTGCCTTTCCAACCACAGAAACGGCCAAGTTGCTGCGGAGTTCCAGGCCTCTCATAAATGTATTATTTCTTAATAAAAAATGACCATGGGTGAAAACCCTGCATGTGACCTGGTCACCCATACAGTGGATGTCTCTGCACTCACCACAGCTCATATCTTATTTATTTTTTTTACTGGGTAGCCTGTTTTATTTTGAAGAACAAAATTACCTCTCTAGTAAATATATGATCCCATGCATTTAAAAGTGGTTTCTTGTTTTTTTTAATACAAATTAGAGGACACTTTTTTTTTCTCTCATTGTGATGCACTGCAGATATTTGTGATAAGTGACTTGATCCTGGGCGTCCTTCAAGGTGACTCCTCTCCTAATAGAAGAATCTATCAATTCACAGCCATTGCTGCAACCTGCCTTCATATATTTACCGTTTATTGTTTCTCCCTTCCTGCGTAGAGCCTCATCTCCAACTGACTTTGAGAGATCACTCTTATCACCAGAGAGAGAGAGAGAGAGAGAGAGAGAGATTGGATAAAGTGAAAGAAAAAGGAGAGAGATTGAATAGAGTGAAAGAGAAAGAAGGAGAGAGATTGGATAGAGTGAAAGATTGGATAGAGTGAAAGAGAAAGAAGGAGAGAGATTGAATAGAGTGAAACAGAAAGAAGGAGAGAGAGATTGGATAGAGTGAAAGATAAAGGAGAGAGGGATTGATTGGATAGAATGAAAGAGAAAGGAGGGGTGAGAGATTGAATAGAGTGAAAGAGAAAGGTGGAGAGAGAGGGAGAGAGAGACATGACAGCCTGCGCTATATTAGGAGAGAGAGAATGGACCCATGGATTGGCTCCTCAGCAGGACAGATATCAGCGAGTCTCCCACTGCTTTACACCCTCTGTGTCTCGCTGAGTTTGCAGACAGAACAGCAGGTGTCCCAGCACCTTTCCAACCGACGCTCATTTTCAGCCCAACGACAGCGCGCGTCATCTCTGAGTCCGCCCGCTCTTCTCCTCCTAGCTGAATATAAGCGAATATAAGAGCAATACGCAGGGCTTCATTTACTAAGACCTTGAGTGCGTGCAAAAACCTTTTAGCACAACAAAACCAATAATACGACAAATGATTGGTCATGGTATTTGTTTTGCACCAATCATTGGTTGTGTTATTAGTTTTGCGTGTGCAAAAATGTTTTGCCTAAGGTAGTAAATCAGGCCCACAGTGTACTGGATATTGTGTTTCTACTAAACCTTAAGCTTTTTTATATTTGAACATGCTCTTTCATAGTGGAATAATTAACGCGTGCGTATTACACGCCGACCGCCCGTAGCTCGTGTTTTCCGCGTCGGCGAACGCTCAAAGCGTCGGGTTGAAAGGGCGGATTCCTCTCTCCTTCGCTCAGAGATAAGACTCTGGAGCGAAATCCCAGCTGCTTGGTCTGCCACGTCGGGGCTCCCGGGAGGGGGGGGGTGGGGGTGGGGGTGGGGGGGTACGGAATGGGAAAACCAGACCAGGGTCCCCTCTCTCCCGGTCCGGGGGGGCTGGCTGAACAACCCCACTGCATCTGCACACAGGAGCGGCCTCCTCCGTTCCGCGTTTAGGAAGGAAGCGATGGCGCGTTCCTATTGGACGAGACCTGCGGGGAGTTACGGGGCGTGGCATTTTCAGAGCTGGGGCTAGAGAGGCTCGGGGAAAAGGAGGTAGCAGATCGATTCAACACACAATCCAGTGGATTAACCCCTCAGACACCCACGAGTCGTGCGATGCTCCGTTGGGCTGAAGAGATAAACAGCCACATGTTTTTTTTGCTTCACCCCAAAACTCAAGGCCACTCAACGTCTGCTCATTACAAGACTCTTAAAAACTCTTCACTACTCGCTGAAACCGACCTTGTCTACTATCTCTGCCCTTCTCTCTATTTGAAATGGCTGGTCGTATCTTTAGATTGTACACATGGCTGCGATGTTTTCTGTCGAATCGGGAAAGTGTAGGAAAGCAAAGCATGTCAGCCAAAAGGCTAATTTAATATTATCTTAGGGATTCCTGAACAGTAACGTAGTGGGATGGCCATGCTTCACTATGAAGTCCAACAGAAACAAGGTCTAAGTGCAATTAAGTGCAGTCTCAGCACATACCAGTGAGATTTCTGTGTGCTTTTTGTGAGAATTTCAAGATAGCAAACGGCAGCTCTGTTTGAGCCTCGCTTTCAATTAAGACGATTGCAAACATTTACATTTCTCTTCCTCGTTCCTACCCCGTCTCAGTATACCCGTTCAGAGAGAGCCTGCTGTGCGATACGACGACCTCTGCCCTTAAAATTGGATCTCAAAATAAGGCGCTGTCCTCCGAGACTCATCCGTTCCTTTAACAGGAGTCTTGCTGGATAATTGTTCCCTTTATGCAACTCTGCTCCTCGCTTCATAGTTCTTTGGTTTTCAAAATTCCCCTTTTTTAGAGGGGAGGTGTGCCCCCCCCGCCCCTCCCGGAGGTCACGCTGACGGCAGCCAAAAAAAGCGCGGGCCGATCAAAGACCACATCGTTTTTCTGGCGACCGCAAATTAACAGTGTGTCCCCTTGTTCACTTCCCTCGAGGAACAGTCCCCCCAGGGGGACATCACTCAAGCAGCATAACAGATCTGTAGAGTGCTTCTCCCCATCCACATGTGTGCGGAAACAAATCGAACGCGTCGCCCCCCCTTCTGTGAAACGTCGCGTACGCGTCAGGGACGGGTGACCGTGTTTACGCCTCACGCCTTTGTTTCACGCCTCTCTGTTTAAACGCACGAATGTGACGCGATGCGGGCAAGAACACTGTTAGCAGCTGCTGTCCGGAGAGCGGGAGATATTCCAACTGCTCCCGTAGTGTTGGGCGCGAGCCCAGCCTTTCACAAGGCAGAAGGCTGAGCGACTGTCTGTAATACGCCCGGCTTGTGTGACGCGTCTGTTGACCGCCGAGCGTCCGTCAAGCTCGGCCAAGGGGTCCGTTATCCGCTCAGACACCCACGCACCGCGAAATATTCTGTTGTGCTGAGGGAGGAACATTTTATGTGTGTGTGTGTGTGTGTGTGTGTGTGTGTGTGTGTGTGTGTGTGTGTGTGTGTGTGTGTGTGTGTGTGTGTGTGTGTATGTGTGTATGTATGCATGTTTTTTTAATAATTCCTCATTTTCACTGGTTCACCCTCAAACAAGGCCACTGCAATTCAGTTTTTTTTAAAAAGGGTTTTACAAACATTTCGTCAATCGTTCCTAAAAATTTGCTGCTTGACTGAAAACTGCCTTAGTGCACTTTTGCCTATTTGGAAAGGCCAGTCGTCTCTTTAAGCCAGTCACATGACTGCAGCGTCCTATGACACACTGGGAAAGCGCAGGTTATGACATCATTCCATCACCTTTCCATTGCTCAATAGAGTGTGCCTCAGAAATACCCCCCCTCCCCCCCAGAAGTCTTACGATTTAGCCAGGTTTCCCCAGACTGCTATGATTTCCACCATCCCATCAATACACTATTCCATCAATAGTTTATTCAAAGAGGAGAGGAGGAAAAACAGGGCCAAGCCTTTAAAACCAGGGGTGCAGAGTGCAGACCCATTAAATCCACACTCAATTACAGATCAACTGCCTTAGATTGAACAGTATATTCAATCTAATCAGCTGTAGATTCCAGCGACGGGTGAAAACTACACCGGGGAGTCTCGTAAATGTTGATTCGGTCCAAAAGTAATCCATCCCCAAAAATATGCTACAACTTCAGTAACGGCGTATCGACAGGCCTCTGTTTTCGGCGTTATTTTCCCTTTTATGTAAATAGAAAAAAATCAATGCGCTTGGCCTTTAATCTCTCACAGCACTTTTACAAGGCTGAGAAACAGTATGCTGTGCATAGTAAAATGCACAAATTCCTGGGCACAAGGCCAGTGAATATCATAAAAAAAGGCTGCAATGACACCATGGATGGAGAGTTAATGAGGACAGTCTTAATAGTCCCCCTCTCTCTCCCTCCATCCCTTTCTCCCTCTCTCTTTACTGTTCTCAAAAGATGCAAGCGCTAGTCTTTCATCTGGTCTTAACAGCTGGGTCTGCTTGAAACACCAACCCATTTCAGGAGTGAAAGAGACCTGGGGAAACTAATGGGCAGAGGAGACACTGATGAGGAGAGAGCCAAGAAAGTTCCAGAAATTAGATGTATTTATGTGCAGAACTAAATTAAAGGTCCTGACCATATTGTTTCTATAAAATGCATAGATAAAACACACATGCACATACACAAAGCTACACATAGAGGAATATGCACACATGTGCGCAAACACACACTCACACACACACACACACACACACGAGTCTTCATACACAGATACACACCTTTATGAGGAATGACTAATAATTAACCATACAGCAGTTATGCAGAAACGTGGAGCAAAGTGGCCTTTCTGTTGCAGTTTTATGTTTAAAACAAATGTTGGAAGTACAATGGAATGCTTAGGTGGTCTTTCAATTGCGTGAACAACCATACACAGTACAGTGGCCGCGACTGAAACTAACGGGGGAATGACTTCTCAGAAAGTCCTGCTTTTCCACAGACCAGCCCAGTGAGCTGCTCACTCACAACTAGCATAGAACAGAATCCCTGGAGGTGGATGCTCTATGTATTTGATTTGTGGCTCTTACTTATAATGTAATTCAGAGGGATGAAATACTACAGTTTATAATATAGACCCAAAAGTAGTGCAGCAAGCAAGCAGCTAGGAGGGGGTCTTCAGAATGACCTAACAGGCAAATTCCCCACTGACCCCAATTGCTGTTGGATACAGACTGAGGGCAAGGCTTTAACCTGTGAAGGCCCTGCCAAAGTGCACAGCACAGTACCACAGGCGAAATTCCTCCCAAAAAGATTCCAGGGAAATTTTACTTTGGTCAGAAAAATAAATACGCCAAAAAGATTGCTGGTATGCGTTAGCCAACCGCAAAATATTAACTCCTCATTGACCTGAAGCGCGTAAGAGCCTCCGGACAATTGTTGCTGATTTGACTATTGTCAATTTTCTTTTTGTCTATTTTTAAAAAGAAATAAGTGAATACATCTAAGATTTTATTCCCCCTGAAGCTTCTCACTACTTCAGCCAGCGGGGAAAAAACAATCTTCAGAGAAAATGAGGGGTTGTAGTGCACAACGTTTCGTATAACAAACCGAAGCACAGATGTGGACGTCGGGACTACAAAAGGAGTAGGGGCTTGTAGTCTGGCCGGGTATAATATTTCCATGGGCTGTAAATTGTCAGTTATTATATGGCTTATGCCGTCTCACATGTGGTCTATATTAATAATCTCAACGTTTATCTCTCATGAGGCGCTTCGGAAAAAGGGGCTGATGGTGCATATTTTCAAAAAAAGCATCTGTGAGTGCGAGGAAATAACACAATGAGCATCGAAACATAAACTAAATAGAGTCACTGGTCCTCATCACTCATGCATGTATTGGTACCAACACTATTATACTGCTTTTATTTGATGTTTATGCATTATTCGAGTTTATCTGGTGTTATTTTAGATGCAGGCAATTTAGAACGTACTATTGCTACTGGAATAGTAATGTATGAGATGATGTATGCAATCTCAAAATGTAGGTTCGTACAGCTCAGAGAGAAGGAGTTGTGATTGCAATGAGTAAGATGATAATGGTTCATCTGGATTTTGATTATATATTGAAATTAAAACCAATTAGACCGAATCCATTTTTACCTGCATATTATGAGATGGCTTATTACATGGACCCATCTGCAGCCCCATCAAAGGTAAGGCCAGAGAGCGAAGAGAGGTTGACTGGCAGCTGGCCTAATACGAGATCAAGTCGTTTCCAATGCGCAGACCTGTTGAATATTTATCAGGGTTTAATCACCGAGCTGCAGTCTACGCCCCCCCCCCAGTGAACAGAGTACTCTGAGCAGGGGGGGGGTTGCGGGGTGGTCTCAGTGTGCTAATGGGACATCAGGTTAGATGGGTGGAGGGGGGATGAGCCGCCTCAGAGCTCCCTCCCGCGAGATGAACGTAGCCTTCCCAAAAATGATCCCGGCAGATTGGCTCCGGTTCAGCTGCCTTCCCTTTCAACCCCCGGCCCCCGCACTCTTGGGGGAATACGTACGTGCAAACAAATGTGGGGTCCCGGGGCCCGTCTGCGAGCTAATGCGCCCCACGCAGCGCGCAGGGGCAACATACATTAACAATATATACGCCGGTGAATTGGGGGGGTCTAAATAGGCTAGAACAATGCTGTTGAGAAACTGGCTCTTAACTGGGAAAAGCAGTCTAAATAACTCAGCCACGTGGCCTCAAGTTAATTGCATTGCATTGCTTTTCTGTAGGCAGGCCCTTCAACATCTATTTAGTACACACTAAATTTGGATCCCTTTCTCTGAGATGACATGTTGCTTTGGGATGAGGAAACACAGCACCCACCCACACACACACGCACGCACACACGCACACACGCACGCACATACACGCACACGCACACACACGTATCGACAGAGAGCATACAAATGTGTCCCCTAATGGCCACTTTGCAGCCAATGAATGAGACCCATGTGACATCACTGACAGAGACGGTTAAAGTACATGGTATTTATTCAGTATATGGAGGTGGGGGGGGGGGGGGGGCAGAGGGGGGTTCGGGAGAGACAGGGAGCCAGTTCTGCGGTGTGAACGGGGGCCTCTCCAGACGGCCCTCATTTACACCAAGGCAGGCTGGTGAAACCCCACAGAGTCTGGGCTCCCAGACAGTCCAGACCGCCGCAGTCACATGACAACCCAGCACGAATTCTCTCTTTCCTATTTTAATAAGGCCGGGAAACGGAAAAATAATCTAAAACTCTGTTTCTGAGTCTCCAAACTCTGCCTGAAAACAGCCAAAGCAACTTTTTCATATTTTTCTTCCCCCTCTCCCTTTTTATGAGAGAGAGATATATGTTAGCCAGAGGGACGTGTCTGCTGCAAATCATACACTTCCTTTGTAATTCCACTTTCTGGCTACAGAAAACCATAATTAAGCCTGACAGAGACAGGACAGAGGATGGAGGATGCTGGTGTTTGGCGTGTACAGAGAGAGATGCAAACAGCGAGGACTGTTCCTTTTCCACCCAAGAGGATGGGAGGAAGGGATGATAACCAGACAGGATACAGGAGACCCTAATTTATCCATACTCTCTGACCCTAATTCACCCATACAATTTGATGCTAATTCACTCATACAATCTGACTCTAATTCACCCATACAATCTGATGCTAATTCATCCATACTCTCTGACCCTAATTCACCCATACACTCTGACCCTAATTCACCCATTCTCTCTGACTAATTCATCCATATCTCGGACCCCAATTCATCCATACTCTCTGACTAATTAATCCATACTCTGACCCTAATTCATCCATCCTCCCTGACTAATTCATCCATACTCTCTGACCCCAACGCATCCATACTCTGACTAATTCATCCATACTCTGACCCTAATTCATCCATACTCTCTGATCCTAATTCACCCATACTCTCTGACCTAAATTCATCCACATTCTCTGAAAGAGCTGGTTCTGCATTCTAAAAGCCATGCCATATGAAATAAAGTAGACCCACACATTAAACATTTTAGTGGTGATTACAAAAACAAAAAGAAAACAGCAGCATGAAACATAACTGTTTTCTTTAAACAAAAATGAACTGAATGCATCATGTTATAACAATGTCACCACAGAATCATTTTCTCTTTGTATGTTTGCAGGGATCTGGCACTGTCAAAAATACCTCCCTGCCCCCTTGCTCTTTCAAGCCTTCGTGTGGGCTTTTGGTTATTGTTTCCAATTTGTATTCCATGTTCAAAGGACAAATATATGAGGAACTAAAAATGCAAAGCCACCCACTAGCCCCCACTCCTCCTTGGCAGTTGGCGTTGTGATTGTGTCTATAGATTTGCCAGTGTGTGTGTGTGTGTGTGTGTGTGTGTGTGTGTGTGTGTGTGTGTGTGTGTCTGTGTGTGTTCCTCTCTGCGAGGAATGGACACTGGGTAACAATGGCCACTGATTTTTGCTTCACATTCCACTCACTGCCTGTCTCCAAGTGATCGATGGGAGAGGAGGGTAAGGGGAAGTGCACTAAAAAAATTACCCAGCATTCTCTTGGTATAGTCTGCTCTGATCCTTGAAGATAGCGGTTGGAAACTCCATTCCTGGAGGAACAAGTGTGTATGGAGGTTTCTGTTTACATCAATTACCTTCATCCAATTAGCTAATTATCTATGTACACCAACGCTGGTTTAACTATAGATCAGACCACCGTAAAACATTTCAGACAGGAACCCAAGAATAGATTCAGTACATTTAGCCTCCCCTTTATGTGAACCCAGCAGAACAGGGTCAAATAGTTATCTCAACTACCTTAACTCTTTAAATTCCTGCAGATTACTGACAATTAGTGAAAATGTTAGTCTCACAAAAAACATTTGAAAAGGCTGTACGTTTCAGTTAGTAACACGCTGCACTGCAGCCAACCTGCAGGGTTGTTTTCTAATTTTACCAGGATCTAAAGACGTATTGCTGTGCTGGCAAGGCATGCCTCGCTGGCAGCAGTGTCCGTGTTTCCCCATTTCTTTTATAAACGGCCATTTTGATTTATAATGACAATCTAGACGCTTAGCGCACTGCTTCTTTCCACCGCGGTCTTATTTTCACGGTGCCAGCTTGCAGTCGCGGCTTCTGAAGCGTGTAGAGAGACGGCCCCGGCGTGGCGCGCGCCTGTGGCCGCCAGCGGCCTGGCCGAAAACGGGGGCGCCCCCCCCCCCCCCCCGGTCCAAGCGCCCTGAAACCGCACGCCGAACGGGTGAACGAGCAGCGCGCGCCAACAGCAGCATTAGCATTGGTAGCGTGAGCGAGCGACGTGTGATATCGCCAGTAACTGATAGTCCAGAAGGGATGCTTTGTGGGATATGTAACGGTGTTAAGAAAACCCTGCTTGGTCATTAAATATGGATTAAGCCAGTAGAGATTGGACTGTGCCGAGGAGACATGATCAATGCAGCTGATAAGAGCTATAAATCATGTCAGAGGCCATTAGGACAATGACGGGCTCATCTGACAGGTTGATGATAATCTACGATGATAAAAAGCCTTCTCACTGAAAGGCGTACACCTTCTCCGTTTACCTGGCACAAACAGACTCCGCCGGTTTAAAGAGCAACAAAACAAAAACAAATCTCGGTCATAAACAAGATTTCAGTAAAACAGCGGAGTATAAATAGCGTACACGAAATTTAGGCGAAGTCCGGAAGCCTTGGCCTAAACATAAAGAGGAAATAAACACAAGCCATTGCAAAACAGCGAGGGAAAATCAACACGGCGACTTCGCAAGTGGCACTGTATACTGTGAATCCCTAAAAAAAGAAGAGAACTCTGGAGCCGTGTTTACCTGGCATAACCACAAAACTCCTAGACCTAGTTTATGAACTCCAATGCTAAAGCTGCTCCTCCCCAACCCCCCCACCACACACACACACACACACACACACATACACATACACACCTTAAACATGGTATACGCCCACTCCAGTGGTCTCTCGTCCTCGTGTCGCCACTCCTGTCCTTCCAGGAGTGCAGAAAGGAAAACAGCGCTTTCGCCTCCGGCCCGTAAACATTTCTCCACGCGGTTAAACTGGCCTCCCCTCATGCTGCTGTCCCTGATTATGCTCCGTCTCCCAAACTAAACAGTGCTGAGTCTAAACGGCCCCCTTGCTTTACCGTAGCACCCTCTCCGATGTAATCAGTTCCCCACTGAGGGGGAACTCGATCACGTGCTAATGTTTTAGCTGTTTGACGACAGGAGCCCACCGACACTCCAGAAGAGAGGTCACTCCGGCCTACTGGCATCGCGGGCGTATACATGGCCTGTCACGGCCCGATAAACACCGCGAAACGAATTGCACCTCCTCTCGCCAAGCGAGAGGCCCGTCCCGGACGGTCCGGGCCTGGCGTCCCCGAGAGGGGCCTGCATTTATCCCTCCGCCTCTCCCGGAGGAGGTGCCTCCTTCCCCGGGTTCACGTTGGGGTCAAACGAATAAAAACATATTCCGGCGATGTAGATCGTTCCAAGTGCTGAGTGTCTGTTTGGATGTACGTCTCCAATTTCACGGGCGAATGTAATCATACATAAACAGGCACTTATTCCGCGCACGCGCACACACACACACACACACACACACACACACACTGGCAGGCACAAATGTTACAAAATAGAACATTTAGCCGTCCTCTACCAAATTACTTTTGTTTCAGATTTATTTAAGATTGTGAATGGCCAGAAGTATTGTAAGAAAACAGTGATAGCGCTCTGCTCCATTATTTGCCTCATTAAGACTTGAGTAGAAATAAGCGAATGTCTGTGGTAATGCAAGAATGTGTTCAATGGACCTACGCAGCATAGGGTATGCCAGCTGGACTCTTAATAATTATCTATTGTTTGCTGCAACATGACACAGCAAACAGCAGCTAATTACTAAGAGTCCCGAGTATACGTATATCGCACCGCAGTAATCTCAATCACTGATTTATTTTCATCCTCAGCAGATAGCATTCAGCTACCAATCATAAAGTTTAATTGCGATGTTAGCTGACTTAGTGGTTGCTATTTTCCTTCCATTTGAACAAGCTAGGCACATTTCTTTGAGGGTTTTTGTCATGAGTTTCAATACCGTGTGTGATGGTTTCTGTTCAGCTTCCACTCTGCTATAAATATTTATGTGTAAAAAGTTATTTTATTTAACTGCCGATCCTTCACTTGAGGTGACTCATTTTAAACGTATTTCTCTGTCTCGATGTGTGTACAAAGCAGTCAGTGTTATGTTATTCCACTGTGCAGACGATGTTCCCAAGAGATGAAGTGGGTACAAGGGTAACAAGGTCATCTCCTGTTTTGTCATTCAAAAACCTTCCTGCAACAAAAGAGGTAGAATGATAGATGCCTATAACTTCTCATGCTTTGAGCCGTGCATCTAGACAACATACGAGAATTCCTGACACAAAAAAATGTGATCATACAAGTGAACGACAACTGGGATGTCAAAATTTGGCTTTGACTTGGAGAAGCCAAATCAAAGCCAAAGATTTTAAATTTGGAGATGGCAATCAGTAAGGACAGGCATTGTACAATGAGAACAACTACAGGACCTCAAATAATATCTACAGGGTAAGGTGAATTTTGCAGGCAACAATATTTGAACGTGCCGATATCTAATAATCCAGCCAGATGTCCTGTACTGCACAAGGAGACCATTCCCTATTCTGACTGGCAGCTGCAAAATCACAGCCATCTCCAGTGTCAGTTGAAGACAGACTCAGTGATAGGCCGAACCAGCGATACCCCACTCCATTTCCCAGAAGCCTGTAAGTCAAAACCTCAAAGAACAGTTATTTAATTAGTGCTATATTTTAGCTGCTGCTCTTATACAAGAAGCAGCTCTGATTATGATCTTAAAAGCCTCTTTTTTATGGCAAATAAAAGCTTCACAGTGTATTCTTCAGGTAGTCTGGCTTCCTTAATGGTGATCTGCAGTTGCACGGAGGTCTTTTAATCATATAAAAGGTCACTGCGCTCTGATTTCGTCCCGCAAAATGGCTGCCATTAATTCTCCTTATTCTCATTAACCATTTTATCACGTTTGATTCTGCAGTTAAAATAATTGTGATGGTGCAGTCTAATTGAGCAAATAAACAAGGTTGTGATTACCCTGCAGGTTTACAGCAGGCAATGAATTAAAGCTTCACAATCATTTTTTCAACTGCAAACATTATCCCATTAACTCATTAGATATTTCTATTCAGTAAAACTGTTTGCCTTTGTTTTCAGATAAGTAATTTAAAAAAAGATATGGGAGTAATATTGTGAGCTCTCCAGTGGTTTAATGTTAATATCAGAAAGAGCAAGTCTACTTATTTAATTTGATCTGGGACATTTCTCTTTCTATTTATTTGAAGCGGCAAGCTTAATTCCAATGTAAAATACACTGGAACTAAATAATCTATATACAGAAATTAAAATGCACACACACAAACACACACAAGCTTGCTTGTCTACAACAATGTCCGATCGTATGCGGTAACCAAGGTTACGTCAAGGGAATTGAGTCTTTTTTTTCCTGATTATTGACTAATGGTTCTCTTCTGGTCTGGGTTTCCCAAATTCCTACAAGGAGCCAGAATCACAGTATCTCCATCTTGTTTTTTTCCCTTGCTCCCAATGATTCATTTCATTCCGGCAGCAAGTGTTCTGTCTCAGTGATCCACAGGCGTGATGACAGAACTGCCCATCAGTGATTAAGGGAAACAGATGGGCATTTTCAAATGTACGCAGACATTTGTCTCCTGTCCCTTCCAACAACACAGGGCGTTTCCCCCGCCTCAAAATGTCCCCTGACAGGCTGATAGTCTCTGTCCACTCAAAAGTGTGTTTCCACGTATCCCAACAGCAGAATAAAATGGTTATTTCTTCTAACAAACAGTCCATGCATTTAGAATAGATAAAAGGGGTGGTCTGTTTAAATGAAAAATAACTGCCGTGTCTTGGGAGAAAAAATGATCGGCATCCATGAACACGGCTTATACAGCTTGCGAGCTGCACCTCAAACATGGCCCCAGGGGAACCAATCACATGACACTCTACACATCACATGACATGTGACCCAGGCACACTTTGGCATGCGGATCACCTCTGTTGTTCCGCTACACAGAGGACATTCCAGTTACTTTCCAAACTAGCACCTGAGGCTAATTACACCCCGTTACCCTCTAAAAGGCAGCTTTGATGGTATAAATCAGGGTAGAAACACTGGAGAAGCAGCACAGTAAGAGCTCTCGGCCCTTACACAGGATCCCTTACACAGATACTTTAAACGGGTACGTCGCACAGGGTACCATACACAGGGTACTTTACACATGTGGCAGCAAGGACGCCTCTAGCAGATCTGTGCTGGGCGTAGCCCCACACCCCTTTATGGTTTTGGGTTTTGGGAACAAAGAAGCGCTAATCTGTTCACTTGAAAAGGTCTGCCTAGCATGCGAGGTCCCGGGGGTCAAAGGTCAGCTAAACGTCCAGCTGCCCCCTTCCCTGACCCCTGACCCCCCGCCGCCATCTATCTTTCCTTTTATCTGTGACCCAGGCTTCCACGTGTGGCCCCGCTGGTGGGGCCCCGTCCTCAGATCAGCGATGCGTGACCGACGCCCCGCAGTCCACGAGGGGCGGCAGGGAGGGGGACTGTTAAACGGTGCCTGCTCTTTGTCCGTTTTGTATGAGCGAACGCGCCTGGTCCCAACTTAATTTACTCACATTCTTTCCCGCGTGATGGACAACGCATGCCGCATTCCGCATGTGCGGACATAAGAGGGCGACACAAGTCATGCCAGGCCATGAGTCACAGCCATAACAGTTCAGGGTTAGCAACCTGTAAAATGAGTGGCACATCTGGCACCCAGAGCCCACTTCCACCATCTTTGAGTGCATTCTCATATAAAGTAGTGTGGGGATTTCTCATTGAACTTGGTTTGGCACCATTTAAACTCTAGTGTAATGTCACTTTCAGAGCTTTCTGAAGCCAGACATACAGTAGCTATGTATCTATATATCTGTAAGCTGTCTATACTAAGCTTTATCCTGCTTTGCTATAATTCTGGCTCTTTAGTATCCATGCTGCTGTTGTTTGTGACATTTCTGTGACATTTTAACTTCAATGTATCACGCCACGCCAGCCCTGTACTCCGAGTCACTATGAATAAATATCTGCTGAATAAGCAAATGAATATTAAAACTGTGTTGGAGGGAAAATACACCTCAACATTATTTTCAAATGTAAACGTTGAGGGTGAAAAGGCCTTACGACTCTGCTGAAAGGATACATGTTTTTCTTTTAACGTGAAAAAAAAAAGTCCTGATCCTGGACATGAAGTTTCCCCGCTGTAATTACGGCCTGCTCTTGAGGTGCAGTGTTATTACGTCCCGCGGTTCCGCGAATTATCTTCAAACAGCCCACATGAGCTCGCTCCATCATTAAACAGGCAACTGCTCGATGGAAAGTTTTCATCTCGCGTTGAGCTATGGGCTTAAGCTTAAACATCATATGGTAATGCTTGGAGACAAATCCCATATCCTTTACAATAAATGTTTTATCCTTCGCCTCAGCGAGTCACGTCGAAGCCTCATGCGCGTTATTATGAGGTATTCGATAAAAAATAAATACCACCTCCGACTGTGTATGTGGCTCCCTCGTCAACGTAACCCCGGGAACAAGAAGAGTGAACTGGGGGGGTAACTATCTCTGATTTTCTTCTCGGCTCACATCTTTACCCACCTCCATCCCAAAGGAAGAGAGAGAACAAAAAACCTGAACATTTGCCCGCCCAACAACCCGGGAACGCATGTATTCTTTCTTCATTTCAATGTCCTCGAATTTCCTTTTTTTTGTTTCCTTTTGGTGAATTTTGATTTTGTATGTGAAGTCTTTCTGTGGTGTCTTGATTGTTGTATGTTTATTTTAAAGTAAAAATTAGAAAGGGAAGGGAAATTAAAAATCCCCCCCCCCCCCGATAAAGAATGTTTTTAAAATATGTGAAATGATGTATGGTTAATTGTGTTTAAAAGGAAATGTTTTTTATTGGAAAACGAATTTTAAAAACCAATAAAAGACAATCACATCTCAAGCACGGCCGATGGCTGCTACATGCTTAGAAACCAAACACAGCGCAAGGGTGAGCTGGGGGTTATTCCTGAACCGTTTGCCTCGTCGCCAAACGCTAATCGCTCCCAACAGCTATGGAAATCGATGCTCGGGGCTGTTGTCGAGGGTGCGTTTCAAACACTCCCGTGCTGCATCTCCGATAAGACCCGAACAAAAAAAAAGATTTTGGCACGAACGGCGCAACTCGCCGGAGAGAAAAAAAATAACATCACAGCTGGATTCACTCTCAGGCCATTCGTTACCCGTCTCAGCGGAGACCCGTCTGAGGCGGGGAATTAATGGCGGGGTTGAAACGGCGGATTGGGGGGTGGGGTGGGAGGTGGTTGGGGGATGGGAGAGCGACGCTGATGTTTCTGCTCAGGTGACGGCTCCCAATGCCTCGCGGCGAGTTCACGTGCTGGTTACCCCGGTGACGTCAGAGCCCCGTTAGGATTCGGGGAGGGGACGGAAGGGCGGAGGAGAGCCTGTGGGGGGGGGGGGGGGGGGGGCGTGTCCAGTGTCTCAGTGTCTCGTGTTAGAAAGCACACACCGCACACCGACGGACCCAGAGAGCGCGTTCTACACCGTCAGGCTTTGCCGTCTCCTTCAAAGTCCTTGCAGATGAGAACAGCTGTTCAATTAATTCCCACTGAAACTGACCCCCCCCCCCCCCCCCCCCTTCCCTGAGCACACTCTTGACTAAAGGAGGGGGAGGGGGAGGGGGGGGGACCATATAAAAAGATGAGAAAAATAGGCAGAATGGAAAGGCAGGACAGGGCCAGACTCATTGGGTTTGGGTTTCAGAGGACCGACCTGCGTATACGAGGCCGAGCGCAATAAAGAACACACGGTCAAAAAGCACAATCATTTCCTGAAAAGGAGCTGGGGAAGGTGGTGGAGGTGGTGTGATGCATTTGTGCAATAATGCAGTGTCCGCTGAATACTCCACGCGATGCTCTACACACATATTTCCACTAAAAATGGTGAGGTGTAGGTCAGTATTCAGTTACATACTGTGCATACACACACATACACGCATACACACACACACACACACACACCCACAAGCACACACATTCACACACAGACCCTGCACCGAGAGGACTTGCCCGGTCACCTGTGTCAGGCATGCAGAGCGCTGCTCACGGCTCCTGCAATCTGTCTAATGGAGGCCAGATTCAATTAAACCAGTGTGAACATGAGGCGCAGACTGTAAAGCGAGGCACAAATGGCACCCCACATGGAGAAAGGGGAGATAAATCTCACTAAATTAACCCTGAAGAGCTGCACCAGTCATTCCGATCGAGGCCGCCAAGGCAACATTAAACTCCATATCTGTCTAATAAAGTCAGAAACAAGGTTTGCAACGGCATTAATGGAGCCGTACATCACTTAGCCTCCGGAAAATTCTCTCTGGAGATTTGGTAACAGACAGTTCTCCAAGGTTCAACGATGCGATGTGTTGGGGGCCCCGCCCAACCACTTTTTTTTTTTTTTAAGGAAACGGGGAACAGCGCAGAGCTCTACAGGCGTCACAGCAGAACAATGCTGGGCGTCGAACGAGGGGCCGGAGATCTCAGGGTTAACTCTGACATCTCTGCCGCTCGAGCGCTGGGCGTGACCGCTGCTGCTTTGTGCATAACAGGCCGGCTCCAGTCTCCCGGCACAACAACAGGAACAAACGAGAATTTGATTGCTGAGGGGAGATTAACCGAGAGAGGCGGAATTCGCTTCAAAAATTCACCAGACTCCTCTGGACAGGCAGCTTGATGGAGAGTTATGGATTTCTCCAGGTGGGGGTTACCACATCTTAAAACCCCCAAGACCCTATGGGGGAGGGCGGGGGAGTTGGAGGAGAGGTGAAGGAGGGCCGGGTCATTTCGAAACCTGACGCAGGATGAACAATCGGGAGAATCTGAGGTCTTATCGAGGTCAGAGAGGGAGATTCCAGGTGCACCATCTCTTGGATGGCAATATTCAGATCACATTCCTCAAAGGTCACAACCTCTCTATCTCTACCACTCCCCCCCCCCCTCCCCTCAGTGTCTCTTCTCTCACAAGCTCAATAAAGGCTCCCTACTTTCTGTCATAGAGGACCCACTGTTTGACTGCACAAGCAGGCTTTGTAGGAACTAGGCTCAACACTGGACACTAGCAGGAGATGGAACGATAAATTGCTTTTTTAATAAAATTCTTATTTGAATACGGAGGTAATGGCAACACACAGTATTCCATCCTCCACTAGTGCTGACTGTACTACATGTGTCATTTATATCAGAAGATAGAAGATGGGGGGGGGGGGGGGGGTCTCGATTTATTAAACACCTGTAACATAAAGAGCAGCGCAGGTCCACGTTACGTTTCGCGACTGCGGGCTTCGGAGAGCTTTTGCAGGGATCAAGTCGTACATAAAACTGTCGGTTTGGTTTCATTTTTTAATTTTTTTTAGGCCAGATACGGCTCCGCCTCATTCCTCTCCCTCTATCTGGGACCCAGAAGACAGCGGCGGACATATTGAGATTTCATTAGGAGGCGGGGAAGGGGTGGGGGGAGGGGCTGGCCGAGCAAGAGGGGGTGGGGGGGTGGGGGGGGGCGATTGTGCAGGGCCGGCTGAAAGATCTGTACCCCGACAAGATCAAAGCGGGGGCCGTTCGGCTGTTTAAACTCCGAGACCGCTGGGTAATTAAGTCACTCACCGGTGGAAAAAAGCCATACATTAAGAGGGAAAATAAAAGTCACGCTCCGCCTCGCGCGCGTCCTCACTCCCCCCGCTGGCTGACCGGAGAGGATCTGGGCAGGGAGGGGAGAGCTCACCTACAGACGTATCCTCTGCGCGGACTTCACTTCCGCCTGCCGTCCGTCAAATAAAATTCACTTCATTTCAACCAAAACTAACCATTACAGGTGAAGGTAGGACAATGTTTTAATCTCAAACTCATTAAACAATTAATAAAATGCGCAGTTGCGGGAAAAGTCTAATTATAGAAAGTTACATTACATTACATTACAATCATTTGGCAGACGCTTTTATCCAAAGCGACGTACAATGCAAGTGCATATTGAAGGTCATTGACGCGACTACAAAGCAAATCCGACAAAGCACAACTTTCTCACAGCGTAGGAGCTATCCCTAGTAATGAACATAAAAACTTGCGGGAACTAATATGCGGGAAATAAAGGGCAGAGGGAGCAAAACAAAAGGAAATAACCCGCTCATAAGAAGAGCTAGTCATTCAATGATGAAATGCTAAACATTTCACCGTAACAGCTGGCGACCCCACTATAAAGCCAATGTTTGGGAGAAACATGTGTAACACATGGCTTCGCTGTGACCTTGATTAAACAAAGAGCTTTATTGCACAGTCGTCGGGTCGGCGTTCCTCCACGTAACCGTTTTCTCCCTTTTGCCCGTGATTGATTACGCCGATGCATTTCACGTGTACTATAATTTTCCTGTTCAAACACAAACTATAAACAGTAGAAAGGAAGAAATATAGTCACCCGCCATGACCAGCGCACTCAGAAAAGCAAACAAGGCCGAGAGAAGTTCACCGGACTTTCACAACCGTGAACTACTGGCCTTCAGTGAGTTATGCAGATTTTAGTCATAAGAAGCTTTGATGGTTCTCTGTGGCATTAGCAGTCGTTCCGCTGATGTGGGCTTTTCTGAGGAGGAACTGGTTTGAGGAGGACAAAATGTCTCAGTAAACTACACACACACACACACGCACACACACACATATACAGATGAACATGCACGAATACACAAGAAAACATGCATACAAACACACACCCACGCACATTTGCTGACACACACTACTCCTGTGACACTACATGGCCGTTTCTCACTGCAGCGGTTAAATGCAGGCCTCCAAGGCTGATATTCAGCAGAGCACGGGCGAAGGCCTTTCCATCAAAGTCCAGGAAAAGTCGCCACGTCTCTGCCTTCTGAGAACATAAAACACCCAGCGGTCTGATTAGACCAGGCGTGACCTGCGTGCCCATTTCCCAAGGTAGAGAACAATGAGATGGGGGGCAGATGAGGTGGCACAAAAAAAAAAAAAAAACACTTGAAAATCTGAGAAAAACAACTACAATCCCCAAAAACCCCTTTGTTCTTAGCTTCCTCTGAGGGCCCACGCCCAATGGGTTTCATTCAGCTAAAACGATGCAGTGTGTTTTTCTACTCCCGCCCCCCCTCCATAGATGACATCAGCGCAGCGGTGGCGGTCCCTGCAGAGAGAGGGGGAACCCGAATCCGCGGGACCCCGACAGGAACGTGACTCCATAACGGTGTGATGAGGCGCTGCGGCGCAGGATCGCATCTGGGATAACAGCGTGGGGCTGGGGCTGGGGCAGGGGCAGGGCGGGGAAACCCTATCTGGATTAATCTGAGCCATAACAGAATTAACTGGGTCCATCAACCAGGAGAGCCTGCTGGGATATGACAGTACACGGATGATCTGATCCCCCTTGCGGATACCCACACCTGCGGCACAGAGACAATAAAGAATGCAACCCGTTAACACTTCTGATCCGATCTCATCTGAAAAACGCTTGTCCGTTCGCATCCGACACCGTTTTGGGGCTAATGGTCGCGCGCGGTTTCCGGGGGACCCTAATTTCTGAGGTGGGAAAAGAGGGAGGGAGGGAGGAGGGGTCGTAGAAGTGGTAATGGTGCAGGGAGTGAAATTACACAAAGCGCAGTGTGTTCTGAGAAATTGAGAGCGGACTCTGGGATTAGCGGGGGGAAAAAACCACGGGATCTTTCGAACCTTTTGCGTCGGCAGGTTAAATGATTAAAAAAAACCTAAGCAGATTTGACGGTTGAAAGATTCAGACGTCACATGTTCGGTCCTCTGGGAGGGGAACCGGGCAGAGAGAGAGAGAGAGAGAGAGAGAGGGGGAGAGAGAGAGGGAGAGCGAGAGAGAGAGAGAGAGAGGGAGAGGGAGAGGGAGAGCGAGAGAGAGAGAGAGAGAGAGAGAGGGAGGGAGGGAGGGGGGGGAGAGAGAGAGAGAGGGAGGGAGGGAGGGGGGAGAGAGAGAGAAACAATAAGCAGATCAAGAAAGATTTCCAAAAGTGGATTAAATATTTGGCGGTGTGGGGCTGTGGGGTGGTCGGGGAGTTTGAGACCCCCAGTTGCAGGTGCTCATGGGATCTCCGGGACCCTAAAGGAGGCCAAGAGTGAGTCACAATGTCGTAATTAAAAGAAGAAGAAGTGTGAAACCCAAGGCTCTCTCTCCCGGGTGGCGCTTGATTAGAAGACACCTGCTCTGGAGGCTCCACACTGGCCGGCTCTGGTTGCAGCTCATTAAAATCCATTCAGAGTTTAAGCGTGAAGATTGCACACAGCGGTGTTCCCAAGTCACTACAACCGTATACCTGGCTGCCTTCTGCTCGCTCTCCGTACTGCGTCTGAATCCTTTGTTTGTATGTTACACATACGCACATATTTAAAAGATTAGAAAAATCTAGACGAAATTTGAGTGCGAAATTGCCATTTTGGGCTTAAATGTTTTATTTTTTTTAAATACCTTGTTGTCTTTCACTTCCAAGACAAATATGTGTTGAAGAAGCGAGGTTGGTTTGTTTAAACCTCAAAATAAGTAATCTAAAGGTGTGATACTGAAGGAAGAAAAACCAATACAAAAATAAAAATTTTTTAAAAAGGAGTCTACTGGCAATCTCTGCTCGAATAAATTTAATTTTACACATTAAGAATGTGTAAAAATGATTGCTGCTCAATTCGATGAGTGCAATAAACTCAATAAAATGATGGCTTCTGCTTATGCATACCCACCTCTTCAATTATCTGCTTTTAAAGATAACTGCATTCAGAATACTAAAATCGGTCTCCTGCAAGCGTTCTTTTTTTTTTCACACGGTACGATGACCTCATTTACAAGGCGGCATTATTTGCTCTTTTCCCCGGAAAGGCTACAGCCGCCAATCCAGCCTGTTCATTGAAGCTCACCCAGCTTTTAGAACTACTCCCCTGGAAAAGCAGGATTTACCACAGGGCAGTCAGGTACAGTAGCCTCACCCAGCGATTTACTACCCCCGTTTTCTCTACTCCATTCATCCCGCTTCCAACACCGGGTGTTTCTATACGAGAAAATCCTATTAAACAACGCCGTGCCCTTTTAACAAAGCAGGTTCATTTGATAACCGCCTGCTGGTTCGTCTTCACTGCCCCCTTGCTCAGTGCTGAGGGGGAAGGGACACCGTAGAACAGCACAGGTCTTTTCCCCTCCCCGAACACGTCTCTGGGAGCCCGCCGTCCTTCCCCCAGAACAGTCCGACCGGCCGCCTCTTTCCAAACCCTCCTCCACAACGCATTCTCCCGCTCCGATCCCCCCCCCCCGACCCGCCACGTCTTTCCTGACCTTATCACAATGCATGTTTTTAGCCCCCTTCGACAGGGCAGAAATGCATCCGGCTCCCTTATTGAAGCTCAGCGCGCGGTTCCATCCAGTGTCATGTTCCGGACAGCTCAGCGCTTCCTCGGAAGAGCGGGGGGGCGGGAAAACGCAGCAAAAAAATATATACGATTCAGACGCGTCTTATAGAGCTGCCGGGGGGTCCTATTAGTTTCCCTTAATTATTAATGAGCAGTGTTGACACTGCAATACACTGGGTCCCATGGGGCTTCCTGGGCTGCGTTCCTGCCCCAAATCTGGCCTGATGAGAGCTCGTTGGTAAAGCCTAACCTGGTGTCATCATGTTTGTGTGGGAAGAAATATTCTGTGGTCTTACAAGACATGTATTTATATCTCTGGTACTCCTAATAAAGGTCAAGTAACAAAAGCCTTATATGCTGAGCTCTACATTTTTACAGCCAAATACAGAAACGTAAAACAGTCAGATTTACAACAGCATTATCTAATAGGCAAGCGTACACCTATGCATTTTGTATAGGCCTTGGATACGGGCTTCATGGATGTTTTTATTTTTAAGAAGTTTTTTTAATTTCTCATGTTTAGGAACCGTGAATATTTCCACTGAAGCTGTTCTTTCCACTGTTCCTACTGTTATTGAGTTAGTTATATCTTTGACCTTATCCCTTAATGTTGTTGGTGTATTTGGCCGATCGGCGTTGTACGATCAAAAAATGCAGCAATTCTCCGAGGTGTTTTGTGTGGATGCCTAAGGCAAGCCACAATACTTCATTAAAAATGGCTTCTGTGTAACTGAACGTGTGCTTTTTGGCCTGGGTATCATACCTCTGCAGGCTTTTTATTGGATACGCACCTACTCTGTCTCTTTCTCTGGTCAGTTAGTTCTGCGAATAAGACATCAGAGAAAATCAGAGAACTACTCCGTCCATGCTTTCTCGAGTGTAGAATGATTTTTATGTCTTCGTTGGCTAAGAATATTTCGAGCTCGAGCCAGAGCTGACTCAATACTGAGATGACAGTACATGTTCCTTTTTTTGTTTTACAAATGTGGAATTTGATAAAAGCAGGAATGGAAACTGAGACATTCCAGTAAAGCTTTGATAGCAGGATTAATCTCCAGCACTTTGACTGCCAGTGACTGCCTTGACTTCAGAAGTGCAGAAAATGCACAAAGTGTAGGCCTAATGAACAAAGCCACGGCCGGATTATGGACATAACCTCTGCACTGTGTGCAAGTCTCAACCATGATGCTACTTTATTTCTTTAATCTTTAATATGTATCCACAGAATAAACGGACATGGAGGGGTTAGCACGCAGGTTTCCATATGTACAGTTGTGTTCAAAAAAATAGCAGTACAACATCAGTAACCTGATGAACCACTGTTATTAGTAGTAGTGATATTTCTGCATGGCAAATAATTTACTTGTAGATGTAGTAGTGTAATAGAAAAACAACAGACCCAACTGTCATGACATGCACGCTGCTTGTTCTGAGTAATTGACTCATTCATTGGGTGTTTCAACAAGACAACGACCCCAAACACACGAGTAAGCGAGCAACATCTTGGTTCCAGACAAAAAGGATTGAGGTCAATCCCCTGACCTCAACCTCATTGAAAACTTGTGGGGTGACATTAAAAATGCAGTTTCTGAAGCAAAACCCAAAAATTCACAGGAACTGTGGAATGTAGTTCGTTCATCCTGGGCTGAAATACCTGTTTCTAGGTGCCAGAAGTTGGTTGACTCGGTGCAACGCAGATGCGCAGCAGTTATCAAAAACAATGGTTATGCAACTAAATATTAGTTCAGTAATTTAAAGTGAAGTTAAATCTTGAAAAATTTATTCAGTTTATACAGTAAGTGTTTGAGTTTGAAGAGGAAAATGTCGACACTGCTATTTTTTTGAACAGATTAATATTCCTTTTCTTTGCTTCCTGTAAAAGAATAACTTGATAAAATTTGTTAATGCTTTGATTTGGAATTGAATGTGTAATGTTTCCACTACATTTTAAATATGGAACTAAAAGCTATTAAAAAATATTTGCACTTTATTCACTTTTTTTTAACGCACTGCTATTTATTTGAACACAACTGTACATAGCATAGTGCTAATATATATTTTTCCAGGTATCAATCAATAAATCAATCAATTTCAGGATTTTGAGAGTCTTTCGATATTCAAGCCTAAAATCTGAATTTGTTGCTATTAAATCTGAGTACTGTATCAGTATTACATCTGTAAAAAAGTTATTTCTGGCATTTCATCTTTTGTATAGGAAAAGGGCACAGAAAAGAATGATCATGTAAATAATGAATTTTTAAGAAAAATGTTTCTCGATATTGCTTTTTAATTGCCATCGAGGGATTCTGTCCCGGCATCCCAGGAATTCCTAGGGCCGGCGTGTGTTTCTGAGGTGATTTTAAAAACAAGATGATGTCACCAAGTCGACTGTGAAAACATGTCGTCGGGTCCCGGTGTTCCAGGCATGCTTTTTAAAGGGCGTAGTTACTCAGCGTAGTTAACTGAGGAAAGCAGGAGAGGAAACACACTGTTAAACAAGCAGGGCTGATCTGAGCGTGCCGCCCGCTATCACTTCCTGTCTCCAAAAATGCATTACGGTAGTTGAGTGGTACCAGATATTTCAAATGCAGGTCCAGGAGCCAGTTTCAGGTCTGAACAAATCGATGCTGTAAACAAGTTAGACGCAGGCCGTTTTTCCCCACATCACTGTACACAAGCGTGCGAAACATCCCATTGATTTAGGAGATTACATAAAAATACATGATAGGCTTTCACTTGGAGTAAGTTCACAGGCATGAGCAGAGACCGTGTCCAACAGCCGTACATTACCACTAGAACCAGCTGAGTTATCTGCTCTGCAACACGTATGCACTTCTGTCTCATACAATAACAGGCATGAAGGTAGAACTGGGCCGGTCCGCTTTCTAACTAGAGCAGCTTACCGAAATGAACCGTCTGTTTTCTGTTGGGCGACTTTTAACTGCTACAGAACTGCGCGAACTGTCAAGGTAAATATGTGCAGTGAAAATGCTAATTTGTAACTTAAGGTCCACAATGCTAATTAACAAAGGGTTTGATTTATTATTCATATTACAACATGTGCTGCGATTGTACTTGTTGATAAAAAATAATACATTAACAGCGTGTCGGCAGGCGGTTTTTGAGCAAGATCTAAAAACGGGGTGACATCAGGAGCTGATTCAGGGTAGTGAAATTCTGCTCTGAGAAAATTGCTGCGGACAAAACACATTTACTGTAACAGTACCGGTGGAAATAGGTTCTTGATGGCTATCAAAAACTCAATAGACATAATATTGATTTAAGTATATATAACAGGTTTTAATAACAAAATACACCTGTACAAAGGCTAATTTCGCTGTCACACGGATATCCAGTGTACAGCTTCAAGCTTAACCTGCAATTGTATTGAGTGTCATTTTCAGTAGGGCTCAGCACTTAAGCACTAATGCAAACACAGGGCTACACACACACACACACACACACACACACACACACACACACGTTGTTTACCAATTTAAACCCGTATAGTTGTGCTATAATGGAGACAGCAGACGACGGGTGTGGGGAGTTGGTATGTGGGGGATGGGGGCGTGGGGTGTGGGGGAGGGGAGGGTGGGATGTGTTGGAGGGGGGTTAGCATGCCTGAATGATTTTAATATTGAGCGTTGGTGAAAGGCTGCGGCTGAGATGGGCCCGGATTCTGTGCACCGTCCCTGCAAAACGGTCCAATTCCCCGCCCATGCGCTTGTCAGTGTGGCTCGGGGAAGAGGCACTCCAGCTGTCCACTGGCTTCATGGCTTCCACAGATGGCCCATAAGGGTGGAACAAAGGCACCTCTCTGTGCTAACCCTGCCCGGCCGGCCTTGAAAAAAACTCCCCTGGATCCTCCTTCATCGCCGTCCCGGGCATTGGGCCGATGACCTCAAGTTCCCTTTCGGGAATGACTGATGCGCGCTCTTAAGAGCTGGCGGCGTACGGTAAAACTGTTTGGCTTAAAGTGCCTTGCCTCCCCTTAAGGTACCATAAATAGAGGCCGTCTCAATTCGACGCACGGACGTGTAAACAACACAGGAACCGCACAGCCTGAATCAGTCATTCTGGGGAGGGGGGGGGGGGGGGGTGGGTTTAATGCAAATAACAGGGTAGCTGGACGGTAGTGGGCTTGTGTGTACGGAGGGGTAGAGGTAGAGCTCCAGAACACAAGTTCTTTTGAGGTTTTTTTCCCCCGCAAGTTCCGCTCGCCGCTAACGGGCCATCCATCCCTGTCACATTGTGTAGCCAAAAGCCTGCTGTGCCGAGGGGAGACGAGCATCAAATGTATCTGCCTTGAAAAATCAGCAGTTTGGAATCACAAATCAGGCTCTGAGGGAAACGGCGAGAGCTCTGGCGTAACGTGCCTCGCGCTTTGTAACGACTCTTATCGGCGCAACGCATAGACGGGTTTACAGCGCGCCCACAAAAATGTTCAAGGATCGTTTGGCTCCTCTTATGTACCGAGACTGAATCCGCACACACTGCTTCCTCCATTGGCAGAGGTGGGTTAACTTTAGACCGAAGCCCATCAAACACAGGCGACACGTTGAGACAGAACACAGAAAGAGAGACTCTTCAGCTCAAATCAAAGGGAAATTAAAGCACATTCCTGTACTGGCTGTGATTCTTTTTATGAGGCCCCAAACCCTGTATTAGGAGAGAGGAAAAATTGCTCCAAGATGTTTTCTGTTTTCCTGCTCCTGTCTCACACCACTTTTTGCCTTCCGTCTTTTCCCCCTTTCCCTTCTCTTTCAGGCTCTCTTCCTCTCCCCTACCCTCTTTATCTCTCACTCCATCATAAACATACACACACACACACACACACACACACACATACACACACAAACGTGTACATGCATTCACACATGAACACACACACAAACACGCACGCACACACACACATCAATCAATCAATCAATTTTTATTTAAAGTGCAGAATCACCATGCAGCATGGTCCCAATACACTTTACAAATAATGCAGAAAAGAGATGCATTAAAGAAAAGAAAAAAAAAAGAAAAGAAAAGAAAGGAAAAGAAATATAATTTAATAACAATCTAAGAGATCAAATTTAAAATGTAATATTTAAAACAAAAAGACACTATACAGAGTCGCAGGCCATGACCTAAAAAGAAAGTGTACATGTACACACACATACAGATTACACACACGCACATGTACACGCTTACACACCCACACGCACACACAAGAGGCTGCCCGTATCTGACTCCCTCAACAGTACACATCTGACCTGTGGGCAGGTTGCCCAGGCTGTGGGCCCCAGCTTGCAGCAGCATTACGGGTAGATAATTTGTCTCTGAGCTCTTGTTCGGCTCACTGTCCCTCTTTCTTGTGGGGAAAATCAGGGGGCTGCACTGTAATGGATGGTTCAGTGTTTTTCATCAAATGACATTGACCCTGATTGTAGTAATATGTCAGGCAACATTACCGTAGCCAGCTAGCTACTCAAACTGTGTGTGTTTCTACGCGTGCACATGTGTGGTGTGTTTGTGTGTGTGCGCGTGTGTGTGTGTGTGTGTGTGTGCACACATGTGTCTGTTTGTGTATGTGCTGCTTGAGTGCGTTTGTGCATGTGTTCATGATACCATAAAGTCAAAAAGGCATTATGAAACACGCCAGTGTGCTATTCAGACCAGTCTGTCATTAAATATTTTCACCAAATTATCAGCTGCAAATATACACTCATCAGACAACAGTGTTAGCAATACATTTTTTAAATACAAGAGCATTTCATTTTAATTAATAATTATCATATACACTTAAAATGTGATTGCAATATAAAAAGCAAACGCTTTTCTTTAAAATCATTGGATTTACAAACTGTCTACAGTATAACCTCGCCATGTATAGGCATCCAGAAAGAGAAAGGAAATATTCTCTATTATTAATCATAAAGTTGGATGCTCAGTTAGTACAGATTCTAGCCAAGCAGGACTGAAAAGCATGTTTACTTTTATCAGCTTAAAAACAGCTTTAAATCATAAAGATATGGACTTGTACATGTTTTGAATTAGCATTATCTATTTTTCATAACCTGCTGTGCTTCTTTTTTTTTTTCCTCAGCTTATAACAAAATTTCTTTTTGACCTCTCTCCCTTCAGCTCAGACTTCCAGGTATTGTTCCAACGGAGCACTTAGCTGCTGAAAAATATGCAATATAAAATGGTGATTTAGCAGATAACGCAAACGTCAACATTCACTTGCCAGCGTAGTAATATTGCAATCAATACACTGGGCAAGACAGCTCCAGAAAAATAACTAATTGACTGCGTGAGTGATTGGGAGTGAAAATAAGGATATCGCATTCGCCAAAACGATCAATTTGTACGTCTGCAAAAGAGAAACAAATCACACCAGCACATTCTGGGATTCCGTCCACAGGCCGTTCCCCAGACAATCGCACCCCGCCCCCCACCCCCCCAACGCTGCTCGGAACGAGCGGCCGGGAGGACCTCGACTTGGTGGCGTTCCGACTGGCGAACGCAGCACCGCAGTCTGGGCGCCGAAGACCGCTGGAGGAAATTAAGGGATTTTCGCAGTTTTTCCCCAATTAAATTATGCTTTTTAAACCTCAAAAGAGGCACTCGTCCCTCATTTTTACCAGAGAAAGATCCACATCTGTGGCGCTGAGCCGTGTGAAATGATTACATTTTCTGTTCCTCTGCAGCTATTTAAAAGTCTCGAGAGCGGAGCGACGGAGGGGGGGGGGGGGGTCCTAAAATTTCACAAGCCGTAGAACGATGCGTCATCTAATCCCTTCTTTAGCAGACCACTTATTTACATGCAGTTCTGCAGGCTTTTTATTCGGCCAGAGTTTGCGAAGCGGTAATGCTGTTGACTCACTCAGGAGAACTCACAATACTGACCGGAGTAAAAAAAAAAAAAAGGTCCGCTCTTTGGAAAAAGTGACCGTCCTGCAAAATTGTTTAAGTGCAACTTCCCGCTTTTTTTTCTGGACCCACAAACTACGACAACTGCAGGAAAGATTATGCATCAATGGTGAATTAGGCTGATATTTTCCCGTGCATTCGGCATGGCACATCTCCATGAGTGCAGGGGCTAAATAGGAAAACCTCGGGGAGTATCTGACCCCTGTCAGGCGGTGTTACAACCAATTGGAAAACAAGGCAGGGGTCCGAGGCTGTCAGGCTGCTCAAAGCTGCCGGCAGGAGGAGGGGGACTCGGAGCCTGAGACACAGGAAGGTGTGTGTGCGTGTATGTGTGTGTGTGTGTGTGTGCGTGTGTTTTGTGTGTGATTTGTGTCAGCGTCGCGGAAACAACCAGAGAATCCCAATGATTCACCATGGTGAGGTTGCCATGGTGAAGGAGCTGTCACTCAGAGGCCAGCCTTGACTTTGAATGGCAGGGGCACCAGTGTGGGCAGGACAACGGGGGTCTTTTCCCAGAAACAAACGACAAAAAAAAGACAATATGAGGCTTTGTTTCTTTGTTTACATCCATCCGAGATCAATTTCACACGGGACCGTTTTTCTGTTATTGACTTTCGGCCTTGTACAGCCATTTTTTCTCAGGGTCATGTGTTTGAAATTAAATTTCTGTTCTGCTTTTATCATGAGTTTAATCGTATTGTACCTCATGCTGAGATGATACTTTTCTCCCTGTGGATGAATTGAACTTAACTTCCATTCTGAAAGACTCTAATTCACTGTAATATAAAATAATTAAATTAAATTATATTTTTTTAATCATTTTTTTACTTAAATAATATTAGCCACACATTAAGACAAGATTTATACAGGTATTGCCGCCCAACCCGGTGCTGTATATCTACAATTCCCTCCCCAATCTCTGAAATGTCTAACTGTCTGCAACCGCAACCGCAACCGCGTTCCATGCGGTAAAAGGTGCGGCATTTGTCAGTAATTTTGTCACACTTTAAAACGGAGCTTGGCCGTCCTCTGATTGCCAGGCTCTCATCATGGTTATTTCAGTATCTTAGCTGGCAGGCCTAATCACAGCTGTTTTGATCGATCGTACAAGAGTAATAAGATGAGAGCTCTTTGATTTGAGGTAATTCCAGGTAATAGTTGCCAGAGAGTGCCGTTCGGAGGCCTGGAACGCAGAGTAATCCAGTCACTTTGATAGCGCTCCACCTCCCAGTGAACTCCCAGCGATGGCTGCATTCCAATCCGGCGGAGGCACAGAAAGAAGGGGCGGTGCCGTAGTCCTTCAATCTCCCGTAGCCTTTCACCGTGATCTCAGGCTGCACCGTCTCGACTCGACTCGGCTGCTGGAGCTACTATCCGCAGTCGCACTCGTACGCTTCGTAGGCCCGCTCGCAAATTTGGGATCGCTTCAAATGGTATGGATGAAAACAATCAGCTGTACAGTACAGGGTACTGTTGCCAACCCTGATCATGGAGAGCCTGATGGTTTTGGTTACCGTTCTCCTCAACCCTTTTCAAGCTATTCAATCAATAGGCCCAATAAAGGCAGAAATGGACTATACTGCAATATACAGTGAATATGAGGACTTTTTTTGAAAATATAATTTTAATAAAAAGGCATGTGTATACTTTTCAAGAAGTGCATAAAAACATAAGTTTTAACTTACAATAAAAAGTGTTCAAATAGCTCAATAATACTTCAACATACTGACAATGTAATCAATTTCCATGAAGGCATCTGCTCAAGGATCTCAACAATGCAACCATTCAGACAGAATTCAGAAAATTTGTAAGGCGGTGGCATTCACAGACTCAAGGCAACCCCTAGAACACCATTTAATACATTTTCAACGATTACATAGTACAGCCTAAATACCAGACACCATAGGTGACAGGCTCAATAGAAGTTACTGCCGTCTCTGCTCCTTTCAAAGACAGTTTTTTAAAGTTTTCTTTAAAGCGTTTTCTATTTACTTTAAATAGGTTCTATTTGATGTATTTACTGACGAGACAATAACAAATACCAAAGAGCAAAGAAGTCTCCCACTGAGCATCCTCCGCTAACCCTAGCCGGCTAACAAATTAAAGAGGGCCGTCTCGTCCTGAGGAATCCAATTAAGCAATCTTCTCAAGTGGAAGGGCCCGCCACCGCGGAGAGAGGGTGGCATCGCTCTGTTTTAGGGTCACTTTCATCAATCGGGCAAACGTAGTCGCCCGGGGCTAATCCAATCGCCCGCGGAACCTTTCTCACGACTCCGGGACAGCGTGAATCATCCCGGCGGGCTTTCTGCCCGCGACTCCAAAAAGAGACACAACAATGTGATCTTCAAAAGCCAGCCGAGGTCTGAAGTGGAGGGGTGGGGTGGGGCGGGGGCAGGGGAACATGAGAGGGTGCGAGGAAAGAGACAAGACGGGTGAACGACTTGGCGACGGACAGAAACGCGCTTCGCCGCAAATCCCAACCAGGCGGGAAAGACGGGGCGCTGACTATAACAGGTGGCGGCGGGCGAAGGCGGCTTAATGCGACGCTCCTCTCATCTGCGAGGAGCTGCTGCCGCTTAAAGGTTGTATCAGCGATTTTGGGTGACGTCACTTCTGAAGCGAAATCCCAAACAAACATACTTATGAATAATTATGTTATGTTTTAAAAAATAGTGTTCAAGCATCCAGAATTATAACCACGTTAATAACGTTTGTAAGAAACCAAACCGTTTGTAAATCCGTCAAGATTTCAGCGAGATAAGAGTATTAGCGTTTGTGCAGATCATTGTGATTGGTTGGAATACTGTTTATTTTGGTTTTGAGTGGTTGGTAGTACCATTTGTTTTTGTGTACGATCTCGGAGCATAGGCTGCCTACAGAGACGCGGTTTTTTGACGGCCTGCTTATGGGGCGGGCAGCTAGCGGATCGTGAGGAAAAATCAGATGAATGTGATCATTTATGTTTCCACCCAAAATCGCTGATACAACCTTTAATTCGCCGCCATCTGAACTTATTACTTTGGAATCTCCATTTTCATCAGTCTTCCTTTATTATTATTGAACAAGCGTATTAATTGGAATTTCCTGTCTCATCATCCAAAGAGCCTGTTCCAAAAAAAAAAAGAACAGTAACAATAGACCAATAATAGGGACAAATGCTTGAGAAAGAACACGCTTCTCAATTGCCCGCACGGAACAGCACCGTAATGAATTGCCTCTTTAATGTTTAACCGCTGGCTTTGGCAGAACAATTAAATATTAAAGCGCCTGTCTGCAACAGGACCTTTAAAGAGGGTTAGCGTCGAAAGCATTCATTAGATCAGTGTCACGGTCAACGTTGTTCACTTCCCCATCGATCATTCATCTTTTTTTTTTGTAACTGCCGTCCAATTCCGAGAGAACGGATGATTGCACATTAGGGGTGAACTTGACGTTTCGGGGGAAAGCGAAAGGTCAAATGAGATTCCAAGTCAAAACTGTTTACACGCTTCATATTTCAAGGGCTGTAATGTATGCCTAAGACGATAATGATAATCCTGAAGGGAAAATGAACCCTTTCGAAGCCGCCATCACCATCGCCGCTTCTCCCACAAACACACACACAACAACCACTGAGCAAGAAAAAAAGAGTCCGGTGTAATAAATTCACCTCTGGGCAGACAGAGCACCTTCAAGCCAACCTGTACTTAAGAGAGAAGAGGGTTTCATTTCTGTCGTCTCCAGTCTAAGACTTGTTTATTTTGCGTAGCGCTGTGTCTGCGTCATCTGTGATTAGCCCACGCTAGTGAACGTAATTAGTGTAATCAAAGGCCTTTCAAATTGCCATGGTCCATTCACAGGAGCTTCAGCAGAAGGGAACTGTGGCTGGATCTGGAGGATGGGCGTAGGGACTTTTGTTTCTGTGCGAATCTCCTCACAAAAGAGAGCAGGAAAATTTTATATCACCGGTGGCTGAGAAAAAACAGCTCCACACACTGAGCTTTCAATGGTATGCTTGAATCACCTCGGTTGACTTTGCTTGACATTAATCTAATTCTGCATTCAGGGTCTGATCCCTAAACACTGATTGGCTGAAGGCTCAGCGAAACAGGATCCAGCCAGTGGTATCTGCCTTAACTCAAAGTTCTGGTTTCATTACTTGTATTGTAGTTGTCGTTTTTTTTTTTCTTTGTTCTGGGTTAAGACTGAATGCGGTTTGAGTCGAGGGTCGCGGTGTATCTTAAGCCGTTGGCCGTTTTTTAAAGTTTTCTTTACACAACATTACTGTGACGGGCTGTCTCCAATGCAGCTCTCTCTGTTTGGTAGTGGAACCTGCCGAGGGAACCATCCCACATGCTGCCCCATTCATTCTCCATCTGCCCTCCTTTTATCGTAGAATAGTTCTGTCCTTTTTCCCCCGAATTTGGAATGACCAGCTATGCCATTGGAGCCGTAGCTGCACCCACTGCGCTAGGAGCACTGCACCTGACGTATGTTCCCTCACCTGCGTGACACCTGCCTGACGCCTGTCACGCACTCTCACCTGTGAGCCAGCGTCTATTTTACATTCTACAGGCCGGCCAGTGTAAAAGGAGAGCTAGCACTGATTGGAGGAGAGGAGTGTCTCTCAGACAACTGGTAGCTTGCCAGTGGGAAACTCGCCAATTGCCTGGAAGAACTAATGCAGCGGTAACAATAGGAACCTTGACCACACAGTGGACTCCAAGTCATAGTCACTTATATGGCCTGGACTTAAACCTCAGGGCACAGTCTGTGAGGAGCCCAAAATCTCCCCTTCTTTATCTGCCTGGGCTCGGCTGATCCACTTCAGGTTTTCTGCTCTCCTTCAAGTGCTTCACCTGTAGCCGAGGCTTCATGAGACACGTCCGTGAGAAAGCGAGAGGCAATCGGGCGATAATCAGAGGCTCAGGGCAGCTCACAGCTTTTGGACAGCATGCTGTACGTGAGGAAATGATAGCATTCCCTCAGCCACTGAACTGAGCCCCGCGATTGGCCGGCACAGCGGACTCAAACCGCTGGCCGGCCTCTCAGGAGACTGCTAACGAGCGTGATGTGGACAAGGCCCCCGCTCCGGCGTGACCCCCCACGCTGCCGGGAGCCAAAGCGCTGCTAACTTCATCTGAACACTTCCAATTCGCACAATGAACTTTAATCCTCAGCCCCGCCAGAGCTTCGCCGTCCAGAAGCAGAGGCTTTATCTACGGCCAGAGCCGCCCGCAGTCTCTCTCCGGTCAAATCTGTGTGAGGCTGTGGAAAACGATCGGCACGGATTACACCACCTCTGCTGGTGTAAGTTGTTGCTTTTCCCCAGAGCCGCTGGCTTTTCAGGTATAACCCCCCCCCCCCCACACACACACCCCAAATCTATCAGCAACCCGTCTGTGTCCGTCAGGCTTCCGTGCAGCCGTGCCACCACCACCCCCCCCCCCCACGCGCACTCCCAGTGCCGCCAGACCCCACTAGGGTCCGAGCCCAAAGTCTGAGGTAGCCCCTCACGCTGAAACCCAATCACCGCGCTCAACCCCACATGAATAATGGAGAAAACAGATGAGGGCTGTCACAGGGATGGAGGGAAACGTTAGAGGGAGGGGGAGGGAGGGAGAGAGAAAGGGGGAGGGAGGGAGAGAGAGAGGCCTTTCCTTTTCATGTGCCCAAGCAGACCAGTTTTTTATTTCATTCTCTAAAACGAATTATTCGCCTTAAGTTAAGAATAAAACTGCACACAAAAAAAATGATTTTTTTTATGCAGTTAAATTTCATTCTAATTTACAAACCTACTGGTCAATTACTAGTCCACTGTTTTAATCACTTTACATTTACTAGGCAATTTTATTTCATATATTTTTTCTTCATAAAAACTTTTTCTTCAAAATATAAGGTCAATTTTTATATTTCAGCTGGAATTAAGTAAAATAAACTGCTTTACGGATAGAGTATATCTAACATAACAGCACAAATTAAACCTATCATGACTAGACTTTCTACCCCCTGCCAAACTGTAATTGAGGAATATTTATAATATACCCAGCAAAACACTGGGACATCCCCTAAATATTCTTCCCACACTTTAATCAGATCTAAGTGACAGTTTTCTCATTAAAATTCCTCTGTCTGTGTTAGCATAACAGACACATGTAAATTAGTCATTTATTTAATCTTAAACAGCACTGTAAGAAGAAAGCTGATAAAAAATATTTGAGTTGCCAGAGCAACAAGTGGAGCCAGCCGCACAGATCAGAGACGACCTCTGACCCCTCAGCATATCGTACAGTGTAATGAGGCGAACAGCAGGCCACGGCTGTGTGACAGCACAGGATATTACCAGCGGATTAGTTTAACCTGTTGCCCCCGGTGACCTCGGCCTTGAGAAAGCCCCACTGATTTACTGACACTCCTCAAATTCCTCTGGCCTCTTTCCAGTCAGGCCCTGCCTTTGACCTCTGACCTCCCCAGGCCCTGCCCTCCCTGATGCACCATGACCAGACAACAGGAAGTTTGAATTCTGTGCTGTCACCTTACCCTTAACCACACTGGCAGAGGCTAGGCATCTTGCCCCATACAATAACCTCCGTGTGAAATGGACCCACTCACAGCACAGCGTGAAACTGTTGGCCACAACTCTGGCCTGTCCACAACCTTCCCGACCTCTGACCTTTCCCAGGTTCATTTGCACTTGTGGTGCATTGAATTTCCCAGACAGGCAAAACGTGCACTGACAGCCACCTGTTTGATATAAATGAATGAAATTGTAAGTTATTTACTCAGGACTGCATGATTGAACAGCGACGCTAACAGCAGCTAAATTAATACATGTAATGCATCTACTGAATAAACAAACTGGAAACAGAGTTACAGAATCACACCGCAAAAGGTGTTAGTATCTTAATTGGAGGGGAGGAAACAAATGTTCGCTCTGTTAGGGAAAACACAAGACAACAGCTCTATTTGATTATTAGACAGTTGTGATATGTATTGCGTTTGCAGTGGTATTATGTCAAAGACAATTTTCCCTTGAATCTTGAAAATATGTATTTATCATGAGCAGCATTTGGCTGGTTATGCTTGTTCCTGTTTGTCATCTCGCACCCCACCAATCTATGGAGGACAGGCTGTCTAAGAACCTTATCATGGAGCCAGGTAAATACTGCTATATTACCACCACCACACCATAATGCACTCTCTCTTCACACTCATAAGTTAAACAGGCATGGTGAAGGTAAAGAGCTTCAATGTAGTTCAACGACTACATTTACATTTTAGCCATTTAGCGGACGCTCTTATCCAGAACAACTTGCACAGCTTAAATTATTTTCATAAACTCAATTTAAACAGCTTGATATTTTCTGAAACAATTCAGGTTTAGTATCTTGCTCAAGGGAACAACAGCAGTGCCCCACTTGGAAATCAAACCAACAGCCTCAGAGTCATGTAACCATCTAACCAACCAGATTCATCCATCCTAACCAAACCCAGTTCCCTCACAATTACACTGTACTGCTTCCCAACTAAAACAGACTTCCAAACTGTAACCATAAAATTCAGTTCCGAACTTAGTTTTTTTTTTAAATAGAGTGAATACATTTTTTGTGTTTGGTTAAAATTTAATGCGGTATGAATAAATGTGTTTGCTGCGACCACTGTGTTTATCCACATCTGCCAGCGCAAATCACTGAGATGGAGGGAAACGGCCCAAACGCTCGCACCAGATATTCCACATGAATTCAACCTGAACTTCCCAGCACATACAACCATAGCTTTTTATTGTGCTCGAAAAGCAGTTGTATCAAAAAAGGAGTCTTTGTCATTGTCCAACAAATAATCCAGCATAATGTTTACAGAATAGGACTGCTGCTACGGATTCAGCTTCATGCAGCACAAACGGTTTGCCAAAGTGATGAAAACCAGAATGGATGAGACGGTGTGCACCATATGCATTGGACAGGATACACTGGACAAAACACACACAAGACAAATGGAGCCTCAGTGACGTCTGACTGGATACCTGTTTCCTGACTAATTCAACACCTTCAAATGAGTTTTACTGGCAATTACAGCACGTCGAACTTGAGCCTGGTAGCCCATTCATAAATTCACACCTAGCCATGAGAACCAGGCTGTACTTTCTAACCAGCCACCACCCACAGCTACACCCCCCCCCCCCCCCCTTCCCCTTCACCCAGACATCATCAGTATGTTACTGAAAGAGAAAATGGTGAGAAAGATAGGGGAGGGGAAGCTAAAAAAAAGACACTGGTAGGTGTAGGTGTCTGGCCTAATTATATCTGTAAAAATAACTGGTTTAGAGCGGTTCACACAATGCCATAACACGAGTCTTCCCATTTAAAACTCAATTCATAACATTTTCATCTGCTTATTGTTTATTTATGTCGTTGATCTTTTTAAGCTAACTGATAGACGGGTAATTTTCCATTACGAGCGGTTCCACCTCTGCCCCCGCATATCCCCTTCCAACAGTCTGAAGGTGGCGTTTCGCTGTTTCTGTCTAATTGGGGGAACAACTGGAGGATTACAGTCCCCCCCCCCCCCCCCCCAGAGATTGGCTGGCGCTCCATCTAGGAGCAGGACCTATTTTCACAACTGTTGGCTTTGGATTAGTGCAGCTGACAGACGACGTGCTGGCGTTGATAGAATTCCTGCTAAAACTGGCACCCTGAACGTGCCCCCGACCCCGCCGGCGATCATGGATACCCCCTGTCTGGGACACCCACACAATCCCGGGCACCGAGTCGACCAGACAGGGGCCCTGGCAGCATACCCAGGACAACACATCACAAAGGGGGGGGACTAACGCTCGCTGATTACCAGTGTAATTTTCACTTGCCACTGTTTCACTCGTACAGGCACGGAGCTCCGGAGCCGAAAAATAACATATCGTCATTATCTGAGCCGGGGCGAGCGATTGCATTTCATGGGTTTCAGAGCGTTGGGGGTTGGTCCCTTTTTTGGGGCCTCTCCAAAACAAGGGTTCCCTTTTTCATCCCAATAACTGCATCCCAGCTCTTTTGATTCCGCATGCTATGCTATTCACTGCCTTGGCAAGAGACGTGGGACATCCCAGACCTTTTTGTCGAGAACAAATTAAGCAAGAGCGTTTTCACCGAACTGAAACATTGCCTCATTCCCCACCCCTTGAAAACATGTCTTTTATTGTTGTTAATGGTTTCTTAATTTTTTCCAGAATGGCAAAAACCATTTGTGGTCCTTGCATCCATCATACGAAATAATAAAACATGTAAAGGAAAGAAAATCCAATACGGTCTCAGGAAATAAAGTAATACTTTTAACAAAATCTAATTTGAGCAACCTTAAAAACGTACAACTTTAATGGGCCCACCGAAGCTTAAGGACTAAAGATAAACCTGGTTATTACAGAAGCGGGCCTGGAAGACTCCCTGGGGAATTCTGCTGCATCCTGGAGATACAGTGCTAAGCCAAGCGTTGCGACAGAAGCAGTGGACCACATCACCGGCTGAACAGAGCAGAGGAAGAACAGCTTTCCTGCTCCAAAGGTAGCGACTGCAGACCTTTATTTTTTCAAAGAATGACCTCCAGAGCGGCGGTAAAGAGGGCACACGTAGAGTGGAGGAACCTTCATGTGGAATATCTGGTGCGAGCGTCTGGGCCGTTTCCCTCCATCTCAGCGATTAGCGCTGGCAGATGTGGATAAACACAGTGGTCACAGCAAACGCTATTATTCACAGCGCATTAAATTTTAACCAAACACAAAAATCAATTCACTGTATTTAAAAAAAGGAGTGAAGGAGAAGAGAGGAGAGGAGAGGAGGGGAGAAGGGACAGTTGGACCATTTCATCTGGGGTGGGGGGGGGGGGGGGGTTGTTTCTGACTATTGTGGGCAGGTTTTGAGAGACCGTTGGGCTGGAATTATTTCTCTGACCTGGCAACCCTGATTGTGTCAGGGGTTCAGAGAAGTATGAACGAGGGAATGTATCAGTGTGGTTCAGAGGAGAGGTATGAATGAGTGAATGTGTCAGTGTTCAATGGAGAGGATTGGTATGAATGAGTGAATGTGTCAGTGTTCAATGGAGAGGATTGGTATGAATGAGTGAATGTGTCAGTGTTCAATGGAGAGGATTGGTATGAATGAGTGAAAGGAATGCAGGGCTCCAGTGCTGCTCTCATCATCGCATAGGGAGGCGACACTCCGAGACTATCTAGCAAAAATATTGTTCCCCGGTCTAGTCGGACCCCCGGGGGTCTGCTGGACTAACTCAGTGTGACACTTCCCCCCCGCCCCCCCCCCCCCCCCCCCGCCTTCCTACCACTCCACCCCTTCCATCTATGCTCAGAGGAAGCCCACTGGGGTGGGGGCCCACAGTCACACCCCTTCTCCGTTTCGTCCCACAGGGCCCGCCCTCACCTGCCTCTTCACAAGCAATCGGAGGAGAGGGATAAGGAGTGGGCCGGACATGGGGGGACAAGAGGCACCCTCTCCAGCCTGAGGTACTGGAAATTGGGTGTGAAGTTTGGGGTGGAGGGGTGGGGGGGTTTTTTTTGTGGTAAAGAAGGACCTCCCGACAGGGCTGGTCTGTCTGAGAATGGCGCTGTCATGTCGAATCGGGGGTGAGGAGATGCGGTTTAAAGGTTGCCTTGTTTAAACATTATTCTTCCATTAGTCCTGAAATAACACAGAGCCCAACACTGACTGAGTCTTCCCCCCGGGCTGGGGATAAGGGTCAGTGTCAGTCTGTCTGAGTCTGGCCTGGGATCGCATGCACCTCCACCGCAAACTCCCCCTTCCGAGCGTGGCTCCAACCCAACAAGAGCTTCCTAAGGATCCGACGACGCTCTGAGATTTCACCCTTCCACCCTGAAGGGAGCTCTGGTACCATTCTCTCCCAGCTTCGCACGCCATTGGTTACCACCGCACCACATTCCTCAATTCACAAGCACTTCATCAGCAGGCTGTGAGGCTCGAACAGGAGTATCAGGCCTGTACAATGCGTGAATGTGTGTTAGTGTGTGTGTGCGTGTGTGTGCGTGTGTGCGTGCGTGCGTGCATGCGCGTGTGTGCACATATGCATCTCTGCACATGTGTGTATATGTGTTGTTCACACACATATATGCATTTCTGTATCATATGTATTTGATTGTGCACCCATGTGTGAACATACTGCATATGCATACATATGTGTGCATGTATACATGATTATTGTTACATGTATACATGCACACATAGGAGCACAGTGAACGATCCATGCTACAGTAATGGAACACTCAACACCGTTGGGCCAGGACCACCGGGCGCGTAGACCCCCCATCGCAGTACTCACGGCTCGTACTGACGCAAGAAGCAATTAAAACTAAAATCAGAGGGCCTTGTGCTTCTCGGGAGAGAGATAGGGAACAGCTGCTTACTTTGGAGAACTTGAAAGGACGGACTATATTTATACAGGGAATCAATGAGAGTTATGTTAACTGCCACACAATAATAAGTATCAGATGAAAGATGGGGGTTAAAGACTTACAGTTCGCCAGCTACACCAAGCAGATGGTTCACCTTTTTAGTATTTAACACTATTAGATTCCCTGGCTGCCAGTGACTGTCTTGAAAATACCTTTTTAACCAGCGGAAGGGAGAGCAAAGGATCACCCAGGAGGAAATTTCACATCTCCTGTGCAGTATACGGGAATGTACTGTTAATTAAAAATAAACCGCTTGGTATTGTGAATCAATGAATCCAATATACAATGGAGGGCTGGCAGTGCAACGTGTGAGTCTGGCTAGTGGCTGTGGAGGAGGGCAAAAGGCAGGCCTAGTATTGAGAAAAGAGGAAGGCCTAGTATTGAGAATAGAGGAAGGCCTAGTATTGAGAATAGAGGAAGGCCTAGTATTGAGAATAGAGGAAGGCCTAGTATTGAGGGGAGAGGAAGGCCTAGTATTGAGAATAGAGGAAGGCCTAGTATTGAGGGGAGAGGAAGGCCTAGTATTGAGAGTAGAGGAAGGCCTAGTATTGAGGGGAGAGGAAGGCCTAGTATTGAGAGTAGAGGAAGGCCTAGTATTGAGAGGAGAGGAAGGCCTAGTATTGAGAATAGAGGAAGGCCTAGTATTGAGAGTAGAGGAAGGCCTAGTATTGAGAGTAGAGGAAGGCCTAGTATTGAGAGTAGAGGAAGGCCTAGTATTGAGAGTAGAGGAAGGCCTAGTATTGAGGGGAGAGGAAGGCCTAGTATTGAGAATAGAGGGAGGCCTAGCATTGAGAGGAGAGGAAGGCCTAGTATTGAGGGGAGAGGAAGGCCTAGTATTGAGAGTAGAGGAAGGCCTAGTATTGAGAATAGAGGAAGGCCTAGTATTGAGAATAGAGGAAGGCCTAGTATTGAGGGGAGAGGAAGGCCTAGTATTGAGAGTAGAGGAAGGCCTAGTATTGAGAGTAGAGGAAGGCCTAGTATTGAGAGTAGAGGAAGGCCTAGTATTGAGAGTAGAGGAAGGCCTAGTATTGAGGGGAGAGGAAGGCCTAGTATTGAGAATAGAGGGAGGCCTAGCATTGAGAGGAGAGGAAGGCCTAGTATTGAGAATAGAGGGAGGCCTAGCATTGAGAGGAGAGGAAGGCCTAGTATTGAGAATAGAGGGAGGCCTAGCATTGAGAGGAGAGGAAGGCCTAGTATTGAGAGTAGAGGAAGGCCTAGTATTGAGAGTAGAGGAAGGCCTAGTATTGAGAGTAGAGGAAGGCCTAGTATTGAGAGTAGAGGAAGGCCTAGTATTGAGGGGAGAGGAAGGCCTAGTATTGAGAATAGAGGGAGGCCTAGCATTGAGAGGAGAGGAAGGCCTAGTATTGAGAATAGAGGAAGGCCTAGTATTGAGAGTAGAGGAAGGCCTAGTATTGAGAGTAGAGGAAGGCCTAGTATTGAGAGTAGAGGAAGGCCTAGTATTGAGAGTAGAGGAAGGCCTAGTATTGAGAGTAGAGGAAGGCCTAGTATTGAGGGGAGAGGAAGGCCTAGTATTGAGAATAGAGGGAGGCCTAGCATTGAGAGGAGAGGAAGGCCTAGTATTGAGAATTGAGAAAGAGACTGCATTCAGGCCTGTGGAAGTGGGGGGAGGGGGGCGCTCTGGGCAAGGTGGGCCACGAGGTGTGGTCTCACAGAAGACTGGCCCCCGCTATGCGCTAAAGCGGCAGACCCCAAGGCTCCACGGCGACCGACATTAACATTCTGAGCCGACACGCTTCCTGTGGAGGTATTTGGACAGGAAGGGGGGACCATGGGGCGTCTCGCGTTTCGCGCGGCTCGGGCAGCCAGCGGGGGCCGGACCTCACGTCTGCGGGCCCCAAATAAAGCTCCCATCCTTGGCTTTGTGACTCCCGGGGAGTGGAGAGCGAGAGGCTCAGTCGCACTCTTTGTTGGTCCCACTTGAGCCGGCTGTATTTAGAAATACTTCACCCCCTCCCCCCTGCAAACACGAGAGGGGCAGACATCCAACATCCCACAATCCCCCGGGGCCGGTCCGAGACTGACCGCGATTTCCCTCACAGGAATGGCCTCCAATAGCAGCCAAATACTCTCAACCGCAGATCACATGTGGGGGTCTGAGACCAGAAGACACCGAGTTGAGAGTTGCACTTTCATCTTCTCCAGACATGTTAAGCAATAATTGATTTTGGTGCCTTTAATAGGCAGGCATGCCCCTGTATTTTAAGTCTGTGAGACAATTGAACCCTGTCTCATACTGGTACAGAAACTTACTCCCTAATTGTCATTCAACCACAAACTATCATAATGGCCTTTCACTGATGAGGGAGGGAACTCCACAAGCAGAGACTGAAAGTTAACCTTTGACCTAACGTTTACGAGGCAATACAGGGCATCGGTCGTGCCGTACGTACGTGCCTATTAATGACAGCCATTACGAGCCTAAATCTGGCAACAATCCTTCACCGTGTAGAAAGCTACGCTCACTGTTTTCTTTGGGCTTTTGAAATCTGCATCTCATTTTCCCTCCTCAAACCAAACAAGAGTGCGGTGCATGACTCGCGAAGCATGAAAGCAAAACCCAATCAAAAGGTACATTTCTGCGTATGAATAAAAATCAACTAATTTAGCGGTAATCCCACTATTATCATACTGAGAAGACGGTGTTTCATTAAGAGCAAAAACACATCGCTCTTAAAATAAATACGGAGCGTTTGCAGCTGATTTCCTCTTTTTTCTTCTTCTTCCAAAAGCAATTATTGGGAAAGAAGGTCACACTGCTATTTTCCATTTTAAAAGAACATTTATTCTTCTCTGTATTTTCACTCCCCTTCACATTTTCATTGCCGCGGATGACAGTCGCTGATGGATTGGGCTTTTGGTGGCTGAAAGGGCTCAGGGAGAGATTGTTACCAGATGAGGGGTCTTTGAGTTCTTGCAGCTCAGCTTTGGATGAAGCTGTTACCCTCTGCTTCAAGAATACACAGGAAGACCCCTGCCAATTAACCAAAAAACAAAAAACACAAAGACTCCCCATGCACCAGCATTTAATCCAAATTTCCCTCAAACCACCCTGCGCCGCGCGTTTGCGACAGATTCCGCGAAACCTTTGAAACAAAAATGCTCGGCCCAAAAAACGCCGCCTTGGTTGCTCGGACCCTTGCCAGTCCTCCACAGGGAAACATTATGTGGTCGCGCTTAAGAAAAGTTTAAAAGAACAGCGCAGAAAGCTGAAAGATTCAGTTGGAGGGGTACACAAATTAAATCCAGTACCGTACTGGAACATCAAAGTGATTTTCAGAAGCGGACCAATACCAGAGTGAGAACTTAAAAACAACAACATCAACAACTGGGGATACAAATCTCCTGGGCCCAGCTGGTTAGAAGTGGGGCCGGCCAGGGCCAAGAGGAGAACGTGTGGAGTTTCGGTGAAAGTACTGGCGTGGGTGAGAGGGGGTTATTGGGGGAGGATGGGGGAGGATGGGGGAGGTGGGGGTTCTGGAGACTGGTTATTAATTCTGGAATGTGGAGAGTGGACAGGGGGAATGTGTGTGCTTGGCACAGAAGAGGCCAATCTGCATTTAAACTATTAGAATCAGCTTTGCTACAACACAAAGGGAGCTGACAGTGCCGACTACTAATAATGTACACAAACACGCACACAAACACACACACTCACACACACACACGCACACACGCACACACACACACACTCACACACTCACACTCACACACACACACAAACACACGCTCATCTCATATACCCTGCAACATAAACACAGGCTTTGGGGTCAGGGGTGAAAGGTCAGATTACGCTACCACTAACCTGTTTATGTAGTCAATAGTCAGACCCCTTTTGTCTATACCCAGAAAGCACCAATCACATTACAGCATTTGGCAGACTGGATTTTTATTGAAGCAATTCGGGTTTGGTACTTTGCTCAAGGGAACAACAGCAGCACCCCAGCTGGGAATCGTACCCACAACCTTCTTGAATTACAAGCCCAGTTCCTTTCCATTATGCTACACCGTACACGTACATACAGCAGCTAGTAACCTTTCCCCTGCCCTTCAAGCTTCACCTGCAGCAGTAGCCTCGCGCCTCAACCTACGTACCTCCTCTTCCTCCACAAGTCCACATACAGTACTTCACCTCCACAGCTGATTCATGGCCCCATAGGGCTAAGTGCAAAATCATCTCTCTGACAGGTCTCCCTGACACAATCCCCCAGTGGCCAATCTGTGCTGATGCACTGTCAGCCAATCGGTGCGTCTGCTCTGCCAGCCAATCGGCGCTGATGTGCTGTCAGCCAATTGTTATTGAAATGCTGTCAGAGATCTCAGAGCAACCTGAGATCTCAGAGCTTCTTTCCGAAAACCGAAACCACCACACAGCGAATCCCCAAGATAGCACAGTTGATAACAGGGTGCTTGGACTGTGGACCAAATTCACTCTTATCACTTCCTCTGCCCCTACACACAACAGTGTCTATCCTGCCGAGGGGTAAAGCTTCTGTACAACAGCGTAATATCTGTGCCCTCGCATTTGAGCACTTTTCAGGTTTGGTTTTCAGGCTTGTATAACCATCAGAGTGCATGCAACCCTGTCACCAAAATTAAAAAATAAATCCCCAGAGGGGCTGGTTTTGCCGGAGGGAAGTGAATTGGACTCTCATATCCTGAGTTCCCCAAACAAAACACAACACTGACAGCTCACAGGCCTTTCTGCGCTCACTTCCACCCTGAGGGTCAAAGAAGCCCGGCACTTGCCTCTGATTAAATCCCAGATCCTCGGAGCGCCGTGTCACACCGCATGTACAAGAAAACAAACGCACGAAGGTAGGGGTCCTGACATAATTCCATTCTTTACTTTCTAAATGAAGGGAAAAGGGGCTGCTGGGTAGCCCACTGGGTAAAAGCGTCGCATACGGCGCAGGAGTGAGCGCCGCGTTCTCGGATAGAATCAGACCGACGCCAGTGGGCGTTCGGGTCTCCTCCACCTCCGCTCAGCACACGCGTGGCTTGTGGCTGCGGTGTGAAAAGAAGCAACCGGCTGACACCGCGTGTTTAGGAGGAGAACCGCGAGCTCTCTCCACTCTCCTGAGCCGGCAGAAAGGGTTGTATATAAGCACACACATAGTTGGACATTCCAAATTCGGGTGGGATTGGATATGCCTATTTATTTTTTTAAATGAAGAGAAAAGAACAATAAGTTGCACATTAAAATGCTTCCTTTTTAAAGATATGGCCAGGATGTACCAAAAATGAGAAAAACAGTCCTTTAGTGTAATCGTTGGATGAATACGTAAGGATATGATGCGGCTGATTTTATTTTAATTATACTGAAGACCTGTCAGTTTGAACTACATGTACCACAATGCATTCAAGGCTTTTCCCAAGATTGTCCAACCTGCAACTATTAAAGTCTTACAGTGTGTGTGTGTGTGTGTGTGCCCAGATTATGGAGCCTCAAACAGAGGTATCTAGTATAGCTCTTCAGTAAATTCCCTGTGGGTTAGATAAGTACATGTCCTATTTATTCACCATCTAATTATACATACTCCCCTTATTTTTCAGACCAGGAAAAAAAAAAAACATGAAGTGCCCCCCTCTCTGCACACGTATACAACCCCCCCCCCCCCCCCACACACACACACACACACACACATACACTCACACACCCCAAACTCTGAATACTATGATGACAAATGCAGCGAAATGAAATACTGTCCATAAAACACTAATGCAAACCAGATGTCTTTTTTTCAGCTGAGGAGGGAAAAAAAACTGCGTACGGTCTCCTTAATCCACTTAAAATCTAAAATTTCAAACAGTTATGAAAATATTTTCCCTTTAAATGCACTCCAGATGAAGAGGCATTTTGGGCCTGCCCAGTTCAGTTTTTTTCCTTCTCTTTTTCCCCCTCTCTTTTACGCCGTTCCCGTTCTCTTTCTTTAGCTGCGCGTCTCCAGGACGACGGCGCAGCCTCGGCGACAAACACGGCGCTCTTTCGCGCTTCCCTGCGAGGCGAAACGGCCCGTTGTGAAGCCCTGCCCTCTAATCAGTGACGGACCCAATCCTGTGGCTGCAGATGGCAAACGGGCCCTCTCCCTATTGGCAATGGGGAGGTACAAAATGTTCTGCGGCCCTCTCCAACACGGGGCAAAACGAGCGCCAAGATGAAGACCAGATGAACAAACAGAAACAAACATTGGACCAAAGAGAGCATTCACGTTCACACCTCACTAAAACTCAGCGATGTATGAATTATTGTTTGGAAAACGTTGCGTTCGTTGCTGGTGAGGGAAATTTTTGGGTCGCTTCCTGAGAGTATGGCAACATTCGTTGGCCAACAGTCGGTACCGTGGCTCGCCTGTTCTTCCTGGCTCGCGACGTCGACTCCCGTCTTACGAAAGGAAGAAAATAATGATGTAGGATTGGGACCGAGCCCGAAGTCGACGGGCCCCCTGGCAGGGTCCAGCGGAGGCCCCTCTGCGCTGTGATTGATGCTGCTGGGCGTACGGCGCTCCAGTGCTGCCTGATTTCTCTCTTTCACGCGTCAGCCTGTGGTATTAATAGCGCAGAATAATCACACCCGCTGCCACCTGAGCCCATCCGGCCCCTGCCGCTCCGCCCACCTGCCCTACAGGTGAGTGTCGTTCCCGCCCCCCCTGGCCACGAGACCGCCGCCCGTCCCCTCTCTCCATGCCCCCCCACCAGGTGCGGGCACTGGCCCTCGGCCCGTCGGGGCTCTCCCCCCCCAACCCCAGGCAACGAGCTCGCCGCTGCCCTGGCAACCGCACGGCCCCGCGGCACGGCCCCTCCCTCGCGGGTTGAGCCAGGGAGCGTGGCGCCTCTGAGGTTGGGAGGCGGCCTCAACGAGACACCAGCTCCGTCCACGGTCTATTTTTATTCCCCCCTTCCCTCTCTCTTTCTCTTTCTCTCGCTCCTGCTGTTTCTTTCTCTCTTTCCCTCTCTTAACTGCTGCGCTTCAGCCCCTGTGCGTGACTGAGGGAAATGAAGAAAAAAAAAAACAACACAGCCTATGGTTTCTGGTTTGGATCCCCAATCTGTCCTTTCTATTTTTTTTTTCTCTCTCTCTCTCTTTTTTCAATTTCTTTTTTCGAGTATTTATTTTGAGGCGGCGCTCGCCAAAGCAGCGAGCTCTCCCCTGTCATTGGCCTGGCAAATTGTGGAAAGGATAAATCTTCTCGCTGTCCGCAGCGCTAGGGGCTGATAACTTTTCCCGTTCCCTCTATCGTTCTCAAGCAGCCCCTCGCTCGGACTCTGCCCCGGACGGCTTCCGTACACAATCACGCCCTTGTTTTAAATCCCAATGCGCATTCACAACAAGCACCAAGAGGGACACAAGAACTCCAAATGGGACTCAAAAAGCATCCTGCGTTTGAGAGATCTCCTGATACTTAAGTCAAAGCGATCGGAATGCAAAGTGCGACGGGCTCTTCAGAGGTCCACTGTTTTTTCCCCCGAAGCCGCAGTGAGAAATGGTGGCTAAGTGTATTTCTGAGCAGAACACAAAGATGCTGGTGAAAGGGGCTCCGTGGCCTTTACACCTTTATTCAAATGAGTTAAATGCCACGATTGTACTTTTTAGGGACAGGATCGCTGTATTTAACCAGCTAATCCTACACGCAGAGTCAATTCACGTACAATATGGTTATGTGCATTACCCAGCGGGGTGGCTCTTGGCTTTCAGGACAGGCTTTACCATCACAAAGAAGCTGTCCCACGTCTTATACCCCTGACGACACAGACGGGAGCGCATTGTGACAAGGGGGCCATTCTGACAGAGTGCATTGTGGGTGCCTCTCTGGCAGGCCTGAATGGGCCGGCCACAAACGGGGCTCGCGGAGTACGAGACCAGACAAGTCCTCCCAAAGGAGTTTCCCAAACCACACCGCCGCTTTACAGAATACTCAAAAAAGCATCCCCCGCTCCGCACCCCCCGCATCCCCCAAACAAATCGGAGCGTTTGGGGCTGCTCTGCCACCTGATTGGTCAACACGCAACACTGTTTATCCCTTCCATCTTCAGGACGTCTCCCTCTCTCCTCTCCCGCAGTCCATAAAGTTCCACTCTGAGGTTTGGGGTGATGTGCTACACCCGGGGGCGGGGGTGGAGGTCGGGGGGTGCACTCAAGCAGTTACTATGGCAGTGCGGTCGGGCGTCTGTTTGGGCTACCGTTGACGTCGGCGTACGCGCTGTTGTCGGGAAATTCCCGTTCCTCGGGCAGGTTGGTCATCCACAGGCATCTCCGCTGCTTTCTGAGCTGAAGGTTAAAACCCCTGAGACGAGACGGAAGAGCGGAGCGCGTGCGGTGTGCGCGTGCGGTGTGCGGTGCGCGGTGTGCGGTGCGCTGGCCGTTTCTCACCCTTACATGGAGCGATGAAACCAAGGCTACTCCACTGAGGGAAAATAGCAAACCTCATAGATGCGTTTTCCATTCCGGGACCGGGTATGAGTTATCTCCACCTCATTTCCACACGGTCCCACAATAAACCAAGCCAGTTATCATTTATGGATGCAGAGCACACGAGGAGATTCGTGGAATGAACGCTTCATATTCTTTGGGTTCAAAAACAGCGACTTGCATCTCTTAAAGCAACGCGTTCATCTGAACAATGCTTTCCCCTTAAAATGCAAATTGTGACAAGGGATCAATATCACTCCGCATGTGCATGCGATCAAAGTTTTCACTGACGAGATTCTTACAGTAATTAGCTCCTGAAATGCTGGTAATAGCTTGCATCTGTATGGCAACGTGCTCAAAGCCGGTCTGTAGCTTTTCTATGGAGAAACACCAAACCCCAGAGAATTATAACCAATTTCCTATGAGGTAAATTAAATTGGCTTTCTCCCCTCCCTTCTCCCTTCTCCCTTCAAAAAAAAAAACCATGAATGCAGATTTACCATTTTCCCAAAACCCAAAAAGACGCTCATTTCCTGAAGACAGATTTGAGGGCAGAAGTATGAAGCCGGCAGCTATGTTCAGCCAGGCGGGCGCTGAACGGCTCGTCAGCGTTCTGTATGACAAAGACGTGCCCACACACACACACTCACACACACACACATTATGCGGCAGCAGACCAATGCGCTCTGTAACGTAAAGCTTTAAATTGAGTGATGGTGGTTATTCCTTTTCTGACTGCTGCACTTCCAGAGACTAATGGCGCACTGATGTTGGTGACAGCCGGCATATTGTAGAATGGATTGATTTAACTAATGGGTCTAATTCACGAAATCCAAGTATAAACGTCAACAAAATTCGTAAATAGATGAGTAAAATGACTGGGATGAGAAAAAAAACGAACTATATTCAGACCTTCTGTTCTCTCTCTCTCTCTCCAATTCCCACTTCCCTTTTCCCACTCCCACTTTTCTGCACACATCTCACCCCACACCATCTTTCGTTTGGCGCGGGGGGGGGGGGGTGGCTTTGCCAGTTTCCATGGTAGCCTTCCAACAATCTCTAATCACTTCCATTTCATTTTGTTTCCTTTTCGGGGGGGAGAGATCGAAACAGGCCCAGACCAAACGTATGTGCAGACGCTCTCAGGACAGTCCCGGCAGAAACAAAGCAAAGAGCAAGAGGGCCAGCAAGAGGGTGGACTTCCTCAGGGCCGTCCACCAATGTAACCCCAAAAATACGGGCACTGTAGAAACACACAAACACAGTTTAACATAGATATATGAACTGGCATAAGAGAATGCTTTTTTTATGAGGTCTGTTAGTTTCTTTCATTCAGTATTTTTGGAAATAGAGTTTTTGTAGCATAATATTTAGCATAGCCTTTGGCTATACTCTTTCAAAACTGAAATTGCAGACCAGGAGCAGAAGCTTTTCAGTAATTGGAAATTTGTGGTGTAATTTTTCCAGCAGATTTCACGCGTTGGCGTTTCGCGAGCTGCTGTAACCGATGTGTTTTGTTCCTGCAAATGAATGTTACTGCGTCCCGCTGTTTGGGCCCTAAAAAAGATCTTCCAAGAGGTTCCAGGGATATGCATCAAAGAGAGTTCCTCCGAAGTCAAAGCCGCGACTTCGGTTTCACAGCTCGGCAGTCACGAATTACCGCGGACCAAATGGCCCATTGTCAGCGTTTGGCTCGGGGTCTGTTGAGTCTTCCCACAATGCACTGCTCCTTCATACCACTGCTCCCCCATTTGAGCCCATCACTCAAAGTGCAGGACAGTGGCACAAGCTGTGTCACATAGCATTCCGCACACAATGAAGGAGAGCCGAAAAACACAAGAGTACTGCCACACACGCACGCCTCTGCTTCACACAGGTCTCAGAAGGAATAAAACCATTTCTCCTAATGTGAACACCCCCCCCACACACACCTCCAAACTCTCTTCACCCCACTGCCAGACAAAAATGACTCAATTAGAGTGCAGGCCTTCAACCCATTGCTTCCATGGCAACTGCAGTCAAACTAGCTCTGTGGGTAAAAGGAAAAGGCTTAGACATGCAGGGGGAGAGGGTGGTGTGGGGGGAGGTTGGGCTCTGTTCTTACAAGGCTGAATTAATTTTAATTATTTACCAATGAGACGGCTATCTGCCACTGGGGAGAAAAGGGAGTGTTAAGCCTTTTGTCATGCCACCCACATAAAGGCAAAGGAAAAACACACACGCACACACACACACTCGCACGGACACACACAAACACACACGCACACACGCACGCACGCACACACACACACACACACACACACACACACACACACACACACACACACACACACACCGCACTCGATGAGTAGGGGTTCAAACAGAGCTCAATAAGAACATAAACTATGAAAAATAAACTTTATTTACTGAGCAGTTTCCATAAAAGGAAACAAACTGCTCAGCGAAACAATGGAATTGAATATGAAAGTTATATGAACTACAAAAGTTCCTGAAACTCTATGAAAGTTATAGAACACTACACAGATGGATCAAAATCTGCCCTTCCTCCATAACTCCAGATGGGATAGGCTAAAGGCCTGTCCACACCAAGAACGATAACTATAACGATAACTACAAATATATTGTTTTAAAAATCTCTCAAGTGGGTGGTGGAGTCCACACCACAACCATAACGACAACAACAGTGAAGAAAGATATCTTTGGGATCACTTTCAGAGCAATTTGATGAATGATAGAAACGCTGACAGCCAATCAAAATCCATCCAAATTTAGAAGCTGCCGACACAGCTGGAGCACGCATTGCAGTGTGTGCTTGGTGCCGCTGTTTACAGAACGTTATCGTTCATCAGTGTGGATGCTCACACGTTATCGTTGTAGTTATCGTTATAGTTATCGTTCTTGGTGTGGACAGGCCTTTACTCGACACTGTCACGCCCCCTTACTCTGCTATCTGCCCTTGAGAGCCACAGGCATTGGCCATCCCGCTACACGCTTCCCAGCACCCACTGCAGCGGGCGAGCCAGCGGAAAGAAACGCACGAATGGCCGCTCTGTTCTTTCCATTTCGCAAAAGGCCACTGATGTTTAAAAGGGCTAATAATAGCCAAGCCATACGAGCTCACTGCACATCCACGCACCTCCAGAGCCGGACGGTCTGCACCGCCAGCCCACATTAACGAGACTCATTACGCAAAGCGAGCAGCCCAACTTCAGAGAAAGCGTCGGAAACCTCAGATGCACAAAGGGGGCAAAGGATCAGAGCTGTAAAGGGAACTCATATCAAAACTCCTGCTGCTCACGGTTCATAAAAAGCCAATTGTGAAAACAATAATTCAAAACTAAAGTCAAGGGGCTACTCACATGCTGAGAACAGAGGAACGACTAGGCCTAAATGGAACACGCACCGGAAGTGGAAAGGTTTTAGGCAGCCGTAAGAAACCATGATTCTCAGGTGACTAATACTACTTGGGAAAAACAGAAAGAATTCAAATGAATTTTATCATGACATGGCGGTAATTGATGATGGTGATGATGATGATGACAAATGACAAATTCCTCACTGGAGCCAGCTAAACCTTTTGATCTCCTCGCTCCGTTTACGACCGCTTCCATTTTAGCTGACCCAGATGTAATGTACAGCATGTATGTCTCAGGAACAATAAGACTCACAGGTACTAGACTGGCCGTTACCTCGGAGCACCCTTTCAAAGTATTAACTCTTAAGTCCTTGTGCAAGTGACACGTTAATGGACAGAGAAGATAAGAAGTTGGAGTTTCCGCCCTAACTCACGGAGGTCCGCTGAGGTGGGAGAGTTTAAAAGAAGAAAAGATCAGATCCGTTAGCACGTGTGGCTAACGTTTGAAAAATCAGACTCCCGCTAACTGCGCTTGGGATTGCGTGTGATTCAACGGAAGCCAGGGCACCTGAACACCGTTCTGAGAGTGAGCAGCAAAAAATGAAGAATTAAACTCGCTTTTGTTAAAAAGGCCCAGATTTCAGATTTCTGCCACTACAAAGCCCGCAGGGGCCCCTAGGGCCCACTTTATTCTGCTTTTGCTCCAAACCCTTGTTCCGCGGCCACGGTCTGTGACCTTACGGAGATCCTCCCTCACTTCCCCGCAGAACACCGGCACTCCGGCCTGGTGTGTTTGGCAGTCTGCATCCCCCCCCGCCCCTCTCTACCCGGTTAGAGTAACACAGTGCCCTCTTCACCTCCGGCTGCAGGGAGTGATGTGTGCTCCCAGCTGGACCCCTTGGACAGCAGCTGCTATCATTGGGTCGGATGGAAGGAGCCCCTGACCGCTAAGGCCAGGCTCGGGATCCCTCTGTACCTGTGACAAGCCCTATAACACCAGCCTCACGCATCTCTCTCTCTCTCATTCTCTCTCTCACTCTCTCACACTCTCTCTCACTCTCTCTCTCACTCTCTCTCATTCTCTCTGTCGGACTCCCTCTATTGCTCTTTCTAGGGACAGCATTCACCCTTCCTCCCTCAGTCTTTTCCAGATCCGTCTCTCCTTCCTTCTTCCTCCGTCACCCTCTATAGTTATTTCTAGCGCTGTCCCCATCTCGAGTGAGTGTATTATGCGCCTGCCTCTCTCTCTCTCTCTCTCTCTCGCTCTTTGAGAAGATTGCTCAGTTGTCACAGGTGAATATGTAACGGTGAATAGCCTATTAAATAAAAAAATCATACTTTACTTAAAACGCTTTGTGACAGTTTTTACATAAATGCATTTGTAGATTTGGAGCACATCACTGGGCTATTGATTCAGGAGCTAACATACTGGGCTAAGCCAGCGTAACGGCAAACTACATTGTATCCGCTAGCCAGCTGGCTACCAAACTTGCTGTATTAGCAGGAAAGAAACGTAACGTGCACAGGAGTAAACTTGCAAGCCCGGGTCTTGTGTGAACGGCGAGGACTCGGGACTTACCCGCTGTGGCCATAGTGTGGTGTGAACGGGTCAAACGTGGGTTGAACCCGTCTTCAATATCCCGGGTAAATCGTGGGTTGCGTGTGAAAGGGGTATTAGTCTCTTACTGTCTCATACCAAGCCATTAGCATCAATGCGCCACATGAGCCAAGCTTCCTACACTTCGCGTTCTGAGATTTGGAGCTGCAGCACCTGGGCGTGACCAAAGGGGGCGTACCGGGGGCCCTCGATCTGTGGAGCAATGACAACACCGCACCGGCGCTGAAGCGCCGCTGGCCAATTAACACCGGGACGGCGTTCAGAGCAGCACCGGCCCGCGCGCTCAGCTCTGCCCTTGATTAAGCCCGTGTCTCTGATGACGCACGGCCAACAATCGTTCTCAGCTTGTGTGTTTTGGCTCTACCTCGTGACCGCAGATCTCTCGCTACGCGAGCCGAGGCCAAAATCCGCCAGCTCTTTGTCTCAACGTCTCAGACGAGACGGGAGCTGCGCTGGCACGCCACCCCGCCCGCTGCCCAAGCGCAGGACTCCGAGGCCCTTCTCGCACTGTCATCGCGCGCGCTCTCGCTACTGTCCGTTACGCTACGCTACGCTTAGGGCGAAACGCACTTGCTCCCGTTTCGAACGCGAGAAGCCTAATGAGCCAGGAAAAAATATTTGTGTTAAAAATCTGGCATTGTGGCCAGTCTCACTTGATCGCATGTTTTTTTTTCCACAGCCAGGCAGCTCTCCTGGGAGATCTTCTGTTATCGCGCAGCATATGATACCAGCACAGTTGACTGCCCACACGTTTATTTTGTAATTGCACTTTCCCTTCAACATAAATTTCCAGTTAGGGAGATAATGACATATGTGTGTGCGCGCGTGTGTGAGTGCGTGTGTGCATGTATGTGTGTATGTAGGCCTGTGTGTGTGTGTGTGTGAGAGTGAGTGTATATCTGTGTGCGTGTCTGTGTGTGTGCGTGCGTGCGTGCGTGCGTGCGTGCGTGCGTGCGTGCGTGCGTGCGTGCGTGCGTGCATGCAGGCCTGACTGCGTCTGCGTGCCTGTGTGTGTGCTTGTATGTGTGTGTGTGTGTGTGTGTGTGTGTGTGTGTGTGTGTGTGTGTGCGTGTGTGTGCATGCATGGGGCAGCGGGTACAGGAGGTCTGATGGACAAGGGTGTGGGCAGGTAAGCGGGGGTTAGCTTTGTTTCCAAAGGGAAGTGTTTTCTCAACAGATAGCCCCGCTCTCCCTCGTGGAAAATTTACGGCGAATTAAATCTAATCGCGCTGGCACTTCATTAGACTGCAGAGCACTCCTCCGGGGGCCAGGGGGAGCCGGGCCCTACAGGGGGGAGCGGGGGGCCCTGCTGGCCAGACACAAAGCAGAGACACAGAGAGGAGGGGGGGGGGGGGGGACGGGGGGCACGGCGAGCGCGCGTCGGAGGGTCCGTGTGCGCCTCTCCGTGACCGCCGTGACAAGCCTCCGCTCTCAGCCCTACATACATCATACGTGTTGTATAAACACGCCCATGCTTAGCCCCAGACGGGCGCGGAAGGCGCAGCGTAGATGTCGTTCCCCTGACAGCCTCGTTTCAGAGCCCCCCTTAATTAGGATAAACAGCCAGCGTTGTGGGCACCATTAGCCAGTCATTTACTGTATATTACTTCTGATGGGAAACCTGCAGTCTGGGGAAGGCTGTGCGTACACTCACTCAGACATTCATTCCAAATACAAGCACACAAAGCTGTTTAGAATAAAATGATAAGTATTATCATTATGTTATGGTAATAAAACTGCGCAAATGACTTTCAATATCTGCTGCTGTGGTGGAGTGGTTAAATAAGATAATGTTCATACTTGAATGGGTTCTGGTCTATAAACACAATGGAACTCCCTGAAGCCTACATCTTTCTACCTTCCTGCTTCATAGGGAACCGGGGGAGATGAAACACAAAAACCTTTCAGCTACAACAGAGAGCAGCAGTACTGTAGCCTGCCTGGGACAATCTGTCTCTCCGGCTGAAACACCTGAAAAATACCACACGCACGCACGCGCACGCACGCACGCACGCACGCACGCACGCACGCACGCACGCACGCACACACACCCACTCACACACACACGCACACACACACACACTCTCTCTCTCTCTCTCTCTCTCTCACACACCCATAGTACACACATACACACATGCGCACACACACTCTCACGCACAGACTCTCTCTCTGTCTCTGTCACACCCATAGTACACACACACACACACACACACACGCATATACACAGACACACTCTCTTTCTCTCGCTCTCTCTCTCTCTCACACACACCCATAATACACGCGCACACACACATGCGCACACACACACTCTCTCTCTCTGTCTTTGTCACACCCACAGTATACACACACACACACACACACACACACGCATACACACACACTCTCTCTTTCTCTCTCCCTCCCTCCCTCACACCCACAGTACGCCAAGGAGCCTTGAGAATCAATTAAGTCCCTCTGCAACCTCGCCCTCTACCCCCCGTCCCCATGGCAACCCCCCACTTCAGCTTCATCTCCGGAACATTCTGAAGCTTTTCCCACCACACGTGGAGATCTCTTTATCTCTCTCTATCTCTCTCTCCATCTTTTTCCCACTCATCTTCATTGAGTCTTTGCCCCAGCCCTCCGCTCTACACTCTTCCTGGTCCTTTGCATTCCTTCCCATTTTCCGCGAGACACTTTCATGTTCGGGCCCTTTTCTCTTTGTTCTCTTTTTCCGAGACCTCGCTGTGGCGGTAAGTGGCGGCTGATGAATGGCACTGTGTCCCCTTTCAAACGGAAACACTGATTCACCAACTTCACCAACTTAAATCATGCAACACTCACGCCATAAACCACCAGCTACAATGCCCCGTTGCTCCTTAAAAGCACAGCCTCATGTTCTTGACAAACGCACGCATTATGCTCCCCCCCCCCCCCCCCCCCCCCCGACCGTCTGCCTGTCTCTATCTCTCCGTCTGTTTGTTTTTCAGTGTGAGCTATCTATCGACCAGGGAGTCCCAAAACCAGAACTGTGTGAACAATGGGCTCCCCAGCTTTTCATTTATAGACAAAGAGTCCCCGCTGTATGTGTGCCTTCATCCCCGCTGTATGTGTGCCTTCGTCCCTGTGTGTGTGTGTGTGTGTGTGTGCGTGTGTGTGTGTGTGTGTGTGTGTGTGTGTGTGTGTGTGTGTGTGTGCGCGTGTGTGTACACGTGGCAAAGGCGATAAATAAAAAGAGGAAACAGGAGGGCAGAGGGTGACTTCACTAATAAACACCCGCTTTACGAGCCTTTTACTCAGTGGAAGCGGGAGGGGACAGAGGCACCCCGTGTGCGCAGGGAGGGAAAACAGCCGCGAGCATCCGCCGCCTCCCCAGCACCTGAAAACATCCTCCCCTCCTCCCGTTACTCCGCGTCACATCACGTACGCTTAGCAGACGCTCTTCTCCGCAGCGACTTACAACGTAAAGTCCCTCCCTCCCTGTTTAACTTTTGCGCGCAGCGCTCCGGATTACAACACTTCACCAGTGCTGTTCAATCTGTCGCACGTCAACAAGGGCCCCGCAGCTGCCTTCCTCTGTTAATGGCACGTATGAATTAGGAAAGTATTAATTCCACCAAAGAGCCCGGAGGATTTGCAAACACTTCTTAGTTCCTTTCTGCAGCTGTATAGATGTACTTATGTAGATCAGGGCTGCCCAGTCCTGTTCCTGGAGATCTACCGTCCTGTAGGTTTTCACTCCCACCCTAACAAAGCAAACCTCATTCAACAGCTAGAGATCTCGACAAGCTGCTAATTAGAAGAATGAGGTGTGTCAAATTTGGGTTGAAATGAAAACCTACAGGACGTTAGATGTCCAGGAACATGATTGGGCAGCCCTGACATAGATATATTACACTAACATGATATTTATAGGCATATATTTTTTAACAAATCCTTTGTAGGTACACAAAACATTGCACGCAGTGGACAATACCACATGAATAATTTAGCGGCGGCCGGCAGCGATGATGAAGACAGCAACACAAGCTGAAACTCCAGCGACAGTGACCCTGACAGTGATGTACGCGCCACTGACTTGCAGTAAAACGCCACCCCCCCCCCCATTCCCTCCAGTACCGCTGGCCGAGCCGCCATCCCTCAACGCGTCGCCGCGAGGGGTTCGTGTCTGAAAGTGCTCCTCTCCCATCGATCAGAGAGCCGGAGTTTAACCCCGGCCCCGCCCGCCTCTGATCCCGGCTGCTAATTGCACATTAGAGTGGCCTCAGGTGAGTGTTTATTTTCCCTGAGGTCAGTTACCTGACTTCAAACAAAAGAAAAAAAGGAACAGACGAAGAAAAAATACTGGTAAGGGAGTGGTAATCGAAAATAGAGCTCTGGTTGATCACTTCTGGTAAATCTGTCAGGCCGTTGAAGGCATTCCTTAAATAGGGTCAAATGGCTTTGAAAAAAAAGGGAAACAGACATTCCAGCAGTATGACCGGACTTCAAACGCGGGGAAATTGCGCTCAGTATTAGTCATAATGTCCGCCCTCTGGACTAATCAAGGCTTGAAAGGCGGTAGCTGATAGTGGAAATGGCCAATCAGTCGCTTCCTATTCTCTCGACATCAGAAAAAAGCACTCGGGACAGGCTAACGAAGCCACGGAGCCTACTGAGCAAAACCGCTTACATCCGACCCCAAACCGCCCGTCTCCAACACACAAGCCCACGCTCCGAACACTGCACGAGCCAGAAGCACACAAACAAAGGATTGGACATGTTCCCTAAAGGGCGTGTCTGGGACAAGTGACTGTAAAAGTGAGCGTAATATCTTTGTAAAGTGAGGCAGAGAACTCTAAATCCCAGGGTTCAAAGTGCAGACGGTACAGAACAGTTGATGGACAGATATGCGATAGGGATGTGGAGCATTATATGTCAGGGACATGATGAGAAAATATTAAACCTATTTTCATTTGCTCACCCCAGCTGTCAATCATAAAAGCTACACCCAGCCTTGAGTGAAGGCTGCACTGGAACCAGATGTCTGTATACTCGTCCTTCCTTTGTGATATTAAACCTACTTTTTGGGGAGGTTTCAAAGCATCAACAGCTTTTCAGCGCTCTTGTTTCTAGTATATCCAAGCTGTCCACATTCTTCCTAAGACTTTCTTAGTAAGAAATGGGGTTTGATGGGACGTGACAAAGGGCATTACATGGAGCGAATTTCTGAGTACTTGACGATAGGAAGCCCTGATACATCTACTGGAACTGCTTATTTAAAAAACAGGGAAACCTTTCTCTGAGAGCGTTCTTGCGATTTTCTCTCACCTTTCATGACACCCACAGCCGCCTCAGCGAAGCTAAAAGCCCCCCGTATTCACGGGCCCAAGTGGAGCCAAGATGGCCGCCAAACAGAAGCGGAGCACATGGAGGCTGGGCTCGGTCCCCCGCCCCACCCCCACTCATTTGGACGCGAGGCGCGACACGTTTTCCTCGCTGTAAATCTTCCCCCCGCTTGTCGTCTCCTGCTGCCGACAGCCCCACTCCCACAGGTGCACCTCTGCATCAATCTGGAGCCGAATCTAGGGCAGCCCTTCCGGCGCTTCCTCACCCCCACACTTTTGTTCCCCCCAGCCCCCCCTCATCCCGCAACCGCGATACAGGGGGGCCCGCGAGTCCCGCGCATCCTTCCTAATTACAGCGCCGCACCCCTCTCTCCACTCGCCTCCCCTCCTGGTGGCTCGACTCAACGCGGGCTGCGGAACAAAGGACGAATTAAAAAAACCGACCAACCAACAATTACTCTCTTTTAAGCGTCCATCTTCTGTCCTGTCTCGGCTCAACGGTGGCAGTTCAAAGCCGCTTCATTTCAAGTGAACCGTGATTACCAAAACTGCAGATATCATAAACCGAGCAAGGCTAGAAGCAACAGCCAACGCGACACTGTTCTGGCAATTTCAAATAATGCGCAGGCCAGGGATTAAGTAAATCCCAGAGACCACCCCGTGGCTTGACTTGTTGGATAAGCAATCCTGAACTAGAGTTGATATTGAAACAGATGGAGAGAGATAGTGCTTTCCCTCAAAGAGGAGACAGACTAACAGCAGGGTATATGAGCGAGCGCTAGTGGAGGCTTTAATAAGCATGGGTGTGGAGAGAAAGTGACAGGAGACCACCATGGAGGCAGACCAGGCGGGGGGGGCGGGGGGGGGGGGTTTGCGGTCAGAACATGGGGAGAAGAACTGGGTGCCTAGCATTCTGAAGCCTGCAGGGATTTGGCTAACGCAACCACAATTTAAAGGGAAAAGACTGCCCAGGGCTTAAGCCTGCGTGCGTGCCTGTGTGCGTGCGTGCGTGCGTGTGAGCGTGCGTGTGTGTGTGTGTGTGTGTGTGTGAGCGTGCGTTTGTGTGAGGGTGCCAGCGTGTCTGTCCAATCACAGTTTCAAGTAAAATTAAAAGATAAATTATTAGATTATTTGTGTGTGCGCGTGCATGCACGTCTGTGTGCGTGTGTTTGTGTGGGTGCACAAATGTATACTTGTGTGCGTTTGCCTTCTGCTGTGTAACATGTAATAACAAAAGAAAGCGTGTCTGTGTGTCTATACAGAACTGAAAGAAGGGAACCCCAGCTGGGATCACTCAAACAATGAAGAATGATGTGGTTCTGAGAAACCCACGGTCCCAGGACAGTAGCCTGGTCCAGGTTCTCCTTTCATACAAGCAACGGAGCACTGGGTTCACCCTAACACAACAACGCGGATCAAATAAATACGTCGGGATTCCGTGTTTTGGCTTAGATTTAATGAAGGACGCTCCGCGGAGCAGTCGGATGACCCTCCCTGGAAAAAGGTGCTTGTTTTGGAAGTCGGCATCAGACGTCAGGCCCCAGAGATGTCCGTTCTTTCTCCTCTCTCGCTCTAACAGAGAATGTGATCCCGCCGGAGAGAAACAAGCCCTGCTTCTGATCCACGTCTCCACCGATCCCGCTTCTTTCTTGTCAAAATGAAACGATTGAGTACGAGAATGTTAAGCTACAACTGGAGCCTGGCGTGCGGAGGTGGGAGAAATGGCGGTCTGGTGGAAGACGACAGATAGCGCATAACAAAGCAAGAGAAACAGGAAACGTGCTATCTGTCATCCTCTTATCTTTTACCGGCCTATGTGACTCTGACTAATTTAACTAAAAGCATGTCATGCTCAATGACCAATCGGACAGCTGCTTCTGCTTGACGGACGTAAGCGGTTTCGATTTGGAATGACCTCTACAGAGCTCACTGCATGTGCATCCTTAATTCTGTGTACAGCAACCCCCCGCCCCCACCTCAGATCCCTTCGCTTTTGTAACTGTGGCAAACATTGTGTGCAAAAGTGGCAGAGCAGAGCCATTGGTTAATTACCTCCCTCGCAGCCACCTCTCCTAATTATATCTTTTACTAAACCCTAAGTGATCCCATTTACAGCAGAAAGGAATCCTCTGGCATGCATCCTTTGCCTCAGGCTACTGTCTCTCTCAGTGTGTTTTCTGTGTTAGGCAACACCGCACCTCCCCGCACCCCCCGGCTCATTACTTTAACTAGCAGAGCTTAATACAAGCTTAATAAGGGGGACATTTTGGTTCAACTAAGGAACCTTGTGCACTGAGCACCCTAGGAAAAGTCCAGTGATTAGGTTTCAAATCTCTGTAGGCTGCCACACATTTATTTAATTACTGTTTTTACTCTACATTACGTGTATTATACAGAGATAACTGTACTGTGTAAAACCAACAGATACATAGACTATAATATGCCTACAGTTAGATCTTAACCTCACACAGTGAATGGTCTATCCCCACCATGCCTCGAATATATATATATATATATATATATATGACCACTGTTATTTTCTCAAGAAATATGGATTTTTTTGTTAACTCAGAAATCTGCTGACAGTTGGTATGCTCGTTCTGGTCCTATTATCACTGACAGGTAGAGCGATGGATGGATTGGTTTGCAGAAAGATGTATTACCTGATAAAAATCTCCTGTAAGAGAGGCCTGATGGCACATAATTAGGGCGTCTAGAGATGGAACACAATGGCGTCGTGATCCTCACCTTTGTATGGTGATTGAGCTTCTTCCTGCCTTGCACAATTCCCAGTGAAGAGTAAAAATCTTAATTTCCTTATTTGTTTTGTTTTTTTGGTTTAAAAAACAACAGGTAGAAAGATGACATTTTGAGACAATTTCATGCTTGTGCTCCTATTCTAATTCAGGAAAGATTACAATACGTAAGGAATAAAGCAAAATTGATTAAGTGAAAAAGGGGAGACACTACAAAAACAGATTAAGCAGGTGAGATCTCAGAGCTGTGTTATGTGTTGTTTAGCACTACAAATGGGTCATTTATTTCCTTAAGAAGACCTCAAATATCCTTAAAGCCACCATCATTTACCTGCTAGATGGTGGTTAAAGAAGTAACACATGGTGGACATATAGCACTGCCCACATAGGGGGAACCATGGGGACAAGGGGAGCCATGACGACGCTGATCTCCTGCAGTTGTGTGCGAGGGAGGCTATGGATATACCTGCTCTGAAGACAGTACTAAGACTGAGCACAATGTGCTTTTAATATTCAGCCGGTACACTAGTCCCATGTGGCCCACAAAGCAGAGACTGCCTCATGAGAATTCCCACAATGCACTGCACCTCAATGTCAAGCCTAAGACAGAGAGCCAAGAGAAAATATGCGTGCAACCATAACCAATGGCAGGCTCACGCATGCTTCAGAGAGAAATAGGGTTTGCACACAACAAAAGGCCTGTTTTTCCCTCTTGTTTATCACATTTAACAGAAGCGTGCCTTCCCGCAAACCTCGACTCGACCCCGTGGGAAAGTTTCCGCGCGACGTCGACCGCTCTCCGCACCTGCAGACGCGATCTCAGAGCCCCCTCCGTGGAGCTCGAGATCAGCCCTAAATCTCCCGACATCTCAAAAAAAAAACAAAAAAAAAACATAGAAACAGCGGTAATTCACACCGATTTTGCCGCCGCGTCACTCAATTAGGTTAGCGGTGACCTCGGGATGACTGGGATACGAGGCGCCGGGGCCGTCCGCCGGGTTGCCAGATGCACCTTCACCTGGCGGCCCCCGCGGACCGGCGCGCCGGGGGAGGGGATAACAGCCGAAACACGAGAACGATATGTAGCGCAGACAGAGGAAGGGCCAGAGGAAGAGACTGGTGTGGGAAAGAGGAAGTCTGGAGAGATAAGGAGAGCGTGAGGACGAAAGAAAACAAAAGAGTGGAGAAAGGGGAGACTAAAGGCTGTTTTTTTTTTGGCGGGGGGTTTTTTTTTTCCCCTCCCTCGCGCCACACAGACAGCGCTGGGACCCCCGGGGCCCGTTCCGCAGACGAGCACAGCTGCTGAGTCTGAGCCGGGGTCCAGCTGACGGAGGCTGGCGCCCCCCCGGACCCCCACCTGCCCTCCGCCCTCCCCCCGGAGGACGCCCCTCTGTTTTCTTACCCTATACTTCTTCTCTATCCTTTCGCCACGCTTAAAAAAAAAACTTAGCGTCTGTCGTCATCTGCGCCGACTGACCGGGTGACGGTAATGACTAATTTAACCCGCGCCCCCCAATCCTATGGGAGTGGGGCTGGAGATGGGTCATCACCTCCCCCATCAGGTAACACTATGGCGTGACAGGCATCTGTTGCTGTAAGAATCACATAAGAGTCATACTGTATCGAACACTGGGTAGAGCAGTGGTCCCCAACCCTGTTCCTGGAGATCTACCGTCCTGTAGGTTTACACTCCAAATCTCACACCTCATTCAACAGCTACAGATCTCATTGAGCTGGTAATTAGTAGAATCAGGTGTGCCAAATTAGGGTTGAAATGAAAACCTACAGGATGGTAGATCTCCAGCAACAGGGTTGGGGACCACTGGGGTAGAGCAAGTAACCAGTGATACTGTATCCAACACTGGGTGGAACATGTAACCAGTACATACTGTATCCAACAATGGGTGGAGCATATAACCAGTACATACTGCATCCAACACTGGGTGGAGCATGTAACCAGTACATACTGTATCCAACACTGGGTGGAGCATATAACCAATACATACTGTATCCAACACTGGGTGGAGCATGTAACCAATACATACGGCCACTGTTGAGCTTTTATTGTTTTAAACTTCTCCACTGTGGAAATAAAATTTAAAAAATCGCCTGAAAACCACCGAACGACAAAACAATCTTTAACTTCCCTCTCTGTGGCACAGCCCAATGGCACGGAGTCCCAAGTTTTCGCCGCCAAAGAATATTATTCCATCCACCGTTCCCATTTCCCATCGTCAGAAAGTTAAAACACTTCACAGCTCACAGCTCTCTTCCCAGGCTCGTAAAGACAGACAGACGGACGGACGGACGGACGGACAGGGCCCGGCTGGTGCGAAATGATGGACACGCACGCACAATAAAACACGGGCAGATGTCTCGAGCAGGTCAACTCTGACCTGAACACCCACACACACTGTCCAGATGCGCAGCAGTGTTTATGTTCACTGGATTGGCCCCCGGCTCCACACGGGGAGCGAGTGCCCGAGGAAGTATTACAATCTCCAGCACATTAAGCAGCACATCCAGTTTCCTGCAATTTCTCCTCAGCCCTGTAAATACTGTTAAACCGCAGGACCACGGGAAAATAAGCTAGCGGACTCCAGTTAGCGGAAAAGGGAACTGGGGTGTCGGCTTGCTTTGAGGGGCGCCGCCAAACTTACTTTGAGAAAGACCCACGCTTGTATTAAAAACAGCCGAGGCTGTGAAGGTTCCTTCTCCTGAGTGAATATCGCCGGTAGGACCTGGTGACACCCTCCACGTTCAAAAACACCGGATCTCAACCAAGCGCTTTGCTTGTTTGCAAGAGCCGTGAGCCACTCTACAGCTCACGCCTGTAACTCTACGCAAACTTTCACCGTTAAATACATTTTGTTATGTTTATAAGACGTTTCCCTTCACACAGAGGAAGGAGGCCTTGTGCTTTGCAAAGATGGGCTGTCCTGCCCAGTGACTAAAATCACTTGAGCTCAGTGGCCAAAGGCAGACCGGGCTACAAAGGAGAGACATTTGGGCAACCAGCTGGTCATTCGTTCCAGCCATTTCTCCCTCCAATGCAGTCCATTAGCAGGAAGCGTTTGGGGTCCCTGCCTCCCTGTGTCTCTGGCCTGTTTAAAATGGAGCGGACCCAAATGCCCGCCTCCGTCCGACACCTGCTCGAGCCCGGCCCGGCTGGGGAGGAGGGGGCCCGTCTTTGTCCGTGCTAAAGTGGCGTGACGGTGCTGTTAGAACGAAGCACGGGCCACAAGGAGACGGGAACGCGGAGGGTGTGCGGTGCGCGGAAGGGAACGACGCGGGAACGTTGCGGGAACGGTCCCGGACCAAGAAGAAAAGGCTTAGAGCAAGCATAAAATGCATAAAACAAAGGATCAGATTTTTTTTACAGATGCCATATGGCGCCATGCGTTCTGCTTAGTGCACCATATTGCCTCCTGTTCTCCTCATGATCCAGCCATCAGAGCATACTTGAAAGCTCTCTTTGATACTTCAGCCGCATTAGGTCTGCCACACCGAGTGATTAAACGGCTTTCAGCGACGGAAACACAGAGGGGCCAAGTGAAGAGAATTATTACGGCGCTCACACAGGAAGACCAGTCCATTCCTTTAATGTAACAGGTGAGCACAGGACTAAGGACTTCATGAGAAGGGTGTACACCACACCGCGGCACACCAGCCAGACCCCACAGCCCGGCTGTGTGACTCCGCCGTTCCTCCACCGGAGAGGCAATAGACCACACCGCGGCACACCAGCCAGACCCCACAGCCAGGCTGTCTGACTCCACCGTTCCTCCACCGGAGAGGCAATAGACCACACCGCGGCACACCAGCCAGACCCTACAGCTTGGCTGTTCGACTCGACCGTTGCTCCACCAGAGGCAGCTTTCATTTCTGTTTGTTTTGTGTTACAGAGATCATTGCAATCTGCCCCATTCCCTTAAAAAACTGGGGGGGGGAGGGTAATTGAGCCAAATTATCTCGGCTGACAGAATAATCAGTTTCCCACAATTCAACTGCAGAGGAGCTCCGACACAACTTCTCGCATGTAATTACCTTGCATTAGGCAAAGGGGAATACAAAAAAGAGAGATTGTTGACTCCTTGCCCCCATTTGTTACATAAATAAAGGGATCTGTGTCTGCACCTTCCAAGGCTGGTAGCACAGCGAGCTCTCTGAGGGGGCAGAGGTCTGGCCTGGTTTCAGGGGAGAGGGAAGGGAGGGGGGGGGGGGCACTTTTTGGCGTGACACCGGAAAAGTGCCAGTCTTGTGTTACAGGAAGCCGGCCCCAGGCGGCGTCCTCCTGAAATGCCCCAACGTGCCTCCAGATGTTCACCTTGCCTCAATTATATTAAACATGATTATTCTTTACACTAAATGTGGGGGAAAAAACTATTATACTACTATACACAGAGCAGACAGCTTTTTCCAGCTGCCCAATAGCATACGGTTGGTTTTGCAGACTAGCGGATGCAATCACAGCACCTGCCTGAGAGGAAGAACACGCTTGTGGTTGCTACTGAGGCATTAAAGGAATTCTAACCATATATTGGCAAGAACTGGACCATTGTGTCCTCCAAAAACAGCACCCCCCTCCTCCCACTTTTCTCTCTCTCCCTCTCATTGTCCAGTTAGTAACACTTTCACTCTCAGGGTATTTGTACTGACCCCCCCCCCCCCCCCCCCCCTACGCCTCTTGAATTTCCCACAGTTTGTATGTGCTTGTGTGGGCGGGCTCCACCACTCCTTTTCCATGACTCTGTTATACATCCCAACAAAGCACGGCTATGTCCGCTATGAAACTAGCGATATCACCATCCCCCCCCGAAATCATCCTGAACAAACATACTCGCCGGAGAAAAAAATAATAAAAATCTGCAGCGAGGCATGCAAACACATTACGGTTTCTCACCAGAGGGGCGGTGAGGCGGCGTTATTAAACCACAAGCAATCTGGAGCCGGAGGATGATAAGGCGCAGGTAACATCGATGATGAGTTTTCAAGGGCAGTGGAGGTCTTCAGGTTCACTGTAATGGAAGGGGCTGCCAAAGCACAGCCCAGACAGGAAGCATCGCAGCTACAGCAGAGCGGGAAAAACCCTCGGGCCTGAGTGTGAAATCGCAACGCGCGGCGTGCGTAAAACTGCAAAATGCATTCTTTTCGTTCACGTCTTTCATTTTTCTATAATTCCGCGCCATTCTCATGTTGCCAAGGAGAGGGGCCCATGGCAACAACAGGCAAGGACAGGTAGTATTTCAAATGCATGTGTTTGCTGTGTGTGTTCGCATCTGTTTGCTGTGTGTGTTCGCATGTGTTTGCTGTGTGTGTTTGCATCTGTTTGCTGTGTGTGTTCGCATGTGTTATCTGTGTGTGTTCGCATGTGTTAGCTGTGTGTGTTCGCATGTGTTAGCTGTGTGTGTTCGCATGTGTTTTCTGTAACACCTCTGTGCCTGCACCAGTCTGCACTCTACCTTACACATGCATGTACTTGGGAAGTATTTGTACTTTGCATTTCATAGCAATATTTCAGTGTGGTTTTGCTCATCCCTGATCCCCACACTCCACTCACACTCTGCTCACACACTCTACTCACACACTCTGCTCACACACTCTACTCACACACCAGTGACGGCGCCAGAAACTTTTCTCTCCCTGGGCTAAGGGTGGGCTAGGTCAATACATGGGGGTGCTAAGGTTAGCTGTGTTTCCCCCAGGATGGCTTTTGTGTGTGCGCTGGGGGGGCCTGCACAAGTGGCAGAGCATCTATACAACAGTCAGAATTGTACAATTCTGTAAATTGGAATGGCATTACAAATGTAATTTGGCTTCATCAATACGAGTACTTAAAAATATCAGACATCAAAGAAAATAAGACACCGGAAAATAATTAAAAAGGACGTGAGAAGAGAGGATAAATTATCAGTGTAACGTGATGTCAAAAAAGATGGCTAAAATGTCGTTGTTTAACCGCTGCTCTGTGATTGGGACATTTAGGAGTTTCATTATCTAACGAAGATCGCAAACTTTACATATCAGTTAGTTATGCTCCTAGGTGTGCTCCATAAAGCTGCGCCGTAACATTTGCGTTGGTTTCTGTATTATCAGAACAGCTTCCACTGTCACCACTCTCCCCTATCTCATTTAGCTCGTACATTTAGCTACATGGAAGAAATATGAGATCTTTAACGGTGCCTGGCCATTTTTTGGAGGCAAGCTCTGAAGTCGAGATGACGATCATTTAGCTAATTTAGGTTAGTTATTCGCTTTCCAAATCTACTCATCTGTGCATGGCCAAGCAGCCAATGTTGTGAGATTAGTCTAACGCCAATCAAAACACTGTAGTTTACACTTGGGAGTTGCTACCTAGGGAGGTCCACACACTCCACAAATCTGTTGAGTAGTTGATCATTTCCGAAGACGGATCACATGGAGAGATTATGCGAACACATTTTCTATTGATTTTAAAATGATAGTAAATTAGTTTTCAAACAATGACGTTTCCATTTAATATTTTTTGACATGGTGGCGAACTCTGTAGGCCTGATGTATTGTAGCCTATGGAAAACAATGGGTTGCTAACGTTTGAAATCAGTTTACGTTATTTTGTCATTTGCTTGAGCTCCCTACACACACACACCCCCACACCCGTAGCCTACGTCATAGCATAGGCTTCATACGCTGCGTAGCCAGGGTGAATATCAGAAACGGATTAGAATTGTTGATTTACTTTTATATATATTTTTATTATAATTATAAAAATGTTATTAAAATGCCTGGGGGGGCTAAACCGGGGCTAAGCAAATTTGTGACGGGGCTATAGCCCACCCTTGCCCCGGTGTAGCGCCGTCCATGTCACACACTCTACTCACACACTCTGCTCACACACTCTACTCACACACTCTAATCACACACTCTACTCACACACTCTACTCACACACTCTACTCACACACTCTACTCACACACTCTACTCACACACTCTACTCACACACTCTGCTCACACACTCTACTCACACACTCTAATCACACACTCTAATCACACACTCCACTCACACTCTGCTCACACACTCTACTCACACACTCTACTCACACACTCTAATCACACACTCTAATCACACACTCTAATCACACACTCTAATCACACACTCCACTCACACTCTGCTCACACACTCTGCTCACACACTCTGCTCACACACTCTGCTCACACACTCCACTCACACTCCACTCACACTCTGCTCACACACTCTACTCACACTCTGCTCACACACTCTACTCACACACTCTGCTCACACACTCTGCTCACACACTCTGCTCACACACTCTGCTCACACACTCTGCTCACACACTCCACTCACACTCTGCTCACACACTCTACTCACACTCTGCTCACACACTCTACTCACACACTCTGCTCACACACTCTGCTCACACACTCTGCTCACACACTCTGCTCACACACTCTACTCACACACTCTACTCACACACTCTGCTCACACGATCCGCTCACACACTCTGCTCACACACTCCGCTCACACACTCCGCTCACACGCCCTGCTCACACGCTTTACTCACACACTCTAATAACACGCCCTGCTCACACACTCTGCTCACACACTCCGCTCACACGCTTTACTCACACACTCTAATAACACGCCCTGCTCACACACTCTGCTCACACCTGACTAATTAGGACTGAAGTGAGATCAGATAAGAGCCCCACGGGCAGAGAGGGAAACCCTCACACCCCCACGTCTCACACCCTGGGGCGAGGGGGGGGGGGGGGTGTCAGGGGAGGGTTCGTTTCCCACTCAGGCACTCTGACAGCTCCTCTCGCCTTACCGCCCGGGCCAAGGAGACTCCCCGAGACCAGGGCGGACAGAGGCGTGATTCTTACCCGCCCGCCCGCCACACACAGACACCACTGCTTCCGTGCACCACCAACGGAACCCGTGAAACAGAAACCCCCACACCCCACCGCCCTCCGCCCCCCGCCCCCCCGCCCCCCAACGCTGAACACAACACCCGGCCTGTCCCGAGACCTCTCTCGGGAATCAGCGTAAAAACCAAACGAAGAATAAATAAGTCTTGTTTCCCCCTCAATGCATGTAAATAAAGCGCTCCTCTGATAAGCCCAGTTGCGATGGGTGATTGTTTCTGCAGGGGGGGCGGGCGGGGTAGGGGGCTGGGGGGGGGGGGGGGGGGGGGTGCAAATGAACTGGGGCTCCAGAAAGACTGGTACGGTGCCATTGTGCAAAACCCATGGAGTAATACTCACACCCCCCCCCACCCACCCGCCATTTAGTTCATTAAGAAAAGGAATTTGGACCGAACATGCCAGTCATGCAGCTGCCTCGCTCTTCAACAAAGTGAGAACTGCAGGTTTTCACTCCATCCCGTCTTTGGCGGAATTGGCGCAGCGAGGTGCTCCCCATTAGACGGCCGCGTGAATAGCCGCTCGGTCACAGTGTGAAGTGCTTCCCTCTCGCTACGGGAAAAATGCGGCCAGAGCTCTCGGCATTTAAGGTACTGGCCTCCGCCTCCTTTGTTACCCTCGACGGGACGTTTCATAAGTGGATGTGTTTCTTCCTTCACTCAATAAATGTCCCACAGCTCCCCGTGTCAATCACAAAGATTTATGGGTAATCTGGTAATATTCCAGTCTCCACTGGCAACGTTGACCACGAGTGCTTTGACTGAAGGCAATAAAGCGCGCGGTGAAACGCACCAGAAAGACTCCAAGGAATGAGAGCAGCCCAGATCAGCCTGGCTACAGTCCTGTTAACTGCAGTCTCTTTGTCTCCTGCCGCTTTGCAATTAGAGATCTCAAATAAAGCCGGATGTTACAAATATTGTTGCATTCAAATTTGAGGATTATGGACATTTTTCCTCCTTTGAGAAACACAAAATTAAAAATATAAAAAATATTATATAATTAAAATGTAAATATTCAATTTCATAGGTCTGCCAATTAAGAAAAGTGCCATATGTAAACAGTTTTCTGTTAGTATCTTCCACTTTTTGATTGCTTTCACATTTTACCCTTATTTTTTTTATATATCTTGCATATTATATTACAGGATTGACTGCTACTAATAAGTTTAAGGCCTGTTGTTCCAATTGGAAGCAGAAAACTATATTTTTATTCTTTTTTTTTTCCTTCTCCAAAACTTAATTATTCCCATTCCTTTATACAGAAACTGACGCACAGTTTAAGTGACAAAATCTCACACAGAGAAAGCGCAGTGCCAGACAGCACCACAATAATCATGTGCAACAGACATGAAGGGAAAAGAGGGGCCCCGCCCTGTTTTGGACTGCCTATCACAATACTCCTATTGTGATGCTGTTTGGAAGCTTCTATTTGTATAAGAGAATATACATAAAAAAAGGAGAAAAAAAACATGGAAATATGTTCCTTGCACTGAGGAAAATAAAAGCCGCTCGTCAAATCTCCTGACACAAGCTCTAGGACTCCGAGATGCGGCATTGGCATGGTCAACGCAGTCAGAAACCGTCAGTTTCCAACTGCCCACACAGCCCGCCAGCAAGCGCCTCCGCCAGCCAGCGCACTCTGGCAACCGAGGCGAGCGAGCACGTTTCCGAGCGGAGCAGCATGCTGGGAACTCGCCGAGGCAGCCAATCAAATGGCCTCCTCACACCGAGGGCCCGGCCTGTAATTTTTGGCCTCGGACGGTGACAGGACGATCCACTGTATGGAGCTGGAGGCAGGAGGCGATTAAAAAAATGAGTGTGTCAACATTTTTATTTATCAAAAAACTCCCCAAATGCCTGCTACAGGGCTAATGTTCCACACAATGCTGAGAGCTGACTGCTGAACAAAAAGAAAAAAAAATCTAATAGCATGGAATGAACAGAAAGCCCCTTGGAAAAAAGATCAAATAAAAACTTAATGGGCTCCATTCAACAATATCGACAAAACCCCCCTTGCCTCCTCTCATACTTCTAAAGACATTCATATCAATTTCAATTAAATTATTCCGATTTTTAGTCGACAGCTCCCTGGGGGACATCGTAGAGGACCACTTGCGGCCCCGATTCCTACTGCGTGGGCCAAGAGCTGTCAGACAGCTCCCCGCCGCTCCCTCTCCCTGAAGCCAATCGCTGGCCAAGTCCTCCCCTGCCAGGCCCTCAGTCAAGGTTGCTCCATGCATCTAAACGCTGGCTGACGAGGCCCTCACCACAGACGCTATTGATATATGAATCAAATGAACCTGTGACAACGTGAATTCCACTGTTCATTCTCTTTTTTGTTCCCTACTGGAAGCCATTTTTCTTTCTCAAACCTTTGGAAGGGATGATTAAAGCAACGCTTTGAAGCCCCCGGCTAACTGCTACCAATAAAAAGAAGCAGATAAAGACAGAAGCTTTTATTCCTTAATTTCTGTTCCTTTTATTCTTTTCCCAGTGCAAATTTAGAAAGCAGCCTGAGAAAACACTAAGCGCTAATGATAGATAACAGCTGTCAGCCAAAGAAAGGTTTGGGAACCTGTTCCTAAGTGGTTAGGAAAAAATCTTTATTTCCCAAGTCACCCCTTATGAGGGCCCCTTGGGAAAGAAAAGTTTGCACTGGCCATTCAGCGTATTGTAGCCTTTAAGTAGGAAGAGCACTGGCCATTCAGCGTACTGTAGCCTTTAAGTAGGAAGAATTTGGTCCCTCTTGTGTTGAAGTGCGCTTGTTTAGTCCTCCTGGAAATATGGTGTTGAGTTTTCTAATCCAGTGTCTTTCTGTCCTACGTCTGTCTTCCTGTGTCCAGTTAATGTTTGAATGGAGGTACTTCTACTGCCTCAAGTCCATGGTGAAGGAAAGAGGCCACTAGGTGTGTGTGTAAAGTGCAAACCCTTATGGAAATGTAATATACTGCAGTATATTTTAAATATATTGTGAAGATAATTTTGATATATTTACAATATACTGAGGTATATTCTTTTTTCATGAGGGAATTGGTGTGAGACAGGGGTTTACTTTTATTTTGGGTTGACCCCCCTCCCCCCACCCCTTCCCATCCGTCTATTCAAGTAAGAGCCAATTAACGCACCTCTACTGTGAGAAAGGCTACTTAGTTTAGAAAGAGCCTTTTGAATTTCGGCTCCCCTTACCTCCTCCTAATAACCTGCATGGAATTCTTCCATCCTCATCTTCACAAAACTCCGTTCTCCTTCCCACCAAAATTCAGCAGCAACTGTTGGCATGCCACACTCACCAAAAACAGGTCTTGACCCACCTCCCTCTATACATGACATAGCTCCGACCCAGTTTCAGCTCCCCTTGCACCCCCTGTCCACCCCTACATGCCCCCCTATAAAGTCCACTGCTTGCCAGCTGGTGACCCTGTTCTGTCCGACACCCCTGATTCACACGCCTCACTTATTCAAATGCAGGTATGTGAAGTGTGTATTTTCACGTATGTATTTCATATTTAATACAGGTTGCTCACCTCATTTTGCCACCTGCAAAGCACAGAGGTACATTTTTTGGGAGGTATTCTATGCTCTGTTTTTATAACTTTTATAATCCTTTTTCTGAAATTTGCCCATCCCAGGATCCCAAGTTGCTCTGTTGATGCTAACCAATTCATCACCACTGCTTCAGTATCCATGCAAACTAGCCGCCGTCTACATTCATTTTACGTTTTTTTAAATGGTGTCGATGTACGCAGGCAGCTTGATTTTCCCTGCAGATCCAATGTTCTGGATTTTTGTTGCACTTTGCCTGTCATCAGTTTTACTTTTGTCTGTTGCGCCAGAGGCCTGACGCAATGATGTAACCGAGTGAGGTTGCTCTGTTCATCGACCTCAATGAGCATGTCTGTCCATCAGGCTAAAGAAACCTAACTGTGCTATACTTGATTTTAAACAATGTGAACACCACCATTTCAATTAAGATGACAGTGGAGCTCAAAGTCCAAAATATTCCAGTGCATTGTCTCGGTTACCATGGAAACCTTCCCCAAGAGGTGAAAGAGAGGACAGTCTATACTCAGGCTACGTTTTCCCAGCTTAATGAAAGCAGGTGGAATTTTCAAGTGCGTCCTCAAAATCCCCACGGGATTTCACAATAAAATGGATATCCAATTCAGGCCAGTACAATAATGACCGACAGCGGACACATTTTAACAATTATGGTTTTCACCTTGGAAGCTGTCTAGCTTTTCAAGCATAAGATGCAGCCGCCCCCAGTACACCTCCCACATTCAAATGATTTTTCACATCCCCTCAACAAGATTACCATTTATAATGAATCCTTGGTGACTTGGAGTGAGAAATATTCTGAATCAGTGTGTTATCAGCAGAAGGAAACGACTAGTTTTCCTGATAAATAACTATATAATTAACACTAAAGAACAGAGTGGCTCCTACCTCAAGGAAGCATGTGCCGGCAGGCGTGTTCTCCTTGATAGTCACATTGTAGAAGTTGCTCCCGAAAACAGGCTCATTGTCGTTTATATCCTGCAAGAGGACATTGACTACGGCCATGGAGGAAAGGGGAGGTCGTCCACTGTCTGTGGCCACCACTGTCACACTGGGTCTGGGGTCCATCTCGTAATCCAGCTGCGAGGATGTGGTGAGTATCCCCGTCAGGGGGTCGATGGCAAACCAATCAGAGTGAGTCCCGTGGTCTTGGAGGATGCTGTAGTGAATGTCCCCGTTGGGGCCTTGGTCTTTGTCCCGGGCCGTGACCTGAAGTACAAAGCTGCCAGGGTACACCACCTCTGGGATAGTCTGGCGGTACTCCAGCTGGTCGAAGAGGGGCGGGTTGTCATTGACGTCGATTACCTGGATGGTGAAGGAGGACTCGGCCCTGAGAGGTGGGGTGCCAGAGTCAGTAGCCATGACATGCAGCTCGTACGAGTCCCTCTCCTCACGGTCCAGGATCTGGTCCACACAGATGAGGTAGATGATGTTGTCCTTGGTGGTCAGGGCAAACTTGCCATCTCCGCCCTCCAGGGAGACGTTGACATTGGAGTACTCGCCATAGTCAGGGTCCGTGACAGAGATCCGGGCCACATACTGGCCGGGCTGGGCCCCCTCGGAGATCCGAGGCGAGCCATCCTCGCTGAGGAAGATGATGGTCATGGTGGGCTGGTTGTCGTTGTAGTCGCGCACCTGGATTGTGACAAAGGCGTTAGTGACCTCCGGGTGGCTGGCATTGTCCCGGGCCTGCACCACCAGCTCATGGACTCTCCTCATCTCATAGTCCAGGGGCTTGTTGAGAGTGATGACGCCAGAATGGGGATCAATTACAAAGTAGTGCTCTGGGTCACTCTGCCTCCTGTTAATCTCATACAGCACCTGCCCGTTTTCACCCTCATCAGCATCGGAAGCGAACACCTGCAGGATATTGCTGCCTGGCTGCAGGTTCTCTGAGATCATGGCGTGGTAGCGGCTCTGGTTGAAGACGGGGGCGTTGTCATTGACGTCCTGAACAGTCACGTCCAGGATCATCTGTCCAGTCTTCTTGGGGGAGCCGCCATCAAAGGCTTCCAGGAGCAGGGTGTAGGATGACCTTTTCTCTCTGTCCAGGATGGCATTGACCACCAAATCCAGGTAGAGCACTTTGTTGCTTCCCCTCCTGGTCTCGAGGAGGAAAGCTTGGCCCACGTTCCCCTCCTTAATCAGGTAGCCCTGGGTGGTCAGCTGGTCTCTGTCCCCATCGGAGGCTGGATCCAGGGAGAACCTGGTCCCAACAGCCGTCTGCTCTGGGATCTTGAAGGTGGTCCTCGTTCTGGGGAAAGTGGGTCCGTGGTCGTTGATGTCGTTCACTATGATGGTCACCTCCACCGTGACCCCCGTCATGGTGACGGCGATGAAGTTGTAGCGGTCCCTCACCTCCCGGTCCAGGACCTTGGCCGTTTTGATGATGCCTGTTGTCTCGTCAATGTGCAGGTCGCTCCCCACGCCGGTGCCCTCATGGTCTGAGATGAAGAAGAGCGAGGCTGTGACACCGGAGGGCAAGCCAGCACTGATGTCCCCCACAATGGTGCCCGCCGGCTGCTCCTCGTCCAGCTGCAGCTCTAGGGTTCCCAGGACCGCAGACGAGTGGACGGTGATGAGTTCCAGGGCCAAGTAGAGTAACAGCAGCATCCTCTTATTCCAGGACCCTTGCTTCTGCAATGGGGTCAGCACAGTCTTCCCTGTACCTCTGTCTGAAGCCATAGTCTTCATGTTGACTGTTTCCTCCTACACCTGCAACAAAAAAAGAAAAATGAAACTAGAGGAAACAAATATAAAAAATATTGTCACTTCCAGTGATGGAAAATAAGGAGCGTGCTGTTGTGAGGTGTGAGGACTTCTAAAATGACGGGCGCACATATAAAACAAGACCGCCGGAATGCATCGTGCATTTCTGCTGTCAAAGTCAGCTAGGTGTGCTTTGGAGGAATGAAAAGAGAGTCCGACAGACCTGACCGCAGGTTTGACTGGCTCTGATCCCGACCTCACAGGCCTTTAAAACACAACGGGTCCCTCACAAGCCATTTTCATACATTTATTTCTTGCACCTAATCAGTCAAGCCCTCATTTCTCTAACAGAGCAGAAATCTCTACCTTCAAGAGAAAAAAAGCTCTGACCGCAAGTCTCAATGCCTCTCCTGCCCTGCTTCTAGACTGGGAGAGTCTTTACGGTTTCTACATTCGTTTTTAATTAGTTAGAGTCAAGTCCAGTGATTTGCTGGTGTGGGCTCATATTTGTGCTTGGCTAGTAAGAATACCCACAGGCAGCTTGTCAGCATAAGTCGAAATCACTATATTGAGACTGGGACGGGAGAGAATGTTGACGTCCACACGCAGACAAGGAGTGATCCCTAATGGGAATAGCCAATCCAAAACCACCTCTTCAATATTGAGTGCTCCCCTAACACCCCTTTATTTTTGGGGTGTTAACTTCAGGAATGTCATCCTCTGGAATAAAAATTCTAAAATAAAAATGTGAAGAACAAACCAGAGGAACCAAAAGGGAAAGCGGTCTTCAATAGCTGACAAGATATATGCTCTGATTTACCACTTGTTTGGAAAAGCATAAAACACCCCCAACCCCCCCCCCCCCCCCCCCCCCCCGCCCCCCAGCCCACCCCACTGTCTAAGATGGGGAACCTTTCATGCTGTCAATGTCTAGATGAGGAATTCATTCCAAGTCACCAGAGAGGAGAAAGCAGGTGGTGTTTTGAAAGTATAAAAGGCAAGAATGTTAGCCCCCATGATATATTGAACTGAGTCTTTAACTGGTTCATGAAACCACTGAGAAACTGGTCAGCCAGCTTAAATAAATTGCACCTTTAATGAATAACTTAATTACCCGTGCCGTGAATGTCCTCTTGGCTACTGTAACCTATATTTTACAGAGCGTTAAAAAGGAGTTTCACGTCCTTGAAATCTTGGCAGGCGGACCTTATCCCAGCGACTGTCCTCACAGTCCCTCCCCAACATGTGTGTTTTAGAGCCGAAACCTGGTGGTCAGGCCTTGTTAAATAAGTTCTGTTCTGCTCGAGAGTTCAAGAGTCACAGCTTTAACTCAGGGGTCTGACTAACTCTGAGACAGCAGCTTTTGATACGGAACACAGGGAACACGGAGAGACGTCACTAAAAGGCCGGGAAACACACAGTATGTTTAAGCCGTGAGAACAAATTCATGTTTGCTGGTGGAAAAGTAAGAAAAAAACATGCTCCCGCAGTGTTGGTATCTGGAGTGAAACATTTTTTCCTCAATAGCGAGAGGCTGAGGAGGAGGAGGATATTTGGCCAAAAATGGTGAAATCCCAAAAATAATGACCCACTCCCCCCTTACAAACACACACACACTCACACACGCACGCACGCACGCACGCACGCACGCACGCACACACACACACACACGCACACACAAAGACTCTCTCCCAACAGCAGTCAAACAGAGGTAACTCATGGTGCCTAAACTCTTTTAAATTATGGACCTCGCAGGGACAAAAAAAATACAAATGCCTTCGCCAAGCAATAAAGTATCGCACCATTCTGGGGGCTGTTTCTTGTGAATTCTGTGCCTAGCGCGAGCCACCAGCGCTCTTCCTTGTTTGTAAAACCAGGGATCTGCTCCAAAAACTGTTCAAAAACTCACAACCCCCACTCCCTCCACCCCTTCATCCAAGCCAAGACTACAGGCAACTGTGTGTGGAGACACACTCTGCATTTAGACAAATGCAGTGCATTCTGAGCATTATACTGATGCAGATGGCCTGAAACACTGCTGATATTTTATACCCTGGTGAGGATGCTCTGTGGGACAATTATACTACTTTGGCAGGAGTTCTTTGGAACCCGCTGAGGCTCAGTAACGCAGTAAAAGAGACACCCTGAACCAGCACGGGCTGTTTGAATAAGCGTGTCACCATCTACAGTAATTCAAATCTCTAAATATTTTACTGACAAAAATTATACAGAAAGATAAATATTGTTTTCTTTCATTCACAACTGCATTATCATATATCACACTATTAGTGGCCTGTGTCTAAGAGGCTCCTGGTTATGATATCATAGTTCTTGTCTATATAAAGATCATGCTATTTTCCATATCTATGAAATCCAAAAGGTTTCTTTTTAAGAACCGACAGAACTTGATACTTACTGTATAATAGGCTCTAATGTAAATCAGCTCTGTCAGACTCCCCCTGGTGGCATCACCACAACTTGCAACTATACCCTCAAACAATATTAACATCTAGATTCAAAATTGTGTGCGTACATGCCAGCCTATGCATGTGTGTTTGGGTGTAAATGCCTATGTGTGTGTTTATGTGTGTGTGCGTGTGTGTGTGTTTGTTTGTTTGTGTGTGTGTGCATGTGCATGCCTGGAGTGTGTGCGTGGGTGTGTGCATGCGTGCGGGTATTTGGGTGTGTGTGCATGCGTGCGGGTATTTGGGTGTGTGTGCATGTACATGCCTGTGTGTGTGCTTGTGCATGTGCATGTATGTGTGTGTGTGTGTGTGTGTGTGTGTGTGTGTGTGTGTGTGTGTGTGTGTGTGTGTGTGTGTGTGTGTGTGTGTGTGAGTAGTGGGTGTAGAGACTCCTTTGCACATTGCAGATGCAGGTCTGTGTATGGAGGCCCTGCTGGAGTGCAGGTCTGACAGTGTTTAACCGCTTCTGAAAGGCAGCAGACCAGGAGGGCTCCGCACAGTCTACCCTGCACTCTCTCTGGCTCAGTAGCATTGTAATTGGGGTCTGCTGGAAGCCTGGCTCAATCATATGGGATTCCAAAGCTAATTTCAGTCTGTCAGCAAGGCAGACACTCTCTCACACACAATCACACACACACACATGCACACACACAGACATGCACACACACACACACACACACATAATGCACATACACACACGCATATGTACACACACGCACGCGCACGCATGCACACACACACACACACACACACACACACACACGTCTGCATGTACGCACACACACACACACACACACACACACACACTTACACACATACACAATGCACATACACACACGCACACACACACACACACTTACACACATACACAATGCACATACACACACACACACATGCATATACGCACGCACACAGGCATAGTAAGAAGGGATGTGAGTGGTGGTTTTGTGTCACAATTATCACCCACCCAGCTTTAGCCACTTAAGAAAAAAACATATAAAAGGTTGAGTGAAAAAAAACACATCTCGCAATAAGGAAACAAAAATCACTCCTTGTGATGAGTCAGTACTTCAAATGCTCAAGTTCTCCTCCACCACTGTGTAAATCAAAGGGAGCTTATATTTTAGCACAACTCTCTGGCCACAAAAATCACATGATATGTCAAACCTCTTGAAACCATGATTAACATTAATGCAGTGCTAAAGCTGACCTCAAAAACTGTTTTACAAAGGTCTAGGAGGAGGGTTTCCTTCGGCCCTAATGCCACAGCAGTGTGGATACACTTGTTGTGTTTTAAGACCGCTGCCGGCTGGATTAATGGATTTATCAGACACAACTGGGCACGCCAACCGAAACACGACGTTAAGTCAAAGACGACGAGCTCAGCTCGACGTACGCCCCCCCGCCCCCCGCCGACACGGCAGCAACAACATTTCATATTGTTATATTTAATGGTGTATTAAAAGTTACACCATGCAGAAAGGCACTCGGGGCTCCCCACGGCAAAGCTGGCTCCGAAAGTGTGTTTTACAGTACAAACAAAGCGCTGCCAGACAGGCTAATCAGCGGGAGCCATTTCCTATACGTTACTTCTCATGGAATCAATCTGCCCTTTCCAACGAGACCGAGGGAAAGGCAAGCCCCGCCGATGAATGCACTGATACTAATGCCGCTAAACCACACTCAATCAGTCTGGGTCTGGGAGGGCGCAGTCGGAGCGCCCGGAGGAAACATCGCGCCCCGGATCGCCTGGACTCTGACACTTGCGTAAGCCACCGGGAATGCCCTCACGCTTTTGTTTTATTGGGTCTAGGGAACCATGACACCACCCAGCGATCTCAACAGAGACACAGCTGTCACGGGGGGCAGAGTTACCTATTTAGCGAGCCGCAAGGTGACACTCTAGTCCCATCTGTGTGTAGGCCTATATGGTGAGTCACAGCAGCTTAAATACACTTCTCAGCACCGACGAAGGCCTTTTTAGCAAAGCTCCCAAGAGCCATGGAGAAATATTGTATGTAATAAAACATAAATTAGGGGGGAAAATACGCAGTAATATCCCAACCACAGCTTGACTAGAACTGCGAGGCACTTTCAAAAGCAGTATGGAGTACGGACACCATTCCTTCATTGCGAACAAAGTACACGGCTAATACATGAAGTGTCTTAAACACTGCTTTCAAACAGCGCAGGCATTTTCCTTCAAAATCCGTTTAGCCTGAGCCGTAGCGCAAGTGGACTGCAGTTCTTAAAGCCTTTATGTGTTAGAGAACACCATTGCTGGACCGCGGCGGAGATTTGTCACTGCCAAGAAATAACTCAAGTCAGGCATGAAATCCACAGCAAATCAATTGAAAGGGAGTCTGGGGCTCTGATCAAAGAGAACAATGGCTCATATTCATTAACCTCGGCCAGATTCAGGTGCAGTAATGTGATTGCGGGATTTAACACCGTCATAAATTAAATAACAAAGTAACAGGTCCTAACCGCCAGGCTTCAATGGCATTGAGTTTGGAGAAAAAAATCTTTATTGTTCCTGAACAGCACTGTTACACAAGGCGTTGGGAGCCCCATTGTAAATCTACGACTTTCATTTTTTTTTTTTATTAAGCAGCTGCCGATCTTGTGAAAACGAGGTCACAGTCGTTGCCCCCGACTGACAAAGCCCGCACAAAATAATTAAGGAAAATGGCTCATTACCAGGACTGTCACAGTCCCTATGGTGACTGGAAACACATCAGCCCCCTGTGAAACAAAGCGTGTCTCGGCAATATAACATCTTAATGGCATTAGCCTTGTGTGTTCTTTACTGGTTACATTACAGGTGAAAGTTTACTTTTAGCCAGTATGTGAGCTGTGGTAGTCCACCCTGCTGGCCTTGGGGATTGGTCGGGGCCGGGGGGGGGGGGGGGGGAGTTGGGGGGCTCGGCAAATTAAAAGACGCACAGTGTTTCCGAACAGACCTCACTGCCTTTCTCCATTAGTCAATGCTTCCATCTCATAGAGGGGAGCCAAAGTTCTGACATTGCAGAAATTTGGAGCTAAACAATCCCAAATAAAACCACTGTCAAAAACCATAACCGTTACAGCACAGCTGCAAAATACCAACCCCCCCCCTGCCACCCCCGCCAGACCAGAACCTTTTCCATTTAAAAAAAAAAATCAGACCACAAGAGCGTCTCGTTGCCGTAAAGGAAACTGATTTGTTCCTGAAACATGTAGGGACTGAATTAAGAACTGAATTCAGTGAAACAGATAAGGAACAGCAGTTAAGGAAATAAGAAAAAAAAACTCTGTGCTACTAAAACAACTCCCAAATTGCCTTGCACCTACAAACATACTCTGGGTAATATTTTGGGTGATCTAAAATCTAATAGTACAAAGTAGAGGAATGAGGCAGAGACGTAACATAGCACACACAGCCAATACACTTCTGGGGGATAGGAAGTAAGGGACCCTAAACTCACATTTGACCAGAAAAAAAAAACAATCCTACAGACCGCATAACTCTTAACATAAACCCTTCATGTTGTTAAATTACAAAAATATTTCTATTAAAAAAACAGTCATTCTGCCATGAAATTTGCCAAAGTCAAATACAATAATACTATCTGACGATCTCACAAAAACACTTTGTCCTTAGCAGGGATCTTTAAAAAAAAAAAAAAAAGAAATGGGAGGAGAAAAGGAGGGGAAATGGTGAGCCCCTGCTGAAAGGGGTAAAAAATCAAAGCCAGTCACCGGTCTGACAGATTCACTCATGAATCTTCAAAATGAGTCTCGAATTCCATGTCATGATTCCAACTAATTCCAATAAAACTCCTTGGCTTTGGAGCAGAGCTGGTACGCTCGAGTGGCCCAGAGCCCCAACGTAGGCAGCCGCATATTTAATTATTAATTTGCCGTGACTGGATATTAAAAGTGACAGGTATTGAACAAAAGAATGGAAACGCCCTAGTCTAGTCTTACTAGCACCATGACCACCCCCGCCCCGCCCCGCACCCCTCCTCCTCCCCTCCAAACCCCTCACACGCACGCAAACCACTCCCCCCTCCCCGTCAGCGTCCAAGCCCTCGCCTGTTCGGACGGCGCCTGTTGCCTGGGACGTCTCCGTGCTCAGAACAGGAGTTTGGGGGAGGCGGGGCCCTGAAGGAGCAGGTGGAGCACCAGGAAAACCCATTACGCTGCCCAGATGTGCCTTTGCTCCCCCAGCCATTACAAACGCAGGCGCCCTCTGGTTTTGGGGACCGTGGCCCTCTGTCACAGCTCCCCCTCCTCTAGTAACGTACCACCGGTGCTTATTTGAGTCTTTTTTTGCATGTAATAAGGTCTGCCTAACCAGCGCACAGGCTCATACTGTCTCTGGAGTGGAAAGAAGCTGACATATCTTCATTTCCTCAATAAATAACATGGGAGCAGGGAGCAGAGGTTGTGAGTTGAAACTGCCTCCACTGCTATGGAGTACAAGAGCTTTGAGGTATGAGGTTCTGAATAAGTACATCTATCTACTTGAGTAAGTACGGCTTCATGCTGCTCGGCTCACTTCTGCTGAGCTTGGGGTGCAATATACAAGACGAAGAGCCAACAGGGATGAAGAGGAAGTTGTTTGGACAAGAGATAAGCACCATATAATCTAAAATGAGTTTCGCCCCTTTGAATGTTTACTTGTTTGTAACTGTGTAAAAGAAATGCACGAAAAACTAATTTTGCAAAGTGAAGATGTGACTAAAAATGAAAGAGGTGTGATTTTCAAGAGCTGAGGCGTGAGATGTCACCTTCTTGTTCATATATTCCTTCTTGGCAGTTATTATGATCCATTTTTTTTCCCGATAGCATTTCTGACGGGGGCTGTTGCTTCGGCTATCCCCATTAAATCCACCAAGGTGAACCCACGACAACGGCTGCCATTACCAGCCATTACCCATTACCCCATGCCATTACCAGCCAGGACCGGAATCACAAGCGGAGACAGTGTAAGTGTTGCTTTGTATCACAGCTGAAAACTTCTCTGTCTTATCTTATCTATTCATGTCTTATCTTATCTATTCATGTCTTATCTTATCTATTAATATTTTCTGAGGGAATCTTTTAGTTGGAATGTAATGCGATTCAGAAAATTAAAGAGAGGACTATGAAATGATGCTTTTTTTGTCTTTTATAGTTTTTATACAAAGGGAAAACCTCTCACTGTAAGACCAGGCTTAACACAGTGCTTTGGTTTAGGTTTAACCTCTCACTGTAAGACCAGGCTTAACACAGTGCTTTGGTTTAGGTTTAACCTCTCACTGTAAGACCAGGCTTAACACAGTGCTTTGGTTTAGGTTTAACCTCTCACTGTAAGACCAGGCTTAACACAGTGCTTTGGTTTAGGTTTAACCTCTCACTGTAAGACCAGGCTTAACACAGTGCTTTGGTTTAGGTTTAACCTCTCACTGTAAGACCAGGCTTAACACAGTGCTTTGTTCTCTGGAGGCAGTAATAAATGGTGCCCTAAACTGGCGGAATGGTCTGTTCTCATCATCAAACATTCTTATGATCTTCTGTCAGTAATGATGACAGAAGCCCTCAGGAGTGACGGAAAAAAAGAAAAAAAAACCTATGCCAATATTTTTTACTGTCCATGTGCAGTCTGGACCTAAACTGAGTATAACTGGTCCAGTACCTGGGAGAACATGCATATCACATTTACAGTCCACACGAGCAGAAGGGACTGACACAAACATGAATCCAAAACGCACACAAACACTTTGCCTACCCCAATCCACAGATGCGCAGTAAACGCACTGCGGTCAAAACAGTTTACGCGAGGCCTTCAGCGCTCGACAACTATACTGCATAAATGTGTGTATGTTTGTGAATGCGTGTGCCTGCCAGTGCATATGTGTGTGTGTGCGTATGTGTGTGCATGTGAACGTCAGTATGTGTGTGTGCGCTCAAATGTGTGTGTGCGTGTGTGTATGTGTGCGTGTGTGTGTGTGTGTGTATGTGTGCGTGAGTGTGCGTGTGTGCGTGCATGTGTGTGTGTGCGTGTGTGTGTATGTGTGCGTGTGTGTGTGTATGTGTGCGTGTGTGTGTGTGTGTATATGTGTGCGTGAGTGTGCGTGCGTGTGTGAGTGTGTGTGCGTGTGTGCGTGCATGTGTGTGTGTGTGTGTGTGCGTGTGTGTGTGTGTGTGTGTGCATGAGTGCGCGCGTGTGTGAGTGTGTGTGTGTGAGTGTGTGTGTATGTGTGTGCATGAGTGCGTGCGTGTGTGAGTGTGTGTGTGTGTGTGTGTGTGTGTGCGTGTGTGTGTGTATGTGTGCATGAGTGTGTGCGTGTGTGAGTGTGTGTATGTGTGCGTGTGTGTGTGTGTGTGTGTGTATGTGTGCATGAGTGCGTGCGTGTGTGAGTGTGTGTATGTGTGCGTGTGTGTGTGTGTGTGTATGTGTGCATGAGTGCGTGCGTGTGTGAGTGTGTGTGTGTGTGTGTGTGTGTATGTGTGCATGAGTGCGTGCGTGTGTGAGTGTGTGTATGTGTGCATGAGTGCGTGCGTGTGTGTGTGTGTGTGTGTGTGTGTGCGTGTGTGTGCTCGTGTGTGCGTGTGTGTGTGTGCGTGTGTGTGTGTATGTGTGCATGAGTGCGTGCGTGTGTGAGTGTGTGTGTGTGCGTGTGTGTGTGTGTATGTGTGCATGAGTGCGTGCGTGTGTGAGTGTGCGTGTGTGCCCAGTCCATGATGAGAAAGCCAGGCTCTGGTCTCCTGCTCCTCTGGCACAGAGGCTGAGCTGCACTGGAGAGGGACGCTCTAGGAATGGACAGCGTGGGGAAAGGAATTTATTCCGAGTCCCAGAGGGAGCCCAGGAAAAAGCGAGCGTAACCGTGCCAGGGGCCAGTTCCACAGGCGCCCAGGCCCCGTCGTCTGGGCCCGGGACAAGCGTTTGGAACCCGCATCGCAGAGATGGCACACTCTTCAGAGGGAGAAATCCTGCCCCTGCCCCTGCCCCTGCCCCCCCCCCCCCCCCAAAAGAAATCTGCGTCGATTACACACGGGCTGGGATTAGCTTTGTGACTCGTCTCAATTTGTCCGAGCAGACTATGGAGCAGCCGATTGTGCGTGCGAGGCACCGTCAAGAGCGGAGAGAGAGAGAGAGAGAGGGAGAGAGGGAGGGGGAAATTAATTAGCTGTCTGCTGGGACGACGGTTTGATGACATAATCCCTGGAATGCCATAAAAGCCGTGCCGAGTTGAGGCTTTGACTCTTTCCAGCGACTCCACATCATTTCTTTAACTGTTTTCTTTGCAAACCCTGTAAATTTCTCTCCATCCAGTAACTCAAGTATGAAACAGCTCTGGCGTAAACGTGGCCACCACCCCCACCCTGCCCCAGCTTCACCAGTGCTCCCCATTTAGAGTAATGAGACTATGAGACCGTGCACCTCTCATGTGTTAGCTCACCTGTTCCCGCCCCTCTCTCCTCCCATCAGATGGCCTAATTAACATACATTCCATAATAAGATGAGATCAGTTTAAAGGGATAGTTCAGAATTTTGGAAATAATGTCTCAATTACGACTTACCCATGATGTAGTTGATTGATGGAAACCATTTTCAGCTAATTCCATGCTGTCCTTCTTTTGGACATACACACGTTGCTAATGCTAGCGCAACTCTATGGTAACCGGTAGCATCCACTACCAAACACAATTAAACACTCCACAGTGCACCCAAAGCAAATAAAATACGACGACAGTCTATCGGGGTTAACTTGAGTGTTTATACCATCATTTTTTAAGTCAAACTCTCATTGAATCCTTTATTTTGTGCTGACCTATATTCTCTCCCTTTAATACTGAGGGGAGGCTCACTTTCAAATTACCACATCGGGCACGGTACATGACAAAAAACATAAGCTGATCTCCTCTGAACATCGTATCATAACATACTTTTTGTGAATAATTTTATGAGGCTTTAGTGTGTTAATAATTACTAAACCACAGATTTGAATGTATGGTTTATTATTTCCAGAGTTGTGGGGGTTTTTTTTGGTTATGAAAAAATAGTATAAATCAGTTATAAGTTATGATTGCGCACAAAGGAATGCCTTGTGGTTACTGAGGATTCTGCTGTTTTTCACCATGGGGAGAATTAAAATATGGCTGGTCTATGTATTTAAAATCATTAACATGTTCGGCGTAGCCTATATGTCAGGGACCAAGAAAACCCGGTTGGATTGCATTCTTTCTGATAAACATGAATTAAAAAGTGCATGGGATGGCTGTGATGTAAAAACAAAATGGGAGTCAAAGGAAACAGCTGAGTTGCTGCACTGTGGTACTATGGCAACCAGTACACTAACAAAAGAAACGTGAAGAAAAATGGGGACCAATTTTGTTAACTCAAATACAAAAACTAATACAAACTCACGGTGAATGAACACAGCCTGCATTTTACAATAAATATTAACCATTGAATCCGACCCAAGATGATTGATTTAGATTTTTCATGAAGATTTACCTGTATAAATTATCGTGGCAGGAGTACAAATGCAAGTGCTGATTGTAACAGCTAGCTAACAATTGAATGGTACGGATGAACTCATTTAAATGGGATGCATTGCAAGCTTTGTTCTGTCATCCAAGTTAAATAAACAACTTTTAGGCTGAAACACGCTCTGTCACTAATCACCAAAAATATTTGTTTTAGTTGAAATTGGATGACAAATGCAGAAAATTTCTAGCGAAAATACTCGAGATATTGGAGGTTAGAAAAGAGGTGAATTTCAATATAAACACGTCCACTCCCTTCCCAGCTAGAAAATATCAAGGGTAAAACGTTTAAACACCCTCAGAATCTTCCTTGTTTTCCTTAAAGTTGCATACTTCGCTAATCAGTTTTTGGACCATTTTTTTCACCTACGGTGGCTCTGTGGCTCTATGAGTCACTATTGAACGATGTTTAAACTTTGATATCCAGGAAACAATTTATTTGGGGAAAGAAACATCCTCAGATCAATGTATATTCAAACTCTTTCTAAGAAGGGCAAGTTTGCTTGTTCAGCTGAGGAGTTAATCCCAGTATTCAGACACATACAGTAAGGGTGCTGTGATATCACTCCAGTTTGAGCAACAAATGAAATGTCTGCAAATGCCAAATCCATCAGTACGATTAATTATGACGGGTAGAGATGACAGTCGGGTTGCGCCAGAGCAACATAGAGGACTTTACAGTCCTGGGAAGAAAAATATCAGAGGACAGGTTCAAACTCCAACAGCTCACGGGGTCAGGGCTAGGCAGAGAACATGCCTTTGAATGTAATATTCCCACCGAAAACTGAGCTCTCCTTCACACAGTCCGGGGCCCGGGGGCATTACAGGCACACAATCGCCTTTCCCCGCGCATGTTATCTCATGTGTTTGACATCACTGACAGGCCGGTCACGTGTGAAGCTGCTTGTGTGGGGTCGACCGTTCGAGCCACAGGCCCCCGATAGCGCGATGTGTGTGGTAGGGGTAATATCACCCAAACGCTGGCAAAACACGCAGATGCACATTTTAATCTTTATTTTATCGCCCTCTGTTGTCGATACTGTATCCTGTGATCAGACTCCAAATTCTGATGAGCAGACCAACGCTAAGGATTACCTCTCACCAGGGGCGCATTTTACAACTCTTCACTGCGTGCAAAGAATGCGCATGCATGCTGTTCCAGCAAAACATTCTCTCGTGCAGATGCAATACATCTGAATACGAGTAGCATGACAAAAAGGGGATCTTGTGTTTTTGCATTAAGTAGCAGAACTCAAGTCAACCATTCTCTACATTAAGCATGGCAATAGAAGTTCTGTAAATTCACGACAGATACGATTAATTGGTAGGCTACGTTGCCAGCTTTCTGCGGACCCGCCCTCTCTTCATCCGTTTAGCGTTGAACGCTCAGGACACGGCAGAATTTGAAGCATCAGTTGAAGCATTGAAACGGATACGTATAGTAATGTGCGCCTATGCTCTTCTGTGCTTAATCTTAAATTTATAGACTGAACAGATATATTTTACTGTGCTTTGGATGACCTGTAACACTAGCCTACTCGTAGCCTACAGCTGAATGTTTCGAATAGGATATTGTTTCAGCCAATTCTAGTGCAACCGGAGTGGATTGAATTGACCAACGACAATACAAGATTGCGGCTTTAAATGGGTTACACTTAGTCAAATTATCTACTTGACTTTGTGGGAATGTAGGCTACCTGCGATTTGCACAAATTGTGTAAATTCCGTCCCGCAGAAAACAGGCTACAGCAAGCATATAAGGCATATGGTTCGTGTTATATCCAGAGTCGGTTTTCAGGCAAGTACCCGCCTCACCGCTCCACGCGAAACCGATCCGCCCGTCTGCCTACGGTGCAGGGATGTAAACTTGAAGTAGGCTAGTACTCTAAATAATGCAGCTGACGCTGAAGACCGGGACCTCTGCAATTTTTCCATACAACCTTGCATAGTAGGCTATTTAAGAACGCGAGAAGGGGTTAAGGCGGGATAACTATTTTTTTTAAAACATTCTGAATCGCACTTTTCTACCATAAAGTAGTAGATAGCATATGGCGCATATAGCCTATCAACACTGTAACACTCAATCCAGTAAAAGATGCGTTTTTTCCTTTGCAGCCTACTTATTTTAATGCTGATATTGCACTATCGACAAAGTGTAGATTCTCGCAGATGATACTTACCTCAAATAAGTTTTGTGTTGCTGTTGAAGCAAAACATGATTCGTGCATTCTATATTAGGCTATGTTAGGCTATCAGCATGCAGTACACTTTTTCCAGTTTCTCCTCTCTTGATTCTCTCTCTTCAACTAAAGTAACTTGCTAAACTACCGCATGTCAGTTCTATAACTACGGTCCATGTGAAAGCAGGCCAAATACCATATAACACTATGTAGCCTATGATATCATATAACAGGCTACAGGCTAATCACGGGTGATGGTCGATTTTTTTTAGAACCAGAAACACAACTTTCCGTGTAATTTATGAAAAATAAGTTTAAGTTATAAATCGAGCCATTAGTTAACCTAGGCCTATTTCTTTATTTTATGGAATCATGCACAGTTCGAATGACTGTCAAACCTCATACACGCGCGATGCATCTGACCATCACATTAAGCAGCTGTATGGTCGTAACGGTGTACACAGGAGAACATTCTCAAGGGTAACTCTTCCAATGGCCACACAGTAACAGACACTTTAAGGTTGAATAATCTAAACTGACCAGGATGATATCCGTTCAGCACTGGTCTACAATTAAAGGTTGATACGTTGAAGAACGTAAAATGGGAACGGACACTTACATTCATCTGTTCCTTTTCTTGATCGTTATCTGTGCGTCTGTTATCACAGGGGGGGAATCCAATTTGTATGCAGATCTATTTCCAACCATTCGCCACCACAGAGTGAAGGAGTAATCATTCAATGCACAAAATTATTCAATGTGCGGGCAGTAGCTACGCTACCTTACATTATATCCATAACTGGGTGAGAAGGGGAAAGATCCTTTTCTCTGTCCCTTTCGGGTTATTGTCCCTTCGCTCCAGTGACTTCCAGCTAGTAGAGTTTTTCCCGTTTTCCTTTCCAGGTGAACATGGGTTTCCGATTTTAAGATGCTTCCCTCCTTAATATCCTATGAGTGCGTTGTAGCTCGAGCTTCCATCCGCTTTTTCTGGCTTCGGTATTGCGTGCTCCACCGTAGCCTATCTCATCCCTCTATTTCAACGACGGCATCCACTCTAAAGAGGTAGCCTCGGAGCAGGCAGGCACTGCACCTCGCGGAGTGAAATCAGACTCCCCTACAGGGCCCTCCTCCTCTTATTTGGATAATTTATTCAACACGTGTAGAACTCAAGAGAAAGCGCGTCTTTTGTGCAGAAGGGGGAGCTAATTCAAAAAAGAAGACGATTGTATTTTTTTCTCGCAGGCTTTGGTGCCACCAAGGGAAAGAAGCGGGAAGTGATGTTTTGACTTACCTATGATCTTAATTGGTTTCGGATTATCCATTTTGGCGCCTATCGGTTACTGTAGGTGCATGACAAGTTTCTAAAATGAACAGTTAAACTTTGATAAAAATTCTACCAAAAATTAAACAGTTTAATTATTTCTCTTAGATCCTACAAATAATTTGCCACAATAAGCTTCAATGTATACCCTGGCCTAAACCATCCTCGAAGCAACTGATAAGGAAAAACTCCCTGAATGGCATATAGGAAGAAACCTTCGGAGAAACCAGACTCAATCATCTGGCTTGAGGTGTGGCTCATAGAAACAGTGCAATAACAAAAATACAAAAATAGTATCTGCGCCGATGTAACACTTTGGGAGATGGGTGTGAATGAGAGTGAATGTCCATACAAAATAGATACTCACACACCAAGCAAAGAAAAATGCAAAAGCCGCAAAAATATAATGCAACTATTTAATGGTGCATGTGGAAAGAAAGAAAACACGTTTTCGTCTAGAAGACCATCATTTTTTTTTCTCTTTCCACATGCGCTATTAAAAAGCTGCATTATATTTTCTCGGTTTTTGAATTTTTCTTTGTTTGGTGTGTCAATAGAAACAGGACATTGTCGGGTCAATTATCAGTCCACCAGTGGCATAACAGTTTTTTTTTTATCAGACTCGGGCGGGGCCCCTCCGTACCCAGGGGCCCCCCGCATTGGAGTGTCCCCCGCATTGGAGCAGGAGTGTCACTGCAATCCACCTGATTAGATCAGGTTAGAACAGGTGGTATGAAGCAGCCGTAGGTGGCGGTCCTGGGGTGGGGTTAGGGTGAAGTGATGGACAGCAGGCTCACGACGTAGCCCAATGTCCTGGTCAATATCTATTCCATACCCCGCACCTATAGACAACCTCAGCAAGTTACCAAAGCCGCCGATAGCTGACCAAGGGTTACAGGTCAGGTCTCCACTTTCACTGATGAAGGCGGCAGCTTCGTAATCACTCCTGCTCTATTTGCTGACCGCAGAAAATGGATCCTGTATTCAGAGATGTTTACTCGAGCTAACCAAACCTACTAAAAAACATTGCTCCATTCATTTGTTATTCTGTAGATCGCTGCAATGTCATGTTAACCATCTGCCTGGATGTTAGTCATCTATTACACACCATAATACAGTGAGGGATCTATTTTATTATATTTATTTTCAGTCACTGCACGACTGACGAACAGGATATCCTGAAGAAAACCCCACAGTGCGTTGTTTATGCAGAGGAAGGGAAAATGGTGGAAATTTAAATAACTGGAGCCATGTTTGCACATTGGCTTTTCCTTATGAATTCCACAGTTTGTTGTTCAGATAATTCACCGCAAATTTTTATCAACACAGTCTTAACATAGAGCAGATGGCGTGTTTTGACACTTGCGTTTGGTGAGCGTTAGGATGACATTCACTGGATATCCAGATTTATTTTCTGGTCACAAAGGAGCAGTCTTTAAGTGGTGGAGCTCAGGGACTCTGGGGCAAATCTGGTTACTTACTATTTACATGCCCAGTACACAATTATGTTTCTCTCTTATAGCATGCAGGTGTTTCAAAGTCTTTAATTAAGGTTGCTTGTTAAAGGTCTTTTAATTCATAATAAGGTGCAGTGATAGAGTACCATGTAAATAACCATTAGGCAGTCTGCTCATTCTTGAAATAAGATAGCTTAACAGTTCTTAAAGGGGAATTCCCCCAGAAAATGATGTTTGATTTGTAGAAGAGTTGCTGTCCTCCTGATTAAAATGAGCTCTCAGCCAACTCTCTACCTGTAGTGAGAGCAGAGATATAACCCCAAACTACTGCGCATGTTCCAGGTAGGCTACATGTTTTTACTGTGGACGACAACAGCCAGGGGTTTAGTTTATGGGCGTGTGTCAGACGATGCCAGTCACAGGTTGCCAATCATACAGAATTCAAACGGAGGGACTGGGCATTACAACTAATCCTGCCTGGAAGCCGTTCTTTGAGAGAGGCTAATGTTACTCACTGGCAAGCAAGACACTACCATTCTACTGGAAAAATGTCACCACCATTAGCTGGAGTCTCCAGAGAAACATGGGGGAAATAAAGCCATTCATTAAGCTTTATTTAGGAAAACACGGCCCTTTATCTACTTTTGGTATAACGTTAGTGAAAACATATTAGCTAGCCTAGCCAGAAGTCTGCGACACTCGTTACTCATTTCTCCTTCCGGTCCACCAGCAGTCATCGTTTACCCGAGGCACTCCCGGGTCAGCTGCGCATAGCACCAGCTCCGGCTACCGCCTCACGCCTTTGGCTAATCTCCTCAGCCATGTATTTGGGCTCAAAATGGCAGCCTTCCACCTCCGATTCAAGCAAAATTTCTCAGAAGGTGTTGTCATCCAGTGCAAGGTCCACAAAATCATTGGAAGCCATTGTACTGGAATAATTGGTAACTTAGCTAAGAACTCTTTGCAGTAGCTTGCAAGCTAATACTGTTTACAGTTGTAACAACAGGTTCACTGCCTCTCTGGCCGTGTCCGAATCAGCGCACTTGCATATAGCAGTAGCATAAGTATAGCAGTAGCTATACAGTAGGCCACACAGGACAGAGTAGATGGGGCTCTGATTTGGACACAGCCTCTCTCTCCCTCTCTGCGTTCGGTCACGCCTCCTTCACATAGCATGGGAGGTATCTCCAAATTGAACTTACCCGCCGAAACAAAGGAGCACAGACTGCAAACGCTCTGGAGAATGTGACCGGGCATTCCCAACTGACGGAGAAAAGCAAATGATCATTTAAAAAAGGATTAAAGGGATGGTTATACTATATCTGGCAACAGCTGACACCCCCCGCCCCAAAAAAAAGATTAATTGTTAAGTATTTCAAAAGTATTTCCTAAATAGCCAATTGAGAAACCTACCCTTGTATTTTGTATCCAAGTGCATAGTGCAGTCTGTTTTTATTTTCTTCTTTTTTTGAGTCATTTGCCGAGACCGCTCCATGCAGGTGTCCCAGTCTATCTGCACCCCACTTCCTTTCCCCTGGGTAAATTAACTGGGCCAGTCCCTGCTCTCATAAGGGGAGGGTAGAGTGGGGGGGGGGGGGGGGCTGCATCCAGTGACTGGTGCTGGCAGGCAGCCCAGCCGTTCTCCAGCTCAAGTTCGCCAGCATCGGGAGACTGACTGCAGAGTCAGAACTTTTGAAGCAATTTGATTCAATTGAGAAATTCATCTACCTCAGACTAAGCACATGTGGCAGTTTCTTGCTTCAAATCTCAGGCACGACCAGTCGTAAGATTTCACACGCATTCCACTTTGGAAGTGAGAATAGGCTTGGCGGCAGGCGTCTTCATATCAGGCCTGTGTGGTTTTTTTTTTTTTTTTTTTAAGATTTTGAGATGAACTTGTGTTTCTAATCAGCGGACAGCTGTATATACATTGTGGAACAGTCATTAGAGGCTAGTCTTGTGGATTCTCCTCACTCAATCCCATCATGCATTTGGGCTGTTGGAGATAGCCGGCCATTCTGTGGTTTGTGCAGAGGACCTGTTTGTTTCTTCATTAGAGCTGGGCTGAGCTGGAATAAATTTCAGGTTGAACTATCGACAGCCGTGCACAGACTGTTTGAAGGGCGCTGAAAATCAGCCGTGGCTCTAGCCTTTTTGCGCCCTGTGCGAGATTGTGGACGGGGGGCGGGATTTCACTCACAAACCAGGGCGTGAGGATTGCACTCATGGACTGGGGGGGATTGCGATCACAAAGGGCACCTGTGGTTAAAAGAAAAAAGAGGCTGCAGCCAAAAGGGCACGTTTGCCGTCTCAGGGCAGGAGGCATATGCTGGTGTCTATCTCTGCACGTGCCAGGAACCATCCTATTGTGTACTGAGACAGTACAGTTACAGTACAACAGTCTGAAAAAGGCCCTTATGTGTATTTGAATTTACACGCTGCTTACTCATCACGCCACAAAGAATGTTATGAGCGGTTTTCCAAAATCAAAAAGTTAAATATAAGCTGACTAGGCTAATGCTTATAGACCCATCACAACTGTCTTGTGAAATTTACAACTTCTGAGCCGCGGCCAATCAAATCCAGAAATACTTTTTTTCTTATTAATTTTTTCCCCAGAACTTTTATGTTTGATGTGAAGGCTCAACACTTAAGTGGGAGTCGTGCAAATTAAAATTCCTTATGTAGTATTCATCTAATCTTCAAGGATTTCATTTCCGTGTGCTTTTTGGTTTAAAATAAATATATTCATTTAAAAGGCACTTTTTTTAATGCTATTTGCTTATTCTAATGAAACCTTCTTACTAGGAGTTTTTTTCAGTTTTCACAGTTTTCACAGTCTCTGCTGGATGTCTTGACTGACATCTTGGAGCTCAAGCAATGGCTCCATTGAATCCCCAAACTCAATCAACCGTGCTGAGACTTACAAACAGTGCAATTATTTCCATGCTTCAAAATATCCAGGGCAAACCAAAATATCTATGTGATCATCATTTAAATGGACACATTCACGAGCACAAACCAATAGCAGCAAACAGGGACTTTAACACACGCAGGCACAAACCAATAGCAGCAAACAGGGACTTTAACACACGCAGGCACAAACCAATAGCAGCAAACAGGGACTTTAACACATGCAGGCACAAACCAATAGCAGCAAACAGGGACCTTAACACATGCAGGCACAAACCAATAGCAGCAAACAGGGACTTTAACACATGCAGGCACAAACCAATAGCAGCAAACAGGGACTTTAACACATGCAGGCACAAACCAATAGCAGCAAACAGGGACTTTAACACATGCAGGCACAAACCAATAGCAGCAAACAGGGACTTTAACACATGCAGGCACAAACCAATAGCAGCAAACAGGGACTTTAACACATGCAGGCACAAACCAATAGCAGCAAACAGGGACTTTAACACATGCAGGCACAAACCAATAGCAGCAAACAGGGACTTTAACACATGCAGGCACAAACCAATAGCAGCAAACAGGGACTTTATACTGTTTTCCACAGAAAAAGCACACAGGAGGGCTCGCGTAAGTGGAGTTCTTTTTGTCTAGCACCCCGTGTGGAAGGCAGCACGTGAAACTTGGGAATAGGAAAGAGGGCCCTTCTGGGGTCGGGGAGACGTGAGCGGTCTCTGCCAAGGCTCTGATCTCACTCTTATTAATGAGTTCACTCCGACAAAAGACAGGCGAGGCTTCGGTTAGACGCTCCTTGTAATTTTATAGCTAGCGTACGCAGAGCGATCTCCTCTGTGAGGCGAAAAGAGCGAAGCTTCAAGGGAATCGTCTCTGTTGATGCAACGGAGTAAAAGCAGGGTCGGTGCGAAGTCGAGAGGCTGAGGGGGGGAGGGAGTTCAGACGCTGCGGCTCACACACACAGGGCTCGTCACTCGCTCTTTTCCAAGCATCTGGTGACTGTTTGAGAAAAGAACTCTCCGGCTCCGACTTCTCTCCCTGGAGGGAAGCCCCCTGTGCTTTTATCTCCCGCGAAGCTGCAGCAGTAACCTTGGATCGCTTCCCCCCGCCGCGCCATTCCCATGCGGCGGCGAGGTTAAAAACTCACCGTCGCCGTCGCTATATCCTCCTAAGGCCCGGCAATTCATTGTTGTCCCCGTGTAGGGGACGCGAGTCTCTGGTCTTAAACTCAAGAACCATATATTCTACTTTTCTGAAGCCTACACTACAAGGGACATTCAATAAAAAATTTAATAAATAATATTTTTGAAAGGCTTTTCATCCAAGACACATGTATTACGTCAAAAATATTAAAATACGTAATCCTCTCTGGAGGATACTGCAGTTTTTTTTTTTTGGGGGGGGGGGGGGGTGTCTGAGAGAGGGGTGAGTGGGGGTATGTGTTTAAGTGATCATATATGTTATTTTAATGGTTGAGTGGGGAAGAATCTGTTTTTTAAATGTTCCACACCGAAAATGCATCTTTCAGACACTCCTGAGGCTCCCAGCCCCTCATAAACACAAGACACCTCCGACACCATTTCCCTTCACCTCAGCCAAGCTGAACGGGAGTGTTTCCTAAACGTGTGCGTTTCCTAAGATGGCCGCCGTTGAAAACGTCGCTGTTCAGACCCGCATCAATTAAACATCGGGTGCACCATGACTTCTTGTTCTGCCAAAGTGTCCCGTCCTGCCGTACCGGCCCTGGCTTTGAACGCCAGGCCGATCCCGCCGTGGAAAAAGAAATCATCTCGTTCTGCCTGTCCACCCGTTCCAGATGATCACCTCTCCATTGAGCACTCTCATTCCCTCACCTGCTCTAGACCGCCAGGGACCATGAGGCCTGAGGAAAGGGCCTTAATGCTTCACCCCAGATGTGCTGTTCTTCTGTAGTGGAGACAAAAAGTGTGTGTTTCTCCGTAAGGCGTCAAAGCTCTTCATTGGAAAGCTGCGGGGTAGCGCAACTGCCCCACACGGGGACGTATGATTCTGTTCATGGCTCTCATTTTGCATCGTATTCAGTAATTCATACATGCGGATGCGTATCCCTCCCACAGCCAGTTCTGCAGAATGGATTTAGGGGTTGTGTGAAAGGGCGTTCACAGCCCGTTCCTTTCCGCCTCAGATCTCCCTTCTTTCTGTTTAGGACCTTAAATGTGGAGCTCTTGGTTTGTGTGAGAGGAGTGTTGCAGGAGCTTTACTCCGTACCCTTGGCCAGTGGCACCGAGTGACAAGAGGGAAACGAGTTGAAGTATCCCAGGTGCAATAAGGAGTCCCTCTGGTTAGGATGTTGTGCTCTGTCCCCTGCTTCCTGTTGACTGTTATTGTGAGTTGTTGCAGTCCGTCACAGCAGCCATTTGACCTTCCACCCCGGAGAAAAGGAAGGCCAGTCTCAGTGTGTCCCCCCGTATCCCGGAGACGAAACATCTGCCCCAAACGCACCCAGATCACGTCCGCCCCAAAAGAGGGGCCCACTCAGAGTAGCACAAAGGGCTCTCAACTTTGTGATTGGACTCTCCTGGACTGGGAGTGCCGTCACTGTGAGACTCTGATTGGTCCAGAGCTTGTCAATGAAAGAACAAAAACATTTGTGACAGATCTCGTTGCGGAGATAATTTATTCGCCCCCCGTGTGTGACACATTCTTCAACTTCTAAGAAAAAAAAATCTCTTTTCCTGTTTTCAATGTAATGATTTTCAAGGAGAACTGTCCAAAGAGGCCATCCGGTCAACAGCTGAGAAATACTTCTGAAAAGCAAAATATACCATTTACTACCTCCTCAGCTCAAAGAACTTACATGGTGAAATGGAGTGGAGTGGTTGACAGCTGATATTGTGGGAACAATATTACAGAAAAAAATACTCCATAAAGTTATATGGTTGCATACTCTCAAAAAAACTTATTCTCCACTATCTTGGAATCAGATAGCTGAAACGTAGGATCAATTTGTGCCTGGCCTCCACTCAAGAACAACTGTGGAGCTGAAATAACTATTGCAGCTGTCCACTTGCTATGTCTGCATATGGTAACTATGTTTTAGAACCAAATGGATCAAGTCATGTCACAATCTATCTACAAGATTGAGATCTTTCATATGCTTGGGGGTATTGCGATTGAGAAGATGAAGTTATCCTGAAAAATACACCACACTTCATTTATGTGAATGCTGTTTGGAAGGGAGATGGGCTTGGCAGGGAGAGACAGAGGCTGAGAGGGAGAGAGAGAGAGTGTGTGTGTGTGTGTGTGTGTGTGAGAGGGAGAGTGTGTGTGTGTGTGTGAGAGAGAGAGATATTTGTCTCACAAGGCCATGCTGTAGTATCATAAAGAAAATAAATTATTAGTTCTTGATGATTTATTACCTGGAAACAGCTGTGACTGAAGCACATCAATACTGTTCCCCAGATTAAGATATATCAGTTAGTGTTGTCATAGACTACTGCTCTCTGTGTATTTAAGAAGAATTACAAAATTGTGTTGAGTTGTAGACCTAGTTCACATGTTGATGGAAGCTGAAAAATTGTTTACGGTAAATATTTGGGCCTGTGTTGGTGAAGAGTGGTCTTAACTATTTTTACATATATTAACACCAGAACGTTAGCTTAAACTTGAGCTATGTATGCGGTAACGTGGCTATAACTGCAGGTGACATTTGATATGCGTCTCACTGGGTCCCACTTCCAAACATGGTGTAATATTGTGTCTAAGAAAAGGTGAGCACAAGGGTACAGACACTAGGAGTGATCTGGTTACGTTGTGCTTGGCATCCCAAACTGTCTTATCTCTTAAGAAATCATGCAATCAGAAGAAGCAAGCCTTTGTGATATGGGAAAAACATTTGTCACTGTCAGTGCATTTATTGATTTGCCTTTGTTTCGAATAATCCTAGCACTGTACTGAGGTACATAGATTCAACAGGTTAACAGCCCCATATTCTCCTGCCCATATTGCATTCGAATCTTATCAAGTGGTTCATTTTAGTCAAACTGTGTGGTATTTATTTGACTCCAATTAATATTCTTTTTGTAAATGGTTTGATCATGCTCTTCAGTCTTGACTTGCTTGTTTAAATGAATTCACCATATGCCAGTTTTCACTGTGCTCATCAATCATGTACTTTTGCAATGCTAACACATCCTTTAGAGCATTATTTTTAATCAGGCAACTATTCATCTTTGCTAATTGTAATTAAAAGGGGGAAACATTAAATGTCATTTCTTCATCTCGCTCAGCAGTCACCCAAGCTTATTATGTCGTCAGTTCTTCCTCACATAAATATGAGAAAATATTTACAGACATACAGTCTCTCAAGAACACAAGAACAGCATTACATATTTGTTCAATTATATTAGCATCTTCAAATCGTGCAACATGCAGCCAGACTCTTTTCTTATGAACCCCTCCACCAGCACTTTGTCAGTGGTCTACAAGGCAAGGGGCTTTATCTTAAACAGAAACAAAACACTGGAATGTTAATAACAGAACAAAAAAAGACTATTCTCAGGAAACCACTAAATTATTGCACCCTAGATTTTACATTGCATGTAAACCAGTGTGAAATGCAGTAGTAATGCAGAAACAATCTTATTCTGGGTTCATAGGCAAGGTTTGTGAAATGACTGTGATTAGTTTTGAAAGATACTTTAAGGATATACATGTATATGTAGACACATAGTGTATATCAGGATATACTGCAATGTAATAAAGCTAATATGTCTGAAAGTAGGTTCATATTTAATATGGCAGGAGAGGAGACTATTGCTAATCTTTGTAGAAATTACTTCTTTCGTGTAATATTTTGAACAAATAAGAATATAAAATTGCATCACACAGTTGGTCTATAGATTTCGGTTTCAGGGGGCTGCGGTATCTGCCGGTTTACGGTCTGTTTCAGCACTCGAGAGTTTAATTTAATCATTGATTGGCGGAGTACATATACCTTGTGTCCAAGGCCTAAACTGGTTTCTAATTGTAAAGAAACCGCAAAAATCTGCACATACTCTGGTACAGGAGTAGCTGGAAATGTCTAATTTAAGAGATACCTCAGTGACACCTCCTATGAAGTTAGGATTTTATTTAATTTTGCAAGCACACATCACACTTTTTACTGATCGGTTTTATGGTAAATGATTGCCGGTCTTTGGTTCAAAGCCTGCATTGTTCCCCTGTTTTTAAGAGCAAATGGCCATCACCCTCTCCCCAGCTCTAATAATTGCCCAATTTGACACAAGCCCTCTGCATATAGTCGCGGTGCACTTCGGTCAGGACAACTCACGTATAACACGTATGACAAATAACATGTTCAATTAATGAATGTGCTGCAATAATATTTTGGTTTGGCGCTGAATGGATCGGCTTTTGTACTACTCTGGAGCAGGGGCACCACCCCCCCCCCCCCCCCCCCCCGCTAATGAGGAGATGACCGGAAACCCCCCATACCAAAGCAGATCCAAACAACAGGTGGAAGCTGGGGTGGTGGCGGGTGACAGCAAATTTATTTTAACACAAGCCGTAAGCAAACACAGAGCAGTGCATCAGCCTTCAAGCAGTACAGAGAGAACAGATTCTTGCCTTAAAAAGGGCGCTACATTAGAGGTGTGTGCATGTGATTGGTTGAGTATGAGACGCGTGGTTGCTAGCCGACGATGGTCGGCATAAGAGTTTCCTGACAGAACTTGCTATGCGCACGTAAAAACATTCGCTCTGCTCATATTGATCATGGAGATCTCTATACCATGCTGGTTTCTTTGTTAATCAGCATATAATTGATAAATTAAAGCAGTTTAGTCACACAGTTAACTCACCTCACCAGCTATGTTGGGTCTGAATCGACCGCTGATTTTAAGGTGAATAATCCGCAGACCCTGCGGTCCTCCAGGAGCAGGGTTGCAGGCCTCTGACGTATAGAGTGGAGACTGTCCTCCAGGTGGCTCTGAATGGAAAACCAAGGTACTGTAACGGTAGACGGGTCTGCAATACTACTTTGAGGTTGGATCGCCATCCACATTACAAATTTGCAGTCCTGCTAATTACTCTGGTAGGGCTATTTGACCAGTGGATTAGCCTGGAATCCACTGTGGGAGGTGTCTATGGCGAATTTGGAAGTCTCTGAAAGAAATAATAAACACAGCAAGCTTAATCAAGATTAAAACTAAGCGTCTTATGGCTGCTCTGTCACTGAGAGTCATAATAGTTAGGGCAGCCAAACGCGGCGGTACGACAGTGTTTACATTAGATGCTGATAGGTTGTGTCTGATAGCGCCCATCTTGTAGGCTACACATTTCTTCATCCCCCTGATTATTTCTTTATTAGGCTGCATAATGCTATTGTTTTTCTAAGTATTCGTACAAGATTACCTTAAGTGGTCATTAGCTTTTGAAGCAATTAAATGAATCCTGTTTCTTACAAGTATCTCAGTCAGTGGTAAAACCTCCAAGTGTTATGTAACTGTATCTTTCAGTAAGTCAAACGTGTTTAGTAAATGCATCTACAAAGACTCACACAATAAATAACATCACATTACCTAAGTTCTCTCATCCTAAACCAGAGGTGGGCAACGAGGACCGTATCTGTTTCTGATTCTCATGCCAACTTCTGGCCTTAATGACCTAATTAGCTCTAATATTTACGCCATCTGACATTTTAGCTACAATTCTTAATAAGTGCATGAATGACAGCCGAAGACTTCTTGTGTCCCTATATGAAACATTTTAATGTGATCTAATCTACCAGTGTTGGTGTAAACAGCCAATTAGCTCATTTAGCTGGGATAATTGGTGGGAACAAAAACCTGCATACACACCGGCCCTCCAGGATTGGAATTGCCCACCCCTGTCCTAAACTGTCACCAGACACATTCTCTATGAATATTTATCAAATATTCCATAAAACCAATGTGTGAAAGATAGCCAGTGCAATTTTGCAGCTCACGGAGCTGAGGGAGACAGTCGACTATCGCTTTCAATTTGAGGAAACATCTGAGGCAGAGGTCTCCTCATAACATCTGCTTTCATTAGAATCAATAATCAATACACTAGACACATGCAGATGCACAGAACGGTGACTTGGGAACTGCGCCGGTGACTTGACTCTTGCCGATTCCAATCGCATGCTGTGCGTTCCGTTCTGTACCCTTGAGCAAAATATTTGCCTTAAAGTCCAGCTGCATGCACTGTAGGGACGATTTATCAAATGTCCTTTGTGTAATTCTGGATAAAGGTGTCCAATGAGCAAATGCATAGTGTAATAACAGTGAACGTGTTATAGGAAACCCTTAACGTGTAATTATGGAGCTGTTAGAAACGCTCACGATAACATCGTGACACATCGTGGCTCTAGGCTTCTTGGCAGGATGACCGGGAACGCTAGTTGAATGACTGCAGATAGATAGTGTATATTTATATATTCACATTTATTTTCCAGTCTTGTCATTAATTTCAAAGCCAAACGCGTTGGGGTTCCCCCAAGATACACCATTATCACCCCAGCATAACACAACACATGAGCCTAGCAGGACCACAGCTGTACGTCTGGAACGATGAGATGGGAGACCAACAACTGACTGTTGAGTCCAGGCAATCCAGTTGGAAGAAAACCCAAATGGGTGGGGTCATTAAAACCTCCTGTGGATTGGCAGTATTTCTGTGGCATCTGCTGTATATTCAGGGACTCTAAATTTCCATAAAATCTCTTTTGTCAGTCTCTAAGTTATTTCACTTTTGGGATCATGTTCTTTGTATGTGAGTATAAGATTTGTGCTTTGTGTGTTTTGAACAGGAATAACTTGCTAAAGCTAAAGCCTGTCAATAAATCACTCAGTCAGTAACATACCTGACTAACATACCATGCACCCTGTGATATTTTCAGTGAACTGTATCAGAGAATTGGGGGTGGGGGGGGCTTCACATTATAGTAAGGTTTGTTTGCTTGTTTTCTGTTTCCTAAGGGGAGGTTTATCCAAGTTTGTCATCAGGTACAGGTAGTGAACAAAGAATGGACACGTCAATGGAGCATCACGAACGAAGTTCGCAAAGCATGTTCTGTCGGAGAACCTCTCGCTGTAGCTGACCATGGTCGGCTAGTAATCACGCGTCCCATACTCAACCAATCACATGCACACACCTCTAATGGAACGCCCTTTTTAAGCCAAGAATTAGTTCTCTGTGCTGCTTGAATGCTGATGCTCTGCTCTTTGTTGCTTACGGCTTGTGTTAAAATAAATTTGCTGTCACCCTCTACCACCTCAGCTTCCACCTATTGTTTGGATCTGCTTTAGTATGGGGGGTTTCTGGTGATCTCCTCTTTAGCGGGGAGAGATGCCCATGCTCCGGAGCAGTACTAAAGCAGATCCATTCACCGCCAAACTAAAATAATTATGCAGCACATTCGTTCATTAACATTTCATTTAAATACGTGAGTTGTCCTGGCAGAACTGTTTTCCAATAGTGAAGGGTTCTGGTGTTTCCATGTTGCCGTGGGGGCTGATTTTACTGCTATGGTTTCAGTGCACTCATACCCTTACAGTCACTGAATGCTTCTGTGCGTTCATCATCGACTCCTTTCATTCCTGCCGAGAGGGACGTCATTCTAGATGACAATGCTCTGGTCCACACAGCACAAGTCGTTGCCAATGATCTCTGAGGAGCATGACGCTGACTTTATCCATCTGTCCTTACATTACATTGCTGGCATTTAGCAGATGTTCTTATCCTTTAAGAAACTTTTTGCATTCTTTACATAGTATCCAATTATATAGCTGGATATACTAAAGCAATGCAGGTTAAGTACCTTGATCAAGGTTGCAAACCTGCAACTTTTAGATTACAAGCCCTGTTCCCTAACCACTGTACAACACAGCTGTCATGGCCTTTACATTCTCCCAATCAGAACCCAATCAAGCATTTAAGTGATATTCTTGAATGAAACCGAAAACAGCACTTTCTACATCCAGCAACTTAGCACAAGTTGAATGACTCCAATATTCCAATATTCTACTTTCCACATGTAGTGAGCCAGCACAGTATTAAGTGATTGTTATTGTAGGTGTTTACAATAAGTGACGATGATTACGTTATGACATGGGGGGTCTTTTGTACCTCCTTGGTGATATCGCACTTTAGTATTCCTGAGACTACATCCGATGTTCTTTGCTTCTCTAAGTTGCTCTTGATAAGAATATTTGCTAACTGGCTGTAATGTGATGTAATGAGATGGGGGTCAAAGGAATGAGGGTCTACAATCTGTTTTCTGTCTGGCTTTTTTTGTGAGTTCCCTGTCCTCCCCAGCCCCTCGGCAGAGTCAAAGAGAGGTGCTGTTGCAACTCCGAAACAGAAAACTGTCTGCCAATGTTTAACACACAATAAAAATCTCCTTTAGGCCTCCTCTGGAGAGAGGTTTGTCGGCTCCAATAACTCTGTCAGCTTTTTGGTCCATTTTACAGAGAAAAAAAGCTCAACATCTGCAGTTTACCTGGAGGTTTTGTCCTCTATCATAAGACATATGACATCACGACGAGCCTCAGCGAACAGCTGCTCGTGGCAATGGTCCCCGGTTGCAAATCTATGTCACACGCACCAGCCACGTAAAGACATGACTGGAGCCAGAAATTCCATGACCTTAAATGAAGAGTCACTGGAACAGCCATGACTTCCTTCCTTAACTGAATACTTCTTCACGTAATACTTGCCAGATCATCCTGGTTGTACGGTATCTACAACACTCAAAACTAACAAAAATGTTATTGTTATCAGTTTACGAAATTAATTCTGCAGGAGGCGCAACATTAATCACTGTGAACATGAATGAGCATTTTTGGTAACAGTACTTTGTTAGCATTACGAGTCTTAAAAATGGAATTTGGAACATGGAAATTCCTTGTTTAAAAAGATGAGAGGAGAGCCAGATGATGTTGCTGTTGGTGGGAGCAGCTCAACTGGGATCATGGCATCATGTCAATAAGCAGAAATGTCAAAGGCCATATTTGGTCCAGAAAGTCCAAATTGAAGACACTAACAAAATGAAACAGCTGTGACGGCCCCATTCAACGAAAAGGCTTGAAATTATGGCTTCAACAAATAGTTCCAGGCTCTGATGCATTGCTGTAGCTGTTTCAGATATGAGTGTTAGAGACTGTGGGCAGATGTTGTCCCTTTCTTTTGCTTCCAGGCCCAGGCTCATTAAATTTCCCAGGTAGCCGTTCACTCACATGTTCAGTCACACATTTCCTGTGCTTCTGAGAGGTGTCCCCAAGTACAAAAGGCAAAAGACTGTTTGAAATATTGGATATGCTAAGTCCTATAACCTTTTGAATTATTTACACAAAGAAATTAGTTTCACTGGCAATACTTGTCTAAACATTATCTGAGCTACTGCACCTACATCTCATAACCTCTCCGTAGGTGTAACTTTAATAAAACTGCAATCTATATTTAATAGACCTTTTCTTTTACATTTGGCTCACACTTTCTGGGTTAAGAATGCCACTTACATATGGCTGGGCTTCTCTCTGAAGTGTTCACACATAATTGTATTCTGCAAACTAACTTATGTGAAAATAACTAATTTAGCAAGGCTTTTCCCTTCATTTCCAGCTGGATATAAATGTATTGTTCATTTTTGTGAGCAAAACACTTCACGTTAATGCAAAGCAGGTTGTATTCATTTTTTAACTGCATAGAACTCAAGCAACATGTCTGTGTGAGTTTACAAATGTTAGAGAAACAGGCCTCGGTCAGCCTCTTCATAATTAATCCCATGAGCACACCTGGCAGGACATCACAAGCATATAATAATTTTTTATATTTGTTTTATTTTTCCATACAAAAATTTGTGAGTTATTTTCCTGTTTAACAAAGATGGCCCTATCTTCCAAAAGCTGATTTCGTCATTTCTGGGCATTTAAGCCAACTTAACATTTACATTTCTGGGCTTGGTCCCCTGGACTGTGAAGACTGGGATTTAAAAAAAGATTGTGAAGACTGGGATTTTATGAGAGTCTACCAAACGTCTATCTTCTCCCTGATAGCTGTAGCCTTAAATTAGACAATTTTGGTTACCCCCCCCACACCAACTCTCACCCCATTACCCATGGGGCCTCTCTCCTTATAAAAGGACAAGATTGGGGTTGAAACATTTGCTGGCTTTTGTTTTGAGATGCCTGATGTGCACTTTCATCAACCAAGTAAAAACACCAACCAAAGGAAAGATGGTAGGCATTTTGTGTCCAGATGACTGTTTATTATCAGGAAATATGAGCCGGGTCTGTCATTATAATTTATTTCTAGCAGCGGTGAGAGAGAGGCATTTATGCAGTGGTGTGGCAGCGTTGGGGGGTAAGCAGAGTACTCACACACCTGCTTCATTATCTCTGCACAGTAGACCGGCTCAAACATAAACATCATATTTCACCCACTCTGCGCTGGAGATGAAGGCTTCCTTCATAAATTACAGGTGGAAAACCTTGAAAAATATGCCCACGTGTTTGATATTGATTATGAGGTTTGTTTGTAAGGTCACTGGTTTACCTTTAATCTACCCAGCACTGTTATTATTATTATTATTATTATTATTATTATTATTATTATTAATGAGGCTGATGCTATTATCTCGACTTTGCAAGGCCACCCTGGAAAGTGCATACACAATAATAGTATATCAGTCATAAACACTCCATCAAACTAACAGTGGAAATCATATGCATATACTAACTATATCCCTCCCGTACTCTGAATAGTGTGTTCTAGCTCTGGGATGAAATTCCATACGCTTCACTCTAAATATATCTGAGTGGTCCATGTTCTGTACTGTCAGGTGGTAGTAGGAGAAAGCTATGATTTTGTTTGGCACAAGCTATAGCAACAGTGGCAGAATGCAATGAAATCTTGGCCGAACAACTGTCCTGATTTTCCCGATTCTCTCGTTGGACGTGTAGTCGGAGTGGTGACTCACAGCTGAACAGGGCTGAACAGATCACAAAACTCCCGTCCTCGAGGGATGCAGTGTGTGTGCTTTTCTTTTTTTTCGGTGTGTTTTAGCAATTCAGTGCTTAATCTAAGTCATCGATCGACAAAGGAGTCCACAAACCTTGTTTCCAAGGGCTAAATTGGCTGCTGATTGAAGAAGAAGCAGTAAAACAAAAACGTGCGGATGCTGTAGACTGGAGTTTGGGATGCTTGGTCTGAAGATGTGAGCAGTATTGTGAGACCTTCGGCCGAGGGAAGAGTGGTCAGGCGGTTACATTAGTAAACAGGAAAGGCCCCTGATTTCTGCTTGGCTTTTCATATCACGCTTGCCCTCTCTCACAGCTCGCAGCTTTTGAGCATAAACGGTTTTATTGGCTGTCTGTGCAGTGTCACAGGGTCTAGCCTCAGAAAATTGAAACACTAAATCTTCTTCAATGAAAGAACTAAAAAGACCTGACAGAACACCAGAACAGGAGGAGAGCAGACAGCAAGGGTCTCTCTCTTTCTCTCTCTCTCTCTCTCTTTCTCTCTCTCTCTCTCTCTCTTTCTCTCTCTCTCTCTCTCTCTTTCTCTCTCTCTCTCTCAAGCAAAACTGGCCATTTTGAAAATCACACAAAGGCGAAGCAGCAGGACGAAACCATATGATGTCAAGGCCATTTGCATTTGATGTTGAAACGTTCAGAAAACGATGGCCGAGGGGAGGTGTTATTTGATGATATGTACAGTACCAGTCAAAAGGTTGGACACACCTACTCATAGAAGGTTTTTTTTCCGTTATTTTTACTGTTTTCCACATTTTGGAATAGTAAAGACATCAAAACTATGAGATAACACAAATTAAATTATGCAAAGACCAAAAAAGTGTTAAACAAATAAAAAAAAGTAATATATTTTAGATTCTTCAAAGTAGCCACCCTTTGCCTTGATAACGGCCTTGCACATTCTTGCCATTCTCTCAAACAACTTATGTGGTAAACAGGTATTCCACAGGTAAACAGGTGATGCCATCATGACTCTATATAAAAGGATATCAAAAGACTCCTGATATCTTATTTCCAGGTACTCTTAGAAGCGATACTATAACCTCTGCATTTGAATGGATCTCTATGGGAATTGGGGGGTGGGACTAGATTAAGCTGTAAATTACACGGGAATAGTATGTAACCCAAGGTTGGCTAAATGGCTGTAAGTCATCAAGGGTCTGAGGTATCAAACAAGCCTTAAACCATCACTCTGCTGCCAGATATGCAGTAGATATGGATGGATCACTTTAAGGGTTGTTTCTCCTGACAAATTTTCCTATTGAACTCTATGGAAAAATAAGTCAGGAGAAGAAACCCTTCAAGTTATCCATCCATATCTACTGTATTTCTGGCAGCCGGGTGATGGTTTAAGGCTTGTTTGATACGTCAGACCCTTGATGACTTAGAGCCATTTAGCCAACCATGTGTTCCACACTGTTCTAGTGTAATTTAAAGCTAAATCTAGTCCCACCCCCCAATTCCCATAGAGATCCATTCAAATGCAGAGGTTATAGTATCGCTTCTAAGAGTACCTGGAAATAAGATATCAGGAGTCTTTCGATATCCTATTATATAGAGTCATGGTGGTATAAATTACATTACATTACATTTATTTAGCAGACGCTTTTATCCAAAGCGACGTACAGTAAGTGCGTACAGAGACATCATCATCATTACAGAACAGACAAGGCAAAGCACATCCTTTGCATAATGTAGCAGCTATCCCTAGCAATGAACGTTGACTGTAGTTCACAGTAAGCTGTGGGCAAATCAGCAACACCACATTTTCATTCCAAATACTATTATAAACTATACTGTTATAAACCATTCCAAATACTATTATAAACTATGCTATTATAAACCATTCCAAATACTATTATAAACTATAATAAACAGACAGGTATCACCTGTTTACCTGTGGAATACCTGTTTACCACAGAAGTTGTTTGAGAGAATGGCAAGAATGTGCAAGGCCGTTATCAAGGCAAAGGGTGGCTACTTTGAAGAATCTAAAATATATTACTTTTTTTTATTTGTTTAACACTTTTTTGGTCTTTGCATAATTTAATTAGTGTTATCTCATAGCTTTGATGTCTTTTGACTGGTACTGTATGTAGATGAAGAAAGGCTGTGGTGAAGACACTTTTCTAGAAATATCCTGAAAAATGCTTTCAGGTTTCTGGTTTTAATGTAAAAGGTCTCCCTCCCTCTTCTACTCCCTGTCTGTCTGGTCCATTATTTCTGCAAAGCAATGAAAAGCACACACTACTAGGCAGCTTCTGTGAAATACCTACTCTTTTGATGTGAAGGTATATGAAGGACAAATTGTTCCGTCACTGATTTCAGTCGATTCTTGTGAATTGCAGTCGAACAGAAATCTTGCACATTTATACTTGAGGGGACTCTTATTTTATGCTGCAATATTGTTGCTGCGTACTCACCCTCAAGCCACAGTTCTCAGAAAGAGCGGGGGGGGGGGGGGTGTGTGAAAGAGGAACTGTCCATCTCAATCGCCGAAGAAATGTTTTGTTAACTCTGCAGTTGAAAATAAATAGTGGGGCCTTCCATTGGGCTCGGGCTGAGCTCTGTTTTAAAAGATCCGCCGTGGGTTCCACACAGCTCGGAGGGGAATTGATCCCACCGCACCCCCCGCCCGCTTCGGAGCCAGAACCCTCTGTGATGCCAGCTAACTGACTAACTTCATTACTGTAGTTTTTGTTATCTTGGGACGCTGAATAAAGGGACATTATTGCTTCCTGTGTGAGAGGCAAGGGCAGGGTTGTTACACTTGGAAGCAGATTGAGATCCTGTACTGTACGAGTCCTGCACCGCTTCAACAGAACACCTTTTCTTCTTCTTTTCACAAGAGTAAGGTACACAAACATAAACACAATACCTACTTTTGATCTGACCCCCCCCCCCCCTGCGCGCCTCGAAGTGCATTATATATGTGTTTGTAAATATACGTGTTTCTATGTGCTTGGTTGTGTCACATGTAGCGCCAGCTTATTCATGTGGTGAGGGGGGAATCACTTTATCAGAAGTATATTGCAGTTTCAGGTTTTAGGAAATTACATCCAATCAGCATTGTTTTTTTTGTGTGAATAACCCAGACACAAGCCTTTTTTTAAGTTATTTTTTTTACAAAAATGGCTGAATGTATAGACTGTCAGAACCCATTTCAGCACACACAGCTGTGCAGATCCTTCACTCTGATATCAATGCCTTTTCCATATGCTGCACAATGTACAGGACTCTGTTATTTTATTTTATTTTTTTAGGAATGATTCTGCTAGCTAAGGTGCTGCTTTCTGCTTTCCCCACCGACAGGCATTGTAACTCTCTGTCCTGACCTTGCACCCCAGCTAGAGAGAGAGAGAGAGAGAGAGAGAGAGAGAGAGAGAGCGCACATCCTGGCCTGACTGCGTTTGGAGCCCTCGGCCGTCACCATGGGCAGCTGTGGGAGAGCAGGGGTGGCCCGGAGCCAGGAGGAGCAGAGAGGAGCGCTCAGATGGTCCCTGACCTCGCCGTCTCCTCCTCAGTCCTCATAGGTGATGCGCTCATCCGCCTGTTTCTGGGAACACCAGTTCTCCCCGTTCACCCCAACCCCCCCCCCCTCCCCCCCCTTCCCCTCCTGTCTGGAGGACCCCACTCTGGTCAAGATGAGGGGGACACTCCCTGAAAACGGAACCCTAAGAGCTTTCAACAAAACATAATTATAAAACAAAACATACATGTATAATCACATGAAAGAAGAAATTGTTCTGAATATTGTTCAAAATAGAGCTCGCATTTCTTTCAAAATTGTTAGTAATCTGATAATTGCCAATAATTAGGGATCTCGTGCAAGGGTTAGTCAGATAACCAGTGCAATTGCACACAAATCCTCTGGCCATAAAGTGGACCCCCCTGGAATGGATGGCACTTAAAATATCAATAAAAAAGTAACTAAATTCAACTGAAGAATCAAACATTTGTGGTACACTGGAAAGATGTAAAAGTCATAAAAGGGGTTGGAAAAACACACTCTGGTATCCATCACCAAAAAAAGAGAGCCTAGCTCCCTGTATCCTGTCTGCTCCGCTGCCCGGACGGAGAGAGGAGAGAGGAAGTGATGGTTCTGCTCTCCCCTCTGTCCTCAGTCCAGGACCACACAGGCGATTCAGAACAATGACCAATACAAGACAACCGTTATTTTATTTGGACCTGTCCTCGCTTTCCCCTTCGCCCGGTCAGTCAAGGTCCCACCTCCTATCTTTTGCAAAGATGCTGCAGGATTTCTCCGTGTGGCTGGAGTCATTTACTTATTTATATCTCTTTTTCTATTCCTTTCTTCAGATTGATCGTGGCAATGTTTCGTCTGCGGCCCAGCGATATAAATTGTGAGCCAGGATTGCTTTGTGTCGGAGAAAAAGAGTTTTTTTTTTTGTTTTGTTTTTGGCCTTTGTGTTTGGCTTTTGTTTCAGACGGATGACAGAGCGGACAGCATTCTCTAACCCTGGTTTGTTTGGAATCTTTTGCAACAGACTTTAAGATTTAATATGACTGGAGACCCGTGTTGTCATGGTGATGGACAGCTTCCTCATTTTGCAAGGAGCTTGAAAAAAAAGCTGTGAGTGATGTGGCCCCGCCTAATTTGGATTCGGCGATCGTGCCGCTCGAGCCGCTGATGCTCCACCCAAGCAGAGACCTCAGAAGCACTGTAGCTGAACCGTGTGCACTCAACTGATGCGCTCGCCTGCGAGCCAGTGACTACTTTACAGCCTACAGGCCACACCGTGCTACAGGAGAGCCAGTGACTATTTTACAGCCTACAGGCCACACCGTGCTACAGGAGAGCCAGTGACTATTTGACAGCCTACAAGCCACACTATACTACAGGAGAGCCAGTGACTATTTTACAGGCTACAGGCCACACTGTACTACGGGAGAGCCAGTGACTATTTTACAGCCTACAGGCCACAACATGTTACAGGAGAGCCAGTGACTATTTTACAGGCTATAGGCCACAGCGTGCTACAGGAGAGCCAGTGACTATTTTACAGGCTACAGGCCACAATGTACTATAGGAGAGCCAGTAACTATTTTACAGCCTACAGGCCACACCGTGCTACAGGAGAGCCAGTGACTATTTTACAGCCTACAGGCCACAGCGTGCTACAGGAGAGCCAGTGACTATTTTACAGCCTACAGGCCACAGCGTGCTACAGGTGAGCCAGTGACTATTTTACAGGCTATAGGCCACACCGTGCTACAGGAGAGCCAGTGACTATTTTACAGCCTACAGGCCACACCGTGCTACAGGAGAGCCAGTGACTATTTTACAGGCTACAGGCCACAATGTACTATAGGAGAGCCAGTAACTATTTTACAGCCTACAGGCCACACCGTGCTACAGGAGAGCCAGTGACTATTTTACAGCCTACAGGCCACAGCGTGCTACAGGTGAGCCAGTGACTATTTTACAGCCTACAGGCCACACCGTGCTACAGGAGAGCCAGTGACTATTTTATAGCCTACAGGCCACAGCGTGCTACAGGAGAGCCAGTGACTATTTTACAGGCTACAGGCCACAGCGTGCTACAGGAGAGCCAGTGACTATTTTACAGGCTACAGGCCACACTGTACTACGGGAGAGCCAGTGACTATTTTACAGCCTACAGGCCACAACATGTTACAGGAGAGCCAGTGACTATTTTACAGGCTATAGGCCACACCGTGCTACAGGAGAGCCAGTGACTATTTTACAGGCTATAGGCCACACCGTGCTACAGGAGAGCCAGTGACTATTTTACAGGCTACAGGCCACAATGTACTATAGGAGAGCCAGTAACTATTTTACAGCCTACAGGCCACACCGTGCTACAGGAGAGCCAGTGACTATTTTACAGGCTACAGGCCACACCATACTACAGGAGAGCCAGTGACTATTTTACAGCCTACAGGCCACAGTGTGCTACAGGAGAGCCGGTGGCTATTTTACAGCCTACAGGCCACACTGTACTACAGGAGAGCCAGTGACTATTTTACAGCCTACAGGCCACAGTGTGCTACAGGAGAGCCAGTGACTATTTTACAGCCTACAGGCCACACTGTACTACAGGAGAGCCAGTGACTATTTTACAGCCTACAGGCCACAGTGTGCTACAGGAGAGCCAGTGACTATTTTACAGCCTACAGGCCACACTGTACTACAGGAGAGCCAGTGACTATTTTACAGCCTACAGGCCACAGCGTGCTACAGGAGAGCCAGTGACTATTTTACAGCCTACAGGCCACAGTGTACTACAGGAGAGCCAGTGACTATTTTACAGCCTACAGGCCACAGTGTGCTACAGGAGAGCCGGTGGCTATTTTACAGCCTACAGGCCACACTGTACTACAGGAGAGCCAGTGACTATTTTACAGCCTACAGGCCACACTGTACTACAGGAGAGCCAGTGACTATTTTACAGCCTACAGGCCACACTATACTACAGGAGAGCCAGTGATTATTTTACAGGCTACAGGCCACACTGTACTACAGGAGAGCCAGTGACTATTTTACAGGGGTCAATTGTAACATTTTTTGTGACAATTGTCCCAACCCTGAACACATGAAACTAGCTAGCTTGCAGGATAGGAACAATGTCATTGAAACTTGACTAAGATATCAAAAGTTAGACAACATTTTCTGATCAAGATTAGACAACTACTGAATCATAGGACTAAAAGGTCAAGACAGCAAGAGAACAATGGTTTTTTTTTTTCATACCTCCGAAACCAGTCTTTGTTTAAAAAAAAAGAGCAGAGAATGGGGCATCAGTTGGTCTTTGGGCACACAGAGAGGGAACATCAATGCACATTCAGAGTCACAGCTCTAGCTTGTTTCAGATTGGTGCAATTTTATGGTGTTGACATCGCTCATGAAAAATTATTTTCTGAAAATAGATGTTTCTTTTAATACTGTCAGTAACCTGCAGAGTATAAAAAGCTAAATTATTTCAAGCAATGTGTTGACCCAGATCTGTTTCTGATCTTCCCTTGTAAGCTGAGCTTGTTTACACATTGTCACTGCCTGGGGTCCAAGGAGACTCATTTCTCTCTTTCACACCACTTCTCATGCACCTTACCATGCCCAATTAAGCCCCAGCACAGCTCTGTTTCTTCTTCTCTGTACTTCTGAAATCCAAGGTCAGCTTAATTACTTCAATTTGGTTTACACTGGGCAGACAAATGAGCAAAAAGTGTGCATGTCCCAATTTCCATAAGTTTTTTCAGACGTATAAAAAACAGTACAAAGGTACATGCAGCTAGATCAGCTGCACTGGCTATATTAAAGATGCACTTGCTGTCATATGGAACGCATTCTGAATAATGGTGTAATTACATCATAAAATGTGTTTTATTATAAAAGCTGCTAAACGTTAATGTAACGGTTTACTATCATCAGTTTGGGGACCCATAGTCACATTTCTCCATTGTAATCATCATTATATTCCATTAGAGCAACAAGGCTGCCATTACATTACACAGTATCGGAAAGGCAAGTGAACAGATCCAGTTTTCTGAAAAGCTCAGCCCATTCTCCTTTGAACATGTCATAAAAGAGTCTTGGTTTCATTCCTCTCTCTGTAAACAACAGACAGAGGGGAAAAATGTAAATAATTGTCTGGTTAAGCTCCCCAAACCAGTTCCATATGGCAGCAGTGTCACGACAACGGCACTCCCACGTAAGGAAAGGACCCGCGGCTCCCGTTCGTGTGGCGGTCGCGTTCGTTTCTACGGGAACCCTGGGGACCGCAAGGTTCCCGCCGCGCTCGTGTCGGCGCACCAGCTGAGCGCGCGGCGGCTGTCTCTGATTTCTTCCAACTTTGCATCGGCTCGCTACGTTTCCGCACAGATGTGCGCCGACTCAAACCTCGCAGAAAGAAACAACGGCGGCCGTTGCCGGTGGCAACGCACCGCGGTCGTCCACAACTCTACTTCGGTTTCGCAAGCCTGCCAAGGAGACATTCCTGCAACACCTGACCGTCGCAGGGATGTTAATGTAGACACATTTGCATAATGAAGACCGGAGGCCAGGACAGCGCTTTCACTGGAAAGATGCAAAAGGACTGGCCCATTCAGAGAACCAGAGCAGAGGAGAAAAGGTTAAGTACCAGCTAATTACAAAGTAACACCTCTGATCCAAATTAGAAAATGTGTCTCTGCTGCTTCCTGATTCATTAAGCACTTTGTCTGTGTCTGCCCCCGTATCTACATCATCTTATGCTGGAAGACTACCCAGCTGGTATAATGTAGCTGGCACTAATGTAGCTAGCGCTATTTCAGCTAGCGCTTGAACAGGAGGAGTTCATACCGCACTGGTGGCTCCCCTGCCAACTAAAACCCTCCCTCGGTGTCGCCCAATTACTCTTCATCCCACAGGACGACCGGCCACAGTCGGGACAGTAGCACCATGGGGATGGAATCCAGACCGTGTAGTGCATCACTGCACTGAGATGCTAGGGTGCTTTCTCTGGATAAACCACCTGAGAGCTATTGTAGGCTCTACAGGCCAAAGCTACAAGTACTGCTGGTTCAATAGTGAATTTGGTGGGTGTACCACGCCCACGTCTCCCTCCTTTTTAAATGGAGGGGCAGGGCTGACTAGACCTCTTACTATTATTGTTAATCCACTGAAGCCTCTCCCCTCCGGGCCCTAGAGGTCATGTAGGAATCCAGACTCTCCTCACCCTGCGCACATGGTGTTGACTCCAGCCATCAAAGGATCAGACAGAAACAAGCGTCCCACAAGCGCCCCAACCACATGTGGCAAAAACATGAGCCATGTGCCGCCCGGGAACTTCAAAGTGCGGCGGGCCGGTCCGTGTCCCGAGCGAGACTGCGCAAGCAATCACAAACCAGAGGAGACCCACCCGGGGGCCCGACCGCCGGCGGCGGGGCCCGCTCCCTCACGCGCCTCGCGCTCGCTACGTTCCAGAAGTCCGCCCGCGTACGGCAGACTCGCCACCGTCTGTATCGCCAGGCAAGCAACAAGCCTCTACAAAGAGTGCGGAAGGAAATGCCGCATCCCTGTGTGGGGGAAGATCTCTCTCTCTCTCCCTCTCTCTCTCTCTCTCTCTCTCTCTCTCTCTCTCTCTCTCTCCCTCTCTCTCTCTCTCTCTCTCTCTTAGATATTGTCTTTCTTTCCTTTTTCATTCTTTCCTCGCTCATTCGTTAACACCGCTCTGACTGGCCATCCTGGGAAGTTGCCAAGACGAGCTGAAAAGCTTTATGAGATGTAACTTCCCGGAGATTAATTTCATACTGATTACACATAACCTTGTTACTTGTATCCTGCCGTGTGTTGCGCTAACCAATGCAGTGAAAACCGAAGTGTGATTGACAAGAAGTGTGATGATAAAGCTTGCTGTGAGGGAGTGTGTGTGTGTGTGTGTGTCTTTGTATATGTGTGTGCGCACATGCATATTTGTATGCTTATATGCGCGTGTATTTGCCGCGGCAATCTTACAATTTTGTCACTTCTGAGAAGCCATCCAATTTAATGTTATAGCGCTTGGTGTATCCATCAATTTGCAGCTCAGATAGCATGTGACAGCCTGCTTGCACAATCCGCATGGTGTTTTTTCTCTATATATATATACCAGCCAATGGAAGCTTTCATCAAGGAAGGTTACTCAAGAGGCTGTACCCTCAAAACCAAATATAATTTTGCAGGAATACTTTAGGGAAATCAAGCCATGACATCTGTTTCCATTTAAAACAGTTTTACTGTCAATCTGCTAGGCTACTGGCTCTACTTTGCCATTGGTATCATGAATGGTATATGGAGGTACTAAAATTTGGTACAGCAAGAAAACAAACAAATTTTATGTCTGGGTTGATTTCATCTATTTAAGGTCACTATGGTAGATAAGTATATTTGAGCAGACAAGGTTCAATACGCTGGGAAGCAAGCACAACAGTTTTCAGCTACCAATAGACTATCTCTGGCACCGTACCAAATCAAATCAATTCACAGCGTTAAAGAACAGCAGTGTAGTTTTCCACTGAGAGAAGTACAATGCTAAGCATTTCAACGCTTGTAGAAACAGATCGGTAGCCCTGATTAAAGAAAAAATTGCTTTTGAGCGCTGTGGTATATTTCTTATCTCCGAAACAAAATTAGGTGTTTCTCTACAATATTTACCACTTTTCCGTGGTGCAGCGTATCCCAGATCATGTATTAAAATGATCCTCCTGTCAGTCCTTGCTTTTGATTTTGTCAGTTTAAAGTCAAGGATGGTCAATGAGAAGATGTGCCTCAGAACAGGTAAATTGTATTGTCTCAGGCCCCCAGACACCTCTCTCATGCCTGTACACTAGACAATATTGTGAAAAATAAATTAAAACCCTATGATATTTTGTCAGAACAGTCATTCTATCAGTTTTTTAATTGGAGGTGGATGAAACCAATAGTCCAGGCTAATACAGTGAGAATCAGTTAAAATAAGCAACTACCTACTCCAAGTAGGGCCAACTAGCAGCCAATCATATTGCTTTGAGCATAGCATGCAAAAGTACAATAAAAAGAAGTTACTGGAAACACAGCTGTACTATACAGAAACCAGTATTTTAGCTTGGACAGCTTCTTTGGAATGGTTTTGACTGCAGTAGAGACCGTTTGAGCCCCAACAACCATAACATCCTACACGGTGTCTTACATCTGACACAGAAAGGATGTGGAAGAAACAATGCAAGCTGAGCATGCCTTTTCTTTCCGACACGCACGGCAGCAGCAAAAGCGCGGCGAGCGCACGTCTGCGTCGTATATTTCAGAGGATATAATAAATCCATCAGAGCCACACACTGGACTCCCTGGCCGGAGGACCCGCGCCCCATCGGGGCCTCTTTCTATGAAGCGGGCCCCAGCGGCATGGCGGGCAGAGCGCCGCCAGGTGCAGAGCAGATCAAGGAGAGGCCAAAGTCGTTATTATTCAACTAGTGGAAGGAAGCTCCCATAGAAGAGGCAGCGGGGGGTGAAAGGTCAACTATCTGAAGCCTTTGAGGGGTGGAAACGTGCAAAGGGACGACGTGTGTCTAACCGCTCTCTCCCCCACAAAAACAGAGGAGATCTGGTTATTAACAGCGCTCAGGTGTGAGGAAGAGAGGGAAGGCCAGTTGTCAGAAAAGAGATTTTTGGGTAATGTTTACCTGAGGGGAGCAGAGGGAGATCCCCCGCATGCAGCGCAGTGCGGCAGGGTCACCCTCCAGATGGCAGCTCACCGCAGCTCCCGCTACTGTTCACCGGAACGTTCCGGAAGTGTCCGCTCCGTGCCTTTCCGAAAAAAAACAGCCGAGCGTGCACTTTCTCAGACATCCACATAGGCAGCCTCTTAGTCTGTTCTATCTACATACAGCGTCACTAAAGATGAACTAAAGATGCGGTTCTTATCCTAAAAGAACCACAAGGTGGATTTAATGGCAGACGTTTTAAACAGTTAAGACTTTCATTGGCAGCTGGAAGATGATCTTTTGTTTTTCATTCGTCTAGAGGTCACCATTTCCCCTCCCACCGTGTTGCATAGGGACTAGAACACATAAGAAAGACAAAGTGTGCATTCCCCCACTCCTTTGTCTACCTACTGGACTCTCCTGAGGTTAACATTTTCTGGTTAGTTTTTTTAAATCTTTGCTCGAGGAAATGGACTTTGGACATCATCAGTGTTGGGACTGAGCACTCCCTATTTCCAGCAGTTTTAAAATGCCTGTCTCTTTTACAGAGTCTGTGTGCCCTGTATCTATGACTGACAGGGATTAGCGATACAGTGCTATGCTTGGCACCTGCACAAAGAGAGCGAGAGAGACACACAGAGAGGAGAAGAGAAGAAATAAAACAGACTAACACCAGCGGGGCGGAGGCAACGTCTGAGTTTTTGTGTGTGCGTGTGTGCGTGTGTGGAGAAGGAAGGACAGAGGTGTGTGTGAACGGGAGAAACAGCGGATGCTGGAACAATCTTTGGGGAGACAAAGCAAACCATCGCAAATGGAAAGACTGGAACGGAGAGGGTTCAGAGGGAGCTATCCCCCGCTGATATTAAATATGGCATATGAATGGCCCGTCGAGTCAGTCACACATCTTGGCCACTCCTTTTTTTGGCTGACTTTAACGGGAGGAAGGTGAGCCTACAGATGTTAAAGCTGCGCCGGAGCGAACGCTCGCACACACGCGGTGGCTGGGAGCCTTCCTGAAACTCCACGAAAAAATGAATAATTAATCTGAAGCCCACCTGTAGACGCCCTGTAATGTTATCTGCTTCCACACCTGCTCTAGCCGTTTTTTTTTTTTTTTTTTTAAATACGAATGTTCCCTAAAGTCCTGGTTTTTACTCTTAAGGGAGGAGGAAATGACAAATCTTCTTACTCCATGGATTGAAGCGACATCCGCGTATTTCAACCAAAAAGCTGAAAAGTGCAGAACAGAAGACCACGAGGACGTTTTTGTGCAGCCTCTATGCTTTTTTTCTCCCGCGAAGATTTGCGACAATCACATTCCCTGCTTCGGGAGAGGAAGAAAAAATATCTGCCCTGAAGCCCACCAAGGGCAATAAAACTGTTATCATCCGGTGTCCCCTCAAACACAGCCCGAGCGAAATACGGCTCAGATTACCTCCCTTAATAAATCGTGGCAGAAAAGGTTTAATTTGACCCCAGCGAGAGGCGCAGAAAGAGCATGGCTACAGATGCAATGGAAATATTTACAGAGTGAAATTAATGAGTATTTAATTGGAAGACTTCCTCTGCGGTGTTTACGCGTTCTGAGCCGCTGACATTTATGTTTGAGCGACCCAGCGAAAATAAACAGGACGCGCCGGGATCTGAGCTTAGCTCGCCTTGTTTAATGTAAAGGGGGAACACACTTCCCCTATGTTTCAGTTGACTGGATAATTTTGTTATGCGGAAAGGCACTTAAGACAGACAGCACCTAGGGCTGCAGATGCAGAATTATTCTACAATCTGATGTAATTATTTTCTGAGGAACATAACATCAACCTTCTTAACTTGTTTACATGAAATAAAATCCAATACACTATACCAGAATACTCCAACGTATTTTTGTCATTGATGTTGTCAAACTTTCTTTGTTTCTTATGCCATTTTCAGAAGTCCATTCTTGATTTGTATATCTGTAGACTTGGCAATTCATTTTTGCCTCCAGTAGAGGATATAAGTCTCTGGTCTTAATCTATATTCTACTATGTTCGAAACTTACACTGAAGGGACATTCAAAAAAAATAATTTCTTTACTTTTTTTAAATAAATTTGGAGCCCAACGTACAGTTGAGTATATCCACCCCAATTTGGAATAGCCAATCATCTGCAACCACAGCCACGTTCATGCTGCAAATCTCACTGCTGATTTGGGAGAGTGTAGACATCCGCAGTTCTCCTCCAAAATATGTGGTGTCGCCAGCTGCTTACAACAGCTAAACTTGCATAGAGTGGAGTCAGAGGAAGACCTTTCATATGCAACTTTAACTGCAATCTATGTGCACTCAATCAACCATCGGGGTCACTAGGTAGCGCTGAAAGCAGAACCCTACACAACCGAACCCTCTTATGGAGCTACCGGCCTCATTCTTCACTGGCATGGGCCGGATTTGATGCGAGACCGTAAGGCTCATCCACCACAGTGTGGGGCCTTATCTGAATGAGCCATCCAGCAGCCTAGTAATATTTTTGAAAATATTTTCACTACAACAGGACACAAATATTATATTAAAAAAAAAAATACTTAAAACTTGTTCTGCTGGGTCTCAGAAATGTTCTATCCTCTGACACAACAGTACAGTAATGTAAAAGAACAACCGTTTGGCTTCACAGTGAAATCAACGTGTGGAGAACTGTGAGGAGCTGCAATGGGGAGCAACGAGCCAAAATAAACAGTAAACTAACAGTAAACCTTGGGGCACAGAGTGCCAGAGGAAGGCTTTGGCCAAAAGCAAAACGCTATAAAAACGTCCTTGGTAAGATATCACGTCACCCTATTATGGTTACGCACTAGTCATGCACAGATGTTTTATGAGCTGAGCATGCAGGACACAGTCAGGGTGAGTGCACTTTGGTGTGCATCGCACACTATAATCAGTCGTGTTCAATAAGTACAGCTGCTGAAGCCGTTTTCTAAAAATACTCTGAGGGTTTATAAATCAGGAAATTACATATAAATATATAATTTTTAATAGCAAATAGGAGGAGTGACATTACATTTGTGGACACTGTAAATCAGCGTGTGAATTTCTCCGCAGTCCTTTGATGGCAGCTGAGGAATTATTTATTTTTTAAAATATTTTCCCTCCCAATCTTCTGGGACTCGAGAGTGAATCTTCAGCAGCACGGAGCGAGAGGGTCGGCCGACACCGTGACTCACCAGATTTGGAAAAATACTGCAACCATCAAGTGGGGCCATAAACAAATGGTGAGCCGTGGTTATAAATGAGATGAATTTTAGGATCAAAGGGGAGATGGGGGGCAGCAGCAGTGTGGGGCCCAAACTCCAGACAGCTCCAAACCTCCACAACCTCTAACTCAAGCGTAACACGCTCAGTAAATCCAAATCAACGGTTGGGAGAAAAGCGAGGATCCGGAGTAAATCACAAGATCAGGCTGTGTGAGAACACTCAACAGTGGAACGCGAGAGGCTCTTTGGAAGCGGCCTGAGGACACAGCGGGACGTTGCGGTGGAATCCAACGGAACCAGGGTTCTCGTGCCATCGACTTTGCTGCAGAACATATAAAATGTCTACTGACACGATCGCAACACGCCGAATCAGCATCTGCACCGCGCTACGCAGTGCCTTACTGAACGCATACATTTTGCCGAGCATGTTCGCATGCATGCAAATATATTGTTATATTGTTATATAAATATATATCAATATTAATATTGTTAAATGATTCTGATCAAATTAACAGTTTATCCAAAGCACAGTACCAATGTATTAGACATCTATGTGTAGCCTACAGACTATGAACATTGATCTTGTCTTATTTGTAATATTTGTAATTGTAACTGAAGCTACTATCGTGTACCAAAACAAATGCCACCAACTATGTTGTGTGGCAATAAATTATCTTTAATGTTCAATAGTGGGAGTTGTAGGATGCAGAAATTGTAAAATATATTGAGGGTAAAATATGGATGGTGTGGGTGGAGCTAGGATTTCTTTTAGGACTGGGCATGAGAGGTCAGAAACAACAGCAAATGGGATTGGTCAGACACATTCTGTGAAAGTCCTCACAGAATTTATAATGGAAAAGCTGGAGGTCACAACTTCCATGTAATGGGTACTGCAATGAGCCAGTATGACCAAGTATCTCAGGCCAAAATCAATAATTTGATTGGTGTGATGATACATTTACTCTGTACATGGATATGTTTGTAGTCAATACAAGATTTTTTGGAAAACTCAGGGTATGGCCAAATACTAAAGTTGCAGGGAAAGTTGAAGGGGAATTTCAAAAGGCTGTTACTAATTTAATTTGGGAGGGGGAGGGAGTGGTCATAAATATTGCGGGAGTGGATGGGAGTGGTTCCAGGGGCAGATGGGTGTGGCCATTTCATTTTGCCAGGGTGGGTGGGAGTGGTTCCAGGAGCAAATTGCAATGGTCAAAAAATATTGTAGTCGTGGGTGGGAGTGGTCAGGAATGTTTCTGGAGTGGGTAGGAGTGGTCACGGACGCTGCAACTGTGGAGTAAACTGGCCGGCCTGGATCTCTGGGACACGGTCTTCCTGGCCAGGGAGAAATGAGTAACACACTGCGCCTGTGTGGTCAGAGGGAAGTGTGGTCACTGTGGCGGGAGAAGGCATGCGGCTCTCTGTCCAACTGCTATTTGCAGGACGGCGTCTCTGCCGTCGCCAGAGCGGCAGAATTTTGCGCGTGTAAGAAAAGAGCGAAAAAGATTCTGCAGAAGGTTGCATTTGCATAAGGGGGGGCGAGGAAATTCGATAAGCAACGATTTGTGCACGGAATGCACGAGGGATTCTATTGCGCCCGGCGCGCTGACATGAAGACGGGCCAGGAACCCCCTTGTAATGGATTTTCAATGGTCTGACACCAGCAAAGCAGGGAACAGGAAAACAGAAAATCGTTATCTCCATATTGACAGACCGACTGTGCCTATCGCTGCGACATTGATCTGATACGGTTCATTAATTCAGCTTCATCAAACGATATGTAATACTTCATTTTCAGCTGGCATAGCCTACGGAAGAACATTCTGCTGATATAGTAGGCCATATAATATAACATAGTTTTTGACCAAAAATGAAAACACAAAATGCTCTTTGGAAACTGTTACAATGATTGGCTTGCTAATGTTGACAATATAAAAACTATGACATGAGGGCTGAGGCATTCATTTTCATAGGTTAGTGTCTGAAAAGACTTGCGTCAGAGCAATTTTTTTTTATACGCAAGTCTAACATTCATCTCCATGTGTTAAACTTTAGACATTAAGATATTGCCGTACAATTGAAACAACATGCTATCTCAAAATAGGTTCCAGTACCAGCAAATTCATCAATGTCGCAGGGCCCTAACAAATCACGACTGCTGAGTAAATCATCTTGGTAAAGTCTGGCTTAATCTTCTCCTTATCGTTACGCTGCAATATTTCAGCGTTAAGCTCTGTGGGCCCTGGAGCGGCCTGGCCTGTGGAGACTGCTGGAATGGGAACTCGGGTCCAGTATGCATTTATAAGGATAACTCAGAGCAGCAGCAGACTCACGATATTGGCTTGTCAGAGAAAATAGTACGCAGAGACTCATATAGAGTCTGGGAGGGGGACGGGGGCGTAGGCTCTGTATGAATTATGTTTTTGTTAAAAAAAAGAAAAAGAAAAAAACCTTCTGAAGATGGGTTAGCAGTTTAAGATAAAGTTCAGTCTGTGGTGATGGGGGAGGGGGGGTGCTTGGGGAGTGTAAGGGCTGTGGTTTGGGGAGTGCCTGTCTATTTTTGAAATTGAAAATAAATACCCTGTCAATTTAGCAATTTAGTGGCAGATCAGGGCAAAATGAAAGCCCCTCTCGACTTTTCACGGCGCGAGCTAATTGCAGACTAGGAGCCGGCTGACGTCAGATTGCCTATCAGGACAGACAGGCAGTGCCTGGGAAGAAAAGGAGGGGAGAAAACTGTTTAGAAAACACACAAGGTAATGAAAGGAGATTACGGAGCTCCCGATTTTAGGAAAATCGTTTTGTTTTGAGGGTGTGGGGCGGTAGTGGGAGGGGGGATTTTTGCGTCCGACACGACGCTCGCTGAACCCGGTCCTCTGTTGTTATTTTAACGGTGAGTGGGGCGAGGGAACAGGGGCAGATGGAGAGCACAGAGAGAAAGAATAATACGGTGTAATATCCACCGATGTGTTTTCATAGTCACCGCGGGGAGTCCCGAGCAGCGGAAAGCCTTTTTCAGTCCTCCTTCCCTCTCTCAGGCCTGGTGTTAATGCCATTCATATTCACAGCATTAAAACGTCAGGAAAGCCAGCAGCTCGCTACGCGCCTTTCTGCCACGGCCCTTGCCGTGCTCATTCTTCCCTCCGTCATTTCGCTTACATTACATTTCATTAGCATTTAGCAGACGCTCTTATCCAGAGCGACTTACACAACTTCTTATTACATTTATCCATTTATACAGCTGGATATATACTGAAGCAATTCAGGTTAAGTACCTTGCTCAAGGGTACAACGGCATTGTCCTACCTGGGAATCAAACCTGCAACCTTGACCGCTTCACTTTGTGGTCCATCCGCGCTGTGCACACAAACACACACAAACGCGCGCGCACACACACACACACACACACACACACACGTGCACACACACACACACACACACAAGGCACAAATACACACACACACACACACACACACACTACACCCATTCACACACACACTACACACATGCACGCACACACACACACAGACACAAGACACAAATACACGCACACACACGTGCACACACACACACAAGACACAAATACACACACACACATGCACACACACACACACACACATTACACATATGCAAACACACACACAGGCAAACACACTCATGCACACACACACACACACACACACTACACACATGCACACACACATTTTGCATCAGAAACAGTAAACAAGACCAAGTTTGTACAATGGAAGTACCAGACCCTTGATGTCCTACATGTGATAATTAATGCTTGAAGTGTATATGCATGTATGCAGGTGTGTATGGCTGTGTGAGTGAGTGTGTATGTATGTGTTTGCATGCACGTGCAAGTGTGTGTGTGTGTGGGTGTGTACTGTATATATATGCACTAATGCAGGCTTGTTTACTATGTCTGATAGTGCAGCCTCTTTTCTTGGAAGATAAAGAGCAGTTGATCTCCCTGGGATTACTGACTGCTGGAGAGAAAGAGAACACCTTGTACTTGTAGGAAAAGAAGAAAAGTTGAACTCGGCACTGAATTGCATTGGAAGAGCTTACGGGGAGATGCGCTGGGGGAGATCTCAACACTCAGCTATGAGCAGCGCGAATTGAAATGGATCCACCTCTCCCTCTTCAGATAATGAAGAGGACTGGACGTCTCATCTCCTCGGAGAAGAGTCCGAGACGGAGTGAGACCTGGGAGCAGACGGAGGCCGGGGTCAGCAGACTAATTGAAATGTCTTAAACAGGGAGCTCCCCGCCGGGTCACGGCTGACATTGGTATTGCGAGCTGGGTGGATCTGCCTCTGCGGCGAGCCCTTTCCTCTTTCTAAATCACAAAACAGACGCTGGACTCGACGCTCACGGGCAGCGGCCCACCGCTGAAGGACGAGGTTCGCTGGGAATTCGAGGAGGAATGTTTGGAGAGCGAATCAGCTTGGAAAGGTCCCGTCGCACCGCACCTGACCTTCCTAAACCTCCCGCTAATCCAGTTAAAATGCGATATGATCCGGAGAGGTGAAGAAAGCAGCCCAATTTCATTTGCAAATTTGTGCAGTACGGCTGGACGACTGAGTGGGGGGGGGGGGGTGGGCCAATACAGCCAATAGCCACGTAGTTTCAAAAGGGACAAGAGACGCACAGACAAAAACAGCCCGTGGAGCCAGGAAACAACTCATCAGTCAGGAAATGGCTGCTGCAGGGATGGGGCTGGGGATTGGTGGAGGGGGGGCGGCGCTGTTTTAATAAGTGAACGCAAATCTAGACGCCGCTAAAGTCGCACCGATTTCAGGAGCCTTGCAGTGAAGTCGTTTTTTCCCCCAGTGGAATGCGCAGGCCCACTGCAGCACTGTAATTACGAGCGCAGGGCGTAATAGTCCCTCTCCGGGCTGAAGCGTCGGCTAAATGCAAACACGGCCTGCTAGAAATTACATGTGGCAAGTGCCAGACACCAGCTTAGGGAATTCAGCTGAACATTTCAATGTTTGGGTGGAGGAAAAAAAAAAAGAAAATAAACACAAATAAGTCTTCCACCAGATACGGGGAGGCATTGATGGTTTTACAGGATGAGCCAGTGCCCATTGGCCCTGAGGAAGGTAGGGAGGACAGTGCTTTCCCAACCAAAGCGAGCTACGACTGAACCTCTAGCCGCGCTGTACAATTATTTCGCTCGCTGGCCTTCGAAAAGGATGAATGCGTAAATATAGACGCGCGTCCTTTGGAACACAGCTCTGAAATAGCTTGTTTGCCTCCGCTTCCCGCTGTCTAGGACAACGGCCACCGCAGCGGGATTCGCGGGACGGACATCTCGCTCGGTCAGCTGTCCGCAGGAAGTGCCCCTCAGCATTCACGGTATTCCTCGCCCATCCGCCGCCCGTCGCGGGAGGCGGGCCGGCCCACGTGCCACGCCGCAGCGGGGCGGCGAGATTCGGTCGCCCTCCCGAGACACCGTGGCCCGGCTGGGCGCGGCGCGAGCGGTCTAAATTCTAGTTCTCCTGCGGTGATCTCTTGGATGAAAGAGAAACATCTGTACCTTACGTGAGAGAGTTTCTTCCCATCTGCGGCCAAGTCCTGATGGTTTTGGGATGGGGGGGGCGTGTGGGCAGGCACTGACAGCTGCACCCAACTGGTCCCAGATGTTTCTGTTTGGCAAAAGTGTCTGTTTGTGTGTTAGGAGCCGGGCAGGCTTTCATCCCTTCCCAGGTGACGTGGGTTCCATGCGTCGTTGGGGGGGGGGGGGGGGCCGGAAGCGTGGGGAACCTCAGAAAGGGGCTCACAGAGTCCACCGCACGAGAGGAACCGTTTGACAGCCAGAGCGCCCCCGAACGCCCACCGCCGGGCTACCCGACGGCTTTCATCAGCCGATCCGCCGCGGAGGCAGGAGCCCGTCGGGAGCGTCCTGCCGTTTGGAGCACCCCCTTCGGACCGTCCCGTCCACAAAAGCGCCGCCCGCTTCAAAAGGAAAGAAGGAAATGCTAAATAACAATTATGAAATGTTTTAGAGAAGAGAAGCCTTCTTCTTGCCTTGCCTAGAAAGTCTGTCACAGCCACTGCAAATGTGCAACCCCCCCCCCCCCCCCCCAAAATAAACAGACTACATAGTGATGTTAATGTGTTTTGCAAACCTGCATCAAGCTCCGTTTCATCTCCATTATGAAATATCGCTCGAGTCGTATCAGGGCTAAGTATTATAGCTCTGTTCTCCCTGGAAAAGAACCACATCGTAAATTACAAATTTTTCAGCCTCCAACCCCCCAAACTGCAGCCTAATATGATTTTCCACAGTAATACATGGTTCTGAGGCCAATCAGCTGCTCACGTGTAAAATCTGAGGAGCGATCCGATGAGCGAATGACAGGGCCTGCTGCCGTCTCACTCTGGGGGTGTTTGGAAAGGGACTGTGGGGAGGGCGTCCAGCGGTCCCTCAGCTACTCCGGGTTTGTCTTTTTTTTTGGGGGGTGGGGGGGGGGTGGGGGAGGTATTTTAGGAATCAGCATGCGCTGGAGCGGAACTTCAAAAATAAATCTGGTGTTTATGGACCGGGAAGGGTTCTGAGCGCCGGGTCCCGGCCCGGTTTCCTCTCAACTCCAGAGGCAGCTTGAACATCTAAGGACTCCCGATAGGAGGGCTCCGCCGCTCTGGTAGCAGGCCTTAATGAGGCGATGTGGCTGATCGCTCCCCTCGCTCGAAATGAAAACAGTCCAGCCGCCGCAAATCACGCCGCGGACGCCCTTCACCGGAAGGAGCCAAGGAGAGCGGGGAGCAATGGGAAAATTAGGAGAGGGTGGGAAAGCAAACATGGGGAGCACCGCTCAGGTTGAATCTCACTGTTCCTTGCATTGGTCGGGTAGGATCTGGAATTGTCTACGGGTCATGTTTTAATCATCAGGAAAGGACCGGTGTCTGAAGGTGCAGGCCCGATGCTGTTCTATGGTGCACAGAATGTTCTACAGCCAGCCTGTTATTCTGTGAGAACTTTTTGACGCACGTTCCCTTTGATACTTGGAACAGAGTAGAAATCTTTATGATGCACTGAACGTGGAAATGTTCTGTCAGCAGTATGAAAACTACTAAAAATAAAAACAAAAATGACACGCAGATCAACAGACAGCACATGAATATGACCTTGCGTACGCAACGCAGTTCAGCTCATTGCTCATCTAGATTGGGATGTTTTCAATCGAAACATTCTAGTAATTAGGCGATTTCTTCGTTTTCCCTGGCTAGAGGGACTGAATCGACTACCCGACGGTAGCCTCTGTTCAAACTTTGAACTTCAAAAAGAGTCACTGTCTAGCCTTTTTGTAAATGTACTCAGTTGTTGTCAAAAGGACTAGACAGCGAATCTTTCTTCTCTGGAAATTAAGTTTCAAATGTGAGCCAGAGGCTGTTCCAGTTTAACAAGCCAGGAAAAGGTTCACCTTCCGTGTGCTTTTATATTTCGGCGGGGGGGTTTGGTTTCTTTGTGATCAGCTTCCACATATTTTATATTGATTTCCAGTATTTCGGGGGTAGAGGGGGTCAAGCTCAAAACGCCCCCCACCCCCTCGGGTCTCTGTGTCCCATCATGGGGCCACAGTCAGGCCAGACAGCTACAGAGACCTGAACAATACCAGAATACAGATCCTTCAGAGCAGAGCACCCTGGGAGTGCCTGCACTTATTCGGTTAGAAAAGAGGGCTGGAAAATGACTTTGGAAACAACCTATGGACACCAGAAGGGGGAATCAGAGAGAACCCCAAAATAGAAGCACTCCAGGGAGTAAACAAAGAGGTACCAGGACTGAGCAAGCTTTCCCTCCACCGGACAGGGAAGTCAACTATCTTTAATCTTTAAGCACCTTCTACCACAAGTGCGTCTCGGATTTAATAAGAAAGAACATCCATACGGCCCGCGCCTGAGATGGGAAACATTACCAAGTGTGAACAAACGTTTGATGGGCGGTTCATGAAACGGTCCATTGTTGAGAGGAACCGGGCTTTGTCTGTGAAGGAGGTCCTCTGTTAAACAGTATCAGTCTGAAATGTGCAGCAGCCTGAAGATAGCCCACAGAGCGCTGGGGAAGAGGTGTGAGTGAGCCACACCGGGTCAGTTACAATGCGACCACAGCTTTTCCACCATACCCAAAGCCTGTGTGTGTGTGTATATGTGTGAGTGTGTGTCTGCGTGTGCATGTTTGTGTGTGCGTGCGTGTGAGTGTGTGTGTGTGCGTGCGAGTGTGTGTGTGCATGTGGTTGTGTGAGTGTGTGTGTGTGTGTGTGTGAGTGTGTGTGCGTGAGTGTGTGTGAGTGTGTGCGTGTGCGCGCGCGTGAGTGTGTGCGTGAGTGTGCGTGTGCGCGCGCGTGTGAGTGTGCGTGCATGTGCGTGCGGGTGTGTGTGAGTGTACGTGTGAGTGCGTGAGTGTGAGTGAGTGTGTGTGCATGTGAGTGCGTGTGTGTGTGTGCGCGTGTGTGTGTTTGTGCACGGGTGTGCGTGCGTGTGGGTGTGTGTGTGTGTGAGAGTGTGTGTGCGTGTGGTTGTGTGAGTGTGTGGTTGTGTGTGTTTGTGTTTTTAAATTCTCTACCTTTGACCTTTGAATCCAGGGCTACCCATCATCCCCATATGTCATTCTTCACAGAGAAAATGTATTTTTAAAAACACAACTCTGATTTTTTAAGTTTTCCCAGGGAGTTTGGCTGCCCTTTTTTCTCCACCGCTGTCCCACCCCCCAGTTAACGATTCAGGTGGGAGCGTCTGGCCCTGCCTCAATGTGCCAGCCAATCCCAGGACTCTAATCTAGGACCAGGGTTCCTGCCGTTAGCTTGCCAGCACGCTGATTCACTGGAATATAATTTACTATGGGGTCAGTGTTTAGGTCACACTGCACACTTTCCATGCAGGATGACTGGCCCCACCCAGCCCCCTCCCCCCTTGCCTGCCACGGACACTCCTCCCGCCCATTCCTGTGCACTTGCATTGGAAATGCATTTCACGGAGAGTTGACCTCCTGGTACCTTCCATTGGGGTCTTACCGGGAGGTCAGTTGGGGCGGGGGGGTTCCATGATGAAAATCTGACAAGGAAATTAAGGAAGGAAATGAAATAAAATGCGGAGAACAGTCCAGAGCTATTCTGGTTCAAACCGTGTGCTGGAAAGATGTAAAATTTCAAAGCCACATCATCACAGTATCACTTCTGGATGTGAAAAACTGTCGTACCTTGTTACCATGTCCAAAAATAGGATCTGACAACTGATTATCACGAGCCTTTATGGGTACATGTCTTACACAATTGATACGTGCTATATACTGCGCATTTCTCACAGCTAAATTTATACTCAGAAACCCATTCAACCTGTGTATTATATATGTAAATCAAAACTGGCCCAGACCCAAAACACGACATAATGGAAATTTGCTTTAAGTATTATAGTTCTAAAAGTTCCAGTATAATTGGAGGGGTGTATTTTATGTGCATGGAAAATACTTTCCAACCATATCTTTACGCATATATGCTATTGTTCACACTGTTTTATATCAAATAAAATTTATAACCACACACTAAGCTCTGGAAAGCCCAGGGAGAGTTGCCAGTTTTCCTGTATCATGTTTTATACAAACATTTTGGATTTCCTAAAGATGTATTTCATGAGTAGTAACATTTGTTGAAGGCATAATTTGGAAATGTTTATGCCTGATATATGGCTGCTTTTAATAAGTTTAACAGTTATCATGAAAATATAAAGATAATGTGCTTTCGATATTATGCACCTGTAACCACTTATTTATCACTCAGAATTAAAACGTGAATTATCATAAATGTACTCCTTTTTAATTGAAATTGATTACTGAAATTCACTACCTTGCTAAGGCTGCATAATTATCTCTTTTGTCATAGCATATTGTGCACAGGGCTATTTTATGTGAAACGCTGTTTATTTCCATTATCATTTTTATTTATAATTTAAAAAAAGATGTGTTGATCTCTACCACATTTCCCCAAATATGTGTGAAGCAAATATTCTGTGCACCAGATTTACAGCATGACGATGACCCCAAAAACTAAGGGAACGGGTGGAAGAGCAGGCTGTGGGGATGTGACCAGAGACAGGAAGAGAACTACAGTCAAAAGCCAGAGTCAAAGCCACACACTCCAGCAGGACTCATGGCTCTACTTTACTATTTCTGATTTCTGTAGCAGACACCAGTATAAATAGCAACTTTCCCAGCTCACATTTTCATAAATGCAGTCTCACAGTTGGATATTGAGAGTTTTGTACCTTGTTAAATCACAGAACAGCTGTGTACTGTATAAGATTTTAACCTGCAAACCTCGTCTTAGATTGTTGCACTTATTACAAATCATCTTGCACTGTTCAAAAAAGGTCTGTCATAATGCACAAAGTTAATTGACATACCGTGGCCTAACAGTATCACCATAGCTATGTAAATATGTTTGTGTCCACAATCATGTAGAAGCCCGTGGCCTAACAGTATCACCATAGCTTTGTAAATATGTTTGCGTCTCCACCATCATGTAGAAGCCCGTGGTCTAATGAGACGTTGTCTGTGCACGCCTATCTCTCTCTTGAACAAATTTCTGACAAAGGGAAAATCACGTTGCCAAGACCACGGTCTTAGACTAACGATTCCCCAAACTCCACGCAAATACTGCCCAAAAGCTAGCCAGAAGAATGAGAAGATCACGGATCTGCGTGCCACCTTACGTTCCTTCATCTCAGTCCCACGCTGGTGTTCATTCTCCGCGCTCAGAAAACCAGAACTAGATCTAAGAAAGGCGAGTACCAAAGAGACTGCCCTTTATATTGAATTAACACAGAATACAGGGACCTTTCTACGGCCCTAATTTATCGTACGCTACTGAAATGTGGGTCCTCAGCCCAGGCCCTTTTCTTCAAAAGGCAACCTTTAACTTAGGTTAGGAGACATGAGTGATTCTCTTCCAGGATCAAGGCCAGGTTGCCTTTGTCTCTTCTCGTAGGGGGTCCCAGGCACCAGTATGTCTCCATGACATCTAATGCAAGGCCATTTGTCTCTTTTTTTGTTGTTGTTAAAGAACCAACCCAGAACACATTTTCTGCCCCCCCCCCCCCCTCTCTAAGGCCTGTGTTTTTACTGCTTTGTTTTACAGCTGGTGTTAAACAACGTGCGGCCTACGGTTCCTGAAGAAGTACTTATTAGATAAGGAACCCGGTATAAATCACAGCACAGGGATCTGGCACGGAGGACTGATGACGGTGGGTGACACTCCTAATTCTTTCCGTGTGTTGGGGGGTTGCCAGGATGGATAGAGAGCTATCGCGTGTCCAGTCCCCAACGCTGTCCCCTGCTTCAATCTCCTTTACTTCCGCCTTTCTTCTACAGATTCCTTCTGAAGCCAATCCTTCTAAGAGCCAAGAGAGAAATGGTTTGACTAACCATAGGGCTGAGCTGAACAAGAACGCATAGAGAGGTGAACTCCTACGTTTATTTAACTAGTACAGATAATAAAAGGTTTGACTCCCCCCCCCCCCCCCCCCCCAATGGTTATATCATTACTCATTAAATGTAGGGAGTTGGGTGAGAACTATATGAATGTGATGAATCTCTCTCCTTCTGTAAATTTGTGTATTTCATATGGATTTTTGGTCATTTATACTCATGGGGCAATTATACATTATGAAAATTGAATATGAAATTAATATGAAATGGGTATGTAGATGAATTGTATATGTGTGCACATATTCTATATTAGTCCTGCACTTTCTATTGTGGGTGGTATCTAACAGAGGGAAATCATGAAAAACTGCATTTTAAATCACAGTATTATAAAATGACAAATACTGATGTAAGTGGGAAACACTGCTTGTGCAGTCTTACATTAGGCCACCTATATTACAGAAATACACTTTCCTCGGGAAAAAAACAGTAGAAGTTCATTTTATTTAACCCTGTCTCCAGTTAATTATAAGGCACATTTGTAAACAAGGCAGAACTTAGTCGAATAGTAAAACTGAAATATTTCTTTTCTGAAGATGCACACATCTTTTTTCCCTTAGCTAACAGACTAGATTATTTTCAGATTTAATTGAAAAAACATGTCCTAATTATGCAATATTTAGCATTACATCCATGCAACCACTAAATATGAAGGTATCTATGACATTATCCATCTATGGCAATTCAACAAAATACCTTAAACCTAAAACTATATCTAATACAATTGTACATTTCACATCGAAAATCAACACTTTAAAGTCCAAGTATCATTTAAATATAAATTTCTCTTTTATAATGTTTTCTGTAAAACATTTCTATGAAACAGAATAGAAATAGAGCAAATGGACTTCTTTTTAAAAGGCAGACGTTCATGACTGTCTGATCAGCAAAGGCAGTCACGTTGTTTAGGGAGTCCCACCTAATTTCAAATGTACGAAAAGCACGACGCTTCACATGAAATTATATTTAAATGATTGGACTGCTTATTATGACTTTAATATCTTCATTTCACCTTGCATGATGAACTTAATTACGAAGCGCTAGTCAAACAGATATCAGCTTTTAGCAGAGGTGTAAAATCCAGCAGCCATACCACTATGCAATCTGCGCCTGCTGAATGGCTGAAGCTAAGCAGGTTGTGGGCTTGGTTAGTACTTGGATGGGAGACCTCTGGGGAAAACTAAGTTGCTGCTGGAAGTGGTGTTGGTGGGCCAGTAGGGGGCAGTCTTCCCTCTGGTCAAATAAACCCCAATGCCCCAGTGCAGTGATGGGGACACTGTGCTGTAGGAGATGCCGTCTTTCGGATGAGACGTTAAACCGAGGTCCTGACTCACTGTGGTCATTAAAGATCCCATGACACTTATTGTAAAGAGTAGGGGTTTCCCTGGTGTCCTGGCTAAACTCCCAACCCAGGCTCATTCAATCTGCCACCTAATCATCCCCCAGTTTAATTGGCTAAAAAAAAAAAAAATTATTCTCTCCCTCTCCACCTTAGCTGATGTGTGGTGAGCATACTGGCGCAAAATGGCTGCCGTTGCATCACCCAGGTGGGTGCAACACATTGGAGGTGGTAGAGGCGAGTTTCCCCCTCATCATTGTAAAGCGCTTTGAGTATCGAGAAAGGCGCTATATAAATGCCATGCATTATTATTTATTATTAAAATCCAGGGGTCAAAAAGTAACTAAGAACTAAGCCAGCTGATTTGACTAATTAGTTCTACCTCCTGGCTGAAGAATTGTGCAAATCCAGAGGATTGGAAGAAAATACTGGGGAGGACTATTACTTTCTGAACCTGGATTTTACACCTCTGGCTTTTAGTCACATAAAAACTAGGGGTGTCACGATACCGATTCGAAATCGAAAATCGATCGAAATGAGCGTTCGATTTCGAACTTCGAAATCACTAGCTGGTTCGCGATTCTCTACTTGGCCATCTCTAATGTAAGCGTTTCCGACAAAACGAAACTTGACGCCTTCCACTGCATTTTGTTCGTCCACGCAGGCGTGCGTCCGAAGAAAAAAAAACAACGATATTTCAAAGAAGACACAGCTGCTAGTTAACGTTAGCTTACCGGTAGCCTGCATTACTTTTCGACACACCATGGCCACTGCTGGAGTCGGAGATGGAGAAACAGAACTGGAAAATCCTCCTGCTTCCCTCAGGTCACCGGTGTGGCAACATTTTGCCTTCCCCGTGAGTTATATAAACAACGAACGCATCATTGACAAAATAACGACAGTTTGTCGGCTATGCTACACGCGAGTACCATACGCCACCTCAGGCAACACGTCAAATATGGCAGGACACATTCGCAGGCATCACAAAGAAATAGATTTGACTGGGGAAAAAACATTGACACAGGCAACTCAAATGACAACCCAAATGACAGTCAGGGCATGAAAAAAAACGTGTAAATAGTTAATAGCGTGGTACATGTTCAACTGTTTATTATTTCAGATATTAGTTTGTTAAAGCTCTTAACTGTTCAAAGAATGTGAACACGCTCATCTTTTTAAAGAAGAATTTGAAAATGTAAATGACCGTTGTCATGGCATAAAACCAATGTGTAAATTGTTAATAGCGTGGTAAATGTTCAACTGTTTATTCTAGAGTCTAGTTTTGATAAAGCTCTTAACTGTTTAGGTGTGTTTAAATATTCTCATATTTTTGTTATTATTTACAATTGTTATTATTCAAATAAAAGTTACTTATTGAGAAACAAGTATTTTTCTTTACAAATCAAGACTCGATAGTCTAACAACGGCATAGCCATTAGTTAGACTATAGTGCTGGAAAAAAAATTGTGCTGAAAAAAAATTGAAAATCGAATCGAATCGTGACCTTAAAATCGAAAGTCAAATCGAATCGCGGATTTGGAGAATCGTGACACCCCTAATAAAAACCCTGTGGCAGTGTGAGTCTTCCAGTCTCTTCAGCCAGCCAGAAAGCAACACTGACCTCTAGTGGCAGCATAAAACAATCACAACGAAAATGCTTATCACACTGTGTGAAGTTTGGAACCAAGTCACTAATCTATTAAAAACAGAGCACACATTTTATATAATGTCACTAAAATGTTTTAAATTCTTTTATCCACTAACATAAAAACGATACAAGACAAACTGAACAGCGGAACTCTGTGATATATTAGAAACTGCCCTATATATTACATAAACTATATTAAGTTTCAAACGTATCCTCACAACAATGTGCAAAGAACTCACAAAAGAATTAGTTGGCAAGATTGAGCCAACTAACCCGTGAATTAATTCTCGAAAACACAAATTTTGAGCAGTTTACATCTGTCATTAACCCATTTCTCCCTTACACTCCAGTAAAATGAACTGACTTATGTCATGAAAATATGCTCTAAAACCTGTCTATGGACAGTTGCCTGCTGCAGTGCATGCAAGCAGTCCATGTATTGTGACCACAGCGGAAACATGCTGCATTTATCTTCCCTCATCTTATGCATGTTGAGGGAAGGAAAGCACGTTAATGGTAGTAACCCTGTTTTTTGACCAACACATTTCTGTTTCAAAATAATAATTTCCGTCAAGAAGTTTTAAAAATATGTCAAAACCAATTATTTGTATTTCAAGCTATGAAATAGAAATGTTCCCTTTGTTTTTTTGGGTCCAGGAGGGGTTGGGCTGGTTCAGCTGTCCGTCTCTTCTCCAGAAACAAGGCCCTCGGTTTCCGTAGCCGCGTTGGAGCCTAAAGTTCCCACAGCGCTGCACACGGATAAGGGTTCACTGAGTCAGCATCATTTCAGAGTGATGTGATAATAGGCACCAGAGCATTTAGGAGCAGTCTCTCTCAACAGCTACATTAGCCTGCAGTTGTGGGGGACCTTGTGAGTTAGTGGTCTCCAGAACATTCTTTAGCCAAACCGCAGATTGCAGGGGCTGTTTTTGTCAATTCTGAAGACCCTAAACAGACTAGTCTTTGGAGAAAAACCAACAATGCAGAATGCTTGTAAACCAAGAGTGTTCTATTTTTAGTTAAGGTCGGACTCTCACTGCAAGTTCCTCATTGATCTCAGCAATCTTGCAACACAGCTCTGGATACAGAATACTGATAAACTGTAATCTTTCAAACAGAGTTCTACACAGACCACATCTCATCTTAAAAACTCAAATGGTACACAACTGTGATTCTTTTTACTCTGCAGTTCACCAGCTGGGCTCAGCTGATATTGAGCATCTGCGGATTGTGCATCTGAGGACTTTTTGCAAAGCTGGGGCAAGCAGACTTCAGGGATCTGATTGGCCGAGGAGTCACTATGGGGGATACCCTGATACAGCCGCAGTGGGCAAATGGATGGTCAGGATTAAATTCCAGACTGTAGAGCACATTACTTCATCAGGGATTAGAGTTTTATATGGACCCACCAGCTGGGAGGCCATCAACACCCATTTCTTTATTTTACACTTCTATAATGCAGTGTCACTTTTCACAGTTTTGCAATGAGATAATTTCTCTAAAGTGTCACATCAATAAACCTTTAAAATACACACGCTCAATTTTGAAGCATGTGGACCGCACACTAAGTATTAACGTTCCAAACAGCAAGGCATGTTTATAAGACGGACGGGGTCAAAGGTCACTCACCCCATCAGTGCCATGGAGCTCAGGCAGAGTCCTGCTGCCAGCAGGAAACAGAAGCCAGGGAACCAGGACACAGTGGCAGCATACAGGCTGCTGAAGGCAATGGAGCCCATACTGATGCTCAGACTTTCCACAAAGGCAACACAAGCAAAGAGGGCCCCTGTTGAGAGAGCAGGCCAGGATATCCCAGAATGTGTCAGTCCGCTAAGGTTTCACAACATAACCATCATTTCATGTACACTGGCAACCATTTTACATTACAACCCCGAGGTCCCACAGCATTTTGAATGCAAATATGTGGACTTTTTGAGGTAATTTACTATTTTAATCAGACTATAATAATCAGTTCCTCACGGATGCCTTGGAAAACAGCAAACTGATGCAATTAAATTCACACCACTTTCAGGATGTTTCAAAAAAGGGAGCTTCATAAAATTCATAAATCAGGCACTCAAAGAAAAATCCTAACAGTATCTCAATGCTGAAATTTCTACATTCTAATTCAACTGCATGAAAAGCTGTGGGAGCCCTTTGGGTCACTGGAGATTTTAAGAGTGGAAGCACAAACTTGACTTAGGTTTCAATTTGCTGAAAAGTGCCCAGGAAACACACCCTGATCAGATTTTGGGGTGATTTTTGACATCATGGAGCGTATGACTGGGGCAGGCATGATGGACAGGACCATCGGGACTCTCACTGGGATAGAGCAGGAAAAACATTCATAAAATCCATGTTCAATAAAGAATTTAGTTCAGCCTAGTACCCAAATAAATTAAGTCGAAAATTCTGGTTTACACGCATTCTCTAACAAATAAATAGCATATATACTCTTAACTATAGGTCAGAATAATAAGACAAAGATCTATTATGTAGAAAATAAACTACGTTTATGTCCTTTCTGAAGAGGCCACTAAAAACACTGAATATCAATACACACTGTCCAATCCATCTTGTTATAATCACAAGCCTGAATCTCAATGTGTTTGTAGTTTATACAACAGCAGAGAAATGGGCAATAGTCCAATAAAGCGGAGTGATAAGGGAGTGAGGTTTCATTTGCAGTCACTACAGCACACAAGAACAGCAATTTGCAATACAACAATTATGTCCCTCAGTAAAAACTATTTTTACAAACTTTCAAACAAAAAGTTTTAGCCAGTGTTGTGTTATATACATAGGTCAGGGGTTCAGTGGGCTTGAGTCACTGCCTCCAAATGACCATGAGACCATGATTAAACGGATGTAACTGACCATTGATTTACAAGCAAAGCCCACCCACACAATTTGGGCAGACTTCTCACATCAGTGCCAACCTGGTCAAGCTTATAGGACCGTAAGGTCACTAGTCTGAAAAGTGAGGCTACTTCAGAGCTGACAAAGGCTCTCCAAATCTGCCTACTTCAAAGTGATAGAACACTTGGCGTCTTACCCAGGAGCATGAGCTGGGTGGTTTTGGTGAAGGCTGCCATGGTCAGCCAGGTCACGATTGACAGCAGACCAATGAGGACGATGACCAGGTCTGGCAGACAGCGGGAGAGAATGAACACGCCTGCAAAGCTGATCAGGCAGCTGGTGGTAGACAAGGCTGACCCGTAGCCAATCAGGATCTCGCTCCAGCACAGGGGCTCGTTCAGCTCATAAAGGATCAACACGGATGCGGTGCCGTTGTTGCAGACAGTGACGACCATGAAGGCGAGGTGCAGGAGGACCAACATTGTGTTCTTCCTCCGACTGGCTGACACAAAAACCTGGCGCACGCCATTGGCTATTTTCAGCAAGGGCGCACGGAGCCCGCCCTCCTGGACGTCCCTGGACTCGGGGAGCTTCACCGTTTCCTCCAGGACAAAGACCACGTACAGCAGGTTTGAGAAGTACAGTAGGGAGGAGGTGAAGAATGGCCAGTTGAATCCCGCCGCCCTCAAGAAGTATCCGGAGGAGACGGACGCGGCGCTGGTGAACACGCCCATCACCAACTCGATCCCGGCCATGCGCTGGGTCTTCTGCTGGCCGTCCTGGCACATGTTGGCGATGTAGGAGAAGGAGCCCCCCATCAGGGACTCCCAGCTGCCAAAGAGGGCGCTGACAAAGCTGCACACCATGAGCAAGTTGAGGCTGAGCTCGAAGAAGGAGATGGCCAGGAAAGAGATGGTGTAGACTATCGAGCCCACCAAGGGGGAGAGGATAGCGATCTTGCGGCCGCGCTGGTCAGTGTAGGCCACGAGCAGGACCGTGATGAAGAGGCTGGGGATGAGGGCGCAAAGCTCGTTGTAGAGGGAGAATAGAGAGGCCGCTCTTTCCACTTCCTGCGGAGCCAAAGTGACTAACAATTTTATGCTCATCAGACATGCCCATGTTTTCAATTGCATAGAACCTGGTATACATCAGGGGCTCTATTTTCCGGCCAGTGCATTTTCCAGTGCGTGGTCAGTTGAAGCACTGGCATTTTCATCACTTATGACGTGCCTGAGCCCTTTTTTTAATTTGGCGACTCACGGTGAACCAAAGTGGGAGGAAGGGCTCTGTTGGGGGTCTGTCAGTGAAGATTTTAATGCAATTAATGCAATTTTGGTGTCAGCGTAGTCTGTGATTCACGCCTGCACCACCCGCCTGCTCAGACCAGGTCACAGCCCATTGCATGGCGATTTGCTCATTTTGGGGCTTTCCCAAGCAATGCGCACATCATAACCTATTCAAAAGCCAATCAACCATTTTTGTGGATGATATGCTGTCCAATTTGACTTTGATATAAATCTGCCAAGCAGGAAATTGTTTGCATTTATTGTTTGTTGTCTTTTTATTATTTATTGTTCTTTTTTATGTTTATAATTCCTGTATTTATTTCTGCTTTTAATTGTTTATGGCTGTTCTTATATTGCACTGTGGTCCCGGGGGTACTATATTTGGTTATTTTTCTTAAACCCATCTGTAATGAGACGAATGACAATAAACGCAACTTAAACAATCTTTTCATTTGAATTATGTGACTGTAGTTAAAATGAATGTGTGTGCCTGATAGCTAACCTCTATCCCAACAAAGCCCTGCACACTGTCCATAGGGACTGTAGATGCGGCCACATGGTCTATGGGAGTTAGTAAGGGCTGTCTGGGTGGCCCAGCTACCGGGAACCCTGCTTTGCTTCCATGCTGTCACCAGCCTGTGTTTGGCTCTCCGCCTAATGCCATTGAACCGTTTCCTACACCAGAGCTACATGCATTAACTTCATTGGTTATCTCCTCACAAGCTAATTAAACAACATCTGCTCTTGGCGGTGGTCTCGAAAAAGTTGTGCCTTGGATTATGGAATAAATATATTAAAATAACAATTGTGAACTACCACAATGTGCAAGTTATTTTTAAACTAAATATCGGTCGGCCTTGAAGTTCCATAGATTCTTCCACGAAGACTCTGCACCTCCTGCACATGAACGTTAGTTTCCTCTTGGGAGAGGCTTCTTCTGATGAGGATATCCTCATCGTCCATTGCAGTGTTAGACCATGGAAATTGTTAGTCCGCCAGCTCTTAAAGGGAATGAAAAGAGGTCATTTGATTGGCTATGATTGAGTCTGCAACACACCCACTGATAATATATTCAGCCTAATCCAGCCCATTTTCCACCTGCGGCACACTCTGTGAGCTGTGCGCTCACAGTTGACACAGTTGACACTAAAAATTCAGTTGACACGCTCAGTGCGCCCATGTGCTGCATCATTGACTGCGCCCATGCACTGGGCACCATTGATTTCTGAAAATAGAGCCCCAGGTTGTACTTCCCTAAAACTGAAACATACAGAAATCATAAACCACCATTATTTAATAGGCAGCATTTCAAGTTTCAAACTGAAAAGTCAAACATGACAAAGGGTCAACTCGTGCTCAGAAAGTTCAAACAAGCAGGAAATATACTGCAGTGCAGAGAAACTCCAGAAAACAAAATCTAATCAAACTAAATCTTGACTTTTTTTCCTTAAGGTATCCCACCCACCAAAAGACACAAGAAGATTTCCAAGTCAAATAACTGACGCAATCTGATCTGCGGTCCTTCAAACGTTCATTGGCTGCAGCAGTAATATTCCTATCTGTAGCATGTATGGTTATCCTATCCACGGTACTGTGTGTCAGACTTTGGACTCTATAACCTTTTTTTTTTTTTTTTTTGAAAGCTCCATTTTGTCCAACTCCCCCTTTTTTGTAAACACAATTTACCATTCCCCTTTTTTATCCACAATTTGAAAGGCCTAATTGCAACTGTAAGCCCATCACATCACTGCAACATTCTCCATCCAATTAGGAGTACACCAGAAAGTGAACCCTATGAAAGCCGTCTGCCGATTCTTTTCACTCAGAAAATCCGTCATCTGACCTCTGTAGAAATGACACAGGTGGGATCGGCAGCATCCAGATTAACCAAAGAGGGTTCCGCTATTGCGTACCTAACAGAATAACCAAGGAAAAACTCCTGTCTCCTTGGGTGACATTAATGAAATATGCCACCCCACAGGGCTCCTGGGTAGCCTACAGTGAGCACTTGCACAATATTCTTTCCCCATACTTATAGTCATTAAGACATGAACACCCAATTAGAAGTCCTAGCCTACAATCACGGAAGGCAATGTGACAGCTACATGGCAGATAATGATAATAATAATAATAGAAGAAGAAGTGTGCACTTAATACACAGCCCCTAAGCGACTATAACACATAGACTAGGTAGAGAATAGCCGAAGGCAAAAAGACTGACAATGGGGTGATATTTGCCTAAAGACCGGTTTTGCTTTAGTAAAAGTAGGGCTAGACTGAATTTAGCTACCTCATGTTGCCTGGAATGGTTTTTTGCGCATCCGGAGATATCTATGGCTGGATAGGTGGTGTTGGTCAGCTCTTGCCACAGACGCCGATAGGCGTACTGCTGCACGAGCGGGTATATAAGATAACTGGCAAATGAATAGGCGGCAATAACAGGTTCCACTAGGTATAGCCTCTTCATTGTAGTTCAATGGAGATGCGGTGAAGGAAAAATTCTGTTCTTGATTTGGCCTAGAAAATAAGAGTAAAGCGATAATCTGTTGTATGTGAGAAAGCACTTATTTCAATAACACAATGCAGTGCATTTTTTTTCTTCAAATTTCATATTTTCTGTGGAGATGTACAGCGTAGCCCAAATAGCCTAGCCTAGGCTACTGTAACCGGTGGCACACACTACTAAATCACAAACCAAATGTATAGGCTAATTATTATTAGCCTAAAATAAAATTATTTTTTTAATCAACCCATTTGTCTGGTTTTGGCTACTTTTTTACATTAGATTACTCATCGTGCTTTATATTAGCCGCTAATATAAAGCACGATGAGTAATCTAATGTAAAAAAGTAGCCAAAACCAGACAAATGGGTTGATTAAAAAAATAATAATAAAAAATAATAATAGTAGCCTAATAAAGAAGCCATAGTCACAAAATTGTTACTGTCTTGCAATTATATCCTAAAGTTTCTCGCATTTTAGAACCACAAGCAAATGCCCAGTCTCGCTTATCATTTGTAGGCTATTTGCGTGAAGTAGGCTATGGCCATCCAACAAATGTAGCTAAATCGACTATAAATTCCAACGTGAATGCATTTTTAACCAAAATTTTCAGTTGGTGATGCAGCAATAAACAGTATCTTACTTCTCAAAAGTGCATTCTAGAGAGTGTTTCCAAACTACTTTCCACTCCAGTTAACTGATTATTGCTAAACTTATTTGGAGAGTAGTAGTAGGCTAAGTGTAGGCTAAGTGTAGGCTACTGTTCTATTTAGTTGAGTTTGGTGATCTACACAGTAGCCTGCTTTTTTTTTCTTTAGGCCAACTCACCCACTGCGTTTGGTTTGACTGGTTTTCTTTAGTAGGCGCTAGGCTACATTCAGAAAACTTCTGCAGCCCTCTCGTCCAATATCATCCATCTGCAGTGGCTCTTATGTCGATCACAAGAATTGTGTGTAGGCTACGCCTTCAAAGAGATGGGTCAAGATAGGTTTTAAAGTAACCGACACCGTATTCCAACGCATGATAACGGTACAACTGACACAGGGAAAAATCCAGCAAGAATTAGGACACCCCAAGAACAGACTGAATTTAGACACCATCGTCAGCGATGCTAATTTACACTGACGCATAGCCTAACTCAACCAAATAAAAAAATATAAGTTATTCAATCAAGTTTCTATTTTTAATTTCGCACCAGTATTGCAGAATCGATGTGCAGACGTGGAATAAAAAAGCTTACGCACATATTTTCTGAACTGCTAATTTAGTTCTTCATTCAGCTGAAAAAAGAAGATTGCTTAACCCCAGCAGCAGTGTTGTATTTTCCTCACATGAATGAATGGACTCTCTTTAGGACCTCTCTAGCCTGGGCGGTGGGAGTGTAGGAGCGCTGGGTGGGACCAGGGTGGGACGCATTCGTTTGTGTTATCATTGAAATCCCACGCTGAAAGTTAGGTGGTGAGGAGACAAAGTAAGGGGGTAAGGTGTTTGAAACGTAATACTTTTTGTTTTTGAATTTGTTTTAAAAGTTACCCGGTAAAGAACAATACACAGTGTCTTTTTATTCACCGCGATTACATGTAACTTACGTAAGAACTGAATGTACCCAGACAGTGCTAACTAACGTAGTAGCTCACTTGCTATGCTGGCGCTACCTATATGCCGGAAGACACTGGTATCTTATCTGCTAACGTTAGTTAGCTCGTTAGCAAGTTTACTAACTAACGTTAGCTACGTTAGAGACTCTGGGAGTAGGCTATGTTAGCTAGCTAACTGATTATCGAGCTACCTGGCGAGCAATTTAGCTAGCAACTTTATTTTGTGGGGTTGTTTGTTAGCAGATGCCTAAAATGATAAGGGATAGCTTGCAAGCTAGCTGACTCAGGTAACGTATTTAACTAGCTAGCTAACTAACTTAGCTGGTTGTAGATTATTGGTTGTTGCTAACCTGTTCGCAAGTTCTCTCTGGCTAACGCTAGCTGTTTATAATTTGCGGCTCAGACTGGTAACGTTAGTGTGGATGTCGTCACTGCACAACATTGTTTACAGGAATGATTGCGTTGTAAGCTAACTAACTAACTGACGTTACTCGGCAACGTTAGTTATATTGTTACTAGCTCAATGTTGTTTCCTAATGTCTATTACAAATAGCGGACTAGGCCTTATTTGTCAGTATCAGAAGAAGGTAATGTTAGTAACAAATATATATAATTTAGTTAGCTATAGCTCCTGGCACCGGAAATGAAGCACTAGCTAACGGTGTGTGTTGGTGCTGCATATTCAATGACAAATAAATTAGCAAAGGCATGTTACGTAGCTAGCTAGCTAATTTAGCTAACGTTAACCTTTGGAAGCTGGCTGACCTGTATAGTTTAGCACAGTCCTCTTGGCCTAAGTAACGTACGTTTGAACGTTTGCGCAGCAAGTTGGCTAGGGGGTTGGCGTTGGCATCATAATGTTAGCTACAGCACAGGGAAGACGATTGTGCTCTTGGCTTGTTGTTTTGTATATTCAGATGCAGCTAGCTCTTAATTTGACTGTAGCAGAATACGCTTTGTGTACGAGCTCTCTGAACAGCATCTATTCTATCATGTTAGCAGTGATGCAACCCAAATCAATTAACGTTCATCTTAATTCTTGGGGTTGTGACTAAAACCTTTCACCACAGTTGCTGTGTATGTTTGTTTGTTTGACGAGGGAACTATTGGGCCATGTTACAGTATATCTAGAAAGTCTGTAGCTTATATTACATTTGAGCACATTCGCCTCCAAATTTGTGACAAATTTGTGATAAATTCATGAATCATTTCAGAGGGAGCACGAGAGCTTCAGTTTGAACTTGTGCCACAGTGCCTGTGAACATTTGCTTTTTGCCCCAGCTAAACTTTTCATGCACTGACAAGAGATGTTTGTTTCCCCCCTTTTGATAGGCCTGACCTAATTGGTCCAGTCATCCCAGGGGAACAGCAATGGCCTTCAGCAAAGGATATCGCATTTACCACAAATTGGACCCTCCCCCTTATAGTGTCATTGTGGAATCACGGAGCCAAGAAGCATGCCTACTGTTTGAGTCTGGAGCTGTGGCTGTTCTGTGTAGGAATAACACTTCTTTGTCAATGGATCTCGGGAGATGAGGCAACATACATTCTTAAATGTAGTTTCCTCATTTTTTCAAATATACACATTTCACAAGCTTTAAGCACTTCACAGTGAAGCAAAGTACACCTCTGCCACCACTCACCTTTGATGGGTTAGGCATGTATGGCATAGCTGCCTTTTAGCTGGAGAAAAGAAATAAATAAATGATCATCCAGCTACAAACTTTAGTAATTGAGTTCTGTTGTTGGTGCGATTCCGCTCCACCTTGTGCGGGAGCCGTGTTATTCTGAATCTGTGTTATTCTGAATCTGTGTGACCTCACCCACACAGATAACCTTGAGATAGGAACAGCAGCCATGTCTGTTGAGAATTTTTGTTCTCTGTGTACTTGTTCCGTCTCAGTCTTTTGCCTGGTCAGTCTCATCACTGGCCACGTGACATTTTCTCCTTCAGTGCCTTTGGATATGAACAAGTATAGCAAGGTTTGCTGCCGGTCCTTTCTTAGCTTCAAAGTTCTGTCAGAATTTTCCATTATGTTGCCGTCTGCAAGGTGTATTGAGCTAGCGCTGGTGTCAGTGACTTTTCTTTGGCTTGCTGTTCTTACAGCTGCTGCAGAGAAGGGGGCTATTAAATCCACATACTCTAAAATGCTGGATGCCTACGGAATTCTGGGAGTCCTCCAGCTCAACCTTGGTGAGTTAACAGAGTTAACTGTGTACACAAATCATGTCATTCTCTTTAATAGGCCGTGGAATGCCCGCTAAAGAGATTTCTCACACTGGCATGTGATAAGAATGTTGTGGAGAATCCCGTGGGCACTCCCACAGCCAGCTATTCTAATGCGGGGATCCCAATGGACATCGCCTACTGCATCCCACAGTGGGATTTCTTTGGTTTGCTTTTCACTGACTGACAAGATAATGTTGGGTGCATTAACTAGCTTCCTAGTGAAAGTTACTAGCTGTGTTTGTTTATTCATGGACTCTGCTTGCTTTGGAGAATATTGGGTAATAGTGATAGGCTATATAGGATATATTAATTTGTATATATTTAATATTATATATTTCTCTTCATAAACTGGTGCTACTTCCAAAAACTGAATTAAGGTGTGTCAACGTAGCATTATTGATATTTTAAACGGTGAAGACGAAGGCCTGTCCACATCATTCTATGTGATGTCACAGTATCTATCTCCTCTCCTACATCACATGGTTATTTGTACAGTGCCCTTTTGTTGTGTACTGTTTGAAAAATTATATAGTATGTTTTTTTTTTCCAGCGCTAGTGTCTGTGGAGTCAAAAGGGTTAATTAAAAGGGCCATTTTTAGACCTTGGGCCATAGCTTTTGTGTTGCTCTAGTTCGACACAACCGTTTGATTACCTGTGATAATTGATCTGCGACATCTCCCCCAATCCTGCAGGGGACGCTACGCTCCACAGCATGGTCCTAGTGACGGGCTGTATGTCGGTGGGTAAAGTACAGGACTCTGAGGTGTTCCGGGTGACCTCCACTGAGTTTGTGTCCCTGAGGAACGACCCCACGGACGAGGACAGGGTCGCGGACGTCCGCAAGGTCCTGAACTCGGGGAACTTCTACTTCGCCTGGTCGTCCGGCGGAGTGAGTCTGGACCTCAGCCTGAATGCCTATCGCAGGATAAAGGAGGACACCACAGATAATCGCTTCTTCTGGTGGGTCATTCATCATGTCACATGCAGCTATTTGTATGAAATTGATGTAAAGGGAGAAATTAAAACTCGGGATTGAGTGTCTGAGTATTCAGTTATTTTACCAATATATGGTCAGTTGAGACTTTGTTTTTATTAATTTACTCAGCTGTAACTTAAATAAAGCAAAGTGTCAACCAATTCATTTTAGCATTTTACAGAGCTCTCATTGATTTGCTGCTGTCATTTAAACAATGAGCATCGGTGTCTACAGGATATTTGGCAGCCCTATGATTATGTTTTCTGTGCAGTCTAAAATAATCTGGGTGATGTTGACCACAGTACTAAAGATGGCAATGCAATATGTGACTGTTGCCTTTCTGGAATTATGTCAATTCCATTTAAAATCGATCCATTTGGTGAACGAATTGAAATTTGTGAATTGAAACATGTCCATAAGGTTCTGTGAGTATTTTTCAACGAACCAATTGAATTTTAGTGACTATCTGAATTGACTGGACTTAAAGTGGGATTGAGCTGAACACCTGCTGCTGCTGTCTTGCGGTTGGTCACAGGAACCAGTCCCTGCAGCTCCACCTGAAGCACTATGGAGTGGACTGCGACAGCTGGCTACTGCGGCTCATGTGCGGGGGGGTGGAGATCCGCACCATCTACGCTGGGCACCAGCAGGCCAAGGCCTGCGTCATCTCCCGCCTCAGCTCCGAGAGGGCCGGCACGCGCTTCAACGTCCGCGGCACCAACGACGACGGACAGGTGGCCAACTTTGTCGAGACGGAACAGGTACGGGAGACTTATACCTGATGGACTTCGAGCTGGTCATTACCAAAGGAAATATTAACAGTGACAGAAACTGGCTAACAACGTCTAATGGTGGTTAATTAGCATTTTTTTATTTAGGAGACTACTTGTGTTGTATTCTCTTTCTCTTTTAAGAGTAGTGATTTATTATGTTTCTTGTCTGTCCAAGTGTCCATCTCTGTATCTGAGCCTAGCTCTATAGCACTGAATCAGGGCTGGTGCCTGTGAATAATTTCTGTTAAAGCCTGATCTTTTTGTGTTAAATATTAGTTATGATTAATAAATGTTTGTACTGTTGGTGAATTTGCAGGTTATCTTCCTAGATGACAAGGTATCGTCTTTCATACAAATCCGTGGATCGATACCTTTGTTCTGGGAACAACCCGGTATTCAGGTAAGGTCAGACTTCCTCTTTGACCTCCTAATGGTTTCGTTATGCAATCTGACATTTTTTGTGCATTTTATGGAGATTGGAACAATGCATTGCAAAGTAATGTAAATGTATTATATTTATATTTAAATGTAAAAATAAATGTACAGTAACCCAAAGGAAAATTTTCAGTTAAATTGTTAAACAGGTCTATATGTTATCAATCATCGTTGTGAAATTCCCTTGCATTTAAATGATGAAATTATTGATGTCAGTGTTTCATAATGTAATGGCAACATAATCAGTGTTTTTGAGAGCCTGTAATATTGCTGAATGCAATAATAGGTGAGGCGAGAGAGCCGGGACCTGAAATAAAATGGTTTAGTTTTAAAAAAATAAATTAAATAATAATTTTATGTCAAGTTGTTTGTCTGGATCTTCGCTTAACAGGTTGGCTCGCACCGCGTAAAGCTGTCCCGTGGATTTGAAGCAAATGCACCAGCTTTTGAAAGGTAATTTGAATGAATCTTACTGGTGAGCCAGCCAGGATTGGAGAGCAATTGATAAGCAAACAGTAGCCGCAACCCTTTCCAAGGTCACTCTTAAACAAATGTCCAGTGCTTACAACCTCCAAAGGAAACATAATGAACATAATAAAATGTAATGGTGAGAACAGCTAATCGGCCTGTCCAGACCAGACTCATCTTGTACCTACATTCTAGAGAATGTGTCATGTCTGGTCTTGAACACCCTGAGGGTCTCTCCCTCTACTACATGATCAATGCTTAGTCCAATCCCCGTTTTGGTGTATTACTTCTCATATGTTCCATTCCATAAAACTCACACATTGCATTTCAGGCATTTAGCAGATTTACACAGCGACTTACACAGCTTATATTCTTTTCAAGCCATTTATATAGCCGTTTATTTTATCGAAGCAATTCAGTTTTAGCACCTTGCTCAAGTGTACGACAGCAGTGCCTCACCAGGGAATTGAGCCGACAATCTCGGTTACACGCCCAGTTCCCTAACCATTTTGCTACACCACTGCCAGATCTAATAGGAGACAATTTGCCAGATTCTTCCACATCTAACGCCTACCCTCAAGACGTGTTTAAACGTATCCTCTCCGACCTCAGAATCACAATCTGCACTGCAGAGTAATATCACATTGTACAACTAATTTCCCTCAGGAGCAACTATCGCATTGAGACAGAAGGCCCTTGTAGGACATAGTGCATCTGACTCAACAGCGCAGGGAAGTAATCAAACATTGATGGGAGTCAATGCCTCATGTAAAGCAGTACATGCACAATTTGTAGTTTGACGTAGATGGAAGGTATTGCTATATATGTGCGATCTGGATTGCGTAACAGGAAATCTGTGTAGGTTGCGCATCTGTGACTCGTGGTTCGTCAGGCATTGCTCCCATTTCCTGGCACCCCAGGGCATACGTACAATTTGTATTTTTAGGTTATTTAGGTTTTATCCCTGGATGTTTGGCTTTAGCTCCCATGATTGTTTGGGACCTCAGTGGGCATGTCCTTTTGAAGGTGGTGGGCCATTTCCTGTACCTGATCTGATTGGTGCATTCCACAGGCACTTCAATGAACTGAGGTCTCTCTATGGTGACCAGCTGATCGTAAACCTGCTGGGGAAGAAGGCGGGGGAACACCTGCTGACCAAAGCCTTCCAGGTGGGTAGGGCATCCAGTGCCCCCATTTCTGTTACCTCACTTATCAGCCACATATCTTTACAGTACTATGAGCGTGACTAAGTTAAAGGGGCTATGTCCAGAAATTCATTCTCATTACTGACACTGGTGGCCATAAGTATACTGCAGCCTGCGTGATTTATACTAACGTTACCTAGCTAGCTGGCTAGCAAGCAAGCAGTCGACTAACATTATGTATTATGACAAAAGGTGTTGATTTTAGCCCACAATGAATGATGTACAAAGCAAAGGTGTAGAACTATCGAAAGCTTTCTAGCCAAGAGCGATGCAAGGCAGGGGTGGCCAACTAGCTACCTGCACCGACCTAGTTTGGTGGCTGGCTAACGTTAGCTACTACCTAACCTGGATCCGGCGTTGCATGGTAACGTTAGCTGGTAAAGTAATTTGTAAACGGCAAGCTAGCCAACTAACGTTACCAGCCAGATCAGCCCCGGGAGTCGGGTTTGATTCGGTGTAAGTTAGCGAAGTAACGTTATCCACTCAGACAGTATTTTGCTAGTGATAAACGTTCACCCTTGTCTTTGCGTGATTTTGGTCAGACTGCTGTGTGCCCAAACAGGATTCAGTCGATTTAAAATTTTATTTATCTTCGCCTTTGGTGGACTCGACGATGGTGTTGGGATGGGTGTGGGTTGTTTGCTGGTTGACTGGTCCATTTCCCAGCAGCCACTAGCTAGTGTTACACAAGTTCGCTAAGTTAGCCCTTTAGTTTATGTTGAAATTTATCTTAAAATTAGCTAGCGCCTTCTGCACTTGATTTCCATCTGTGTATTTTAGCCTTTTAAGCAAGCAGACACAATAACCTTTTGTGCATTGAGCTTTAGGGCCAGAGATGCAGTGGGCAGCTGTTCATGTGAAAGTAAGTTTGCGCATTACATCTGTGTAACCGTGTTTCCCTAAGGGCCACCTGAAAGCCTCGGTCCACGCCTCCGCTGTGCACATGGTCAACTTCGACTACCACCAGATGGTGCGCAGCGGGAGGGCGGAGAAGCTGCAGAGCATCCTGAAGCCTCAGGTCAGCGGGTTCCTGGAGGACTGCGGTGTCTTCTTCTACTCCAGAGAGGGCGGTGTGCAGAGGTGAGGAAGTGCCGGGTCCCTCGCTTCCCTTCTTCTGTTCTGACGTGCGTACCGGTACCTTTGGCTGAAGTCCAAATTCATGATTCTTCAACATAAGCCGCAGGGCAGAACATCTTTTAACAGCGGCCATTCATTTTTAGAATATCCCCTGAGAGCTTATGACGCATTATTAAGTTAAGTTATGATGTCCTTTCAAAAAAAAAAGAGCGCCCTGCCTGCCACACGCGCACACACTCACACTCACACACGCACACACGCACGCACATGTGAGCATGTACACTTTAGTGATGTTCTGTCTTTCATCTCAGATGCCAAACCGGTACCATACGCGTCAACTGCCTGGACTGCTTGGACAGAACCAACAGTGTCCAGGCCTTCCTCGCCTTAGAGGTATGAGAAACCCAAAGGACTGTTCATTGTTTTCAGTTGGGCAGTTGAGTAGACGCAATATGGATTGCCGGCTTTGCCGCCTATGCGGATATCTCATCCAGCATATTGAAAAGTTTGGCAGATGGGATTGGTCATGCTTTCTGCAATGTCATGGAAAACTTCATGTTTATTAATGGCCATCACTGAGTTAAAAAGGAAGTATCTTTTACACAAGTCGCTATGTAATTTCAAATGTCAGTAACAATTTAGATGTATTAAATCTGACTGTTTAAAACATTGGCTAATTGAAAATCCTCTCTATTCTTGCCTCTTCCGTATTTCGCCACTGGTCGTACCCCTTGGCCCTTCCCATCCTTGTAGTGTCCTCCGCAGGTGCCAGGGAAAGAGTGGGCAATAAGCTTTTGCCGTTTTTAATCAATCTGTCGGTAAAGACCACAGTAGCCTGTATGATATCACTGCCCCCTGCTGTCCAGATGGTGCCACAGCAGCTCGCGGACCTCGGGCTGATGGAGAAGTCTCAGCTGCTGGGCCGCTTCCAGGAGGCCTTCCGCACCATGTGGTCTCAGAACGGGGACTACATCAGCAAAATCTACACTGGCACTGGAGTCCTTGAGGGGAGGGCAAAGGTCGGTGCTCTGCAGAGCCTAGGGAAATCCCTAAACGTCTCTTCATCCTGCGGTGCCGGAAAAGCATCCTTAGGCGACATTCACTTTGCAACTAAATTGGCCCCAATTACAGTTGTGGGAGTTTGAATGCTTTTATCAGTGTGAACAGCAAAAAACCCTTGTTTTCAGTTCCTATTTGTGCCACATATGCATGTGGAAATAAATTAGCCAAGTGACTTGTGCTTCGTGTTTGGGCCATCAAATTGGAATTTTTCTGTCTACTCATGCGTTTAGTATGCCATACAGTTGGGCAGGCGATGCCCTCAAGGTTGGTACAGAAGGGTATACCCCCGTCCAACTGGAGGGTGTTTAACTGCTACTGGGTTTTAGCTATTTTATTCCTTCATGTGCTTCCTTGCAGGGTGGGAAGCTGAAAGATGGCGCTCGGTCGGTCAGCAGAACAATCCAGAACAATTTCTTCGACAACTCCAAGCAGGAGGCCATCGACATCCTGAGCCTGGGAAACACCTTGAACTGCGACCTCGCAGACAAGGCCCGAGCCTTCCTGACCACCAGGAGCCTCCACGGTACGAAGCCAGAGGGTCCGAGCTCCGTGACTAGTGTGGTTTTTCCCTCATACTGGTCTTTTGGGAAACGTGAGATGGCTGGGGGCAATTCTGTGTCATTGCAGTCAATTCTGGAAATTAAATGGATGTAAATTCATAAGTTGGAAAATGTCCATCTTCTGTTGAGATGTTTTCGGTCATCCGAGTCATTTTGATTGGTTTCCTGAATTTAAGTTGAACTGACCCCATGCTGAAAAGTGTTCAGAATTGTAGCTCTGTAAGAGCTGGCCTGACCAGCTGGTTGTGTAATATTGGCTCTTCTCTCACTGTGTCCTTCCTATTGATGTTAATCTCTCTGTCTCCTTCCTCTTTCCAATGCTTACGCCATTAGTTTTGTAGTTAATAGTGCAAGGTAGGCTCCATTAACTGCTGTCCAGTACTGTTGTGAATGTGGATTCCTTTTTTGTCCTCTCCCTTTTCATGAAATATTGAATGTTCCCACAGACCTTGAAAATATTTATATCTGAAAAACTCATGGCGAGGTTATTGAAAGTGATTGATATCCTGATTTCTTTGGAAGAAGTACTGGAATATGCCAACATACTGGCTAGTTCCCTGATATTGCTAACATACTGGCTAGCTCCCCGATATTGCTATCGTACTGGCTAGCTACCCGATATTGCTATCGTACTGGCTTTACATACGCCCTTAACATTTGAGGATCCTCTAGGGAGCCATAAGACTTTTACAAAAGCAGTAATGGCAATAGTTGCTGAAAGTTGTTATTGGATAAGACATGGAAAAATCCAAATATTTTAGTGGAAACCTACTACTAAATACTTTTGTTTATATCTTTTTGCATGTTTTATATTGACAATTTAAGATGGTTTTCTGTGACTGTGATTGAAAAGGACTGTCTCCTGTTTCAGCATCTCCCAGAGTACTCCTGGGAATGTGTCAGAACCATTACAGGTACACCCGACCCAAGCAGGTGAGGGTGTGTGTGGGCACCTGGAACGTCAACGGGGGCAAACAGATCCGCAGCATCAACTACCGCAGCCACTCGCTGGACGACTGGCTGCTGGACGCCCCAAGGAAGGCTGGCCTTCCAGGTTTTCCAGGCAAGGACTCATGTAACATGAGATGGGCATGTTTTTGTTTAGCTGAATTTTTTTCAAATGAATGAAGTCGACTGTAATGACGACCCGTAAAATATTCTGGAATTTCTTTTGTTTGTTTTTCATTCCCTCTAAAGTCTTAGTTTCTTTTTTCTCTCTCTATCACACTTAAGTTGTTTTTCTGGTTGTTCCATAGGCAGCAAAGCTAACCCTGTGGACATCTATGCTATTGGGTTTGAAGAGATGGTGGAACTTAACGCTGGCAACATTGTCAGTGCCAGGTGAGAGACTGTGTTCATGTTGGTAGTTTCTGCTCTGCAGAGTGCAGAAATTGGGTAGTAACATTTCTGGAAAGAGTTACATTTTGTTCACTTAAATTTAAACTTGATTCTGAGAGACAATATTGGACAAAAGCTTATTTTATCAACCCATTTTAATCATAAGCATCTGGATGAGGATTCTGTTTATGACTGATTTCTTCACAACAGTCAGAGATTTACCATCGCTCAATAACAAGTACACAATGCGTTCTTTAGTCCTCAGAACTCCCAGTCTATTCAGACAGTCAAATTAGTTGGTCTCACTGATAGGAAGGGACACAAAAGGAAGAAAATGTTTGAGCCTGTTTTTCCATTAAAATGGAAGTCTTGGGGGTTTTTTTCTTTCAGCCCTGCATTTTTCAGTAGTGAGATCTTAATTTGGCGAACTTGGCTAGCTAGCTTGCTAACTATCTACAGATGAAATGGCTTTGAAGTGCTTTCTGCAGCCACTGGCAATAAAAAGATATGAATGATGGGGAGTTTGAATTATTAAAATTAATGTGTGTGGGAGGGGGAACACTGAGGACCATTAAATGGTAGACAAATGGTGTGGTTTTCATAAATCACATATTTGAGTTTCCCTTGTAGTTAAGAGCGCTAATTTGTACATGCATATCAATATATCATGAACAATGCAAGCACCGTTCAGACGGACTCCCTGTCTAAAACCAGACTCCTCTGCCTTCTTCTAGCACCACCAATCAGAAACTGTGGGCAGGTGAGCTGCACAAGACCATTTCGAGAGATTGCAAATATGTGCTCCTGACCTCGGAACAGCTCGTTGGGGTGTGTCTGTTTATCTTCATCAGGCCCCAACACGCACCATTCATCCGGTACGCATGCCAGAAACCTGCCTGGCTTTTTTTCTTGAGCTTATTTCATTATCTTTCAATGAAATTGATTTATTTTTCTTTCCATCTCCAGCCTCAGCCTGACTAGAAAGTTATTTTTAATAAAAGAGTGTCACATGCTGTCTGTAAATGTTACTGAATATTAATCTTGGCTTGGGAATGAATTTAAGAGGGAGAATTTATGGGACAGGAATTATGAACTAGTGAAAAAAGAAAAGTGGGTCTTGGGATTATCAGGGTCAGTTTTATCCTTCTGGAAATCTTCTGCTGAAGTGTTTGTCTGTGCTGTCGCTTGGAGATATTTAAGCTATGAGTGAAATCTGCAAGTTCATGTGCTGAATTGGGATGTGAACTGGAAACCGCAGTGTAATCTTTGATCTAATTTCTGAATGAAATAATCGTTTCACATTGATGCTATACAAATGCATTCTTATGTTGCGTGTTGTTTTCCAGAGACGTTGCCGTGGACACAGTGAAGACTGGAATGGGAGGAGCCACGGGGAACAAGGGAGGCGTGGCCATCCGCATGCTCTTCCACTCCTCCAGCATCTGCTTTGTCTGCTCCCACTTCGCTGCCGGCCAATCCCAGGTCAAGGAGAGGAACGATGACTACAGCGAGATCTCCCGCAAACTCAGCTTCCCCATGGTAACTGTAGGACATGTGGGACAGGGGCTAGTGAACCAGGCCTCCCTTATGGAAATGTAATATACTGCAGTATATTTTAAATATATTGTGAAGATAATTTTGATATATTTACAATATATTGCAGTATATTCTTTTTCCATATGGGCTACCAGGTTGCTACAAGTTCGAGCAAAGAACCTGAATTAATTCAGTAAATACCTGCGATCATTAAGCATTTGTACATAGCTGTGTAATTTACCCTGGATAATGCAGTAAATAAAGATTCCTTTTTCTCCTGAATCTATAAAACAGCTGCTTTTATAGGTTATTTTTAGAACATCATTCCATCAAATGCCGAAATGTCAAAGTGAAAAGCTAAGCCCTTCCACCAGAGATCCGATAGCTTAGCCTTTAGCCTGAAGATGTGAAATCCTGCTATAATTGTCCCTCTGAAATACCACAGATCTCACTCATCTTGTGATTTGTATCTTTTGCGTGTGTGTGCACGTGTGCATGTGTGTGTATCCTCTGTGTGTCTGTGTGTGCGCCCACTTCCGTCTCCAGGGAAGACAGTTGCACTCCCACGATTACATTTTCTGGTGCGGTGACTTCAACTACCGCATCAACCTGCACAGCGAGGACGTGAAGGAGCTGGTGAAGCAGCAGAACTGGGATGTGCTGACGGCTGAGGACCAGCTTCTGGAGCAGAAGGAAGCGGGAAACGTAAGAGTTCGGTCCCTCCCGCTCTTTACCGTTAAAGGAAGGTAATTAAGGGTTAGGGGAAACGTAAGAGTTCCGTCCCTCCCGCTCTTTACCGTTAAAGGAAGGTAATTAAGGGTTAGGGGAAACGTAAGAGTTCGGTCCCTCCCGCTCTTTACCGTTAAAGGAAGGTAATTAAGGGTTAGGGGAAACGTAAGAGTTCGGTCCCTCCCGCTCTTTACCGTTAAAGGAAGGTAATTAAGGGTTCGGGGAAACGTAAGAGTTCCGTCCCTCCCGCTCTTTACCGTTAAAGGAAGGTAATTAAGGGTTCGGGGAAACATAAGAGTTCCGTCCCTCCCGCTCTTTACCGTTAAAGGAAGGTAATTAAGGGTTCGGGGAAACGTAAGAGTTCGGTCCCTCCCGCTCTTTACCGTTAAAGGAAGGTAATTAAGGGTTAGGGGAAACGTAAGAGTTCGGTCCCTCCCGCTCTTTACCGTTAAAGGAAGGTAATTAAGGGTTCGGGGAAACGTAAGAGTTCGGTCCCTCCCGCTCTTTACCGTTAAAGGAAGGTAATTAAGGGTTCGGGGAAACGTAAGAGTTCGGTCCCTCCCGCTCTTTACCGTTAAAGGAAGGTAATTAAGGGTTAGGGGAAACGTAAGAGTTCGGTCCCTCCCGCTCTTTACCGTTAAAGGAAGGTAATTAAGGGTTAGGGGAAACGTAAGAGTTCGGTCCCTCCCGCTCTTTACCGTTAAAGGAAGGTAATTAAGAGCGTCTACACGCCTGCTCTCAGCCTATGTCTGCTTTGCTCTCATAGTTTTTCCGCATACTTCTTCTCAGGTATTCAAAGGCTTTATTGAAGGACCGATAGAGTTCCCTCCCACCTATAAGTACGACTTGATGTCGGACGTCTACGACACCAGTGAGAAATGCCGGATCCCCGCGTGGACTGACCGCGTACTCTGGAAGAGAACACAGTGGAATTTCGAGAACTCCGGTAAGGGGCCCCTCACAAACCCTCAGCTTGCGTACCCTGTGGCTGTGGCTAAATGTGTGTACTGTGTAATAATCCCTAATTCGTACCCTTTATTCAGCTGATGCGTTTGTGTGTCCTTGCAGTTGAAGAGGTTAATCTGGTTAATACGGCTGAGGAGCAGTCTGAATACGGCTGGAACCCTGGAACTCTCCTATATTATGGCAGAGCAGAAATCAAGACCTCTGATCACAGGTATGAAACCAGATCGGTTATGGAGGCGACTTTAGATCTGCGTCTCAGATCTCTTTTACATGAAAGATGATGTATCCATAGTTGGTTGGATCACCTCCCACGTTTTGTGTATTTTAACAGTCTTTGTCCATTTTAACAGTCCAAGTCCACACTGGGTCTTTGTTGTGTCGCGAGTCTTGCTCCATTTCTCCGCAGGCCGGTGGTGGCCATCTTGGACGTGGACGTGCTGGAGGTGGACCCCAAGGACCGCCGTCAGGTTTACGAGGAGGTTATCGCGGCCCAGGGCCCACCGGATGGCACCGTTCTCGTGTCTGTCTGCGGCTCCTGCGACGGGGGCGACTTTGACGACGCCCTGATCGACCACCTGCTCAACGAGTTTGCGGCGTTTGGGGACGTCGTTCTCATCAGGTGAATTCTTATCTGAACCAGTGAGCTTTGAGCCATTAGCAACTTGGTCACTTTAAAATGTAAGTTAGTTGATTTGGTTTGGTTGTTTCTATGGATTCTATTGTGGCTGTGATTACTGTACCTGTAGAGTCAATTCTGCATGTTCTGCGCTGCATGCTTCTTATAAAATTCCAGACCTGGTGGGCCACAGTGTCAGCTGGTTTTTGTTGCTTCCATTCATTCAGAAGCCTATGTAGACCTTGGAAACAAAGCGTGAGCCAATAAATAATTTAAAGAAGGCACAAAAATGCTGAAATACTCCAAAAAACCAGCAGACTCTGCGTTGCTCCTGTTTGGAATTTGAGAACCCATCTCCACACGGGTCATCTGCAGCATAAGCAGAGGTTACAACTCAAGTGCGACTCTGTGGTTTGTCTGCTCCTTCAGGTTTTTGGAGGAGAAGGTGTGGGTGACGTTTCTAGAAGGTTACTCCGCCCTGGCCGCTCTGTCGCTGAGTGGCACCACGGTGAGTCTCGGCCTCTGCCAGTAATGAGCGGACATATTTCAGGGTGTGTAAAACGGAACAGCAGCGAAAAGCAAGCAGTGCAGGGGGGAGATAAAGGGGAATGAATAAACAAAATGAGGAAGGAGCAGCCATTGTAATGCAGAGTGAGATTCGTTGATATTTGTTTAGGGTGCAGGTGTTTTTGGAGGTCCATTTGCTTAAACCACACTGAAAATCAAAGCCTACACAGAACATGGTTAAAATCTGAATAGATGAACCTGTGGAAAGAGGAAAGGGAAGACCCACGCCTTTCTCTGTGCGCGCAGGTGCTGGGGAAGCCCATCCGCGTCCAGCTGAAGAGCCCCGGGTGGATGGAGAGCCTGGAACAGGAAATGAACGCGGACAGCATCTGTGGAGGCGTCCCGACCCCCTCCGGCTCCACCCTGCTGGCCGAGGACGCGGACGCAGACCTGGAGGACGACTACGAAGAGGAGGGTACAGAATTTCACCCGCATTGGCGGGGGGGGGGGGGGGGGACTCACAGTGAAAATACAGTTGAAAACATTCAAATGGCCCTTTGCTAAGCCCCGCCCCCCTAAGTTACTGTTGTCTACTCCAACAAGCCTTACGTTTTGAACATTCCATCCCATAGGGAACCATTCAAACTAAGCTGAAACTCAAACTCCTCTAGCTATTAAATACACTGCCCGGCCAAAAAAAAAGTTGCACACTCTAATATTTAGTTGGACCGCCTTTAGCTTTGATTACGGCGTGCATTTGTTGTGGCATTGTTTCGACAACCTTATGCAATGTCACAACATTTATTTCCATCCAGAGTAGCATAAGTTTTTGGCTGAGATCTTGTATTGACGACGGGAGAGTCGAACCACTCAGTAAAGTGTTCTCCAGCACATCCCAAAGACTTTCAATGGGGTTAAGGCCAGGAATCTGGTGGCTAATTCATGTGTGAAAATGATTCCTCATGCTCCCTGAACCACTCTTTCACAATTTGAGCCCGATGAATCTTGGCATTGTCATCCTGGCATATGCCCAATGATGGGATAACCTGGTCATTCAGTACATTCAGGTACTTCGCTGACTTCATTTTATTGCTGCATAATGTTGCTGAGCCTAGACCTGACCAACTGAAGCAACCCCAGATCATAACACTGCCTCCAGAGGCTTGTACAGTGGGCACTATGCATGACGGGTGCAATGGCGACTTTTTTTTTGGCCGGGCAGTGTATATTTTATACCTATTCAACTAAAAAACAAAATGGGCAAGATCAGGAGATCCTCGGTTATGCAACCCTGGGCGCTATCTTTGATAATTACATGAGAACTACGTCGAAACGACCTTGTAGTGCAGCAAGCATGTGGCTCTGAAAGGTGTCCTTCCTTGCTGCATCCTCACCAGCTCAAGCTAGAGCGTGCCCTAACGATCATAACGCCATTCAACGTCTGATTCTCCGGTAGTTTCTATTCTCTAAACCAACTGATAACGTAAATGTTACATCTTGGTTTATAGTAGGCTATAGTAGGCTAGGTCTTATCAACTAACGTTACTAAGTACTAAGCTGGTTACCTAGCTAATCCATGTAATGTTAAGTATGCCTATCACAACTTTTGTTAATGAAACATGACTTGAGCTACCTTGGAGCAAACATAAGTGTGTCTGCTGATATTGTTGACATTCTGGAAAATAAAAGTTATTCTATTCTATTCAGCTGCCTGTATGGTCAACCAAATAACCGAATCCACTGTTTACATTTTGCCAATTGACTTTTAGGTTTAGGGAACGTAAAAAATGCGATTGAGCTGTAGCTATAATCACTGTTGCATGTGCCCCAGGCACACCTTTTAACCATCACAAAAATATAAAAGATAACCGTATATACGCTCCATTTATGTCAACAAACCATGCAAAGAGTTGCATGGTTTGTTGTGTCTTTCGAGGAAGTAGAGGCTAGCAACAGTTGCTACGCATTAGAGTGCTGCAATTGGTTGTTTTCCCCTGTCAATAATTTCCCCAACATTCGGCTACAAAGGGCGAATTGCTCAAAAGTTCTATTGCTGCTGCAGAGCTGTGTGTGACCTTTCCAGCCTGTCAAGAACTTTAGTTGTTTCATTTTATTCCCAACAAAGGTTTGGTTCCCATAAGGGCTAGACTGCAGATTAGCACACCTTTAATAAGCAAACCATAAAAAAACCATCAAGCAAACCAAAAAAATAACTAAAAATAAATAATAGGCTTTAAAATTTCTCACATTTCAACTGATACTGTCTTTCAGCATGTCACTGATGCAATAGGATTGGCCCCTGTTTGTGTGTGGTGACCCCTGTTTTGACTGCAGTGGCCCCTTTCCCATCTCTCATGGTAGGAGATTTAACCGTGTGATCATGTGGTTGTGTTGGCAGATGATGTGGATGATGATGCTGCGGAGGTAGAGGAAGTGGAGGAGTTTCTGCCCTCAAACCTGCACCCCAGCCTGGGGCGGGGACCTGGGACGTCCCCCACCTCCTCACCCAGGAGCAGTCCCTGCCCCTCGCCCCCCCACGACAACCCGGCCCCCACCACCTGGTACATCCCAACACCCTCCTCCTCCTCCTCCTCCTTTGGACCCCAACAAGGTAAACTGCTATTTTACTGTGAGAAACTATCATCAGTTCATTAATATCAGTATTTTCCTCATATAATAGTCCGGTGGAAAATTAGACCTGTTTTCATAAAACCAAACCTGTTGTGTTCTGTGGTTTTGTAACAGACCGCCCTGTGGATATACAAACCGGCAGCGCCCCCTCTGTTCAGAAGGTGGAGCCCAAACGGCCTCCTCCCCGTCGCCCTAACGCGCCCCCTGCCCGCCCAGCACCCCCCCAAAGGCCCCCGCCTCCCTCAGGTACCCCGCTGGGCAACTGGCTTTTATTTTCAACATTTACTTCTTCCCTGTGGACACATTCTTCTCAGCCACAGAGCAGATCAGCTCTGCCGGAACGTACAGAAACCTGCACTATAACTGGACTATAACGGGTTCTGTCCATGAGTTGAAATAATGAGTCTGTATTGGAATACCAAAGAAGACAGTGGACGTGCAAGTCCCTTCAAAACCCGACAAGTCCCTTCAAAACAGCAACGAGTCCCTTCAAAACCCGACAAGTCTCTTCAAAACCCAACAAGTCCCTTCAAAACCCGACCTACCTAGCTGATGGCCTATTCAGTCCCAGTTCATATTAGACTCCATCTGCATGCTCCTGATAAGAGGGCTCATGCCTGATAAGTGCAGTTTATCTAAACCCTACAAGTGCTGGTGTAAAGAATGGGTGCTGTGTTGTTTTCAGAGCTTTGTAAAGGGCATACCTGATTCCCTTTGTTCTGCTGCAGCTGCTCTTTGCTCTGTTTCAGGTCGAGGCCAGTCCAGTGCAGGGTCTGGTCCAGGAGCGGTATCCAGATGGGTGAGTAGCCAGTGACACAAGCAAAGTGCTCAGGTTTCTAGATATTTCTCCAATACAGTGAAATTTTGTCATTTAGTGGTTATTGACCTGACTGAAGTCTGGGAAAACCACAGCCTGCATATATACTGTAGATCCTTGTTTCTGTTGTTCTTGCACAAGTGCAAGTTCAGTGAATTTGTGTGTGTGCGTGTGTGTCTGTGTCTGTGTCTGTATGCGCACGTCTTCTTGTAGAACCTTCCTCCACGGCTTGGAGTCACAAGGCCTCAGCCATCAGGACACCCTGGGGCCCCAAGGCCCATTCCAGGGGGCCCTAGACCCATCCCTGAGGTTCATCCTGGGGCCCCGGAAATCCTCACAGAACCGCAAACTGCACCAGCGGGGCCTCCACAGGGTGAGTTCACGTTAATACCCAACTGCGTACTGGCAATCTCTTTCTCCACACTCCTATCTTTTCTTAATCCCATGTAATTGTAAACCAAAAATACCTTTATTAATGTTTCCTTACAATATAAACTGAACTTAAATGCACAAAGGCTGAACATCTTTGGTTCCACACTGTCCACGTAAGCTTTACATGTAGGGATGCACCGATACCACTTTTTAATAGCCGATACCGATTCCAGAACTTTGAGTATCTGCCAATACCGAATACCTATCCGATACTGACTCTCTTTTTTTTCCTCTTTAATAATTACACAGCTGATTACAAGCCCGTTGTGTGGGTGTACTCTGCCTGCCATCACTCTTGTCCATCTAAAAACAGTCTCAAGCTGGGAAACTAAAGTCCCACAGCAGACATGATGTTAACGCAATCTACACTCACGTGCAAGCTCTGTTTCTGTCCATCACATCACACGTTTACGGCATTGCGTCCAAAAAAAAGGATTGGATAATAACGTTCGCTGTTTCCGATACCCAATCCGGCATTTTAGGCCAGTATCGCTTCGGTGCATCCCTACTTTCATGTATTCTAAACTGAACCTCATAATATTTAAATGCTTCTGTGACAGAGTTGCCCCTGCTTCCTGAGCCATTGATGCCTCAACAAGCTCCCCTGCAGCCTCAATTGGCCATACCCCCACCTAGACCCCTCCAAGATCCTATACTCCCTCCCCCACCTCGACCCCTCCAAGATCCTATACTCCAGCCCCCACCTAGACCCCTCCAAGATCCTATACTCCCGCCCCCACCTAGACCCCTCCAAGATCCTATACTCCAGCCCCCACCTAGTAGACCCCTCCAAGATCCGATACTCCCGCCCCCACCTAGACCCCTCCAAGATCCTATACTCCAGCCCCCACCTAGACCCCTTCAAGATCCTATACTCCCGCCCCCACCTAGACCCCTCCAAGATCCTATACTCCCACCCCCACCTAGACCCCTCCAAGATCCTATACTTCAACCCCCATCTAGACCCCTCCAAGATCCTATACACCCGCCCCCACCTAGACCCCTCCAAGATCCTATACTCCCGCCCCTACCTAGACCCCTCCAAGATCCTATACTCCAGCCCCCACCTAGACCCCTCCAAGATCCTATACTCCCGCCCCCATCTAGACCCCTCCAAGATCTTATACTCCCGCCCCCACCTAGACCCCTCCAAGATCCGATACTCCCGCCCCCACCTAGACCCCTCCAAGATCCTATACTCCAGCCCCCACCTAGACCCCTCGAAGACCCTATACTCCCAGAGCCTTTGGTGCCACTATTGGCCCTGTCACCACCCACCCTACAGCCAGCATCTTTTCCGGCTGCTTCCGCCCAGACCTCGCTGACACTGCCTGCTCGCAGTCGCCCCTCCTACACCCCACCCCCCGACCCCACCGCTACGTGCCAGGTGAGTCTCACCCTCCCAAACACAGCAACAGGTTCCGCAGTCCCACCGATCTGTACATATGAGGCTATCGGTGGTGGCAAACCAGGCACTGTGCTGCTTCAATTCTGTAAAAAGTAGGCCCACATCTCCAAGTGTATTTAACCAATATTTTTATAATTATGTTGGTGACATTTGCATTCAGTCCATAGTTCCCTGTGAGTTGTATTATACCAGTGTCTTCATAGCCCTTAAGTGAATTTTTTTCTTTGTTTGTCTCTCTCTCAAAAGCAGGAGCAATTCTATGGGTAGCAGGTATTTAAGACCATTTTAGCCTGAGTGTTACTTCCTACTATGCAATGTCTTAAGTTTCAGTTAACGGCATGTTCTCTCACTGAAGTAATCCTCATACCAGTACGTTAGATTACGGTTTCTCTCCTTTTTACTGTCATTGATTTCTAGTGATGTTGCCCTGGTTTATGTTGCATCAGGCAGTATTATTTTACTACATCCTGCCATTCTATGTGCTTTTATGTTCATTGGCTTCTGTGTTTACCAGTTAACTCTCTTGTTGCAAACATGGCACTTTTCAGTTCAGACTTCATACACAGTCATTGCTACGTAAAATGTTTTTTTTTTTCCCCCCCCCAATACGTTTTGAAGTATATGTTGACCTAAAACCCCTATATTCATAGTGTAGGTGCGCGCTCTTTAAAAAGGCTCAAATGTTTCTTATGCTCAAGTAAATTCATGGGCATAGAGAGTAAGTGGCTCAAATGCACTGTCAGTGTGTGTTTTGGACTTGTGTAAGCTAATGTTATAATTATGGTTATGGATATGACCAGCAGGAGCCCCACAATCTTTATCTGCTAGGACGTTCATGAGGTTCAGTGAATGTAAAGACCATTAAATAAATATAATTCTTCCTCCACAGACTAATGGGATGAACAGAAGCCAGAGTGACGCCCAGTGTAGAGCCAACCCTTTGGACACACTTTCCACTTCCTGGCTCAACACCCAATCCCTGACCAGAGGCTCCTCCCTAAATGCCACCCACAGCCCACCCCTCGCAGCCCTTCCCGCCTCCCGGTCCCTCAACTCCACCCCGCTCTCCTCCCTCCAGGGTCAGCCTGGGGCCCAGGAACCTGCCCAGCCCTTCCAGCTGGAGCTTCCCATGCCCCCACGCAGCAGGTCCCAGGAGACCCTGCGCACCTCACCCAACCCCTTCCTGCCGAGCAGCCAGCCAATCAGCACCAACCCTTTCACCGGCCAGCCGACAGTCGCCAAGCAGCGCCCGCTCACACCCGACTTCGGCGCTCAGCAATGGTCTTTACCCCCCGCCCCCCTCCTCCAGCCGACCGCAGTAGCATTCGTGCACGGAGCGTCCTCATTGGCTGCCCCGCCGGTGCCTGCCCTGGCCAAGCGAGTCCAGCAGTGGGTGACGTTCGATGAAGATTCTGACTTACCCATGCCCGGGAAGACCCCGTCCTTGCCTAGCACCGCCCCCAGGGCTAGCCCCACTCCTATACAAACACAGACCATCTTCCCCAGCTCTGGGCTTGACTCCGCCCACAACTGGGGAGCTCCACCCACCTCAGTGTTCCCCGGAGGCCCGCCTCCTATTCCAGCAAGGGCAAACTCGGGGAACCCTCAGGTGCCACTGAGGCCAAGCAGCAGCTTTTCCTCCCAGGAGTTCACAGAAAGATAGTTTTTTTCTGTGTAAAGGTATAGGATGTATCTCTACATATAAATATAGCCAGAAAATCTGCAAGCAATGTAGCCTCCAATCAGAAATCAGAATACAGTTTCCTTGATGAAATAGAAATGGTTGATCAAGGTTGTAACATGGGAATGACATATGCATTTTTGTGACACTGGTTATTGATTCACTAAAGGTCCTTTTTGTTTCTATGTAAACTCCATATGTTATGCAATTTATGTCATATGGCATAAATTGCATTTGAAATGGGTTTCTTTTAATTGACTTGCAAATATTCCGTCTAGTAATTTACTCACCATTGTTTGATGTGTAATTTATATCTCCCTATATCTTCTGTATGTCTATATAAATGTGTTGTTTTTATTTAAATTTTTTTTGGAACCAATTTATATCTATTTTTTTTCCCCTATTTTCTCACATTGTGTAATGGCCAGTCATAAGTCTGTGCCATTGCTGCAACATCTCATATCAGTCAGGAAAAGGGCAGGACAGCACTGATCTACCATCCTCACTCCGCGGTCCACTGGCAGAGCCATGAGGGGTATGCTTTGTGACTGCAAGCACTCAGTCAGCCAGAGGGGGCGCTCTCGCACGATGAGATGGGGGTCGAAACCCGCCATCCGTTAATAACGCTCCGGCCGATAATGCACCGCCCGCTGGGGCCGCTGGCCGACAAGGCCGAGCTTCAGCGTCGGTGTAACAGAACTTTCTCCACAATGAGAACCTGGGCTTTACCAGGCCGAGCCACCCAGTGGCCACCTGCACCTTTAAATGTTTTGATCTATGCATATGTGTTTATCGCAACCGTGTGAATTGAGTGCAATACGTATGTCTGACTGTGCAGTTGCTCCTTATTGCGTATTTATCCAAATGCTCTGTGCCTAAATATCGTCTACCTTCCAGCTGCAGCACACGAGCTGTGTTTAACCCAGGCTCTGCGGCAGCTGCAAGCTCCGGCTGAGGTTCGTGCCAAATATCCAGCGGTTTTTCATTCTCTGTGCGGGGACACAGGAGGAGAGGATGGTCATTGGCTGGTAAATGGCCGCTAGGGTATGGAGACATTCAGACGTACATGTTTGTTAGTTTTTTTTTCTCTGCATGGCCTTGCAGAAACGTTTGGCTGCGCCGCGCTGATCTGAATTCATGGAACCAATCAAATCTTGAACCCCCCCCACATATTTTGAATGGTCAGACATCACTGCATCATCTACACCTCAAGTAAGGAGCCCTGCAGCTGAAACGCTTTTGTGATCCAGTGGCGCTGTTTTCCACGCCGCAGTTCGCAAAGTACTACAAGGGACCTATCTCCCATTGGAAGAGGAGCATATTGCTTATTTATAAGCGCTGGCACCCTGGGGGGCCCTTGCCCTGTTGTTGGGAAGAACAGGTGTATCAGGAACCCAAGGAGCTCACCCTGGCAGGGCGATGCCAGTTTTGTCCCTCTGCTACGGAATCCATGTCAGGCACAGCCAGGACTTGTAACTGTATTATCTGGGTCACAGGGCCCAACCAGCACTCACAGCAGTACAGACTCCTCCCCCCTCAGCCACCTGTGTTCCATCAGCTTCCCTTTTGGCCACCTTTTGTCCTAAAACAATGTTATGCTTTTTCTCCCCAGTTTGGAATGTCCAATAGTATTTTATCGGCCCAGACTGTGGGGCCCGTCCATGCGCTGGAACAGTGCCTTACCAGGATGAGCCATCCAGCAAACCCTGTCTTTAGTCCATTTTAATGAGTGTGTTGCATGGGTATGTCCTGCAGTTGGTCCAGTGATGTAGGGTTTGAATGTAACAGAAGCAGGAAGTAACTCATTAACTCATTGCTATTCAGGGATGGATATACAGTAGTCGATCAGCACTGTACAGTTTTTTTAACACTGGAAGCAAATTCCATTACAGGACTCTTGTAGCTGCTGCTGCTTAGAAATACCTAAGATGTCAGTTTGGACAATATCGGCCTATCCTTGTTTTCCTTGCTGTGTTACTATGCTTCGTGTGGATAGTAACCAGCTGTCAGTAACTTGCCGTTGCAGATTTTAAGATGGATGTAGCTGGTTTGAAGGGATGTCCAGGAGGCCGTAGAGGTACTGCAGAACATGCCCACTGTAATATATTAGATTATTTTATTGCTTTTATTCATGTAAATTTAAACTATGTACAAAGAGGAATAACACTGTGCTTTTATAAATATAACAATCTTTAATGGTGTGTGGGTGTGGTGGAATAAACAATATCAAACTCCCTTTCTGGTAGTTTTTTTTTTTTTGCCCTCACTGTCCATTTTACTCCATTATAGTACAATGGAAAGATACCCATAGAAAACAGGAGTGTCCGTTGTCCACTCACTGAATTGGATAATTCTGTAGTAACAGTATTTTGTCACTGGAGGCACTACAAAGCAAAGACCACACAAAGTTGTTGCAGCCATACATAAATGGCGCCTTCACTTTTGTTTGTCAAATATGGATGCACTGTTTGCATACAATAAGTTTTTTAAGGGCTAATTTTAATGTTGAAACTATTTTAATGTTGAAACTCAAAAAATGGTGGCAAAGTTTATTGTGTTTCTCCCAACCTTGTTTCATTAGACAGTTGTTGCCGATTTTGTATCTGGGATGAATAAGATTTGCTTTCTTCTGTTTCACTTTTATTTCACCTGGATATTTTTATTAACATAACATCACTTAAGGATGAGAACAGGCCATTCAATCCAACAATGCTCACCATTTTTCTACCACTGAAGGGGCACCTAGGTCTCACGGTTTACCTACAACTAGATAGTATCTAGTATTGTCTCAAGGAAGAGAAAAGCATTTTCCCTGAAGTGCCCAGCAGTGACCCGAGTTGAAACATCTTAGGGAAACCCTACGACCAGCATATACAGGAGGTGGACAAAATATCGGAAACACCTACAAAAACAATATCTAGTAACTAATAATGAGTAGGCCCACCTTTGCCTTCAAAACAGTTTCAAACCTTCCTTCCAGGAATGCTGTCATACAATTTCTGAACTGTGTGTAGTGATATTGGCCCATTGTTCAAGAAGGACAGTCTCCAGTTCTTTGAGGGATGAAGGAGGTGGAAATCTGGTTTGCACTCTGCGCGATAAAGGTCCCATAAAGATTCAATCATGTTTAGATATGGTGATTGTGCAAGCCATGGAAGGCATTTGACGTCATCCTTGTGTTCTTGGAACCATTCTTTAATGTTTTTAGCAATGTGTATGGGGGTGTTATGTTGGAATATGGGGACATAATGAGGGAACAGAACAGTATTTGCACCATATGGTGCATCTGGTCTTCGTATTGTTTGCCCGTTACACGTCCATGGAGAGCAATCATTGGACCCAATGAGTCCCATGAAATGGCTGCCCATACCATTGCAGAACCACCACCATACTTAACAGTTGGCAACAGGCATTGTGGATTGAATACCTCCTTAGGCTTTCTCCGAACATAAACCCGTCCAGATGTATTAAAAAGAGTTCAAGATGACTCATCAGACCATATCACTTTTCTCCATTGCTCGGATCCAAAAACCCATGTTATGCATTTTTGTGCATTGGCCTTGCATACAAATGGTTTCCGAATGGCGGCCCTGCCGTAAATACCAGCTTTGTGAAGCTCACGACGTACTGTTTTTGTTGAGACTGGTTCAGATATGGATCGATTCAATTCTGTGGTGATTTTTAGAGCTGTAGTTCTGTGGTTATTAGCAACTATCCTAGCAAGTGTCCGTCTGTCCCTGTCGGAGAGCTTTGACTTGCAGCCACAGTTAATTTTTGACACCGTTCTCCTTGTCACCTTAATCATTTTGCAGATGCACCTGCAATTCGGGCACCAACTATTTGGCCCTTTGGGAACTCTGTTAGTATCCTCATCTTGCTTTGGAGACTCAAGCCATTTTTCAGTGATGTTTCTGATATTTTGTCAACCCCCTGTAGATGGCCTCTATTTTTGTGATAATATTTTTTTTTTTTTTAAAAGAACCCTTACAATCACAGAAGGCATGTAGCTGGCAGACATTCCCATTTTTACGCTTTATTTAAAAACTTGATGTGGTCTTCAAGGTCCTGTGAAATAAATTCATTAATTTAATAATTGTAAATTGTATTTTAAATGTATGTTCAGTTAGCTCAGTTGGGAATAAACCATCACACACTTTACCGCTAATTTAACAATACTATGGCCGTATCATAGCAAGGAGTAAAGAATAGTTTGCCACTGTGTTACCTGAACTGCTATGAAGACAGCCACAGGTATTTAACAGGGTTTTGTCAACCTGACATAGTGCCACTACAGCTCATTGCCAGAAGCCTCAATGTTTCCTTTGAGGGAGTGCTGATGGATGGAGGGATAAAATACACTGTGTCAAAAGTCAGATTTAAAAATGGTATTTTAATACCAAAGAAGTGTCATACATTGTTTAACACAGGGGTGTCAAACACCAGTCCTGGAGGGCTGCATTGTCTGCAAGTATTTGTGCTTTCCTTTCAATCAGCAGACAATTAAGGCTCAGAGCAGGGGTGGGCAATTCCAGTCCTGTAGGGCTGGTGTGTGTGCAGGTTTTTGTTTCCACCAATTACCCTGGCTAACCAAGCTAATTGGCTGCATACACCAACACTGGTTCACTCGTATCGCAGTAAAACGGGTGTCCAAATTTTATCTGAAAAAGGGCCGGTGTGGGTGCAAGTTTTTGTTTTAGCCCAGCACTATGACACCTGATTCAACTAATGAACTAATCATGGTCTTTAATCAAGACCTTGATAAGTAGAATGAGGTGTGTCTTAGTGCTGGGCTAAAACAGAAACCTGCACTCACAGCTGCCCTTTTCGGATAAGATTGCACACCCCTGCAGTAAAACTTTTCAAGGGACACAAGAACGGTCTTTGGCTGTCATTCATGTGCTTATCAAAAAATGTAGCTAAAATGTCAGATGGCATAAATGTTAGGGCTAATTAAGTTATTAAGGCAAGACGTTGGCATGAAAACCAGTAACAGATATGGTCCTTATTGCCCAACTCTGGCCTAGAGAACAATGTGTGTGGACTCTAGCTAATCAATAACTTCAAAATGTGTGACTTGTGATGAAAAACACTGCAACCCAGCAGACTTTGCAGCCCACCAGGACCGGAGTTTCACACCCCTGATGTACATTAATGGCAGAATTATGGCAGATAAGTTTGCCATTTTAAAAACCATCTTCCATTGGACATAAAAAACATGCCATTTTAAAAACCATCTTCCATTGGACATAAAACGCATATGGTACAAAATACAAACGCGCAATAAACTTGATACATATTCTTTCATCTAGAATCTAGATTCAGACATTACCTCCCACTTTAAGCAGTGCTACTCAAGGTCTTGCAGGCAGCAATATCTGCAGGTATTTGCTCCAACCATATATTACGCCACCTGATTTCACTAATTATTTTACCGCTTTGGTTCAGGAGTAAGCTCATTAGTTAAATCAGGTGGCGTAGTGCATGGTTGGAGCAAATACCTGCAGACATTCGCCCTTGGGACCGGGGCTGTGTCCGAATCAGAGCCCTGTTCCCTGTCCACTGTCCCCTGTCCACGCAGACCCCTGTCTACTATGTGCCCTGTCCCCTCACATTGCAAGCAGTGTGCGAAAGAAATCCCGCAAAACTCTTTCCAAACTAGTGAGGAAGTAGTTTGTAATATCTTTTTTTTATTTTATTGAGAATATCAATCAGTTAACATATGACAATTGTTACAAAGTGTAGACTATGAATGAAGATAGAATTAACAAAAATCAAAAAGAGTATTTCGTAATATACAGTCTATGAATATGACCCACTCTTGTAGGCTACCATAGATATGCATATACGCTCTACGTTTTTTACGTTTTTACTTCCGAGTTACTTACTGAAATTGTCGGGTGAGTGCACAGTTCTGCAGATGAGTGTGCTCCATAGAAGTTAATATATAGTTCTATGGTGTGCTCCTGAATTCCCTCAACAAAACCCCGGAAATAAGGGGTTCATCCTGGTATTTTAAGGACGCATATTTGAGTCCACTTCGTCAAAAAGCTTTAGAGTGGGCGACTTTTTCTCACAAATGGGGGCACTTACCCGACAACTTCAGTAAGTAACTCTGAAGTAAAAACGTAAAAGACGTAGAGCGTATATCCATATCTATGTTACAAGAGTGGGTCATATTACGAAATACTCTTTTTGATTTTTGTTAATTCTATCTTCATTCATAGTCTACTCTTTGTAACAATTGTCATATGTTAACTGATTGATATTCTCAATTTTAAAAAAAAGTTATTACGAACTACTTCCTCACTAGTTTGGAAAGAGTTTTGCTGGATTTCTTTCGCACACTGCTTGCAATGTGAGGGGACAGGGCACATAGTAGACAGGGGTCTGAGTGGACAGGGGACAGTGGACAGGGGACAGTGGACAGGGAACAGGGCTCTGATTCGGACACAGCCCAGGAGTTCAGCAGCGTCCTATTAGAAATGGCGGAGCGGAAGCGAATACTTTGGTGCTATTACACAATTACATCAGGAGGTGGCGCATACGTTTTAGATTCCACATGTTCATTTATCAGATGAAAATATGTAGAAGACCACATGTGAAGTTCGCTTCAAGTTACTTGAACTGTAATGGGCCTCCAATGTGTGCTGGCCATATTAAAATGAATACCATTGATTTCGAAGAACCCGAAACCCACCGTATCGAATAAGACACAACATAATAAAAACTAACACAATTTCTTACGTCTTTAACACTCTTGGATTTTATTTCGATACAACATCATTTGTGAATGTGTCACTGAATTACACTTTGTCTGCAAATTTACAATGGAACCTACAGCTATTTCTATATAGCCTATTCCAAAAGACAATGTGTTTTGGTATTCCTTTTTGATCACAAAAAAAATGCATATCAACTGACAAAATTCGTCGCTATCACAGATTGTCGCTCGTTTATACAAACGTTAGGCCGATCATCACCTGCAGGTGCGTCCTGCAGCCACGGTCTCGCAATAATAGCTGTCAATCACATTAATTGAAAATGGAAAAGTCGCGTGCGCTGCTACAGCATCAAAGTTACATTTCTACGCGTGCACCTGCATTTCCACGAGGCATGAAAATGACCGCTACTTACGAATCCAAAAAATACCATTCCAACCAGGTAAGCTTATCCATTTTTCACGTGTTTTACCCTGTTTGCAATTAAGAATAAATATTCTTCGTATGTGGGTCTAGTGTTACAAATGTCTGCTTTGTTTTGTGTCTAATTAGAGACATAGCCTAATGTTGTTTCAGTTTTTCATCGTGAAACTAACCTCATGCCAATTTTAGTTTAAGTACTCTTAAAACTTACAAGTTACGTAATTGCATTTTTAAATATTGTTTCATTTGCGGGTTTTGGGATAACTTAAATTAAGTCGTGATTCACTGAGCAAGTGTTTAGCTACCCGGCTTCTGTTTGCAATTTAGCCGGAAATTATTGCTAGTATAGGCCTATAAATTTTTTCATTTATGGAAAATAAACGGCTTGGTAGTAGCTACCCTTTTCTTTTGTGTGATGTGATCAAACGTGTCGATCTGTTCTCGGTGGAAACATGATGCATGAAAAAAACAAAAAACAAAGGGTGCCAGTACCCTCAGGTCACCAAAACCTCTCTTTATAGGCCTACATGACTACAGACCGTAACTTTGATAGACACATGCAGGGCTTTCAACTGTCCAGAGATCTGCCTATAAAACATTGAGATGTGGAAATATCAGTGAGAAGCATTTGATTATAAGTGGCCTATGATAAGTCTCTTTTTTTAGTCACTTCTCCATTCCCAGGTGGCTGTTAGTGTCCTGCTGATTGGTGACAATGACGTCGTGATTAAGACTTCTGGGATACTGTGGGATACCCTGCCCAGGTTTGGAGACATCAGGGTGGTGAAGCTGGCCCCCATGAGGGCTGTCCCATTTGTAGACCCCAACATCTTCCAGCTGCTCTTCTTCCATCTGACCGACTCTAATGTGCCCACAGAGCTCAGAGCTCTCCACGAACTAAGGTGAGAGAATCATTGGTATTTCAGCATATAGTTGTTGTTTCTTGACTTGCCTACAGTACTTTGCTAATTAAATGCCTTGGCAACACATTTTTTATAGTTTTGCCAATGAAGTCATAAGACATACAAGAAACCGGTGGGTGTTGCTCCAGTTGAACTGGAAATAGTCAAGTCTTTATGCCACATGTGATATCTTTAATGAGACTGCAGAACAGACTTTTTGAGGGGAACTAATCGTTGTGCCACTGAAAGGCACAGTCAGCACCACTATAGGCTGTGTATGTGTTTGCCCAAATGCCAGAGAAGTGTTCTCATGTGCAAGTGTGATGACTGAAACTGGTGTTCATTACAACAGGGGAAAAAGCTGCAAGCATTCAGGCAAAGCGGTCTATGTGCTCGTTGTGCCAGAGGCCGTTCCAGGTACGCACCGTACATTATCTCGCTGTACTTAGGAGCTTTCTGGGAGGATGGCTGTCTGAGTTCCACTGTCTGCTGTTGTAAAGATGTTCCAGACAGCGCGGCAGACTTCGTGCTGACCCAGCCAGTCACCGTGGAGACAGTGGAGGAGGTCCTCAGAAGGTGCAGCTTCCTGTCAGAGCAAAGTGAGGACATCAGTACACGCTCACACACGCACACACACATAAACACGCACACTCACACAGAGACACACAGTTTTGTCTGAAGTTTTCATACAAAAATGGAGAACATCCGTGTTGGTCTCAAGAATACGAAAGTGCGATATCAACAAGAAGGTACAGAAGCCCCATTTATAATCAATAAGTGTAAAGATAGTTGAACAAACCAATACACACACACATATATATATATATACATATATATAGAGTTACATTCATTTTTGGCCGAGATCTTGTATTGACGACGGGAGAGTCGAACCACTCCGTAAAGCCTTCCAGCACATCCCAAAGACTTTCAATGGGGTTAAGGTCAGGACTCTGGTGGCCAATTCATGTGTGAAAATGATTCCTCATGCTCCCTGAACCACTCTCACAATTTGAGCCCGATGAATCTTGGCACTGTCGTTCTGGAATATGCCCATTAATGGGATAACCTGGTCATTCAGTACATTCAGGTACTCAGCTGACTTCCTTTTATTGCTGCATACCGTTGCTGAGCCTAGACCTGACCAATTGAAGCAACCCCAGATCATAGCATTGCCTCCAGAGGCTTGTACAGTGAGCACTATGCATGACGGGCGCAACGGGGACTTTTTTTTTGGCCAGGCAGTGTATATATAGCAACAATACATACCAGCAGACTCTCAAACACATACACATGCAATAAATGCACACACACACACACACCCACCGTCCTATTTGCAGCTTTACGATGCATGAATGAATATAAGCAGTAAAGTGGAAGAGCAAAGCAATGTGTGTGTTCAGGGTTTGGAGAATGGCCTGTAGGGTGACCAGATTCCCTGGAGGACCATGTATGTAATGCAACAAGAACATACAGTAATGGCAATTAGTCAGAAAACCCATTGAAATATGTGGTGAAATATGGGACAAATCTTCTGTGAATAAGTCGGGACACATGAAAAGGGGCTGAAATACGGGGTTGTCCTGGGAAAAACGGGACGTCCAGGGTCACCCATATCCGTCTGATCTTTCCATAGGTCAAAATAACAGCTACACATCTGCAAGCCCCAACACTGTGGTGGGACAAAAATCTGAACCTGAAGCAACATATCATCAGGCAAAACCAGGATCATGTGTGCAGGAAAGGTATTTTAATTGTTCATTTATATATTTGACCTGGCAGGCATTAAAGAAATGGGACAGCATAGCATTTGATACAGGGCCCATCCAAGAGAAATCCACCAAAAAAGAACGTTCTAATAAATGTTATGTTGCACCAGCACCTTCTGGTTATTTCCCACATTATGTAAAAATGTTCACATTTTCATTTCTTCCTCAAGACTGTTGTAGTGGGGATTGAAAGCAGGAAGCCATAGGTCACCAGGAACATTGCTAAAACTGTGGCACAATCCTGTTCAGTTTTGTTTTCACATCCTATTTACTTTAATTTCTTACTCATTTTACCCACTACTATACACCCCACAATATGTTAGTGGTGAGTGTCATACTGATGTTCCATTGAATTCAACAGTCTCTCAGCTCAGTTCAGTACAATGCACAAACTCTGTATTTTCATTAAATATTGATCTAGTTCAGTGTCTATTACTCTGACAATGTAATATTTTGGACACAAAAAGAAAAATGTATATATTTTGGCACTGCTTGCAGCATTCTGATGTTGATTAATGGCTTGTTCTCTGGATAAGAAATCCAATACAGCTGAACCCCAGCTGTATCAGGCCTTTGTGGATTCTAAAATGACCTCCTTCTGGCAGGCTGGTCGTGAGAGCCTCACAATAACTACCTTTTAACCAAGGCATGGCCAGTTTAAGTCTATTCTGGCACAGCTGTTATTTGCTTATTGAAAGTAATCATTAGCATAGAAAGTCACTTCCTGTGCCAAGTCAGGGCTTGGTAAAGGCTGTTAGGTAAACACAGGACAGTGCTTTGCAAAGATGCAAGCCCAAACATTTGTTTTGCAAAATTTACCACCCATACACTATTTAATCCAGCTCAGAACTCAATCTCCCATCAACACCTCCATGGAACCTTTTCTTTATGGAAATCACCTCAGTTCACACTAGGGGAAACTGTCTCAAATTTTTCAGGCTAACACTGAATTCTGCGTTAGTTAATTCACACCCATACATTTAGAAAGCAGGAGAAAAAACAGATCTCATGCAAGAAACTTGAGGTTCACGAAGTTTGTAAAAATGGTTTTCAACTATTCACCCTATTGCAGCACAGATGGTGCAGAATAGTTGGTCTTTAGTGCAGTTTTTTTCTGCCCAGTTTCCATCAAAATGTGATTAAATAATAGCATACCTGGAAGGGCAGCAGCCATTTAGTATGTCCACCCACATACCACCTCACAGGATGTAATCTCCCAAACTCTATCAGCTGCATCTCTACAATGTCTGGAAAGAGAAGTTATAGTTTGTGGGATTTTTTCTCTCTAAAGATCCTGCAATCTGATGGGGTCAAACAAGTTTTATCCAGTTTTAAGTTGGTGGGTATGTGAGTTTATTGATGCGCCAATACACAATTTTCCGGTTGGAATCACCACCTCCGATTGGGATGTCACCTGCATAATATGATGACTTGCAGAAGCAAACTGACGTGACTTATTGACTTCTTAGCAATGCACTAGAAATTGGCTGGACTTATCGCACTCCGGTGTGTCAGTAACCGACAAATATGAAGTTGTTGCATTGCTTTCAGAAGCAGGGCTGAGGGGCCGGCCAGAACTAGTGTGGCCCTACCGCAGGGGTCCAGTGCTGAGCTGAGAAACGGGGACCTGCAAGCCTTCCTGCACTCCAAGAAGGAACAGAAGAGGAGGTGAGGCCCTAACTGGCTGACTGGAACGCTGGTATTGCATGGCCTTACCGTTAACCTGCCGTTCTCAGGCTGCAGATTAAGGAAAGCTGTGAGCGCCTACAAGAGCTGCTGCCGTTCGTCAGGCACCGGATGGACACCGCCTCCACCCTGGAGTTGACTGTCAAATACATGACCTACCTCCGGCAACGGCTGCCCCAGGACATTTTGGATAAGGTAGGGTAACCCTTCCCCTCCGAACGTTCTGACCTGACTACGTGTCCTTTGTGAAAATGTTGCCACTGGGACCCCAGCTCTCTGCCACCTCAGGTTGTGTTGCTCATCAAAGGCTTTCTTGATATGCAGTTCACTTGAGTGGAGTTTTTTTTTAATGCATGGTACTCCCAAACACTGCGCTTTATTTCTGGAAAAGCAGTACATATAATGCAAAGTGCTGATGGGGAGCTTTTCACAGTGGAAAGCCCGTAGGTAAAAAAGGTGTTGACTCACTCATTTGTTTTCTCTGCCTGAAGTGAAACGTCTTGAAGCTGCATCGATTCCCATGGCAGATTATGCTCAGACATTCTGCTTTGAATTCCAGGTAGTAAAAGCCCTAGAGGAGAATGGGACAGAGACGTGGTACAAACCAACTAAAGCCCCTAAAAAACGGTACAGTACTGTGTGTGACTGCTGCTCTGGTACATAATGGCTGTGACTGGTAATGCCTCAGTTCTTAATCTAATGGTGCAGAATGACTGTGACTGGTCATGCCTCCGGTGTTAATCTCTGCTGGTGCATAGTGACTGCGACTGGTAATGCTCCAGATGGCTATCTATCTCTAATGGTTCCGTACAGCTGGCAGTGCCCCAGGGTGTGTTTACATTTAAAAGTCAAGGTCAGTCAGCTGGAAAAGGGGTCTTCACACTTGACCCTGGGGAGCCAAATTGAACTGGGGACTAAACTCTTAATTTGGCCATTCATAAGGAGAGGTCTGGGCTTTTGTTTCAGAGGAAAATTATATATTTTTTTATTAAAAGGAGAGACATTGTGTCATTATGTTTTTAGGCAAGGGAATGTAAATTGAATATGTATAGGCCTATAATATTGGTGAGATTAAATAAATGGCATTCATCCCATGCCACCATTTTCTTCAGATACTGTATGACACATTTTGTAGTTTTATACATATCAGATACTGTATGACACATTTTGTAGTTTTATACATATCAGATACTGTATGACACATTTTGTAGTTTTATACATATCAGATACTGTATGACACATTTTGTAGTTTAACCATCTGAGATGTGGAATATTACAAAAAGGTGTCTATTTTAAGGTACAACAGGGATACCGCAGTGTAGTATAATGGTTAAGGAACTGGACTTGTAACCGAAAGGTTGCAGGTTCGATTCCCAGGTAGGACACCCTTGAGCAAGGTACTTAACCTGAATCGCTTCAGTATATATCCAGCTGTATGAATGGATAAATGTAATAAGAAGTTGTGTAAGTCGCTCTGGATAAGAGCGTCTGCTAAATGCCTGTAATGTAAAACCTGCTTCTTAAAAAAATTCCATTCTCCCTCTTGACACACCTGCTTGAAAGACATGTTAATTACAATCACCAGCAGGTGTGCAACTAGCCTTAATCAGTCACAGATTGAGACCATTAGCAGTTTATGGTAGACTGAAATAATGTGTTAAACAAAACATCTTCCCATATGACATTAAAACATTTCAAATTTATAGTGAAGAGGCCTTCATCTTCACAGTGAGTTTATATGAAGCAAACATTTTCTCCTGAACTGACCACACCATGTTCTGTTCCCTCAATAGTACGACTTGCAGACCGAGGAATAAACCAAGAAACGCACCAAAACCAGTGCCAACCGATCAAAGTTTTGCTGATGGTATTGAACTACTTCACCATTTGTTTTAACACTGTTATGTATATGTACCTTTGTTTCATTGGTTCTGTGCATCACACTTTTGGAGCTGTGTTCTGTGCACCCACCTTACACATTTGCAAATAATGCTTGCTTTCAGTTCTCCCCTGACTCTAGTTCCTCTTCTTAAGAGCAGCATGCATATCTATGAACCTTCTACAGTTGCCACTTTTTTTGTTTTTTTTCCTGTTCTGCATCTCCAATCTTTTATCAGTGGTAATTGCTGCTTGAGACCCTTTGCAGTCTTGACCTAACAGTAACTAAAGTTAATGAATACAGTTTTTTTTTTTTTTTTACTGCAGCCATTGGACAAATTTATGATTATCTATTGGGAAAGCATAAAATATCTTGTTGTGTGTAACTTTGTGTTTCCCAGATTTCATTGCAGCGCACGTTTTGGGGAGACACATTCAGCCCAAAGTGCAGGGGCTCCAGCCCACAAGCAGCCCTCCTCTTGTGCTGATGGGCCCGCCCTTTGATCCTCCCCCAGACCCCAACGTAGCGCTGGGACAGCCGTCCGGTCCGTTCGGTCAGACATTTGGGACTAACCAGGCCTACAGTGAACAAGCAGTGATGGACCCCAGCTGTGTCCTACCAGTGTTCTGGAAACAAGCTTGCGGTCCAGTTTCATCAATGATGGTGAACCAGAACTTCGTCCCACACATGGTTCACAACCCATCTATGGCTCAGGCACTGATTGTGGAAGAGTCTTCCCTTCCTCTGGTTCAGACGCTGATGGTTGGCCCAGAATTCCTCCCTGCAGTGGGTCTGGACCCAGGGTATCCTCCTCCAGCTCAGCCTGTAATGATGAACCAGACCTTTGCTCCACTTGGGTCCCTGAATGACCCCTGTCCTCTGGAGATCACCACCATCTTGCCACCCGCATGCACCACTGTGCCCAGGGGCGTGTCCGACTACAGGCCAATCACAACGGCAGCCACGTGGCACGACCCTCTGCTCTCTGAGATACTCTACGACTCTGCCCCCTCCCTCCTCAGCTTGAGCTCCTCCCACAGCACCATCAGAGTGGACAACCTGCCGCAGAGCTCCACCCCAGAGCCCCTGTTCTCTACTTCCCTGTCCGGTCCAACCCATTGGGATTTCAGCTGGGAGAGTGGGCCCTTATATCCTCTTCAGCCTTACCTGCTGGAGAGTGTATCCCCTGCCTCAATCACCTACCAGATCCCAGCTCACAATGCTCCTGATCCAGGGTCCGTTAATCAGTTTTTGGGAGAAGTGTCCACCACTAAACTGTACGGACAGTACTACACAGGAGTCTCGGTGAGTATAGCAGTATTACACTGCTGTTTTACACTTAAGAAATGTACTTAACCTGAATTATACCAGTAAAATCCAGCTGTATAATTTGATTGTATGTAAAAATGTAATCCGGGTAAGTTGCTCTGGATAAGAGCATCTACTAAATGCCAAAATGTAACCCTAGCCTCATCAGATAGTGAGCCAGTCATAAATGCCAAATAAGTTCATATATGGTTCTATTTTTATATTTTGTGCTGACTTTGGAAATTTGTCGCTGTAATAAGGAGCAATTTGCATGTGGTATTCCAATGTGCTATTTTTATGAATATTGCTTCGCTGACATTTTAACTTCCTCTTTCCACTTCTAGGACTATCCAATGAATTAAAATTGGGGAAATGCATCAAGTTAAAGACGATGGATGCGATGCTCAGGAAAGAAGTAATGTTTAATTTTATTTATTATTTATTTAATCCATTTTTAACTGGCTTGTTTTGTTTCCTGCTTTATATTTGTGGCCTAATGTTGAGAGGTTTTTCTTTGTCATGTACATTCACATAAACCCTATGCAATGGATTACTGTTGGTATGTTTTTGTTTAAACACTAGTCCATGTTTGTTTGTAGTAACCTTATTTTCCTAGTTTACAAATGTTTTTCAACAACTGAATGGTTTAAGCGAAACAGGTGATATGTTAATGTATTTGAAGCATTGTTGTACTTAAAGATTTTTGGGAAATAGTTTTTTGGCATGTCATATTGTACTGCTGTGTTCCAACATCTGTTTAGTTTTCTGCTGTTTTACTGATAGTAGATATCTGCTATGGATCCCACATATACACTCCGGGACCTGGAAAATGTCTCTCCTTTGTGTGTATTTCTGAAACAAAACCATTACAAAATTGTCCTGCCATTGAAAACATGACTTGAATGAATCACTTATTGGAAACGAAACTGCTATGGAACGGCTCAGTCTGTCTCTCTGACAGAATGCACATCTAGCCTTGCTCTATGAAATATTTTTTGGCCCACGTTTTGTTTTGTGAGGCTTGCTGCATTTTCTCCAAGAAATATAAATACTTTTTAGCTGTTGAGATTGGACCCAGAGCCCCTTAAAGGTCCATGTAGATCCCCTCATCTGTTTCCCTAAACTAATTCCAGTACAGATGACTCATTGTCCTGTTTTTTTCTGAATGCATTTGTGATGATCCTTGCGTTCCCATTCTGGAATCCTCCATCACCACTGCGAATCACAACTGTCCTCACAGGGAGTGTGTTTACCTGCGAGCAGGTGGCTATTTCACACACAGCAAGTCACACAACTTGTAGAATCACTGAGAGCAACTGGTCACCCGGGTAGCTGGCAGAGGACACTGACACAGTGATAAACTAAACAATCCTGTTTGACTTAAGACCACCATAAAGCCAGTTCAGTCCGGCTGCTTCGGGTCCCTATTGATCAGGTAATGAAATAGCCTGGAATCAAACTAATCATACATCGAGCTCAGCCTGCACGGAGAATTTCCAGAGCACCGTGCTATCAGAAATTTTACGGCGCATCTCGGTGATCTTATTTAATTACGCTGCATTATTTATTTAATCCGCACACTACGATTCTCCATAAATGTAACGTGGGTATGTTTTCGAGCGTGTTTCGTGGGAGAACCGCAGGAGTGGCGAGCAAGGTAGAGGAAGGGAAGACGTGTGATTTGGCAGCACTGAATCCTGCATGAATGTATTCATCCAACAGATTCCGCGTGGGCAGATTTTACATAAGTATGAGTCGTGATCCATCTTCCCATATGTGATTTCCTTATCTCTGTCTCTGGCTCCATATCCGATATGGTCTGTTCTTTGTTTCTGTGCCATTTTAGTCTGGTCCTCTTTTAGGGCCGAAAAAAAGAAAGATGTCATCTTGTTATTTAGGCGAGTGGTTATATAAGTGTACTTACAAATGCCATTTAGGAAGCAGTCTGTATTTGACTTGTATAAGGAGTGTGGGTATAATGTGCTTTGTGTTACTGTAGCTGTTGTGGTTTGGCACTTTGGGAGTAGGGCCAGGAGTGACCCATCTGTTGGGTGATGCTGAAGGGGTTTGACTATGTTATGAGATTCTATTTGGGACATGAAGACAATTGGGGTTGATGACCAAGATGTTTCTGTCTGTCCAGCAAGTTTTAGGTATTCTCATCCTGTTATAGTGCATGGATGGGCCTCACGGTCTGGTATGAAATCCGGACCATGCCGACTGGCTGAGAGCCCTGCAGGGCGAAACACAACTGGGTTTAGCATCACCCAGGGTTTCAGTTGGCTGGGATGCGCACCAGAAACCCGCCTCTGGTCGCACTCGTGAGTCCACCTGTTCAGCTGCACATGAAGTGTCTTCCTCCGCCCCATGTCTGTGCAAGCCGAACTTGCACTGTGGTGTGATTATAAGCAGCGGCTGACATCACGTGCTTTGTGGGAGAGCTTATCTCTGCTCTCCTGAATCAACAACAGAGGTTGCCATGAGCCTTGCACAGTGCGCATGATTGGGTTTTCCAAATTTGGGCGAAAAACAGGAAAACATGATGAAAACCTAGACGTCATTCAAACAAAAATGTGTTAATATTTGGACCTTTTTACTCCCACACATTGAACAGTATTTGTGGTATGGCAAGCCTTCCATCACACAGATGGTGAGGATGATGCACAAGTTCTCACACACCCATGCGTAGGGGCGGCTCCGGCTGGAGTCAGTCGCTGAGAATGTAGGTTAAAGTTTGTCGGATATTTGTTCTCTTACCTCCCGTCTTATCTGAAACGTCTTCATCCTGATGTATGAATGTGGTCTCACGTCAGAGGCCTTTCATAAGTCGTGTATAATTCATGCGATGGGTTTGGCGTGATTCCTGGCTTGCTCACCTGTGGGGGGGGGGGGGGGGTAAAACACACCGAACCCTCCCTCTGCTTCCTGCTCTATCTGTCCACAACACTGGAAAAACCTGATGCAGTTCATTTCGTCAGTGTCCCCACATTCATTTTCTACTCAACCGGTCTCAATGCACCTCAGAAGCACTGAGATCTCTTGAGGCAAGATAACCTTCTGGGGATCATTGCATCAACTCTGCTATTAAATATATCCCTCCTTTCTAACCGCCTGAGTAATGGACTCCTGAACTGCATCACTAATTGAATTTCTCTTGTTTGCTAAGAGTGACTCAAATGTTCACCAGCAAGTGATGAAAGCATCAGCATGAAATGTCTGATTGGTTTAAATTTTCTTAATTGATAATGTTCTTTTGTGGTCATGACTACTGTGTTTGTGAATGTTGTTTGTTCCCATGCACAGATGGACCAGCCTATGAGTGGTTCAGGAAAACAATCATGTTGCTGAATTTCTTTATAACTCATATGTCCTCTTAGGCAAGACTGCTACATTTGTGCTCGTGGAATATGAATACAATTGTAGCCTGTCTTACCTAGACATCCTCAACAGGCCCAACAGGTGTAATATTTCAGCTGTCTATGCCTTCTGCAACTGAAACAATGATTCAGATTCTCTGCTTTCTTTCCTTTTTGGAAATCTATGCTGCATCATGACCTAAATGTTGGCATTGGAGGACTGCTCAAGGTTTGTGTGTTGGTCATCCTTTTCCATAGCAGTTTCACTGGCAGTCTCCACACATTTAGATTAGTATTACTATGGAATATGTATTGTTAAGTGCACATATAAGATTAACTGGTATTGTTTCTCTAGTAGGTTGCTAAACCTCAGAAGACTTTTCTGGATTCTTTGGCTGACCTATGGGAACACAGATGCCAAAATATTAATCCATGCATACCAGCATAAGCCAATCTTTTGGGGGGGAAAAGCTGATATAATTACACAGAAACGATGTTCTTTTTTTGACCAAGTACCTTCGAAACCACGTATCTTACTGTAGCTACCTTAGTATTTATATGACCAAAAGAAGCATTACAATATAAATAAACTTCTTATGGGCAGTTTAATAATTTTACTTTTGTTAGATTTTCACGAAATGGGCAATGCCTATCATGCCAACTCTGACCCTATGCCCCTGAGAGAACGGGAGAAGCAGCTTCGCGTGTGTCTCTCCTGAATGGCTACAAATGCAGTGAAGAGCGAAGAAAATTGGTGTTCAGGTGATCTGCGAAGATGCTGCTTGAGCAACTTCCTGGAGCAGCAATGCAGCGGTCAGCAACTCATTCACTGGTGTAAATTATTCCCACGGCTGAAGGGTCCGAGCGCAACGCTGCTCTTTTAAACTCCTCCCAGCCCACGTTCTATCGACAGATCTATCAGTGCAACTGTAATCATTGGTAGTAGCCTACTGGAATGGTGCGGGCCGTCCTACAGTCTATGGGGCCGTCACGGTGGTGGTAAAAGTAAGAGTAAGCCACAAGCAGCTAGCAGTTTACAGTAGCAGACATAACCGTGTGTAGCTATATTAGAATAATAAAAATGTAACAATTCAGTATCGCCATAGATTTGTGGACACTAAAAACAGCAATTTATTTATTTACGAACACAGGCGAGCCTCTCGAACTTATATGCGCTTGATTGGCTTATACTATTACAATGAGAACGGACGGGGATCCTTTCAGACTACTTCGTCTCCATATCCCCAGCCAGGCCCTCGAGGAAACGCTTTTATCTACGAGAAATAAAATACAAGCTTCCTCACGTGATGCTCCGGCGAACTGAATGAGAAATAGGTAACTGCAGCATGTGACTGGTGCACATTTGCTGCAGTCCAAATGTTCATACCGAAGCACGTGCCTTGTCCCTTTTGCTGTAAGAAACCAGTTGGCATGCGAAAAGCGCAGCTTACAAATCTTACAATTCGTTTATGTGGTTTAATTTAGCCTGAATATTAGAAAGATGTATATTCCTATAGCTACGTTACAATAAGACCGAAGCCCTAAAATGCAGCCCTGCACTTTCCGGTGTTTGATAATAGGCTAATGATATTATTTTCATGATTATCTGTATATTCTACCCCTGAAAGTGTGCATGTGTAGCTTAGGTACATAATATAATACACTCGCAAATATAGGCTATATCGGCAAAGTATTATGGCAGATAGATACCGCGCTGAGTGTATCTGGTGGGAGGTGAGAATACGGGGATGGAAAGGGCTGCATTTAAATGAGGAACCGACCAATGCAAATCACTGCACTCGCAGCACAGAGGAAGAAAGCAGCTGCAGCCCTGCCTGCCTACCGTCTTTCACACACACGTAGAGCCACGGGACAACAAAGAGGGTCCAGGTTTGAGCTCTACATCAACGCCACAATAACCCAGCCCGGCAGCGCCGAAATATAATTGAACTAGGAAGGCCATCCTGGGAAATAGAAGATCGACGGGGTTTGACAGTAATAGATTCAAATTTAAGGTAAGCAGCCCAAAAGTATTAACCGATAGAACCAAATGTACTCTTCATAATGAAGAACGATGAATGCGTAAAGGTGTTGGACGGGTAGCAATTAGTTTAATCCCCCACACCTTCCCTGTATGTGTTGCGAGATTGCGCTACATTGTGCTACATTTTGTTGAAGGAAATATCTTGTAGCTGACCGTTTGTTATGTATTGGCTTTATTAAATATTTATTTTAAAAGTTTTTGAAAATAAAAACGTTGGACATCGTTTATTAGAAACGTCTGAAATGACTGCACTAGTGTGGTTTTAATTCTGTAGTCTACCCGGCGAACATAACACGTAAATGGGGGTGTGTATGCTACATTGAAAAAGGTAACAGCTAGTCGGCTTCGTTTTACTGAAAACGTGCGTTAAAATACAGCTTTACGAACATGCATCGCGGTGTGAGTCGGTGTTTGTAAAACCACAATGAGATATTTATCTTCAGTAAGCAAGTTGTTTTAGACATATCACCGAGCTGTAATGTATTATTTACAGAATATTGATCGTAAATTGTAAGATATTACTAGTAGCCTACTTAAGGTCTGCTTTTGCTGTTCCTGAAAATGTGTTGTCGGATGTCCTGAAACGGTACACGCCCATTCGTTTGCCCTTTGTCTTTTTAAGAGTCTTACATCGGTGTAGCGTCCTTGGGGAGAGACATGGAGTTGGAGCATTTTGACGAGCGGGACAAAGCGCAGAGATACAACCGCGGGGGCTCCCGGGCAAACGGGCTGCCCAGTCCCACTCACAGCGCCCACTGCAGTCTCTACCGAACCCGAACCCTTCAAGCGTTGAGCTCGGAGAAGAAGGCAAAGAAGGTCCGCTTCTACCGCAACGGAGACCGCTACTTCAACGGGATCGTGTACGCAATCTCTCCGGACAGGTTCAGGTCTTTCGAGGCTTTGCTTGCCGACCTCACACGGGCTCTCTCTGACAATGTCAACCTGCCGCAGGGAGTCCGGATCATTTACACCATCGATGGCTCCAGGAAGATCACCTCCATGGATCAACTGGTTGAAGGTAAAATGACTAAACCATCTACAACAGACTTTTGAGATTCGGTGTATGGTTCTATTGAGAATAAGTTGCATGTATTCTCTTGGTATGAGCCCCTTGTAAAACAGTGGGCATTTGCATCAGAGAATTTTCTTAAACTAAATTAAATGATATAACTAGTAACTACATCTAAAACATTGATATACCTTTTCTGTAAATAACTGTTACCTAAAGAGACTTTTGGAAGTTTATTTTAACAAGAATTTCTCAGAATAGTTTTTGTTTTTCATAGTGCATGCCAAAATTTTGGATTGAAGTGATTCCTTGAAAGAACATATCCTGCTACACAGCGTTTTTGGAGAGAGTGGTTTAATTTGGCTTGGACAAGTGAGTGAATATGGGTTGATTATGATGACACACAACACAGGATTCTCTTCTGAACCTGTAACTGAAAAGTACCTATAGGGTTTGCCCGCTCTCAGTAAAGTACAGCAGATATGATCCAATGCTAGGAGTGGTAAAATAAGAGTGCTGTACTTGAAACTTCTCCATTCCTCCGACCCACAATGTCTAACAGTGCATACTCCGCTGCTTCAGTTTTCCCCTCACACATCTTCCTCTATGTGGGTGCAAACCCTTGGAACGGATGAGCAGAACTGTCGTGATTTATTTGGAGTCGCATCTTGCGCCGAAATTGCAGTCACTGTGGTTGCATTCGGACCCACTTTAACACATTCCCTTCCCTTCCTCTCTTCCCTTGAGTGAGCTATTTTGTGACTAAATTTGTGACGTGCAACAAGGGAACTTAACAGGTGCTCTGCAAGGGAGGATAGACGAGGAACAACACAACCACTGAACTGAACTTGCAACCTATATACTGTAGGAAGTGCTACTCCATAGCAACCTCTCCTCTGTTTGACAGTCTCTTCACGTAGAGCATTGCATTGTGGGATTCTCTTCTTTCTGGAAACTTGAATTTTATACCCTTAGCGGAAGGGAGGGAAAACGAGGGATTGAGGGAATGTAATTGCTCCCTCCCCTTAGATAAATTGAACGTGAACGCCGCTTGGTGTGGCTGCCATATTTCATTCCGGCGTTTTGGGGATTCCCCCCTTGAGGCCAGGGAAGAAGGCATACAACTCTGATTCGAACGCACACAGGGTTTCTGCAGTAAGTCAGGTTCCAAGGGCCTGGCTCTGCTAGTTAAATGCAAGGCACAAGAGCAGGATTCACTTTGCATAACAGCTATAAATAATAAAAAAATTAGAGCGAGTAATATTTACATTTGTATGTTTGCCTTAGCACACAGAGCCTGCAGAAAGCATAGGCTGTGCTTCAGGCTTTTCTGCATATGATGGTGGCTGCATGCTGTCATTGATGTCCACTTTTGTATAATTATAGAGCTACAGCTTAGTGGTCTACCATAAAACAGTTTAGAATTTGTCCTAAGTATTTGCACAGCTGCCCGATTTGGCAGACATACTGCAAAATGGTTGAAGTGATGGATGACGGTGATGGGAAGTAGGCTTAAAATGTAAAAAAAACAAAAACAAAAAAAACGACATGATTTAAACCTATTGAAAATGGGGAAGTTCATCAACAAAGGAATTAACCTCATGCAGTTTTTTGTATGTACTTTTCCATACAGTTATAACCCTCTTAACTCAAATGCTGACTATGGATCAGCACTGAAAATGAGGTCCATATGTACATCTGATTAATTATTTGTTACTTATTTTAAAATGGTAATAACATAATCTGTGAAGATGCCACCTGTCACATTGAATGTTTGTTGATCCAATGTAACTAACGCAGTGAGAGTTTCTGTTGTGATCAAGATGTGATTGGTTGGACCAGTGGTTGGTTCTCAAACTCGGTCCTGGGCCCCCCCCCCCCTGTGTATGCTGGTTTTCGTTCCAATCACAGTTGCGATCCAAGAATTTTAACAAGATGCCAATTTGTCTTAATTTCTCTTTTCATGTTTTGATGGATTATTTACCCTCTTAAACCAAATTATGTCAGAAAATAGCTATGCATGCCATGTAGAATAAATGTCCTATGTTCACAACTTTGCTTATTGTGCTATATTGCAAACTACATGAAAAGAGTTAACAAAATGTTATAACTGATCAAAGTAAAGATTCACTGAGGTGAATCAATATGCTCTTAATTAGGTTGTTGAACACGTGTTTAAGTTCTTTCATAATTTTATTTCTTTAAACTTATTAACCCAATGCAGGTTTGGCTCATTATCAATTTGCGTTGTCTTTGAATTGTTCATTATCAACCAAATGGTTAGTTTTCATGGCCATGTGTCCACACTTTCACCAAATAGGAGCCTATTGATTCACCTCTGCCTTTCATTTGCTCAGTTTTGTTACCTCTTTTAATGAAATTGTTTGCAGCATAGCATAATTAGCAAAATATGAATATGGGACATTTATTCTACATGGCATGCATAGGTATTTTCTGACATAATAAAAAAGAGGGTAAATAATCCATCAAAACATAAAAAGTGCAATTAAGAAAAAAAGTTTGTTAAAATTCTCGGATGGCAATTGTGGTTAGAACGAAAACAAGCATACACAGGGGGGCCCCAGGACTGAGTTTGAGAACCTCTGGGTTGGACCATGTGTTCAGAGAATTGCGTGCAAATCTGTCAAAGCATGTAGCAACCACTTGCTCTCAAGTTGCACCCACTTATACGTCCCATATGGGACAGATGCTTTTATTTCCGTTTCGGAATGGTTGGACAAATATTGGCTGAAGAGGACATTTTTCTGCCAATTGTAATGCAGATTGTTCTTCAACTAATCCTTAAGTTCAGACCAACATTGCTGTAGAGGATGATACCCTAACCCTATTGGCTGCTATTTAATACACTCACAGCAGATGTTTAAAACAACACATAACGCTTCATTTTTAACACACCTCCATGTAAAGTTAAGGACAGCACATTTGTGTTACTTTGAACACAGTCTGTGTTAACGTCTCCCATTGTAACACATACATTGTGTATTTGTAAAACAAAAGTAGTAACTGGCACACAATGTGTTGTCCTTAACTAGACATGGAGGTGTGTTGGAAATTGACACATCCTTTTTGAGAGTGTATATCTGTCACTCTGCATGCCATGGTCATGTGTGCTGTCGTCTGGATCTTTGTGCAGGTACGACCATCAGTTCTATCTTTGCACAAACAACTGTATGCGGTCTCATGATGTTCCAAATATGCATGATGGTATATCTGTACCGAGCACAGGGTGAGGTATTTCTACCTGTACCGAGCACAGGGTGAGGTATTTCTACCTGTACCGAGCACAGGGTGAGGTATTTCTACCTGTACCGGGCACAGATTTCCTTGGCTTTTCTCATCTCATTTTCCCATTTTCAAGGTTTTGCAGACCTACATACAAAGCTGGAATAGGCTGTGGTTAATATTTGGCTCATACAAACCACTCCCTTATTTGGGATGTCAGTGGCTGGATGAGCTACTCCCTATTTAAATTGTTAGTTGAGATCCACACTACTTTGTGGATCACCAGTGCATTTTATTCTCTTATTGAAATTAACGCTGTTTTGCCAACTCATTGCTACAAAGCAATCAAGGCAATTTGATATTCAACCCCATTCCCTAAAATTGAGTTACGTTCATGCTTCAGTCTAGTAATGGAGTAACAGCAATGGTTTCCTTGTTCACACCCGATCGCCATCACTGTCGAAGTGTGTCGACACTTTTTTCAAAGTTCTGAGTCTGCACCCCATAGAAGCGAAAATGGTGGGAGGTATGTGCATTAGGCATGCTTGCTGTATTTATTCATGGATCAGTGCTGGTTGGGATTGTTGTGGCTTGCATCCATTATGAGCTTCTGGTTGTCCTCACAGGAGAGAGCTATGTGTGCGGGTCCATAGAGGCCTTTAAGAAGCTGGACTACACCAAGAACGTCAACCCCAACTGGTCGGTCAATGTGAAGACCCTGGCCGGGGCCCGGGGCCCCGCCCCCCTCGCCTGCGCCCAGGCCGGCCCCTTGGAGACCAGGGAGGGTAAGGACTTCATCCGGCCCAAGCTGGTGACCATCATCCGCAGTGGGGTGAAGCCGCGCAAGGCCGTGCGCATTCTGCTGAACAAGAAGACGGCCCACTCCTTCGAACAGGTCCTCACCGACATCACCGACGCCATCAAGCTCGACTCCGGGGTCGTCAAGAGGCTCTACACCGTCGATGGAAAGCAGGTAGGGGGAGGGGAGTCACACTTGTTTTTTGTGGAGGAGTAGGACGTTTCCTACCCTTCTTTTTTTGGTCTTGAATTTCAAAATTTCATTTTTGAACACATTGTTGCCGTCATCATTGTACTTTTGCTATCATAAGCCAATGTCTGGTATCCACATGAACTGGAATACTTTTGGTTTCCGCACAATTATGTAAAATCGTCGTGAGCAAAATTGAACTTGAAAAATCAGAAATCATTGTGTTGTTGGAGGAATGGTCAAGGAGTTTGTTTTTATTATGTGAAAATTGGTGAACTCAGCAGCCAGTTTATCAGTTTATAATTTATCAAATGGCTTAAGCTTGAGTGGCTGGGTGTTGCTTGCTTATGATCAAATGGCAGCATTTATGTGAAATGGCGTGAAAAAACGAAAATGCCTAAGATGTAAATTGCTGTGAATGATTCCGGGTCATTTTTCGCTCGCAGTGCTATCTGGAAGGTATGCTCACAAATTCTCCGCACGTACTATACATTATCAAACCCCAGCTTCAGTGTCTGGTCTGTAATATTAATATATCGATAATATGGAACAAGCCGGGATCACCTACTCTCAGAATACAAATTTATATACTTTTCCTGAGGAGGAGATCGAGAATTCAACGACCCCTTTGTTAACGCAGTGTAATTTTCTTATAAGCGGTGCTCCGTAGTGGCCTTGGCCCATTATCCAGCAATTAGACAGGCAGTAATTGTTTTTGTGTTTGTGTTGCAGCCCAATTAGCGACCACACAATTCCAATTTGTCAGTCTCCAACTGATGGAGTCTATGAACATGATGTGAAGTGTGTAACACGAGAGAATTTCCAGCAAGACCCTTTTTGTCTTGCCTGGACATTTTCATAAATGGGGCAATCCACTGTGGACTGCAGCGGCATGTCCAGCTGAAACGCTATAGTCCTGAGTGCAACGAGTGCGGCACAGTCCACAATTAAAACCTAACTGTGGTCATGTTTGCTGTAGCCAGGAGTACCACAGGGACTCCAAAACTGCCACCGCAGCACAAATGCACCAAAGTACATGCAGGGTATAGAAGTAGGTTGTCATGTTCTCGACTTACACTGGGTCAGTCAGTCAGTCATTTGTTAATAGAGGTTTGCTGAGTATATGAATTGCCCTTGTCGATGATATTGTTACGCGAGTGGTATGTCGATGAGGTGACATTCTTTGGAGAAGGCAAGGTATGACGCACGAAAATGGTGCTTGCTTGTCCATTCTTCACCTCAGTTTATCAAACACTGCAATAATAACGATTGAGTTTATTTTCTCATTTTCAAACGCAACAGCAAAATCAATATTTTGGAGATGAAAAGATAGCCGTTTTGCAACCCTTGACTTGCATGGGGGGGGGGGGGGGGGAGACGAGATTCGTCAGACTCGTTCATTCAGTCGAATGTCATGCTCCCTCCTGTCTGTGTAAACGCCCGCTGCCGTCTGTCTCTACGCGTACCGCTGTGACGGAAGCCGGAAATAGAAGCGGGATTTTCCTCTTTAACATTCCTCTCACCTTTCCTCGGCTCTCTCTCTCAGTCCTCCCCCGCGACTGTCTTTGAGCCCGGAGGCATGCGAGCGTCAGATACGCAAAATTCGCCGGCGTGTCTGGAAAGCTGAGGAGAGGCGATCGGCGTTGAAGTGTAACCAAAATGAAAAAACTGGCACGTCTGTACGCTGGTTTGTTTTAATCTCTCTGCCTAACACGGTGCAGTCAAGTGAATTGTTTGCGCCGGTTTCACCGAGGTGATCAGGTCCTCATCGTGCTGTGTGCCGCGCTCCACATCGGTTTATCTGCAATTCTGCCTTCCTCCTCCAAATTGTCCTTCATTTTTTTAAATCTTTCTACACGATGATAAACTTACTTGGATTGTTCAGAACTAATTCTGGTGTTGCTAGATGGGGGTCAGGTACAGTAGTTTGTCACACCCTCAACATATTGTGTAGCTACTTTAAGGTTTTGATTAAAACTTCAGTTCAAATTTCACGTCATAATTTACATTCAAGAAATATTCTTTCCTTTTTCCTGACAGATTTAAGTGTTTTTTTGCATTGCCTGAACAATGGGTGTACTACCAATATAGTTTTTTAGTCTAATGTTTCACATTTGGATTGGTTTGGAATTCATATGGTCTTTCACATCATACGTTTTATATAAGCCTAACAACCAGAGTGCTTTTTTTCTGTTTTATAGTCTGGCCATGTACTTGCAGGGACTTATAACATATTGAAGGCTAATCTTTAACCTGTTTAACCTGCTCATTGACTGGTCATATAGGTTCACTGTAGGTTCACTGGTCATATAGGTCCTCGTATAGGTCTTTGTCCAGCAGTGCTGGGTTAAAGCTTTTCCGTAAAAGATCGGGCCCATTATCCACATTTTCCCAAATGTGAGCTTTTCGCTTTTCATCTGTTGGTCAACAGATTGTGTACCTCGCAAACCAGATTCACTGAAACTGTCCAAATCCTGCATCTGCTCGTAAAATCTGTTGTCAGTCTTTGTCAAGCTTCAACTGATATACAGATCCTTTCCAAAAAATTAGAATATCATGGAAAACTTGTTTTTTTTCCATAATTCCATTCAAAAAGTGAAACTTTCATAGATTATAGATTCATTACACACAAAGTGAAATATTTCTAGCCTTTATTTGTTTCCTTTTTCATAATTTTGGCTTACAGCTCCAGAAAACCACCAAAACAGTATTTCAAGAAATTAGAATAGTGTCGAAAATCAGCATTTACTTCAGTTATTTCAGAGAATGAGTGGAGTGGCTTGACTCGAGGAATCCGACAGTTGTAGCCCATGTCCCGGATACGTCTGTACGTGGTGGTTTTTGAAGCACTGACTCCAGCCTCAGTCCACTCCCTCTGCATCTCCGCCAAATTTTGGAATCGTCTTTGCTTGACAATCCGTTGAAGCCTACGGTCATCTCTTTTGTTTGTGCACCTTCTCCTGCCACATTTTTCCCTTCCACTAAACTTTCTATTGATATGCTTGGACACTGCACTCTGTGAACAGCCAGCCTCCTTAGTGATGACCTTTTGTGGCTTACCCATCTTCTGGAGGGTGTCAATGATGGTCTTCTGGCCAATTGTCAAGTCTGCAGTCTTCCCCATACTGAACCAAACTGAGATAAACTTTGCAGGTGTTTTGAGTAAATTAGATGATAGTGTGACACTCAGTCTAAAACATTAATTCTCTGAAATAACTGAAGTAAATGCTGATTTTCGACACAGTATTTTAATTTCTTCAAATACTGTTTTGGGGGTTTTCTGGAGCTGTAAGCCAAAATTATGAAAAATGAAACAAATAAAGGCTAGAAATATTTCACTTTGTGTGTAATGAATCAATAATCTATGAAAGTTTCACTTTTTGAATGGAATTATGGAAAAAAAACTTTTCCATGATATTCTAATTTTTTGGAAAGGATCTGTAGATACCCAAACAGCATTATAATTCAGGCGTTATTCTTTCTCTGACAAGCCCCTTATACAAGGAAGCATATTTTTAAATATAGGGAGATCCAGTTTTTTTTGCCATTCTTGATCTCATTTTTTGTGAAAATAGATGATTGGTCTGATAATATTTACTGCATTATTTTTACTCAATGTATGATGTTATAATTTGTACTGAAAATATGTAATGATGAGTAATATATACGACTATATTGCGGAATATACCAATTATTGATGTTTTCATGTTGGCTTTTAGCTGATGCTCTTATCCAGAACGACTTGCACAACTTTAGCATTTTTACATAGTATCCATTTATACAGCTGGATATAACCGAAATTTTTCCCATGTAACCCCCCTGCTGAGGTCACTCCACTGGCTGCCAGTTGCAGCCAGGATCAGGTTCAAAGTTCCGACCCTGGCCTACACTGCAGCTAATAGGACAGGCCCCGCCTACCTGCAGGACTTAATCCAGAACTATGTTCCTGCTCGACCACTTCGCTCTTCTACTGCAGGGCGACTCGCACTTCCCACCCCCTCCATGTCAACGGCTCTCGCTCGTCCCGACTGCTGAGTTTTTCCACCTCAGCTCCTCAGTGGTGGAATGAACTTCCCATTCCCCTACGTTCTACTCGAACCCTGCCTGCATTCCGTCGAGGCCTGAAGACACACCTCTTCAGACTCCACCTTGACTGATATTCTAACCTAGGAATATCAGTTCCCTGTGTTTATTAGTTCCCTGTGTTTTCCTGTCTGTTTGTTATAGTTTATAATAGTATTTAGAATAGAAGTGTAGTATAGCTGATTTACCCACAGCTTACTGTGGACTACAGTCAACGTTCATTACTAGGGATAGCTGCTACATTATGGGAAGGATGTGCTTTGTCTTGTCTGTTCTGTAGTGATCTTGATGATGTCTCTGTATGCACTTATTGTATGTCGCTTTGGATAAAAGCATCTGCTAAATGAATGTAATGTAATGAAATGATTGTGACTTATTAATTGCGTTCAACAGCGGCGTCCTACCTGGAAATCGAACCTGCAATCCTTACCCATTATATTACGCTGCATATATCTGAATCTATATTACAGTATAGTATTTTAGTATATGACTAATTAGTTTTGTTGAGTAAGGAGCACTTGGGGCATCATCCTCGTCCCTGGACCATCCTGCCATCCTCACAGAGAGCAGAGGCCCTGTTCTTTGCTTTCCCTGCTGGTAAAAGCTGCAGTGTGGAGAAGGGCAGCGGCGTTCTTATTGGATGTATACTACAGAGCCTACAGTAAGGTAACAGGGCAATGTCCTTTAGCATATTCCAGAACTTCCCAGTTTGTGACCAGGTGCTGCCCTTTCACGGGATGCCTCCCAAAATACTTCACCCCCCCCCCCCATTCCAACCATCTGGCAGAATCTGTCTGCACGTCCTTCACTGTCCCATCAGCCCTAACACCACTTTGCCTTTGCTGAAGACGCCTCCCCTCGCCCCGTAAACGCGAGTAAATCGCCCCGTAAACGCGAGGCCACAGAGCCAGGGTTGAGTTTTGCCCTGGTGTATGAACGTACCCTCTCTCAAACCGAGAGGTGTAGTTTATCCTCATTGAAATTAACGGGAGCTGCCTTCGGGTGAGTTTACGAGTGTGTTCGGTCAGGATGTAGAGTGAAAAGAAAAATGGTGTGAATGATGGCGAGACCTTGCAGTACATTACATTTAGCAGACACCCTGTTCTGGAGAGACTTACAATGCTGGAGAACATTTACTTGATTTATATGAGCAATTGCGCCAGACCTGGCAAATGACGCTCCCAGACCAGCATGTGTATATGCTGCATAACTGAAGCACTAATGCAAATTAACCATGCTAATGCTAACCAAGGACCAAATTAACCATGCTAATGCTAACCAAGGCCCAAATTAACCATGCTAATGCTAACCAAGGACCGAATTAACCATGCTAATGCTAACCAAGGTCCGAATTAACCATGCTAATGCTAACCAAGGTCCGAATTAACCATGCTAATGCTAACCAAGGACCAAATTAACCGTGCTAATGCTAACCAAGGCCCAAATTAACCATGCTAATGCTAACCAAGGTCCGAATTAACCATGCTAATGCTAACCAAGGACCAAATTAACCGTGCTAATGCTAACCAAGGACCAAATTAACCGTGCTAATGCTAACCAAGGACCAAATTATAAATGGGCGACATCCGTAACGAGCCTTGGGAAGAAAATGTAACCATAAACCATAAACTTCCTGTAGGGTGGGGGGGGGGTTGACCTTTCCACAAAGGCCGAATGCTGCTGGCATTCAGAGGGCTTCTGCCACACCCCGGCTGGCACTTCGGTGACCTCCCGCCGCCGAGGGAGAGAATATGGAGCCAAAGAGGGCACCATCGCCACACGTTAGTGTCATCTGCCTCGGCCAATGCCAGTCCCACACAGGGAGGGTTAGTTTGTATGAAAATAGATGGTGCGAGTGCTCCCTCGCCCCTCCGTGCCAACTTCTTTTCTTTTGGTCCAACAAGAGTGGGTTGACAATGGGGCATGTTTAATTCATCTTCTCTCTCAGCACATGTTCCTTTTATCAGTGAGGAAGGAGTTAATGCAATCAACTGCATCAGATGAAATCCTTAAAAAAAATAATAAAACAGAAAAATTAAAAATTAATTGAAAAGTGGGTTTCTGGAACTCGTACAAGGATCCCCACAGCACTCTCCCGCACAATTAGCCCAGGGAATGAGGTTGGAGAAAGCAGACTGGGCTCTGATTCATGTTTATTTCCTCATTCAAAAGACGTATTACTTATTACACCAGGAAAAGGCAGTGAGCTGCATGGTGTCATTGAAAACGTGGGTTTTCAACCTTTTCTGGTCCAGGGACCCCCAACCAGGCTCCAAAGCATTCAGGAGACCCCCATTATAAGTTAAGAAGGGTTATATTTTAAGAGATTTTATATTTTGAAATATTTTCCCAAATCTATACATAATCATTGCATATCAAGTCTGGCGAGGGACCCCCTAACAGTGTTTTACCAAACAGTGAATGGATTTATTTACAGTGGTGCAGTGATATTTACAGCGCTAGTTTCGAAACACTGCAATAAAGACCCATAAACATGCTTTATAAAACGAGCAACGTAACAAACCCGTAGAGTAAGACTATCAAAAAAAAACAAGTTACGACTTCTTACAATAAATCAAGACATTCCCCTACGAGGTCCCAACTCGCTCTACCCCAGACTAGGTCTAGAGCTAATATAAAGGAGGTAACTCCTCCCCCTCCAGCCCAACAATACTGGAGATGTGCTGCTTTGCCATAGTACCATTTTTTTAGATTTTTACAGACTGCATTTTTTCTGCTGTTGAGCCCCAGGCAGACAAATGCAGAGTTTGGCAGTAAAGAATGCACGGATTTGCCTCGATGTATTTATAAAGTGCAACTTGGATGGAGATTCATTGAAATGCAACTGCTTTACAATTTCATTACAGATGTAATGTTTCAGGAATAAAGGGAGTGGTTGAAAAGAAAGTGGCTTGTAGCCTCTATGAAATGGCAATGGAGCAATTGAAAAGCATTATGGAATGTAAGCGTTATAAAAATGTCATATTCTGCAACTATGTAACGTGGTAAATGGGAACCCTGGAGGGGGCGGGGTAAAACTGAAGATAAGCCTTCTTAATATCCTTTGTTGTTCAGTTTTATTTCACTTCTTCACCTAGTTGCTATTTATAGACCATCTCCCCGTCTTTACATGTGCCATTTTAAATTTAAAAAAAAGGGAATTCTCTTGCTTTTGCTTTTTCCTTGGCCAGTTTCTATGGCAATGTGGTTTCCAGAGCCGGTTGCCTAGCAACAGCCTCTGCAGTAGAGCTGTGCAGCGGTGATGTCACTCAGGTTTGTAGCGGAGGGAAGCGGGCTTGGCTCACGGCTGCACTGCAGTAGGGCCCTCGGCCTTGTTCCTGGAACGTGGCTTGGGGCCTGGGCTTGGCCTTGGCCCGGGCTGCTGTTATCCAGTAAGCTGCTGCATGATGTAGCCTGTGTAGTCGTATTCACTCTCCACTTCTTCCAAAATGGCTGGACGAGTTTACATACGATACATCGAGTGAATTGCTTGTATGCAGTGATGGAGAAGGGCACACAATTCTACTCTTCAGGCAATGCGTACGTTTCGTTATCTAGATCGACACTATTGAGTCATTTACTCGAACAGTACTGGCTGGTTTTTCATTGACTCTTTCACGGATCAATATCATTGTTTTTGAGTGACTGCATTCAGGCTGTACCACAACGTGACTGGGCACGCTCTTCGTATTGCTAAATGGGCTGGATGAATTTTTTTCCTGGGCACGTACTTCTCATCACTGGCAGGCGTCTGAAGCGTTGGCTCGCCTGCGGTCATGGTGGACTCCATATGCCCTCCGATACAGAAGCGCTCCCCTCTGGCAGATAACTGCTGCATTCATGGGCCATTTAATGAGCTTGCCGAGCTACCCTCTCATCACTGAGTGAGTGAGTGGTCGAGTGTGTGTTTTTATGAGTAGTTAAAAAAATAAAAATAAAAATAGATTGCCTCTTGTGCTAAATCTCAAACTGTGTTTATGGTTCTGGCTGTCTGGGCCCAGACTCTAGGAAAGGTGATTAATAATATTTCAACTAGACCACCTGGTAAAATACACATAAATGACCACAATTCCAAGTTTTTTGACTTGATGTTGCTCCTCTGGTAGATTCCTTATCGTCAGTGCATTGGGTCTTGATTGACTGCCGTGGTGTTGGGTAGCGGCAGGTTGTGATTTTCCCGTAGGTCATTTCCCTGACCTGAGAGCCGCACCCTGACCTTACACTGGCAGTGGTCCAGTGGACCCGCCTGGTCATGGGGCTTCTGGGAGGAGAACGACAGGCCGCATATCTTTTGAGCTGAGGCCTGGACTCCCGCGAGCCGTAGAGCGCCGTGTCACAGGCCTGCGCGGAGCTACAAGGAGGAGAGCGAGTCGACTCGATGAATGGCCGGATGAGACTGGCCACCTGGGACAGACAGCCAGAGGGCACTTTAGGGCTGATGGACTTGAGTGGCTGTTTGTGGAATTCTTGCATGGTGGACTGATCGCTCTCTCTCTCGCTCGCATACTCCCACTATGTCATCATTCTCTCTCTCCATCTCAGTCTCTGTCGTGAGCCGTGCCGCGTGGAGGTACAAGATAGTCACTCCAAAGAGAGGAAAGCGCACGGGTCCCAGCGATCCCCTCTCAAAACGGGCGGGAGACGCAACGCACCCTCGCGCGGCTGAGCGCTTCTTAATGGGAGTTTTTGCTCAATGCGTCCCCGCCCCTCTCTGTCTCTGAGATGGCCTGGTAACCGCTTCATATGCACTAGAACCTTCTGTCTGATGTATCGGTGGCGCTCCGTGGAAAAAGTGTCACTGTTTAGCTGAGTAGAGATTCTGGGCCTTTGGGCTTCCTGTGTCTGTATGCATTATGCATCGGTGTTAATTTAAACTCTCGTACTGAATTCGGAGGTTAACGCCTCCGGTGCTTCTGAACGCAGTGTGTCGGCTTGCCGTGCTTAGCCCCACGTACCGTCCTGCTCTGCGTGCTGTAGTTTTATTCTCCACAAAGCACTTGAGCTGCCGCCTTCGACAGATGACAGCGTGCAGACCGAGCCCGTTATCGTCTTTGTGACCTTGACTAGGGGCGTTTGTCGATGGCGGTCCTGGGCTGTCCCAAACAATCAATCTCCATTCTTTCTAATCACAAATCACCCGGAAGGCACATTTGTGTCACAGTGGCCCTGTTGCATTTCTGATTTGCTCTGACCTATTCTCTCGCGTGCCTCCTCTCTCGGCGTGAAGCTATCATTTGGCTTTCATCGATTTTTATTATTATTTTTAATCTTCTCTAACGCCAGTCTAAGGCGTCTCGCCATCTCTGCAGTCAAAGGAAAGCGGGTCGCACAGTCCCGCTGCTTCCGCCAGCCAGCTAGCATCCTTCTGAGGCTTAACAATGGCTCGTCACATGACTGGGGATGAGCGTCTCCGCTCACTGTAAAAGGGGGCTTTGTCCTCGTCACATACAGTCCTACCTGATTTCCTCATGAAAAGGCAACGTATATTTCCAAGGGGAAATTATTTTTAATCTTTAATTTTTATTTTTCGTGGTCATTACGCGTTTCGTTGCTCTATGGATCCCGGGTTGCTGCGTAATTACGGCCTCCTTTTCTGCCTCGATCGCGCCGGCTTCCCCCCTCCCATCTCGTAATGAACCCACTTAGCGCCTAGCACAACAGAGCCCGCAGCAGCGCTGCGCTAGCGCCGGAATCCTAATTGCTGTTTACCTCCCTCCCTGCCTCGCAGGGCAGGCCCGTGTCTTCAGCGAGAGCGCAACTGACACTTAGGTGGGCCTGGCTTTACCCCCGCCGCGCGGCGCTCGCACGTGAGCCCGTTTCATCTGCAGCGTTTCCCCTCGCCGGACAAATGAATAACGTGGCTTTCCTGTCACTTGAATGCGCGTCTGTGTGTGAGGCACGCCGTCATAAAGGGTGAGATGAGCATTAGTGTTTCTCAAAGTCCTCAGGCTGATTGCACACTGTCGGCTTATTTGTGCTTGAGCCGATTTCCTGTGCAAAGTGGCGTACCAGGGAAGCTCTCCAATCGCTCAGAGAAAAGTCTGCGCTCTCTGGAGTAAAAGGCAGCGATGAAGAGGCTTGATGGAAGATCCGTTCAGTCAAAAGAAATGCTAAAGGCTTTTTTATTTAATAAAGTGCAAATAAAGTGGCCTGCAAATGCAGGAATCATCATTTATTCCTGCTCTGCAGGGCATTAGGATTTACTCTGGATGAATTGCCTCTGCAGGCTGTTTTCTGACTGGTGCATCACCCTAACGTTTTCTACGTATACATATTTTCTATTGATTGTTTTTCCGAGCTGAGGTAAGCTTCCCACAGTCTCGCGCTGATGTAAGAGCAGCCTGAGGTGAAGAGCACGTTTCTGAATGGGCTGTAGGAGGGGTTGAAGGGAATCTGAGAGCTCCTCATCTTCATTGCTGAGCTCATCATGTTGTTGAGTCTTCAGAGTCTGCTGGAGGGGGCGGGGCAGTGAGAGAAATGGGCGGAACAGGAAGAGGAAGAAAGATGGGAGTAGGCTAGGAGTGGAGTGATGGGGAAGAAGGGGTACCATAGACATCCGTCAAGAGGGAGGGTGTGAGGCAGAAATGGAAAGGGGGAAAACATTCATATTCCGAAAGAAACATAAGGGGAAATGAAGGAAATCTTGGTCGCCGTGGTGCTGTAGTAGAGCTGTTAATGAAAGGCGAAATGAATGAGAGAAAGAAATCAGGAGGAGAACGTCTGTGGTAATGCCTGCACACGGCGTCCTGTGGATATAACTTCTGTTCTCCTTCAGCCTGAACTAATCTGTTCCACCCCACCACTCTATAAATGAAAATCTTCATGGTTGTGTTTTTTGTGTATATTTATGTCTTTCCTTCCCTAACCGGTGCTCAAATACGGACTTGCGTAATTTGAGCTGGTGTGTTGTAGCCCTGGCAGTCAGTGTAATTCTGAGAGGTGGGTGGGGCTCATAGATTTGGAGTATCTGTTAATAACATGATGGAGCAGTAGTTACCCTTTCACCCTTTGTGGGGTTGGGGCAGGTATTCATTGTCACAACCAGCCAGTAAAGTACTGCTCCCAAATCATGGCCTGAGAGTTGTCTTTTTCTTTTCTTCGTGATCTTAAATCCTGCTATCAGTTATCTTTCACTGTACTCCAGATGGGAGGAGGTTAAAAAGTATTCCAGGCCAAGGCTTTAGAAATGCTGTTGCAGGCCTGCTCTACCCTGGAGAGCTTTCGGAGCAAACTGGGGCAGTGCCCCACCTGGGAATCAAATCTGCGAACCCTTGGGTTGCAAACCCAGTTCCCTAACCACTATACTACGCTGCCACCTCTAGCACAGCATTCCAGGAGTGAGTCTACCCCTAACCACTATGCTACGCTGCCACCTCTAGCACAGCGTTCCAGGGGTGAGTCTACAACCCAGTTCCCTAACCATTATACTACGCTGCCACCTCTAGCACAGCGTTCCAGGAGTGAGTCTACAACCCAGTTCCCTAACCATTATACTACGCTGCCACCTCTAGCACTGCGTTCCAGGAGTGAGTCTACAACCCAGTTCCCTAACCATTATACTACGCTGCCACCTCTAGCACAGCGTTCCAGGAGTGAGTCTACAACCCAGTTCCCTAACCATTATACTACGCTGCCACCTCTAGCACAGCGTTCCAGGGGTGAGTCTACAACCCAGTTCCCTAACCATTATACTACGCTGCCACCTCTAGCACAGCGTTCCAGGGGTGAGTCTACAACCCAGTTCCCTAACCATTATACTACGCTGCCACCTCTAGCACAGCGTTCCAGGAGTGAGTCTACAACCCAGTTCCCTAACCATTATGCTACGCTGCCACCTCTAGCACAGCGTTCCAGGGGTGAGTCTACAACCCAGTTCCCTAACCATTATACTACGCTGCCACCTCTAGCACAGCGTTCCAGGAGTGAGTCTACAACCCAGTTCCCTAACCATTATACTACGCTGCCACCTCTAGCACAGCGTTCCAGGAGTGAGTCTACAACCCAGTTCCCTAACCATTATACTACGCTGCCACCTCTAGCACAGCGTTCCAGGAGTGAGTCTACAACCCAGTTCCCTAACCATTATACTACGCTGCCACCTCTAGCACAGCGTTCCAGGGGTGAGTCTACAACCCAGTTCCCTAACCATTATACTACGCTGCCACCTCTAGCACAGCGTTCCAGGAGTGAGTCTACAACCCAGTTCCCTAACCATTATGCTACGCTGCCACCTCTAGCACAGCGTTCCAGGAGTGAGTCTACAACCCAGTTCCCTAACCATTATGCTACGCTGCCACCTCTAGCACAGCGTTCCAGGAGTGAGTCTACAACCCAGTTCCCTAACCATTATACTACGCTGCCACCTCTAGCACAGCGTTCCAGGGGTGAGTCTACAACCCAGTTCCCTAACCATTATACTACGCTGCCACCTCTAGCACAGCGTTCCAGGAGTGAGTCTACAACCCAGTTCCCTAACCATTATACTACGCTGCCACCTCTAGCACAGCGTTCCAGGAGTGAGTCTACAACCCAGTTCCCTAACCATTATGCTACGCTGCCACCTCTAGCACAGCGTTCCAGGGGTGAGTCTACAACCCAGTTCCCTAACCATTATACTACGCTGCCACCTCTAGCACAGCGTTCCAGGAGTGAGTCTACAACCCAGTTCCCTAACCATTATACTACGCTGCCACCTCTAGCACAGCGTTCCAGGAGTGAGTCTACAACCCAGTTCCCTAACCATTATACTACGCTGCCACCTCTAGCACAGCGTTCCAGGAGTGAGTCTACAACCCAGTTCCCTAACCATTATACTACGCTGCCACCTCTAGCACAGCGTTCCAGGAGTGAGTCTACAACCCAGTTCCCTAACCATTATACTATGCTGCCACCTCTAGCACAGCGTTCCAGGAGTGAGTCTACAACCCAGTTCCCTAACCATTATACTACGCTGCCACCTCTAGCACAGCGTTCCAGGAGTGAGTCTACAACCCAGTTCCCTAACCATTATACTACGCTGCCACCTCTAGCACAGCGTTCCAGGAGTGAGTCTACACGCCTCTTCCTGACTCATGGAAGTATGGCTTTCGGACCCGTGTGAGCAAGCGTGGGCACTCATTTGGGAATCCTAGCATTTTGACCTGTTACACAACCTGTCTGAGACCCCTTAATACTGGCCATTGTGTTTGACCAAATATACTGATGCAACCGGTCATTTTGTGACCTGGAAACATTTACTTCATGTTGCATCTTTAAAATTGTAGTTGCGTAACAGGCTAAACTGACAGAAGTTACTTAAACCGATGCCTCCCTGAGAAAATAATTATGTCAGTGAGAGATGATGCTATTTTTGAGGATAATTAAATCCAAGCTTTTAGATTGAAACCACCTGTTCTTTTGTGTGTGGTTTATTTGTACTTGTCTTTTTATTTGACAGTTTTCATATTTGTGAATCATGCAGTATTTGTATATTGTATATATGCATTTGTAAGTTTGAAGTGCGCCTCCTGTTTGGAGGGCCTCGGGGACAAACGACAAGTGACCGATATGTCCAATTTCCCCATTGCGCCTCCTACTGACAGGGTGCTGATATCTGCCCTCTGGTTTATTTACGATTAGGCTCTCTGCAGTTGCTGAATTGAAGAGTCTAGGTAGAACAGCTTTTCTGTCAGGTATGCAAAACCTGTTGAGTGGTAGAGAGTGTTTATTCTCTGAGGGGTGATAAACGGATGAGCATCCATGCTGAGATACTTCTTTGTTGGAAAGAAACCAAAATTGAATGATGCTTTCGGAATTTCACGAGAGAATCCCACTGGGCTGTGGTAGCGATGATAACCGATACTTTAATTGGTATTTTGGAATTTTGCCCTCCCGAACCGCCGTCACTAAGGACGAGCAGAACTAAAGACACTCATATAAATGCACGTGTAAACACACGCGCACACACACAAGCTTCTTTTCCCCGGAACAGGACACTGGAGCCTTCACCCTGTCTAAAGTATGATTAATACACAGATGGTACTTTTACAGCATTAGCGTTATTTCCCCCTCGGTGGCAGCAGATACTGAAACGCACGCTACTGCACGTACTCATACTGCACGTACTCATGGCCCTTATCCCAGGCCAGCAGCGCTGTCGCCGCCTGCGCAGATTCATTTCAAAGCAAGCAGGGTCTTATCTTATCTTATCCTATAGCCTCCGTGTGCTAAGAAAACGGCCTCATCCTCGCGACCGATACGCCTTGGTAATTGCAGGTAAACACGGGCCGGGTAAACCGCGTGTGAAGCATGAGACTGCCCGGGATGAGGGCTTCACCTTCTCCCTTCTTTGCCTTTCCCCATGTGGCTCAGTGAGATAAGGATATCCCTCCGCCCTGCGATAGAACTGCAGATGCAGCCCATTACCCTTTTCCCATTTGAAAAGGACAGGGCCCGACGGTTCGGTGTACGACTGTACGGCGGGTGATATCCCACATGCTGCACACCACAGCGGAAGGTCAGTAATAATGAATGCCGTCTCACGAGGATCGGGCTTTAAAAACTCTCAATAATGAATGACTGTGCTGGTATGCACACCTTTTTAAATGGGTTCAGAATGTCTCCTAGCCCCTGTACCGCAGTAATACGAGATGGGTGCTGGCCCAGGGTGGTCTATTTGACAGAAGGCCAAAAGTATGAACAATGTGTTTTTGAAATGTTGAGCACAAAAGTATGAATCTCACCATGTCACCTAATGCCATGTTTATTTAGGATTGATGTTTTTAGTACACGCGCACATTGCAACGGAGGATCTTTGGAGCTGCAGGATAACTAGAGGTTCAGCACCACGGACAGCTCCAAACAGCAGAAACCTATTGGCTGCTGAACTTGTTTCCTGGCAATTGAAGCGTGGTTCTTCTCTCCTGAAGAAGCGAAAGAAAATCCTGGCCGATCAATGCACTCCAGGCAGCCCAGGGACAGGGATGGAGCGGTGGAGAAAGAGAGAATGTGAGAGACCGGTAGACCGAGAGAGAGTGAGAATGTGTGAGAGAGAGAGAGATAGAGAGAGAGATAGAGCTGCTGTGTCACTGAGAGCAAAATCAATATGGAGCCAGGAGGCTGCAGTGGGCCTGTTCTCATTTTCTTATCCTCTTCCCTTTACCCCATTCATTTCCTCTCTAAATCTCCTTCTCTCCCTCTCCCCTCTCTCTCCATCTACATTCTCTCTCCCTCTCCTTCTCCTCCTCCTCCTCTCTTCTGTTTCACTGCTTCTGTTCCGTTTCTTATGAATCAGGCAGTATATCACTGTAGAGCTGGTGACTTGCAGTACAGCGGGGTGCTCTTGCTCTGAGGGAAATGCCTCAGCCAGAACTGTTCTGTTTAACATTTATTATTTATTACAGTGAAAATGAGGAGGAAATTGTGGAGCACCGGTTGGAAAGAAAAAGAACGGAGCATTCCCTCCAAAAGAAGGACCGGTTTCTCACAGAGTATCAAGCAACTGAGCTGTCGCCTGGTCTCCTAGGTTACCAGCCCGTGCCCCTCCCCCTACTGTAAATGGCCGTCCCGTGGCCAGAGGAGCTGGTCATAGCCGTCATGTTTATTGAGTTGACATTTTGTGGATTTTTTTGTCTACATGCATTTAAATTGATTTAACCAGAAGAGACCAAATGGTGTTTTTGTTGTTTTAAAGCACTCGGTTGTAAACCTGAGTGCTCGCTGGCTCAATGAATAGTACACTTTCAGTGCTGTCCTCACCAGTGCGTGTGCCTTTGAAAGGTGTGATGTCAGCCACTGCTTCTTTCTCTGAGCTCATACAGACACTGAGCTTGAGGACTCTTCGCATGTAGCTTGTGCAGGTGGACTGTAGGTGACCAGTTGACCAGAGGGGTTTGGTGGGCGTCGACGTCCCGCCAACTGGGAACCCTCTCTACATCTGATTATGTGCTGCCCTGTGGAGCTGCCTGCAACTGACAGGGCTAGCGTGGTTCAGATTTGATACCACAAAATGGGGGCCCCTCCACAACTCTAGAACAGTGTCTTAACATCCTACAGCCCCAATAATAATTTTAATAAGTACATCGCATTGTATCATTTTACATACACATTCGTAACCTTTTTAAAAAAATATTTTTAAGTTATGCCACACTGTGTGACTTCACAATGGAATCTCCTCGTTGCATCGCTGACAATGATTGGCTGCCATGTCGGCTGCGCTTTGTGCCTTGTACCCATTTATACTTTACTCATTTACTCCAGTTCTCACTGCTGTCACTCCAGGGAGTTTCTTTACAGAAAGTTTTGTTCTCCACTGTGCTGTCAGCTGCTCGTTTTATTCTACGCTCCTTTTCGTCTCTGCCTCAGACGTAGGTCAAGCGTGGGAGGCACAGCGAGACCTGTTTTTACGCGTCAGACAATCTGTCTGAAGGCCTGAAACTCATTTCACGCCCCTCAAAGCTTTATTTATTTTGCTTTTTGAAAACTAATTGCATTTGCCAATGAAACTACAAACTACTGAGATCTTGTATTGGATTGTGTCTTGTTGGCTTTTAATCTGAGCACAACACCAACGTAAGGACAAGGGAAGAAAGCGGTGCATGGTAAATTAAATTGAGTATCGAGTGTTCCACGTGGAACACTTTAACGCTGGAAAATGAGCTGCCTTCTCCATCTCTGGCTTACCCTGCACGTCCTCATGGCCATGTGACCTCAAGGTCTTTGTTCACCTTAATGTCATTTATATAATTAAATGAATGCCGGCTGTGCGTCGATTAATGTCAGGTTAATGCCCCGAAAGCCAACATTTAAATTTTATCCCTGCTGTTTATTATTTGAATCTGTGAAGTTGAAGAGTCTACCACTCTGCCTGTGGCTGTTTCATTCAGGGTTGGCATGATTTGTTGTGTATTGTTTTTCATGCTTCTTTTCTCGATGCCAATAAAGGTGCTAATTTTATTCTGATGGTGTGTTACGCAACCAGTGGAGCTGTCTGAGGCACTACAACTGCGGCTGACCGTGTATTATACAACCAGTGGAGCTGTCTGAGGCACTATAACTGAGAGGCTGACCGTGTGTTACGCAACCAGTGGAGCTGTCTGAGGCACTACAACTGCGGCTGACCGTGTGTTATACAACCAGTGGAGCTGTCTGAGGCACTATAACTGAGAGGCTGACCGTGTGTTATACAACCAGTGGAGCTGTCTGAGGCACTATAACTGAGAGGCTGACCGTGTGTTATGCAACCAGTGGAGCTGTCTGAGGCACTATAACTGAGGCTACCGTGTGTTACGCAACCAGTGGAGCCGTCTGAGGCACTATAACTGAGAGGCTGACCGTGTGTTATGCAACCAGTGGAGCTGTCTGAGGCACTATAACTGAGAGGCTGACCGTGTGTTACGCAACCAGTGGAGCTGTCTGAGGCACTATAACTGAGGCTGACCGTGTGTTATACAACCAGTGGAGCTGTCTGAGGCACTATAACTGAGAGGCTGACAGTGTGTTATGCAACCAGTGGAGCTGTCTGAGGCACTATAACTGAGAGGCTGACCGTGTGTTACGCAACCAGTGGAGCTGTCTGAGGCACTATAACTGAGGCTGACCGTGTGTTATACAACCAGTGGAGCTGTCTGAGGCACTATAACTGAGAGGCTGACCGTGTGTTACGCAACCAGTGGAGCTGTCTGAGGCACTATAACTGAGAGGCTGACCGTGTGTTACGCAACCAGTGGAGCTGTCTGAGGCACTATAACTGAGAGGCTGACCGTGTGTTACGCAACCAGTGGAGCTGTCTGAGGCACTATAACTGAGAGGCTGACCGTGTGTTACGCAACCAGTGGAGCTGTCTGAGGCACTATAACTGAGAGGCTGACCGTATGTTACGCAACCAGTGGAGCTGTCCGAGACACTATAACTGAGAGGCTGACCGTGTGTTACGCAACCAGTGGAGCTGTCTGAGGCACTATAACTGAGAGGCTGACCGTGTGTTATGCAACCAGTGGAGCTGTCTGAGGCACTATAACTGAGAGGCTGACCGTGTGTTATGCAACCAGTGGAGCTGTCTGAGGCACTATAACTGAGAGGCTGACTGTGTGTTATGCAACCAGTGGAGCTGTCTGAGGCACTATAACTGAGAGGCTGACCGTGTGTTATGCAACCAGTGGAGCTGTCTGAGGCACTATAACTGAGAGGCTGACCGTGTGTTATGCAACCAGTGGAGCTGCCTGAGGCACTATAACTGAGAGGCGGAGTGCGGGGGATTGTTCTCGTCTCTAGTGTGTGAGGCGGCTTCATGCGTTGTCTCCACTGCGTTCATGCACCAATTATAAAACCGTCCTTCATCGAACTCCAGAGTGGCCCTTGTAGCCCGGATATCTCTTGTTCGAGCCACTGTTATGCCTATTAGCCTGCTGTCGCCGGCGGTCAGCAGCGGATGTGCGCGGTTGACTTTGTTTAGTCAGTGAGAGGGAGGGCTCTGATTGGTGCGATCTCTCTCGGTGTGCTGTGTGGTCAGCAGTAGGGATGGTAGGTACTGTGGTGCTACGGTGAGTATGGTTCTCCTTTCACAGGTGCAGGCAGTGACTCTAGGGCCCAGATGCAGGTTTGAAATTGGGGAAAATAGAAGCGAAGTGGGGGGAGGTGGGGTGCTCTAAAAACAGTCCAGCTAGGTTATGAATCTCTTGTACTGTGCATTTGTCCTAGTTTTAACCAAGGTAGATGTAGAAGGTATGTTTTTTGTGCTTTGTGCTTTGTATAGTAAACAGGTGAAGGCTAAGTATCGGCCCAGAGCTGAATCAATCCCTAAAAGATTTCAAAATAAAAGCTCCCAGCAGCGTTTGCCTCCCATCGGTCCTATTCCGAGCCAAACCTAATTCCATGTGGGGTCTGCTTTCACACGCTACACGTGTGGGCCGTCACAAATGCTGGAGCGCATGACTGCCAGATCAGCTCCTCGGTTAGAGCGACCCGACCACGCCCAATGCAGCGTCCTGGCGAGGCAGGGAGGCCGGGATACATAATTCATAATCACCGGCTTCCGCTGCAAAGATTTATGCCGCTGACAAATTGCCTCGTTAATTATGGAGCGGGGGCGGCGGGTCGGCCCTGTCGCACGACGTTTCGCGAGGTGGCGCTCCGTCGCCGCCGTCACGTCTCGCCCGCATGTCTGATCTGCTCCCATACGCTTGAGCGCTTGCCAGTAACTGCCGCTGTGAACGGGCCTGAACGTAGCGACGTAGCTTCCCTTTTAATGCGAGGGACAGAAATAAAGTGCCGTCAATTCCCGGCTAAGGGAGAACCAAACGGATCCCGCCGAACCTCCGTCTGTCTGCCGCGTGTGAAGAATGGTCTAACGGGACCGCTGAATGAGCTCAGTGAATGTAGGCTACGTGACATTGCTCTGAATGCGATTCACGTCTTTGTCTGGGTTTTTGGCTGGGGGTGCGGGGCAGTGGTGTGTGTTTGTGAGCTGGACGCTCTTCACACTTTCTCTGATTAGATGATGAATTTGGTGGCGGTGCCTGGAGCTCTGACAGCAGAGGCATTCCTGCCACCAACGAGAAATGAACGCATAAGAGCTTGTCCATAGTCTCTGCTGACACTACTTTGATAAGGGCCGGAATTAAGTGTTTTTTGGAGGGAAGTATGGCACAAGCTTGTTTTATTCATACCTGGAAGATTTGTGGAAATAAGCTCGCATCAAATGAGAGGTGCCGATACTAGATGTCATCATTCTGTGTGATTACATGCATTATGATCATTTAGCAGATGCTTTCATACAGAACGACGCACATTAGTGTCCGCTCCCTCCATCTGCTGAGACGGGCTCATCATCTCACTGATTCAGTGTAAATTCAGCCTCTGGTATCCTGTGAGGGATGTAACTAAAGAATAAAGCAACACAGAGTCAAAGGTTGGTATTACATTTATTGAAGCATTGCATGTAATTGGTTGTCTCAGCCATCCACGCAGCGTGAAGGTTATGGTTAGGGTTACGGTTATGGTAAGGTTTGCAATGCTGCCCTCAGAAGACATTTCAATAACTATAACACCAACCTGCACAGAGTCAGGATTTCCAGTCCCAACTGCGGTATTCTGGTTACGCCCACAAAGCTAATTTATATCGATCAACACTGCCCTCCTGTGGTCGAGAGAGGAAGTGTAGCTGGATTTAAACATTCCACAGACTTGTTTCCAAGTCTGACATTCCACAAACATTCTTGTTCCTTCCCCTTAATCCTCTTACATATGCACACACATGAACTACTTTCTGATTTTATAACTTTACTGTATACATTTTTCTAGATTTAAAAAAAATCTGTGCATAGGAATGCAAGAGATTGGATGTAGGGGATGATTAGGTGGGGATATATACTGAGAGAAAGCTTTTGAGAATTTGATCTAGGACACTGGGGTTAACACCCCTACTCTTTTGAAAAATACATGGGATTTTTAATGACCACAGGGAATTTCCCTGTAGTTTTGAAAAAGGCCCACCAACCCTACTTCCAGCAGTAGCTTCATTTTCCTCAGAGATCCCACATTTAAGTTGTAACCAAGTCCAACCCTACTTAGCTTGAGAACTTTGACACAACAAGGTTAAACGCTGGCGTGGCTGCTGGCTATGTGCTAAATGTATTCATAATTGCAGCATCATAGATTATTTGTTTTCTATATTCTATAGTGCATGTTTTTGGTGAACAGAGGATACAGGTAATTTGATAAACATTTTAATAGTCTAACAGTGTTATAATCCATCTGTAGTTCTTCATGTGAGCACTAGATGGTGTTTGAGGGGAAAAAATGTTGTCATGTAATTTGTCAATTGTCCACTAGATGGCAATAAGCACAAAAACTGACCTCATGCGCCCCACCTACTCACTGCTCAGCTGCTACTTTGCCCTCCTCACACCTTGCTTTGTTAAAATACCAGCACTACCTTGTATCTAATAACAGTGAATTTAATAACCATACACTGGGTAACCCTACTGTAGCATATGCACTGCAATGGAGGATTATATTCTCTTTTGTCTATGCTTTTACCCCCCTTCCCCAAATTAAGAAATGCCTAATCTATATTTATAAGCACTCATTGCCACAGTCTCCACTGTCAGTTTGTAAGCGTGCAGACGAGGGGGTCACTGCTGCACGGCGAGACGCCATCATTCCGGCCGACTTAAACCCTCCCATCCCTGGGAGATGCTAGAGCCAGTCATGCATCGCCGTGTAGGACCGCAGTCTGCGCTGTCTGGCACCATCAGGATCCGATAGCCTTCCGATTCTTCATCAGGCTTCTGTTTAGTAAACCCTTCAGTAACTGATGAAAAGAAATATCCGGTACTATAAATAAGAGGAAATGCTGTGTTCTTAATGCATGGATCCAGACTATGGAAGGGACTCAGCCGTGAAGCCCCTCACACATCATAAGAGCTGAAGAGAGACTGAGGGTCTGTACTCTTTAATCAGCGAGGGGATCCAGCATACAGCTTTATTTTAATCACTTCCTGTGTTATTAGCTGGCTGCCTCTCTCCCTTTGTGATAAGACACGGAGTGGAGGCGAAAATTGCTTTTGCTTCAGATTATTTTTGAGATGACAATGCGCCACAGACGATAAGTGCTGTTTCTAAATTATTCTTTTTACTGTGCTTGTCTGTTAGTAGCAACTCCAGTGAGATTGCAGTTATCAGAAGCAACAGGGTGTATGAGTGAGATTCAATGTAACGCACACAAACCCTTGTGTTTCTGCGTGAGACATTTCGAAATACAAAATAAAATATTTATTGACCAACGCGGTGTGCCAATTTAGCACGAATGGCGACATGCTAGTACACCGCTGGATGGCTCATTGAGTTAAGGCACCACGCTGCAGTGCATGGATGTGCCTCATGGCTTCGGATCGGATCCGGACCGGGCCATTGCCGACTGTGGCCAGTAGCTCCATAAGAAGAGCACTTTTGGCAGCTTCGTGGCCCAGGATATGGGAGGGTTCAGTTGGTTCGCTAATCAAGCCTCCTTGGACTGCATGCGAAAGCCGCGTATGAAAGGCCATCCGCACTACGCAAGCTTAGCAGTAGTCTGCAGCGTGTAAAGAAGTGGCTGGTGACACCACACATTTTGGAGGAAAGCCATGGATGTCCTCACTCACAAATCAACAGTGGGGTTCACAGCATGAACGTGGCTGTAGTTGTAGATGATTGGCCAACCAAAATTGGGGTTGGAATTGGAGATACTCAGCTCCATATTGGGTGCGAAATTAATAAAGAAATAAATTAATAATAATAGATTGTGGCTTGTGGATTGTGGACAGTGATTTGTAGCTCCAACCCTAATTCTTAAGCCTAATGATGTGACTGTGAGTTGTCTCAAATACAGGATTTTACATGATATCATATTCATTTAGCAGACGCTTTTATCCAAAGAATTATTTTATTAAAATGGGCAAAAACAACCTAAATGATATGAATTCAACAACGGAATTACAAGGAAATTTGTTTGAAAAAAAAAAGTAATTTTGCTGAAAAATAAAACTATTGTGGGCCACCAAGGACTGCTCTTGTGTGTGATGAATTTTGCATGTTCTTACAGATGTTGTCTTGGGAGATAACCAGTAATCACTTTCCTCAGTGCCGTGAGGCAGGATTGTATGGTTGAGCATAATCCATTCCCAGCAGGCGTGAGTATGTGAAAATCTGACGTCTTGGCCTTTGGTGTGATTGGGGGCCGGGGCGTAATGCGTGTTACTCTGCCATTAGCCCCACTGAGACACTCGGTTAAAACCAGTTGGCTTCCTGTAGCTTGGTGGGTACTGCCTTGATCATGCTCCTCCGCAGTTCTACTGCTACTTGCTAAGAGCCATATATTTCATCTCGTACCCTCTCTGTATCACATTATATTATACTCAGACAGGAAGCACTTCCCGGGTAGTGGCCAGAAGCCCATGCGCATAATTGGCTGCAGCATCTCCCAGGGAGGGACAGGGAGAGTTGTGCAATAGCGCCCCCTCTGGTCAATGGAGCACTGGCGGTCTGCCTGTGCTAGCTGCAGGAAGCACAGTCTTGCGGAACGGTGACTGCACACCTCAGCCAGTGGACTGCACAGTGAAAAGCAGCGGTGACTGGCTGCGTACATTTTTCCGGTGACGTTTGTGCTGGTCTGTGCTCTTCTGAATTGACTGAATATTGCAGGGATGGGATGAGCCTTCAGCTATGAGACTGGGAGGAATATGTAACAGAAATGAGTTTCAGGTGATATGTTTCTTTATTAGCATTACAGTATGAGGCTATGTGTCTGCTTTTCCACATTTCAGATAACCTGTGTATAAAGGTGAGGACTACATGAGGTCCTTTTTATTAACTGACCTGGACAGCATCCAGGACGGTTTATTGCCAGTGTCACAATGACAATTCGAAGAGCTTGAACTCAACCTGCTTTTTCTATCAAAAATCCATTAAAGTTCATTAAGCGGGACCTATCCTGTGCTGGCCGGCATATTGTACTCGGGGTCCCATGGTACGGCTTGAGTGTCCATTGATCCAGATTTGGCCAAGTGCTCTTGGCAACTGCAGTCACTGCCTCCCATCCCACACCCTGAATGGTCGTGCAACAGAAGAAAATCTCCACTAAAAATCTGTCAAGACCTGTTTATCCTTGAGGAAAAATGGCTAATGGCTGCTGACAACCTCGCCTGCTTCCCAGAAGTGGTACCATGGGCTTTATGCGCAAAGAAAGGAATAATTAGCAATCAGAAAACGTCTCCTTTTGTTTCCTAGAGAGAGCCCGGGCAGTGGCTTTGTGCCACGTTATTTTATTTTTCCTTTGAGACGTCCGTCTTTTCTCTCACGCAGCTGGTGCCTCTGCAGTTTCCTCCCCTGCCTGAAAGGAAGCCCTTTAACCATCAATATTGCGTAACCGGAGCCGTTTAATACGTCTTCATGACATCAAAAAGAACTTTTCAAAGAACTTTTTTGTTTTGTTTTTTTGTCGTGTCACAATTGAAAGGCGATGTTCTGGCGCCTGATTTTTCCCTTTCATGTCTGGGTCCTCCTCCTCTTTCCGCAGTGGACCTGACCCCTGCCAGCTGCCAGTGAGCTCAGGTTGGAGATCGTGTTGCGATTTAAGTACAGAACTGTGGGCCTCTATGGAGGAAATATGGAGAGAGAAAGAAGTGTGAAGAAAAATAAAGGGCTGTCTCCTGACGTTTGCGTGTCCAAGGAGCCGATTATAGCCATCTGTCCCACTGATAATGATGTTGAGTGCAGTAGCAACAGATTTGAGCTTTGAGTTCTGTTGCCCACTGGTTCCCAGTTACTGTCATATAAGCACTTATATCTTTAATTATTCACAAATCCTCAATTTTTACAGTTTTTTGTTAATCTCCTTGATTTGGAAACCGCAAACCTGCTACCCACCATGCCTCTGGGTGCTCCACCTGTTCGTTTTCGGATCGCACCTTCACTGGGCACTACAGGGGGCTTTTACTCTGAAATGCAGATCAGACTACCGCAAGATGACCTGCAAGAATGTGACCAATGATGCCCTTCTGCTGTGCAGAACTGCAAAGTTACAAATTGTTTGTCCTTTTGTCTTGTAAACCTTCATGGTACTGGAGGTCTGGGTTTACAGCTCTCTCCCTCATTTAAAGTGTTCACTTCATGTTTTCGGGCTAAGGTGGTTTGTGTTCACTGTGTAGAGGACTTCCATTCTCACACCAGCCCAAATAAAGCGTCTTTAAGGATCTCCAACTTAATGGATCAATTTAAGCAATAGATTAGTTTCCTCACCTCACCTGGTTCCTTGGGACTAAGTTTGTTGGCGATTTTGAGAACCAGCAGACCCATGACCTATAGTTGGGGAGATGGGGCCCTCTAGTCTAATGGCTCCATGTGTCCCTTCTGGATTGGATTCCTGAGCTGCGGGTTTCTGTGCTGAAATGGGATTCATACATGACAAAGACGAGGGTTGGGCCTCTGTGCACAGGACATTCCTTTAAATTCCCCATAGTTTATTCAGAAGTCAAGTGTCTGTGATATAAACGCATTTAAATGTAAATGGGAGCTCCTGAGGATCTGGTCAGCAGAGACTGGTGGGTCTGTTGAGGCTTTCCTCAGTTCTCGTTTGTTGTTTAGGTGTTTCTACACTCTACCTTTCAGGACCACAGAGCACCAAGGAGTTGACCACTTCAGAAATGCTTCTTTATCAAACATTTCAGAGCCACTGTAAGACTACCAAACAAAACTCGCAACTAAAACCTCCTGTGGTTGTTTGGATTCTTCACAAGATACTTAAGCCCACTCTTGAAAAGGACCATACCTAGCATGGCCATTTTATTCTCATGCCAAAGTACAATCATGTCACAAGATGGAAGCCTTGTTACAGTTTTCTATTGGTAAAGATTGGAGCATTAATACAGGAAGAACTCTATGCAGCTCAATCGGGACTTTGACTGCTTTGCTGTAAGATGATCGACTGTCATGTGGAACTGAGAATTAGGCAGATTTATGAAAATTTAATGTATCCCCCTTTTCCCAAAAGAAGCTCCTGTCCCCATACTGTAATGCGTTGCGTAAGAACTGCAATCCCGTTTTCTTTATTGCACCAGAATTTCTATTTTTACTCATTATTTGCCATTTGCAAGAGGAAACTTAAACTCTGGGGTTGTTCATTCGGAGAAGAATAATATGATGACTTTCCCATCCCTAATGAAACTCGTCTTTGTTTTTGTTTTAATGAGCGATAGAGGCAATTGCACGGGGAACTCATTGAGCTGCAGCATGTTCATCTGCAATGGAGGCGTCACACACAGAAAAGCATTTGGTGTGCCTCGAGCTCACGGATAATGTAGCCTCGCTGTGTACTGTGCACTACCTCTAACCGTGGTGAAAAGTGTGTAAACGCACACATGCCGTTTACAATCAAAGCATTTCGTCTGCACCGAGAAGTTGTAAAGCAAAAATGTTTTTGACCAGACCCAGTCGTGACTGAATAAGTTTTTTTTTTTTATATATGGTCTATGCCTTTTGGTCGAGTAAACGGTTAAAGTTTGAGAGTTCATTCTGTGCTTTTCAAGTCAGGCTTTATAAAAGCTGCAGGATTTAGGCCTGGGTTTGCATTGAGTTGTAGTTGGAGATTAAACTCCCGTGTGTTTGTGGTTTGTCTCCAGTGTTCATTCTCTGTACCTATGGATAATGCTAGTGACTCTGTACCTATGGATAATGCTAGTGACTCTGTACCTATGGATAATGCTAGTGACTAGATCAGATCTGTACTGCAGGGAGCGATCAGCAGTTTGCTTACATGAAGCTTTTCCGGCTCGACATGAAATATGTCGACAAGCCCCTTAAGTATAAACTCCTACTGCCCTACATGGAAATCGGCTCACTAGGTTCACCGTCTAGCCTGGCTTGCATTTTGTTCTGCCAAAGATTGAAAAGTATAGGTACACAGCCCCCACAGCCAAGATAACTAGCGCTGTAACATTACAATGGTCAGAGAAGATGCCTGCCCCTGAGTATCATCAGACTTCAACTCTGTGTCCCAAACCCAGACATTTTGCAGATCATTCAAGGTATTTATTAAAGCAACTGAATGGAAAGTAGAGAAGCAATTTCAGTTCACTCCCAGTGAGGATTTGAAAAGGTGTGACGTGAAAACTGAAGATCGCAAGGTGTAAATTAAAAAATCAAGGTGTTAAATTACTGATACAAATAGCTAGCACTGCCTGAACGGTGATGTTAAAATGTGACTTATGATTCAGGAGCAGTTATGTAATGTGTGCTATGTAATCTGGGACCTCAGACAGAGGACTCGCATTACATAAATTCTCAGACTTGTTCTAGAAATGGTGAAGTCTAACCTTTAATGTGCTACAGCTTTTGTCCGTGAGGTGTTCAGGTAGCCTTAAACATTGGGCGTAATGAGCGGATTGGCTAACCCAGACGTATGTTATTAGGAGTGCCGATTATCTCTGCTGGCAATGCAGCGTTGGAGCCGCACTCCTGTGGGAAGCGGTGAGGAGCTGTTTCGGTGTGGGTCTGGTTGTTGGTTTGAATGTTGTGTAACACAGCAGACAGCATGGCGTGGCCCCGCTCCACAGTTTTGTGACCCGAAGGCCGAGCGGTAATGATCAGTCCATCAGTGGTTCTCCCTCACTTGCCCCCCTCCTCTCCCTCCCTTCCTCCCCTCCTCTCCCTCCCTTCCTCCCTCTCTTTCTTTATTCCCCTCATCCATCTGGCTGAAAAACACACAGAAAATGAAGATCTGTTCACCGCTCCTCCTCAAGGTGCATTTCCTGTGAATGGCCCTGTGGGAAAATGTATTGAATAATTCACAAAGTTGCGTCATTCCCAGGAACAGAAACAAAAACAAAACAAATATTAACTTGTATTGCCTTCCTTCCAGAAAAATGCTGCAGACGATCACCCTGCTATAAGAGGGAACGTGAGTCAACTCTCAGCCACTGTGCCAGACATTTTGACCATCAGGATGATGTCACCATTGCCATGGCAGTGTTGGTCTTGTGCAAAAGGATAGGAAGTCACTGGAATTTAGATGGGGATTTCGTCTAATTCTCTGGCTTAGTGCAGATCTCTCTCTGTGGGTGGATGGCTGGCTGTATTGATCCCGCTCCCCTGGTGGTTATGGGATACCTAGCAGTGAGCTGAGCTGGTCTAGTGAGCTCCCACCAGTAGCAGGAACTCAAGCTTCCTACATCCCAGTGAAGTGTTTTTTTTCCTGTAGCTAATAGTTCTTTGGATTTTTTGTTGCGCTGCTTCACGCAAACCTCAAGAACACCGCAGGTGATGTGGACGGGTGGGGAATCATGAACGTCAAAGTAGGTGGAGGTGTTGCGTGCCGCCTGTTGCTTGTTTATTTGAACCAATCGTAGTGAACGATTTTAATCTTTTAATCAGTTTGCCAGGAAGTTAGTAAACTGTAGCAAACTGAACATATGAATCATAATTCTGATTAATTATCATTCAGATTAATTACCCGCAGGAAATTTCAGGATTTTTTTTCAATTTCAGTCTGTGCCAAAAAACATGAAAATAAATAGCTTTTTTGTATGAAAACTAAATTATAGCTGAAAGACTGCTGCAGCTAGAGGGGTAATTTACATAAGTACTATTGTAATTGCTTTGAAATATTCTCAGAATGTAGTTAGAATTCCAAATTGAGTTCTTCATAGAGATCTTATCCCTAATTACACAGTAAGACGGGCTGTGTTCACAGTGTGCTGCTATTTGATGCTTCATGCATATGTATAGGGTTTGAGCTAAACAGATGTTGTTTTTTCTGTGTTGCGATGGGAGTGTTGCTAAATATTAGGTACCTATTGTAGACGAGGGTATTTTTGTTCTAAAAGTTATTGAAACCAGACTGCCCGTCAGGCTGACACACAGTTTGGTTACTCCTTCCAGGACCAGATCACTCAGCCGTGATGCTGTTAAACCCAATCGCTGTTTCTGTACGTCCTCGTTGTTGTGCAGGTGGCGGTGAGATGTTTACTTTCCTCTCTAAAGTATGACGGCTCTCAGATTGTTAACTGAAGCACTGATTCCAACTGGAACACGGTAGTCTCTTCACTAATTGGCCCCGTGGCTGTGGACCAATCGGTTCCGAGAATTGGAAGCCCGGTAGGGGGGTGTCTGTTTCTTTTTGTGATCCAACACTTTGACTGACAGCTGATGTGCCTTTCTCTCTCAAAGGTGGCGTGCCTACAGGATTTTTTTGGGGAAGACGACATCTTCATCGCCTGTGGCCCGGAGAAGTTTCGCTACCAAGATGACTTCCTCCTGGATGAAAGTGGTGAGTGAAAGAGACTTTCTTTTTGTTGTCGTTAAGCTATTTGGAGTGCCCAGTTATATTTTTAGTGCTCATCCCGGAGCTCTGCTCCTCTGCTTCTCTGCTCCCCTGCTCCTCTGCTGCTGTTTGGAAAGGTTCACACGCTCTCGTCCGAACCACGTAATGTCAGCTGCATTTCTTATCGCATCACAATTTGCAAGTCAGGCTCGCACAGACATGAGTTGGAGGCGGACACTCTGTGTGTAACTTGACAGGTGGACTTGTGGGCGCCCAGTTGTCCAGTGCTCAGAGACATTGTAATCTGTTAAGACGGTGAGCCACAGGGAATGTTTGGAGTTGAATCAATCAAAGGCTGGGTTCTCTTTAAGCCTCAGTCAGTCATTGTACAGTGACATGAGAGAACGATTCAACTACATTACATTTCCAATGAGATGGCACTGGCGATCATATTGATTCATTATTTAATGTCATAAATTGGTAGCCTGGTAAATGTGCGTTAACTATCTGGTCATCAGTGAACAGCTAATGAAAATGTTTTATTTCTGGTGCTGCTGTCACAATTCTTTGTGAAAAATGGTTATTCTTTTCTATCCTAGTCTATAAATATTATAGTACATTTGTATTGCACATAATATAAAGTGGCTGTAAAACCAGTCTACAGTGGTTTGTGAGATGATGTTCCAAGGACTCCTTCAACAAAGCACTTCTGTTGTTTTTCATGATGGAAAATTGGTTGGTTTTGAGGATATTTGTTTTTGTATATGGAGCCCAGGTGACCGTTGAATGCCTGAGATTGATTATGCGCTAAATGCGTTAGATCATACTTTCAGTAATCTACATTAATGATAGCCCCTGCTGAACTTGTCACATGTATCTATTAAGAGTGGTTTGTGGTTCAAAGAACGGAACTGCATTAGACTGAATGACCAGGCTGAATCTGAAACGTTGTTAATAGACGCACCCTCATCTGTCATACGACATCACAGCAACAGGAAGCAAGTCATTATCTTCATCGAACAATGACTGTCACACCAATCAAGTCATACCATGTGTTGCCTGCTACCAAATCTTTTGGAAATGGAGTTATTGAATGGTGCATAGATGCATAATCTAAATTCAGTCCCAACAAAATTAGAATTTTTTTTGTTCGAAGTAGAAGAATTCCACACTGACTGTTATTCTTAATCATGTATTTTTTTCAGTAAAAAAAAAAAAGAGGGAAAGCTCTGTATGTAATGCAAAGGTGCTGGGGTGGAGGGGGCAGACAGGGATTAAGACTCATTTTCTGTCAGCTGGGCAGAAGGCAGGGGGTGCTGGGAAAACGTTTTGTGATGGGGGCTGGTTGAGGGGTGTGACACAAGCGAGCCAGTCCGCCTTGTCACGCATGGACTCGGGCAGAGGGGAGCGTGCCCGACTGTCGGCTCTGACGCAAAGGCCGGGAGAAAGCGGCACAGATTAATCTCGCCTCGCCGCTAGCCGGGTTCCCGGGGGTACGGGGGTGTCCGAGCCCAGATGACGGGGCTCTGTCACAAACGGTGAGGCACAAACACTACTGAGGAGGGCACTTCTGTTGATCTTGGGCCCAGATTCAAACCAAGCCTGAACGCACTTTGGGGTCGATTTACTAAGATCCCAAATAAGGGGTGTTATTTTGCGGGCACAGCCAAAGTAATTGTACGCGTTATCATTTCACACTTTGCGGGTGATCAACTAAGAGTCATTATGTAAATCAGTCCAGCCGCAAACAGCCATATTTAAATGAGAGATTTTGCATATTTGGTAGCACTGTAAGAAAACGGTGAAAAGACTGGCAGAGATGTTGCCTTTTTTATGGTATTTATTTTAGTGTAGGGTATAGGCTACTGTTACACTGAACGAGCTGGCGGTTTATTACAAACTGTTTCACTGGATGTCTCTGAGTTTCTGCCGGGAATTACAGATGTTTGCTAGGACTGAAATTATCATAACTATGCTTACTTGCACTAAGCCTACTCGCACCGTAAAAGTGTCACGTAAAATCACATTTCCATTTCATCATGGGTTTTATTTTCATAAAGTTTTGATTTGCTTATTATTTACTGTTTGTTATAATAGAAGTTGTATCGCTTGTCTGATTCAAATATTAGCTACTCTTGTATTCTGTAACACAATTTGCTTCATGATTGTTACGCAATCATTCAGAACGTTCAGTTATGGATATTCCAAACACACCCATACGTGTCTTGCTACAATGACTTTAAGCCTTTCGAGCTTAGTAAGTCGCTTTACACATGCTACAGTAATCTATTTGCATGACCACCTCCCACTATTTCGCAAAATAACGTAGGGATGCCCAGTTTTGCATATTCGTTCAAGCTAACCCACAAAAATTTGAAATCCAACGTATCTTTCCATTTTAGCACGCGCAATCCTCTTTACTCTACAGTTAATATCACCTCGGACAATTTTTTGCGGCTGGTAAGTTTTACACATGTTTTTGTACACGCAAACCTTTAGTAAATCAACCCCTTAGTCTCTTACTTTTCGAGCAACGATCTCAAACAAGTGCTACTTTAAAAAAGATTTTCACATTATTTTCAGTCAATTTCAGTTGACGTGGCACCAACGTCATGACAATCAAGAGGGAATCTGTTACTCAAAGCTAAGGGCAAAGCACTTTGTGCTCTGATTGAATGATGACCATTGTTCTTATTGTTGCTGAATAGTTTTGGAACAAAAGTCAGTTCATTAAAAACTTTGTATATTGCTTTTTACAGAGACACTGTCACAAAGACACTTTACAAAAATGGGGGGGAAAAAAAACATTAAGCCTAAATATGAATCCCCAAAATCAGTCAACACTGACATGCTCAAGATTCCATTTCAGACTGTGGGGAACACCGCTGCACCCAGTCGGGTAGTTTTTGAACAACAAAGTGTAACTTCTGATCAGAGATGGCACCGCTGGGGTTGTAACCTTCAAAATCCAACTCTTAATTGCTGCTGGCATTTGCATTTTGACATGTCCTTGGCAATTAATTTGCAAAGAAATGTAAATGAATTGCTCCTCTGCGGTGTCAACCACCTCAAAAACAAGCGACAAGCCCTTGGTCTGTTTATTCATTGCTGCCAAATTAAGAAGCAACTGCCAGCCTGGGTCTGAGTCCCGTCATGGAAAAATACTGTAATTAGGCGGGATTAATCAGTAAATTGTACTCTTTAGTGTGTCAAGTGTGCTTGTGCAATGCCTGGTGCCTGCCTGCTTCCTCGGCTTCAGAAACATGTTTCATGATCCAGTGGTGCCGAAATCCACATCATCTTCATTCATTCACAGGTCACTGCTGTAATCCGTATTCTCTGTGTAAGCGGCAAGACCGTGTTTCATCTACGCACTGCGAGATGGCTTGATATGATTTGCCTGCATTTCATTGGATGGAGTTTTATTCACACAAGCTTGCAGGGATTCCTCATATCCACCTGTGTCTTGGTCCCTGTGTTCCGAACAAACATTTGCTTCAGCTCAGCTTGCATACATATGCTTAAAGACGATCATGCTGCTTCTTTCATACATATGTTTTAAAAACTACTGTATTTCAAGATGTACATTTCAATTTTATGGGAATCCAGTAAAAAAAAAGGTATTGAAAAAGTAAGTGCAGGAGAGAGTACCAAAGAAGACTGTTCTTGTTAGCTTCCTTCCTCTCAAATTGGTCTTTTGACATTTATGTAATTAACTGTAAAAGGTGAACAATAACTGGTCTGAGCAAGCAGCATGGTGTTTTTGGCCGTCGCTGGCCAGGTGAGTCAACTGGTCACATGGTGCATGTGATGGGACAGGTTTGCTGAGTGTTACACCATGAGAAGAGAACTGATGTTCTGGAAGGTGCTAGAAGGTACTCTAAGCTTGTGTCCATTGGAGATTAGTGGACCTTTGATAAAACCACGTCTCAGATGAGACTTTAAACCTTAAGTTCTGACTCCCTGTGGGTCACAAAGGATCCCATGGTACTTATTTTAAAGAGTGGAGGGGTCCTCAGTGTCCTGGCCAAATTCTCTACTTGGCTATCTAATCATCTTCTGTTTTCTTAATTCCCAGGCATTGCTAAAACTGTGCGCTGGAGCCAGTTGTGGACACCGCTGGGGGTAGAAGTTCTGGAGTGTTCCGGGTCTACAGTGAAGGAGGGATGTTTAATTTGTACCCATCCTCTCTTCTTGCGCAGAGTGCAGGGTGGTGAAGTCCACGTCGTATGGCCGGATCTCCTCCATGCAGGGCAGGGCATCCCCCCGGAGCACGGGACCGTCCCGAAGGAGCAAGTCCCCGGCATCCACCGGCTCCGGTAAGAACCATTTGACCGTGAACAGCCCTGTCTCGCTTCACCATCTGCGCCCTGTGTGAAAGGGATTTGCTATGATGTGATATTACCACCATGGAAGAAAATGGCTGACCTCCCTCCACTTGAACCAGCGGATTGCTGTATGCAGTCAATACTGTCTGTCGCAGTGTTAGGGGGAAACGTTTTTCCATCTGGCTCCACCATCCTAAAGCTGGCTCTGAACATGTGTGTATACATGGTGGATACTGTATGTCAATGGACAGCTTGAGCTTTGTGAACACATTCTCAGATGTCTTTGCATAGAGCCGGAGAAATGTGTATCCAATAATGATCCCCAATCATTTTAGACGAAGGGCGAGTTGACCCTGATCTTGGAAGGCAATTATAGACAGGACAATTGTAGTGCATGTATTTTTTAATAATGCAAAGGGTCTAGTATTTACACTAGCTAGTGGTCATGCCTTATGGCGTATAGGGCAAAAAGGTTTTGCACACGCTAAAGATCTTCGTAAATCAGGCCCGTAGTGTTTAACTGAGAAGGGAGTGACAGTGAGTGGAGAATGAGACTGAGATGGAGAGCGGAGCTAAGCTTGTCTGAAGGGATGTGTTTTATGTTTACTCCTGAAGATGGGAAATGACTCACAGATGTCCTGTCTGCTGGTAGCTCATTCCACCGTCTATCCACCTGTTCATTTTAACGTTTGCATGGACTGAAGCCCTCTGTGCCGTTGGGCCAGGTTTCGTGGGAGTCTGTTCGTACAGCTGTGGGAATGCTGCCGGGGTAAGGGCCTGCGGGGTGGGGTTGAGCACCCAGGGTAAGTCCTCATCCTCTTGGGCAGGATGTGACCTGGATTGGGACCCACTGATGGGTCTTGGTTTTGGTTGGTCACACATACACATGGAGGGAAACAATATACATATTAAGTTTCCCATTGACAGTTCCATCCGTCAGAGTGCACCTGTTACATGTACTGCGCTGAACTGTATATTTCATTGAAGAAAAAAAAACCTTTTAATAAGGAGTGGGTCATCGCCAATATATTCTCTAATCAAGTGGGTGGGGCTCAGGAAGTGTGACGCGCTGCTATAATATTACCATATTACCTATATTACTGTGTACTCATTTAATCCCAGCCATGGCAGGTAGCATCTTAAAAGGATGTTTGTCTGTGTGTCTGAGAGACGGTGACTAATGTGCCGGAACAGTCTGCACAAACGTGTCCTGATGGAGGGGGTGAGGTTCAGATGTCTGCCAAAGGAATACCTGTTTTTTTGTATAAATATTGTGTTGATTGAAGAACTAGGCCATGGTTATATAAACGGTTTCCTATGGTTCATTAAGAATGATGCTCTGAGCTGCGGGTGTATGAATGAATGGGCAGAGTGTTCCAGACCTTGAGGATGCGTACACTATTACGGAAGGAGGATGTGGGTGGGCAAGCAGATTGTGCCATTACACTCAGAATGCTTCCCAGAACTGCTGTTAGAGAGAAGAGTCAGAGAGGATGTGTGTGATTGAGAGCACAGAGTGAGCATATAGTGTTATATGTGTTAGCCTGTGTGTAAGAGTATGAGTGTGTGTGTGTGTGTGTGTGTGTGTGTGTGTGTGTGTGTGTGTGTGTGTGTGTGTGTGTGTGGGTGGTGTGTGAGTGAGTGAGTGTGAGCTTGTGTGTTTATATACCTGTAGGCCTGTGGGTTTATGCGTGCGTGCGTGCGTGCGTGCGTGCGTGCGTGCGTGCGTGCGTGCGTGCGTGCGTGCGTGCGTGCGTGCGTGCGTGCGTGTGTGTGCGTGTGTGTGTGTGTGCGCATGTGTTTGTGTGCACAGAGTGGATGGACTTCTATTGTTCAATGTGCAAACTTGGTCTTGTTCATTTGTTCTGATACAGTGTGTGCCCGTTTGAGTACTGGGAGTGTGTGAGTCAGAAGTCCTCCCTGTGTCTGGCTTTTGAAAGCCTGTCACTGTGATTGGAGAGTGGGCCGAGTGCCTTGACACATTAACACACAGAAGAGCCTACAGTTGAAGAAGCCAGTTCTCTCTAACAAAGCCTTCGCAGAGGGATATAAATTACTTACATTTTTTTTTGTTAGGGGATTGCTGTACTCACACCATTTGTGCCCTATAAATTATTACTTGGGTTATTTTCAAACAGGATTTATATTCATCTGTGAACTACAAATCATAAAGGCATTAACAACTGGCATAGGCTGTGTTTTATGTTCTATCAAGGTTGTTTGGCATTTTGCTAGTTTGGCACCCGGTGAACAATAGTTTTTAAGGTATTCCCCTTGTCCCCTCTGGCCTTCGTTAGATTTAAATTTGTGCGTGCGTACGTCCACGTGCAGGTGATTGTACGGTTACCATGGAAGTTCAGTTCACTGCGGAAGCTACGGGATAATCCATCGGGCCTCAGTTTCAACCCACATCAGGACTGAGACCGCTGTGAAATGTAACCACAACTGTGACCAACAGACAAGACGTGGGCCTTGGATCGCAGCTTCAGAGGCTCATTAACACTCCTTCACTTTGCCAAAGTCTGCTTGCTGAACTTTTAAACTGCCTGAAGGAAGTACTGATAGTGTTCTTCTCTACAGTAGCGGGACAGAGCATTTTCCTGGTGGATTTTTAATGCCGTTTTGGTTCTTAGCGTTTGTTTCATCGTTATATTCTCAGAAATGGGAATGCCATTTGACATCAGATTGGTCTTCGACTATATAGGAAATTCTTAGGATTGCAGCGCGCATGTTCCTTTCGTCACGGGTTACAAAGCCACTGTTACTTGAAAGGAATGAAGTCGAATCTTCAAATGAAAACATGAAAAAAGTGGTAGACGGGGACATGAAAGCTCATTTCTCAGATGCCACTTCTCCTAGAATGTCAGATCTCTGCTGTTTCCGTCTTGCTGCTACTGGTTGTGATTTCACCGGCGGGAACAGAAACAGCCACTCTAATTCTGAAGCTTCCTGTTAGTTAATTTTTGCGCTGTCAACCCCAGTACGGAAATGGATTATTTAAAAGATTGATTAGTTAATTCAGTCCAAATTTCAATTAGTTTGTACAGACCTGAGGAAAAAATAATTATGGGTTTTTAATTGTTTATTGGTCTGTGGATTGGGAGAGGAAGGAGTGGTAAACAGAATTCTATCATCACCGGCTTTGCTATTACTTTTTAAACAAGTGAAGGTAGACAGAGCAAAGAAGATTTTGAAATGTAACTGAAATTGTGACAGTGGGGGGGGGGGGGGGTGCTGCAGAATTGGAGTGTGGTTGGGGGAGAGTCATTTTCTTCAGTGATTCAGTGAAATTGTTTTTGAAGAAATTATCACTGAGGGGGGAAAAAAAAAGTACATCATGGTTGCTGTGGAAACCAGGCCTGGGGTGGAACAGCCAATGATTGCAGTGCACATGTACGGCTCTCCCTTCCTGTCTGGCTGCCTGTACTGGAACGGGAATGTGCACTCAGCCAATTGTGTCACTTTGTAATTGCTTGACATCAGGCTTCACCAGGAGTGAAGAACAGAGGGACTTCTCAGATTAGAATGAAATGCAGTATGAACAGTCTGTGAACAAGTATGTGTACAATTCATGTAGGTTCAATATTACTGAACTGTTCACATTTTTATTCATTTCTATTTTTAGATATTTTCCTTTTTTTTTTTTTTTTTTTTTTACTTACTGAAAGTAATTTAACTGCTTCTCTAATATTTATTTATTATTAGTATTATTATCATCAACCTGGAAAATTAAGGGTACCCTAAAAGTGGTAAATTGCTCACATGTACAGTCGTGAAAAAGTACACCCTTAAATGGTAGTCAGGTTTTTTTGACACATCTGGTTTATTTTAATTTCAACCATATTGATTAATTAAGGTAAACTAATTCAACAAATGATGCTAAAAAAAAAGTAGACTTTGGAATCACTTAAGCAATTGAAATGAACATAAATGCAAATTCCTCATGAGGAAAAAGTACACCCCTACCTACTTATTTTTCAATAGGAAAATGAGTCAGGAGAAACAACCCTTCAAGTGATCCATCCATATCTACTGCATATCTGGGAGGCTCGTTTGATATCTCAGACCCTTGATGACGTACTGCCATTTAGCCAACCATGGGTTCCATACTATTCCCATGTTTACAACTTGGTCTAGTCCTACCCCCCAATTCCCATAGAGATCCATTCAAATGCAGAGGTTATAGTATCGCTTGTTAGTGTACCTGAAAATAAGATATCAAGAGTCTTCCAAACTTCCTAATTATTATCTAATAATTGGACAATCATTTACACCCGTTTTGTGCACCAGACATCAATTTTAATCAATATATTTGATAGTAAAAGTAGGGGTGTACTTACTTTTTCCTCATGAGGAATTTGTGAGACCTAAAGCATGTCGGCTATATGAATACATATGAAAATGAATATGAATATATGCTGTTATCTTGTTAATAAGTTTTTAAGTTATTTTGCCCATCTCACATCCGCAGAGCCTCACATAGGTTACCTGAGTCAGTCACTGCATGTCTTCTGGAGCAAGGAAAATGTATAAATGTGTCAGTGGCTCTTCCCCTCTGTTGAGACACTTATTAAACCCACTTGTCGGAGTGCTGGAATGAAGGATTTTTAATGGCATGGTCAGCATAGACCCCCCCCCCCCCCACACACACACACACACACACACACACACACCAGGACATTTAAGTTTCAGTCAGAAATACGAGTGCTGAGTGGTCTGAATGATTTATGCATTTATGTATTGACAGGCGTTCAGTTGGGTGTGAACTAATAAGATTGTGGTCCTTGTTTGTTAGGAAATAGTCGTTGTGACGTCCAGCTTTGCGTGGTAGTGCCCTGATCTCCGCTGCTCATGCACAGACAATAATGTTGAATACCCAGAATGCATTGGAGAAGAGCACAAAGCAAGCTGCACTCAGACTGTTTGAGAGTATTTTGGGCCTGCTGTTCTTGCATTGTCTCCTCGCAATCTCTATTTATGCCACTTGGGAAGAGAGGACTGTGCCACTTGGGAATTTAAATCCTTTGTGCTATTTGTCCTCTGAATCACCACAGACAACAATAATCAGAAACCAGTCTTCAATCATGGAAATAGGATTTTTGTCTTGCAAGCTTTTCACTTCCTTAAATAAGAATTGATCTGCTCAGATGAGTCAGACAATAGCTGCAGCACAGCCAAGCTCACAAGACGCCAGTGACATCTGCCCCTGTTGTTTTCTGTCAGCCCTTCCAGATAATTAACGGATCAGAGCCGTTTCTGCAGTTCAGTTGGAAAGATGTCACATTTTCCAACTTTGTTTCTCTTTTACCTGTCGCAGATAAAACGGCGTCAGCTTTAATTTGTTTTTCTGACCTTCTGAAGGTTGGAAACATGCGGCAGATAGCTAATGTGGTAAAAGGCAACGTCCAGAATAAATCTAGCTTAACTGTAACAATTCCAGTCTAGATAAAACATTACCAAAATCACCCATTGTTGGATTTAAATACAGTGAAAAGAGCAGTAATGTGTGCTTCAGGTCTTAGTCTTAATCATCAGAGTTTGGCTGGAATGAACCCATCTGCAGTCTAAGGTGAGTTTTAAAATGGTGGGGAGGAGGTGCTGTGGTAAGTTACTTTTCGGTCTCATTAACATGGGCAGTGTGTTGCACTACTTGGAGATCGGAATAGATAATGAGCAGGGGCCTGGAGGCGGAGCTTTGGCAGGTAACCAGGGGAGACGCACCGGGTAGCCAGGGAGATGCACTGGGTAGCCAGGGAGATGCACTGGGAGTCTGTCTGGCCCATAGCGAGACATGAGACAAAGTACGTTTTGAGGCATCAAAATTGGCAACCAATACAGGCACACAAAGAGGAGCAATCTCTAGGGAGGTGGAGACAGAGGACCAATCAGGCTGCAGAGTTCTTTATGCATCGGTAGTGATTGAATGACCTTGGGAAGAGGACTGAAGTACTGCTTGACTGGACAGCACCTGGATAGGGCCTGTGTGGATTAGGCAGTGAGACATGGTCAGGTCTTGTTGTGGAATGAGGGTCAGTGTGGTGCGCTCAAAGTGGTGGTCTGCAAAGCCTAGGGTTGGTGACAATGCACCCGGGCTGTATTCAAATCCAATTAACACACTCCCTTCCCTTGCTCATTTCCCTCGAGGGAGCTATCTTGTGACGTGATTTGCTACGTGCAGCAAGCAAACTTAAAATGTGCTCTACAAGGGAGGATTGACGAGAAACAAACAAAAACGGAACTGAACCGCCCTCGCAACATATAGGAAGTAGTGTTGTCACGATACCAAAATTTTGACTTCGATACCGATACCAGGTTTAGTATCATGATACTGGTTACTGAAACGGTACTTGAAACTGAAACGATACTGATTCGATACTCGGTACCTCTACTGAAATGACCTTAACCCTATTTACTTTGGCCCTTCAGAGGCAATTTCCTCCTCGTTTCTACTAGTTTTATTTAAATGTCAATATCTAAAAAAATATTCCCTGCACATCCATGGTTTTAAGTTCGAACTGAAGAAGAAGCTGTATCATTCAGAAATTTGCTACAGAATACATTTATTTCAGAATAGTCACATACAGTACAGTGTTTCCCCTAGATTTTTTTTCAGGCCGGGTGGTAGGCCCCTCGAAACTACCAGTGTTGTTGCGCGTACACGGTGCCATCAAACGCGCGTGCGGGGCCGAGGTAGTATCATCGCGCAGGTCGGGGGTACGGAGAGTCGTCGCACACATGGGGAAGGTGTTGGTAACAAAGTGGTGCATTTCTCCATTCTGAGCTAAAATAACATTTGCTCACAAAGGCGTATGGTAAATAAATATCAGTTATTTATAATATTAATAAACTTAAAACAGAACTTATATACAATAAACCCCCCTTAGCTTCACAAATGATATTCAGAACTATACAACTTAAACCCAGGACAAGGAGTTTGTTTCTACCGGTTTTTAAGGACTGTTTCTGGATCAGCTATCTTTGCAGCACTGTAGAGCTGCTTTTGAGACTCCTCCATAGTGCTGATCCATAATCAGTCCTTAAAAACAGGCAGAATCAAACTCCTGCCTCTGCAGTATTAGCTTTCACTCTACACTAAAATGTAAGAGTTCTGGTCAGATAGCGAAACGGACGAAAGTGCGCCATTTTGCGTAGAGGCGGAAACTATAATTACACCCTCATAATATCAGCGCTGCCATTGAAAATTTTAATTAGGCCTAACGGGAAACCGAAGCTGTTTTGGCAAGGGTTTTTCCAGATGCTATTTTGATCATTCCAGCATTCTGCGGTAAGGGAAATATTGCAGCTAGCTACATAAAAGAAAAAGAAAAAAAAGATTATATTAAAAAAAAGAATAATATAAAAAAAAATTTTAAAGTACCGAACGTAGGAAAATTCTAATACCGAACCGTTTTTTTTTTTAAGTATCGAAAAAGTACCGAAGTTTCGGTGTACCGTGCAACACTAATAGGAAGTGAAACACCATAGAGTTGAAACGTGACCACCCACTTTTTCCATGTGGAGCACTGCATTGTGGGATTCCCTTCTTGCTGGAAGCTTGTATTCTATACCCTTGGTGGATGGGAGAATAAATGCGGGAGTGAGGGAATATAATTACTCCCTCCCCTTTCTTAAATTGGATCCGAATCACACTTGGTGTAACTGCCATATTTCATCCTGGCATTTTGGGGATTTTCCCCTTGAAGCAAGGGAAGGGAACGACAGGAAGAAAGGATACATTTAGGATCCGAACGCAGCCCTGGAATGCACTGGTTGTGTGACTAGTCCATTGATTGGATGGTCATGTGGAGGGGTAAAGTTTATACAAAGCAAATGACAGTTATTGATTGTGTCCTGTGTATCAAAAGAGTATACAGTGTAGGGCATTATAAATGAGTTAAAATTAATTTGTTTGAGGAAGCTGATAAAAAAGTAGTTATTTGTCAGCCATCATGAGTGGCATTTTTATTTTATTTAAAATTTAATTTTGTTGTTACAGTTGGAAGTGACCGGTGACAGTTCTACACCACGGGACTGCTTGGAAAGACTGATCAGCTTTCGAAATGCAGTTAAATGTCATTTTTTTAAATTAAGTTTGATATTTATTGCATTAACTATTAAATGAAAAATTATTTCATGTATTATATAAATGGCAATATGTTGTTATTATTACTGGGAAACACCATTTATCCAGAACAACCATTTATCCATTTGCCTTTCAGAGTGCTGGAGAATATATTTTTTTAATAGAATTCAGATAAAGGACATTGCTAAAACATGCACTTCTTATTCTGCCTATTTTTATGTTATTATCAATGCTGTTTTATGTGATGTCCTTTTCGATATTTTAATATTCACTATAAATGTTCACTTTAATTGGGATTATGGGGGTTGAGTTACATACACTACTCACAAAAAGTTAGGGATATTCGGCTTTCGGGTGAAATTTCAGGATGAACCTAAAATGCACTATAACCTTTACAGGTGAAATTAATTTGACCTTCTCTAAACTTTTGAATGCACATGTCCAACTATTCAATGTTTCAGTACTTTTTGCACAACTTGCTGTTCTCTAACAAGGAGCTGAACGGCAAAATTCACAACAGTTGTTTGATCCATGAATCGACCAATAAATTTCCTGGTTCAATTAGAATTGGTATTTAAACAGTCCTCTTCATCATGCTGTTCACATTTTGACATCATGAGACCAAGACGACACCTAACAATTGATCAACAGTACCTCGCCATTGCGAGGCTTCAAACAGGATGTTCTCAGAGGGAAGTGGCCACTGAGCTTAGAGTGTCACAGAGTGTCATCAGCAGGTTGCAACAGAGATACAGAGAGACTGGAAGAGTCACAGAAAGGCATAGAAGTGGACGTCCTTTGGCCACATCCCACACTGATGACCGCTTCATTGTGAACAGTGCCCTGCGGAACCGGATGATGAATGCCACTCAACTCCAGGCACATTTAAGGGAGGTGAGAGGCACCCAAGTGTCACGTCAGACCATTCGAAACCGTTTACATCAGCGTGGTCTGCGTGCTAGACGACCTGCAAGGGTACCTGACCACACCACCAGGCACAGGCGTCATCGTCTTGCATGGGCCAGGGAGCATTTACGCTGGACGAGGGACCAGTGGGCCTCAGTGCTGTTCTCTGATGAAAGTCGATTCACGTTGAGCAGAAATGATGGCCGCCAACGATGTTGGAGACGTCAAGGAGAGCGCTATGCATCAGCCACTGTTGTCACCAGACGACCCTTTGGTGGTGGCGGTGTTACAGTGTGGGCAGGTGTGTCTAGTCAATACAGAACTGCCCTACACTTTGTGAATGGTACAGTGACAAGCCCATACTACCTGAATAACATCATTAATCCAGTCATTGTGCCCCTGCATGAACAACACAGGCCTAATTTCATCTTCATGGACGACAATGCTCCAGCTCATCGAGGTCGCATCATTAGGGAAAGGCTGCTGGAGACTGGGGTACCTCAAATGGAGTGGCCTGCACTTTCTCCAGACCTGAATCCCATAGAAAACCTATGGGATCAGCTGACTCACCGTGTAGAGGCTCGTAACTCTGTACCCCAGAACCTCAATGACCTGAGGGCCGCGCTTCAAGAAGAGTGGGATGCCATGCCTCAGCAGACAATAAGTCGACTTGTGAACAGCATGAGACGTCGTTGTCAAGCTGTAATTGATGCTCAAGGGCACATGACAAGTTATTGAGACATTGACATTTTTGTTGTGGTATACCCACCACTGTTGTTGGCTTTTGTTTCAATAAATTGTTTGAGATGAGGAAATCACCATTGCATGCTTCTACTTAAATGCCCTACTTTCATGATACGTATAATATCACTGTAGCGTGAACTTACATTTTCCATACATTTCACCCGAAAGCCAAATATCCCTAACTTTTTGTGAGTAGTGTATATAACTTAATAAAACATTTGGTTAAAAAAAAATGTTTTCTTTGTTTTTCACTGTAATATTGTGGATATAACATTCAAACTGTTTATAAGAAATTGGCTTACGCATTCTTCTTACGCTTTTGTGGTGAGGGAAATCCTAATGAAGATCCTAGTGAATCAAAACAACTGAGTGCGTGAACATAAAACTAATGGCTCCAGCCCATGAGTAGTGTGTAGACACACTACATTCCCTTCTGTTTATACTTTACTTTTTTGCTGTCGTTTTCCCATTTGCATCTTGGTATGGAAGGTATTGAAATTGATGTTGAGAAACTATTGCAACTATTGCAAATTCATCCCCGTTTCAATAGTGCTACCGACCGAGGCAGTTTTTGAATTGAGGTCACTTCTGTGTAAGAGGGGATTGTCTACTGATGGAGAGGAGTGGTAAGGTTTATGGCAGTCTGCTCTATGGAGGGGGGGGGGGGGGGGGGGGGGGATCACATCCTGCTCGTACACTGCTGATGCAAGCTTAGGCTCACTGGCTCAGGGTTTTACTGCCATGAGGAGAGAGTGTGGAGCACCAATCAGCTGTGTGTGCGGACAACCCACACCAGTTCTGCTTCCCAACTCCACTGCAGGCTGCATCGAGCACCCTGCTCATTTAAAAAACAAATGTTTGTCTTTTTTTTATTTTTTATTTTTTATTAAGGCTTTCAAAGGCCCTTTGTCCCATGTATTTCAGCCACTGCATGTTCAAGTGTTACTGTTGCTGTTTATGGTCAGTCGCTGTAGTGTCTATAACAGGGGTGGGCAATTCCAGTCCTGGAGAGCCGGTGTGTATGCAGGTTTTTGTTCCCACCAATTACCCCAGCTAAATGAGCTAATTGGCTGTTTACACCAACCCTGGTAGATTAGATCACGTTAAAATGTTTCATAGAAGTCTTCGGCTGTCATTCATGCGCTTCTTAAGAATTGTAGCTAAAATGTCAGATGGCGTAAATATTAGGGCTAATTGGGTAATTAAGGCCAGAAGTTGGCATGAAAACCAGAAACGGATACGGCCCTCGTTGCCCACCTCTGGTCTATAAAGTAATTAAGATAACAATTAGCATGATACTTCCCAACTTTTAACAGCCCTACGTGGTTCTTTGTAACTTGGACTCTCACAGGTAATAAATGTCGATCACCATGCACAAGCATAGAAACAAACTGTTTATTTTTGATGTGCTCTGTAAAACCAAGCAGAGGATGTAATTTATGTAATAAAAACATTTACTGGAAGTGCCGTCTGCAGTCAGAATTACCCAGAAAGCCAGTCGTTCACCGACGGCTGCACTTTACGCATATATGAGAGTAGTCTATCCTGTATTAATTAAATGTATTAATTAGAGGTGGATTTAGGGGGGGGGTTTGAGGTTGTGAATTGCAATACATCTCTTTGTGTTGAACGCAACCGGAGCTTGGGGCTGAGGATCATTGAAGGTCCTAACCATTCACAGGCAAACATTCATTACTGAAATATCACCGCAATTAAATCCAAGCTCTGCTTTCACAGGGGCGTGTGTGTCATTGTCAATTACGTACAGTAGATTCACTATTCGTGCTCAGTCCACAGCTGAGTGCTGCCGCTTCAGCCCAGCAACATAAACCATGTAGCAACTTGGTAATGGCGTTAACCACGGGTGACCGGGATGACCCGATTCTTTACTCCTACGGTCATTTTGTGGCGATGAAATGGAGATCTGTGGGTTTTGCCTGCGATGCATTGACCTTGTATGCGTTGCTGTGAATGTGCTGGACCACAACCCTGAGTTCATAAAGTCCTTTTCTGGGGGTGGATTAGACCCAGTGAAAGTGTGTGGTTGGCCACGCCAGCCGTTTGAAAATCGGCCTCATTGGAATGGTCATTGATGCCAGTTTTCAGAATAGCCGTAGATGCCATTTAAGATGGAATAGGCCTGTTCACACTGTCCTTAGCCCTAGCCCCTCGGCTATGAGAGATTTTAGCCCAGGGCTAAGCAAGTGTTCACTCTTGCACATTCTAAAGTGGGCTAGCACCAACCTTAGCTGACCCTGCTCTGCAGCGGCGTTAGCCCCAGAAATCTCCCCGAACACGGTGCCAAAATAGCCAGTGTGAAACTGGGTCAGTGGCAGCGATTGTGGCAATGCATAGAATTTTCACTGTCCAATCCAGTAGTGTCAAACGGAAGTTAGCCCAGGGCTTCGGGGTACAGTGTGAATCCTTAGCCCAGGGTTAAAAATGCTTATGTGAACACAGGGTGAGCTAGCCCTGGGTTATCCTTAGCCCGGGGCTAACTACAGCACAGTGTGAAAAGGCCTATAAGCGGTCTCATCTTAGCGCAGGAGTTGTGCGTTTGCATGCTCGGATGCTGATTGTTTTGTCATGTCATCTAGTTTCAGACTATGCCAGTGAAATGTTTGTAACCTTTACCAATGGTAGAGAAATAGTCTTGTGATGCATTTAACTGAATTTCCAGCACATCTGGGTGACATTGTGGTCGATTGTGCGGCACTATGCATAACCGCTGGACCAGTCAGCACTGCGTGGTCTGGATTCGAACCCCACCACAAAAGTGAAAGTAAATGCCTTAGCATGGTGCCCCACTCAGCAGCACACAACGGTGCTGTTTTTGTATAACGGATGACGAGTGAATACCAGTTTATGCTAAGCAAGCATCATGAAGCTAACGGGATTGCACTGTCATCTCGTGTTCCTTCTGTCAGAACAGGCCGTTAGAACAGCAGATTGAGCAATTACATGCAGCGCTGTAATGCGCTGCTATGCTATGAGCTACTATGAGAAATTGTCCTACTGGTGATATCACATCTACCCATCGACCCTACTGGTGTTATCGTATGGAATACATTTTTTTCTGTTTCTAAACACATGTATTTATTTACTTATTTATTTTTACAAAACCACCACATCAAACTTCATTAAGTGTTTGTTAGTAATCATTGTTTTGGCAACCTATCACTGTTGCATAGAAGCATATGTCTTTGTGTCCAGTTCTTTGTGTGTTAAATCCTCTGATTGTGGGGTGTCTACATGTTTTTTGGTAAGTCAGTTTGGGTTGCACCCTAGATTAGTTGTTCATTGGGTGACCTGGATAATTCTCCTTCAGTTCATCGTAAACTACATTTTTCTATTTTTCAACAGAGCAGGTTTCAGGTTGTTCCACTGGTGGTTACCATGGAAACGATTTTATAAATTACGGGAAGAATAAAGCCATCTCCCATGCAGTTGCATAATAGCCTCACTTTCCAGCCTTTTAATTTCAGATTCCAGGAAGCAGCATGAGTTGCCTTGGTGTAAATCCAATTTATAAAGCTTCTGTCAATCTATCCTCTGTGTCCATACTCCTCAATCTGCTCTAACTTGATATTGTTGTTGATATTCACATTCTGCAAATACAAATTTCATTAAATAAAATCTGACAAGCACACAATATACTACTAATCTATGTAAAATACTTTGTGTACACATTAGAACATTAGAAAGAACACACTGGGTGCTTCCCAATACTCCCGCCTTTCCTCCACTACCACCTCCTCTCCTCCGTGCCCCAGAAACAAATCTTTGCGTTTTAATCTAATGTTGCAGATTACATTTTACACAAACTGCAATCTCAGGTACATTGTATACTGTACATTCAAATACTTGTACTTGAAAATTCAGGCAGTTTTGCATACTTCCGGGTAGGAGAGGAGTGGTAGTGGGGGAGTGGAGGAAAGGAGGTGGGAAGTGAAGAATATTGGGACGCGCCTGTCAAAGCAGGACAGACCATGATGGGCCGGTCCTCTGCACCCCCCTAACCCCTCTGCTCCTTATTGGTGGAATAGCAGATGCAGGTGGCTTGGTCACAAATGGTGTTTGGTTGGTTGTACTCATGCTGACACGTCCGCATTCAACCAGCTGAACCCGGGCCATGATGTGTCCGTCTGTCCTCGCCACAGCCTGGGAGAGAGAGTGAGTGGCAGAGCGGGAAGGAAAGGTGGAAAGATAATGGCCCTGCTCTACTTGCGCTAAACCTGTGCGTCGCTCAAAATCCACCAAACGCAACCCACTGATTTAGGAGAACAATGGCATTGTCCCCTTACACACAAAACACTTGCAAGTTGAGAGCAATAAAATTTAAACTGCAGTGCTTACCCAAAATAGTCTAACATGAGACGGTGCTTCATAAGTGGAAGTTTAGTGCACATGCAAAAAAAGACGAGATGATAAAAAGCGTCTTTTAAAAAGGAAAAGGCTTATTATAATAGCTGGAATATGAATAAATGTTTTCTCAAAGATAAACACTTTTTTTTTTGCCTCATATCGCTGTCCTCATATCTCTAGCGTTTCGCCTTCATATTTATCACTTGGATGCGAAACAAGGTGTGAAAAGTCAGGTTCACCTTGGTTTAAATGCTAAAAACAATTTCTGGCATCAACACACCTGACCCAGTTTCCACACTGAAATACAATTTCCAACATGCAAATATGGTTTGCGGGGTTGTGTAATTCTGCCAAGCCTATTTATGCAAAACATGGCAAAAAGATAGACATCGCAGCCAAATCATATGCTCTGTGTGTTTTTTCCTATGCGTGCAGGCCTATGCAATCTTCCCCAGGCTTCTCATCAAATCTAATTTATTTTTATAGTGCATTTTACAACGTTTTACAATGGACTCCCACAAGAGCAACCCTAGGGTGACGGTGGCAAGGAAAACCTCCCTGGGTGGGACAGATTGGAATAAACCTTGGGAGGAACCAGACTCAAGAGGGGGTCAGCCCATCCTCCTCTGGCTGGCACTGGGTGTCAGATTTAATGACCAACATGGTCAATCGGTCAATGTTGACGTTAATGAGTTATGCAACCAGTGTATAAATGTCAGAAACTGCACACAATTTAGCCTTATTAGTGTGGCATTAAACTGTGTCTTGTTAGCATGTTTTTTCTTTTTATCACTGAACAGCAACAACCAAAAACAGTCCTCAGTAAATTTGCAAGCGTTATAGCAAGTACATATTTATTGGACACTAATATTTGTATTTTAAGAGTGACGGGCTAGTACCGGTCAAATAGTGCCCCCACGCCGGCGGCTGTTGCTGTATTTGTTTGTGGGTGCCTAATGCAGGGGTGTGCAGCAAATGTCCAGACTGTTTAGAAATGAATAATTTCAAAATATGTTTTTATAATTTGCGCTAACATTTATTGGCTCTGTTTTAGGTAGTCATGAGCTACAACTGCAGACGGCGTATTTGTTACTTTAAAATTAGGCACTCAGCAGAAGTTCTTATCCAGAGCAACATACATTCTTTTACATAAAATCCATGTATGCTGCTGGGTATTTCCAGAAGCAATTCAGGTTAAGTACCTTGCTCAAGGGTACAACACTAATGTCCCACCTGGGAATCGAACCTACAACCATGGAGTTGTAAGCCTAGATCCCAAACCATTATGCTACACTGCCGCCAGCTTTCTTTCACAAAAACATTTTACTCTGGCTGATATAGATATGAACCAGAACTGGGGTATGCAGCACTATAGAACATTTGAACACAATAATTATTATTTTTAATTGCATACACACCTGTTCATAATACCTCTGATCCTCTCTGCTTTCTCCTTGCCTGCATTCTGACCATGATCTAATGTCGCTGATTACATATTAATTAGTTTCTCATTGCTGACCGTGTGTAAGATCTGTAATTGGCTATGGAATTATTTGTGGGCTGGGTGCTATGGCTCGGCCTCAGTCAAAGTTATGAATAGTCAACGCTGACTTGGATGGAGAAGCACAAGCTGTCTCAATTGTCCTCAGGGCTCTCTCCTTTCCTCCACTCGTCTCCTCCCCTCCTTTCCACCAAAGGAGGTGAGGAGTGAAGTGTATTGGGAAGCGTCTGATGACCTCGCTAACCTCTCAAACGCTTGCTCTTCGGTCCTGGCCTGACGACACCAGTTACACCTCTGACACATACGGCTCATTTGTGCCACCCGTGAGGAGCTGAAGTTATGTTGGGCCTTTCAACACAAGCATCACCGGAGGTGCAGATGAGGATCAGTGCTGAAGCTTTGCCTTCAATTAACTGCCTACACCCACTCTGAGTTTTAAACACAATCAATACTGCTTCCACTCCCTCCCACATGGTATTAATGGATTAGTTCAGTTGCACGCTTTGCAGCATTAATTTATTTGGAGTGCCGTTTGGAGATTTGACTCGCATGGGATGGAACCCATAATCAAAATGATAATTTAGTATTTTATTTCAAATGTTGAAATACTGATACTGATCATTTCCACACTAAACTTCATTATATTTTCTGCCATTTCTTTTATCCTTTGCACTAATAATTACATCTGCTCTATGGTGTTGAATGTATCAAGAATCATCCATGGATCCTACTATGCAACTTAACATATGGATGCAATGACAGTCCATTGCAGTGGCAGTTTAAGATACCCCCTGTGTATGTTACACACACATGTATTTGAGAGAAAGGTAAACAGGTAAACAGGTGATACTATCATGACTGGGTATAAAGGGATATCAAAAGACTCTTATTTTCAGGTAATCTTACAAGCGATACTATAACCTCTCTGCTCTTGAATGGATCTCTATGGGAATTGGGGGGTGGGACTAGATTAAGCTGTAAATTACATGGGAATAGTATGGAACCCATGGTTGTCTAAATGGCTGTAAGTCATCAAGGGTCTGCGGTATCAAACGAGCCTCAAACCATCACTCTGCTGCCAGATGTGCAGTAGCTATGGATGGATCTCTTGAAGGGTTTTTTCTCCTGACTCATTTTCCAATTGAACTCTATGGAAAAATAAGTCCAGAGAAACAACCCTTGAAGTGCAAAAAAAGTGGGCTGATACAACATTGAACTCCTCTCAAACACCAAATCATCATGCTACTGATACCTGACTGGGGTCGTTGATCAGCCTCATTCTTCCTCAGGTATTGTCAAGGTGACAGAGGCAAGCCTCAGCCTCTGTTTACCATAGACTGCGACAGCCACCGAAACGGCAGTGACCCCCCTCCAACCTCGCGTAGCCGGCACCCTGTCGCCAGACTGCACCCCGTATGTTCTCTCGCCTTTGTGCGTCAGAGCCCCTGAATGAGCATTATCTGATGAGGCGGGGTGCAAATCCACGTTCAACAAGTTACTTACCATTGGGGGGGGGGGGGGGGGAGTTGGACAGAGAGAGTGACTGATAGAGGGATGACTTCACTGATATGCCACACATGGCTCCTTCACTAGCATACGCTTGTGTGTTGCTCACATTGCTTAGTGTGCTGGTTATTCAGACAGTGTGGGAAAAATGTCAGCTCGAGGCGAGCAGTATTTCTGTTTTTCCTTTACTCCTTCACCCCTGTTGCAAAAACCCGTCAGATTGTTCTTGTAGTTTTAAATAGCAGGTCCTCCTACGCTCTATGCACTCCCAAAGCGAGGTGTAACTTAGACTCTGACACCCTCTGCATGGATATCACAAGAGGAGGTCATCCTTAGGCGCTGGCGCGTGTGCACGTCTGTTTGTGTGCGCCTGTTTGCGTGCGTGTGTGTATGGGCAATGAAGGCTACATTCTATGCCTGCCATTTCCCTCAGTGTTTTTATGGGGCTGAACTGAGAGAGGCTCTCCGCCATTGATAACGGAAACCGCGCGGCCATTAAAGCAGCCGGGCTTGCTTCCCCATCCGATCTACTGACATTTTAGACACTTAAATTGAATTATATTCCTAAAATGGCACACTGTGTTGCGGTTGTTATCAACGGATGTGGTGGGTTCATTGTGTTTATTGAGGTACTCTGGTTTACTATGTCTTGGCATCCTTCCTTATCTGACCCAGTACACTTATAACGCTGACCCACAATAAATATTTACAATCTCAACCATCCTGGTCCACAGAATTATCATCGCTGAACACGTATATTCTGTTCTGAAAAGGGCACAAATATGACGGAAAAGCTGCTCAGTCCATCTCTTTTTGGCACCAGAAATAGTATGGTGATAAATTCAGTTGATTTGTGCTCTCTGTAATGTATCAGATGCAACATAGTGGTGCAGATGGTGTTAAAATTTGTGATTCGTCTCTAAGTAACAAGCGTGCTCACGTGCACACATACAGACGTGCTCTCTCGCATACACATACAAAATTAATTCACCTGCATGTACGCACACACATAGCATGCGCAAACACAGATGTACATAGACACACACGTTACACACGACTAGCATGTTAGCACATGTCCAGCTCAGACCAGCTGGAAGAGGACTTATTTTGGGGGCTGGCTGTTCTGATAGGGCCTCAAAAGTATCCAAATAACAGCTACTCAATCACACAGAAAACTGAAATAAAAGGATGGAGGTACGTCCGTTAATTTTGTAAAATATATATATATATGGTGTCACAATGCTTCGGCCTTACAATTGAACACAACATCAGCTCACAACTGTAGTAGTGATCTCATAACTCATAACCATTTACAGTCACTTTTCTCTATCAGAACACAAAAGACATGTATGTCAGGTTAGGTAAACTCCTGCCATTGCCCTTGACCAATGCACTGGCCTCAGAACTGGAGTTGGTCCCCGGGCGCTGCACTGTGGCTGTCCACTGCTCCTAAGCAGTTAGGATGTGTGAAATGCAGAGGACAAATTACCCCATGGGGCAATAAAGTATAACTTAACTTAACAATCACTGTATGAAGCCGCTAAGTGAAATAGGCACCTCTTACCCCCTCTCAGGAGCCTCAGCCCTACAGAAGGAGGTATCTGGGGTTCCTGTAGTGTCATACGGATTATGACCCAAATAAGTGGACATGTTATGCTGTGCCCCTTTTACTGTTGAACTCCTGAGTCAGACAGGATATCCTGTGCATCTTTAAACACAATGCCACTGTGTGAGAGACGTGCTTAAAGACTAAAGAAAAAAGGCATAAAAGCATTAAGAACAGCAAGGAAAAGCATGTTCAACCGACTGTCTGAGGGGGCTGGCAGGGGAGGCGGGGGCTGTGGGTAACGGAGTCAGTTTCGTCTGCACAGCATGCGTTTAGGGGGGCTTTGTATAGGAGGAGCTGTAATCGGTTTAATTTATATTTCCTGTACTCAGCATTAAAAACAATAGCATTATTGTCAAGTCCTTTGATGGCATGTAAAAGCAGTGCTTCTTTGTTTAATTGGAGAATGCGGAGGGTTGTGTGTGCGTGTGTGCGCACCACTGTGTGACTGTGTGTATATGTACCACTGTGTATGTGTGTGTGTTTGTGTGCGTGGGGACCCTACAGTCTCCCCGTGTTTAATGTGTGTGTGTGTTTGTGTGCGTGGGGACCCTACAGTCTCCCCGTGTTTAATTGACACCTTTGATGTAGCACCTGCACCTCCCACCGCCGCCGAGATCACGTCAGACATACGCAGGAGGCCAGGCTGCCTATGATTGCTCACTAGCGATTACTACTTACCGCCGGCCCACTCCACTGCTGTTCATTCAGCTAACTGTGGCGGAGCGAGGCACAGCTCTGAGCAGAACGCCCCGTGCTCCACCATGCTGCAGTGCATAGAAGGTAAGAGTTAGACCCCCCCCCCCCCCCCCCCCCCCTCCCTCCCTCACTACCTCTCCGGGTCTAGTGCCACTGGCACCCTTTGTGCCGAGGAATGCTTTTAATCCCCAATTTTCTCTGGGATTTTTTCTGCGGAATTTTTTCAGTGATGGGATGGAGCTAACTTTTTGAATTTTTCTTTTGTTCTCCTCTCCGGTAATTTATTCGGTGCGGTGGCAGGTGGGTTTTTAGTGTCGCTGTTGGTTGTGTGTTTGGGATTTGTTTTCGTCTACTCTTGAGGTGTGAGAGCTTTTCGATGGTGTTTTTTTCTTTTTTGTTGCCGGTGTGCATTATAGCTTTTGTTCAGTTAGATGTGGTGGCTGAGATGTTTTGTGTAAATGTGTAAGACCTTGAGGGAAAGCAGTGGTCTTTGTAGGGGTCTATCACTGCCGTACACTCAGGAGGGGTGATAATCTTATTAAAGCCAGTTCCATTTTTTATAAATCTGTCTTGTTGGTGTAGTATCTGCGCTGTGATTTCTGCCCCATTCTGAGCGCTGCCTGACTGGAATTGTTCATCGAGAGCTTCTCTCTTCCTGTGCGTCTCTTCAGGAAGCTTTTGATTTTGATTCTAAGGAAAACTGTTGAAGTTGAACATTTATAAATAATTGATAAAATTTTGAACATTTATAAAAAACTTGACAACTTTTTGAGCTGGAAAGAGGGAGGAGATGCAGCTGGGTCAGTATCACAAAAGCAAGTTGTGTGGGCAACAAGCAGAGGCATTCATAGTATTGTTTCTGTCTTCCTTTAACTTATTCATTCTCTCTCTCTCTCTCTGTTTCTCTCTCTCTCTCTGGTTCTAGTTAACGGGAATGCGGGCAGTCAGCTGTCCACTCCTCGGTCAGGGAAGTCTCCCAGCCCCTCCCCCACGAGTCCAGGAAGTCTGCGAAGACGCCGGGTAAGAGCCATGTCCCACGATTCCCCTTACATGACACTTCCACTGTAGCCTCCGTTCTCATAATCCTATCTCTAAGGTCGTTCCCCATAAAGTGAGTAAGGTTCCTGTACAGTTAATTCATCCTTTGTGTCTTTCCTGAGTCTAACCATTGAAATTATTTAAGCATTCATGTTCCGCATATCTGGGGCTTTTGCTGCATAATATTTTTGCTAGCCAACCAGTGTCTAGCAGAGCTACAGTCAAGCCGGAAAGTCTCCCCACCCTTTCACCTTCTCCACGTTTTATTACGTTACAGACTTATACTACAATAGATTGAGTTCATTTTTTGCCTCAAACATCTACACACAACACCCCATAATGACAATGTGAAAAAAGTTTTTTTGAGATTTTAGCAAATTTATTAAAAATAAAAAAATAAAATTTCTCATTTACATAAGTATTCATACCCTTTGCTTTAACGTATTTTTAAAGTATCATATTTCACATTTGGTCGTATATCCTTTACATGCTGTTACTTCCTGAAGTCTGTGACCATCAACATCAAAAAACTGTCGATATCTTATTTTCAGGTACTGTTACAAGCGATACTATAACCTCTCTGCATTTGAATGGATCTCTATGGAAATTGGGGGGTGAGACTAGATTCAGCTGTAAATTATACTGGTACAGTATGGAACACATGGCTGGCTAAATGGCTGTAAGTTATCAAGGGTCTGAGCTATCAAACGAGCCCCAAACCATCACTCTGTTGCCAGATATGGAGTAGATGTGGATGGATCACTTTAAGGGTTGTTTCTCCTGACTTTTTTTCCCCATATAGTTCTATAGGAAAATGAGTCCGGAGAAATAACCCTTGCAGTGATCCATCCACATCTACTCCATATCTGGCAACAGAGTGATGGTTTGGGGCTCGTTTGATAGCTCAGACCCTTGATAACTTACAGCCATTTAGCCAGCCATGTGTTCCATACTGTACCAGTGTAATTTACAGCTGAATCTAGTCTCACCCCCCAATTTCCATAGAGATCCATTCAAATGCAGAGAGGTTATAGTATCGCTTGTAACAGTACCTGAAAATAAGATATCGACAGTTTTTTTATGTTGATGGTCACAGACATCAGGAAGTAACAGCATGTAAAGGATATGCGACCAAATATGAAATATGATACTTTAAAAATACGTTAAAGCAAAGGGTATGAATACTTATGTAAATGAGAAATTTTAGTTTTTTATTTTTAATAAATTTGCAAAAATCTCAAAAAAACTTTTTTCACATTGTCATTATGGGGTGTTGTGTGTAGAATTTTGAGGGAAAAAATTAATTTAATCAATTTTGGAATATGTCTGTAACGTAATAAAACGTGGAGAAGGTGAAAGGGGTGGGGAGACTTTCCGGCTTGACTGTATGTGTGTAGTCCAGCTTATAGTGTTTGAAGCAGGTATGTGGGCTGATCTGAAAGCACAGAGGGTCAGCCATAGTTTGGATATCTGCAGAGATCTGTTCATAAAGACCTTCAGCAGACAGTAGAGCATATGTGGCAGTATGCGTATCTCTGAATCTACATAAACATATTGGTATTAAAAGTAGCATGAGTAGGTCCTCTAAGCGGAAGTGTCTGTCTCTGATCTGTGCCACTCATCTTATTTACACTTTTCTGTGTTGTAGGATATAGTCCAGTCAGAAAAGCTTGCACACAGTCCCCAACATTGAGATTCAGCATGTGAAGCATAGCATACAGTCAGTAAATGACACCATGTCAAATAATGTTGATGTAACTTTAGGCCACTACTTTAGGCTTTTCAACAGTAAACCGTTCTCCTTTGAGTCTGGGCTCCTGCCATCAGATCATGGAACACGTTAGCCCTCACACTAAAAGTTTTCATTTGGACTTGATTTCAAATCCTTACAATTGTCACATTGAGACTCAGTAATCTCCAAGCTGTTCTGATTTGAGGCATCTACATTAGTTTTGCCGAAAAGAACCCTCCTTGATCCCACCGTTGAGCTGTGCATTGTGGGAGTTCCATTTGGTACACCAGTAATCAAACTGGGATCTGTGATCTGGTCTGAAATTCCTCACATGAAAGAGCCTGGTATGTGACATATCAGTGTATGAATATTTTCTCACCATTGTACAAATACTGCTTGTATATAAAACATAGAGACAATATACAGTAGATGAGTATTTGTATATCAAAGCGTTGACCTTTGACATCTGGCAGGCTACTACAGTGATTTGGTACAAAAGTAAAGGATGCACTCCAATCAATTAATTGCGCTTAGAAAAGTATAGCCATGGCTATAACGCCAGGCTTCTGTTGCTGGCTCTTTATTTAAAAAATACTTTTCAAAAAAACCAAAAGAAAATGAAAGCAGGATTTTGGAAGCCATTGAAACTCAAACCCTGCCATTATCTGTGAGTATACCACTGGGAATCTTTTGATTAGACAATCGCACTGTTGCTGGGTGATGCTGTGAAACTGGCAAATTAATTCAGACAGCCAGTACTCAATGTTGCCTGAGGTCTTATGAGAACTCCTACTTCCTGTGTTGCTCGGTCTCAGAGGAGGTTTAAGGTTTGTTTGGGGGTGGGGTGAGCCTATAGTCATCCTTTTTGGCCAC